>CAJNDT010002369.1:181134-869312 GCA_905221615.1 Symbiodinium sp. CCMP2592 | reverse complement strand
GCAGTAGAAGTTCCTCACGGCTCAAGAGCTTTGCTGCCTGGCACCCAAGTCCGATGCAACCACAGGGGCAGAAATGAAATCCCAGAGCATGGCAGAAACCTTGAGCAGCTTCCCCTTCCGCTTTTCAGCTTGCTTGCTTCTCTCCCTGTTGTGCTTGATGGCCTCAGGTGCAGGCTCACGCACTAAGATGTGTGCACCACCCTGCTTTCGACCAGTCTTGACACCGGGCCACCAGCCTGACGGAGCTGTGCTCGCTGTTTTTTCAACGCCTCCAATTCCGATTTTGCGGGCTGGACGCTCTAGGGCTCGCGATCTTAGGGGCTCTAAAGTGCTTGCAAAACGGGCGCGCGCGGCATCGGAGGCGCTTTGGAGGCGCGCCGTCGTGCTCCGGAGCTGTTTGGGAGCCGCGCGCTTACGCGCGCTCGTTCGGTGCGGAGGGCGTGGGAGCAGCTCGTGCGTTGCTCGTAGGCGGCCGGCGAGTGCTCGTGAGTTGCAAGCAAGCAGCTCGTGAGTTGCGAGCAGCTTTTGCGCAGGACGCTTGAAGAATTTTCAGGGCTGTCAGTCAATTTGACTGACAGGTTGTTGCGAAATTTCCCAAGCGAGTGCTCTTAAGTTGCCAGCAAGTAGCTCGTGAGCTTTTGCGCAGGGCGCTCGAAGAATTTTCAGGGCTGTCAAGCAATTTGACTGGTCCTGCCGTCGGGTAGCTTGTGAGTTGCCAGCAAGTAGCTCGTAAGCTGGCGAGTGCTCGTAAGTTGCCAGCAAGTAGCTCGTGAGCTGCTGGCGAGCACTCGTCGGCTGCTGGCAAGTGGCGCGCCCTTAAAGTTCCTCTAAAGCCCGTTTTGCAAAGACTTTAGAGCCCCTAAGATCGTCGGAGCTGCGGGCCGTAGGCCCGCGAATCGATAGTGCTCGAAAGTACCGAATTCTGACCTATGTCTCGAACTGAGGCCTGTAGCTATCACAGAGTGGAGAGCTGGAACACCCTCCCCAGAGAGAGAAAAAAATCCTCCGGGCCCGGCCCCGTACTGGTTAGCTCGGCAGCGGAAAGCCCGCTTCTCTCAGTGCCTCTCGGTGCTGCTCGGTTGCCCGAGCATAGGCTTGCGGAACGTAAGCAGCGAGAGCCCACATGCTGCCCTCGTGCGGCTCCACCATGTGATACCGGCGAGCGTCGAAGCTCACCGGCTTGTCGTGCATGTCGAGCCATCTACCCGGCAGCTCTCGCCCCCTTTTCTTGTCGGCCAGCCAGGCCGTGGAGTCCCCCTCGTCATCTTCGATCCACACCCGCCCTCCTGTGTACTCGCCCAGAGCCAGCGCGTGATTCGCGTGCCCTGGCATGTTCTGAATGTCCCGGTGCAGCCCCATGCGCGGGTTGAAGAGCACAGCTATGGACGTTCAGGTGCCGTTCGGAAAGCCGATCTTGAGAAAGCTGTTCACGGCTGCACAGGCTGCCCGCAGGCCCGTGGCATTGGAGACCCCGACCACGCCGCCGTGCCCGAAAAGCCCCAGCGTGGCATATCGCTCATAGGCCCCCGGCCCCACCGCCCGAGTGCGACCCCGGTGCTTCCAGTCCACCGACCACAGATCCAGCAACCGCACGAGGTTAGCTTCGGTCGGCTCCTCCGTGGCGTTCCGGCACGCCAAATCCATTTTTTACATTGACAGCATTTATCACCAAAAACACCCATGCCCCTAAAACACCATGCCGCACCCCAATTTTTCGGGATTTTGAAGCCGCCCGGGGAGGGTGCGCCCCGACGGCCCCCGGCAGCCGGCCGTTTTGCGAGCCGACCACGCACCGGCGAGAGCCCGATTTCGGTGTGCCCCCCGCCTAGGGTTTGAGCACGTCTTCGGCCGGATCGTCCCTTTCCTGTCGAATCGGTGCCGGCCAGCCCCGGAACGTGCTCGGGGAGGGTTTAGGATGGGTCGAACACAGCCACACGGAATCGCCGAGCATCACGGAACCGCCGCGCCTCCGATTCTCGTGGTGCGCCCTGCCTATGTTTCACACACCCTGCCGGGCCCGCCGGCCAAAAGCGACACAGCCAGCTCCGAGAAGGCCCGCGCAAGGCCAAAAAGGCTTTGCCGGGCCGTTTCACCCCAGATTGTGGCGAGAGCGCGATTTCGGTGGATACGTCCCCTAGGTTTGGCTCAAGTTTTCGTGGCTGGGTGCGCTCAGTGTCGATTCGCGGCGAGCCTGTGGCCGCCGTCGACCTGATCCGTGGGGGTTTAGGATGCTCACAGATGCTCGCTCGCCTTTGCTCACTGATGCCTTTTTGTTTTTGATTTGTAATGTAGCTAGGCCCGCCGACTTTTGCAGTAACATTTTGCTAGAGTGCTTTCGCCTGGGGTTGCTTTTTGGTTTGGTTCAGGGCACCCTAACCCCTTCGGCCCCAGCAGTAGGTTTGCTTCCCGTCTGCCTTGCAAGTGCCCTGCGTCCCTAACCCGTAGGTCCCCCCGCCCGCGTCTGCCCTGCGTTCAGGTTTTGTTTCCGCGCCGCGGTCCACCAACTAGAGCGCACATGGTTCGCGGGTCGCGGGGCAACACAGCACATCATGATCACATGAGCCCAGCAGCGCGGCAGTGGCAGCACAGGCAGCACAGGCAGCACTGTCTAGCACGGCAACACAGCAGTCACGGCACAGCAGACACAGGTGACACAAGCACCGCAGTACTGCACAATGGCGAGGGCTCTTCGTCCCGGTGAGGGCTTGGTGGAGATCGAGGATCGCGACGGCAGGGTGTGGCAGGTGCCGATCAATGTCGCGTACTGGCGCTCACTCAGCGGCGATCAGAGCCTCTACATGTTTGAAAGGTTTGTTGCTGACGGCGGGTTTTTGTAGGTGCCTTTGAGACTTTGAAGCTCTTGCCACTCTAGTTCAGATCCAAGGCAGACGATCCTGATGGTCAAGCTCCGCAACCAGATCGAGGCTGAGGGCACAGAGGACCGCTTGGCAGAGGGTGGCGGCGTGCTTCAGTGCAACGTCGCCCTCGGATGCGAGTGCCTGCCGCGTCCGCCCGATGGACTCGATGGACCCGTGGCCGAAGAGGGCGAGAAGGAGGACAGCCAGAGTCAGAGCTCGAAGAAAAGAAAGAAGAAAAAGAAGAACAAACCCCAGGCGGAGGGCGAGAAAAAGGACGACAAACCCATGGCCGAGGGCGACAAGAAGGACGACGAAGCCAAGGCGTCGGGCGAGCCGGCAAGCGGTCTGCACTCCATGGACTAGCGTGCCTCTGGTGGAGAGTGGAATCTTGCCCGACGAAGACTGCCGGACATGGAATGCTCTTCGGCTTTCTCGGCCATTTGGATATGATCAAGTGCGTTTTTGGAGCGGCCGAGGGGTGAGTTTTTAAAAGTGTGTGGCGTGGTTTCCCCTATTACCCCCCTAAGCCCCGGTTTCCCTTCCCTTAAGTTTGCAGGGCTTCCCGAACCCTTTTCGGCCCCCGCTGTAGGCTGTCCAATTCTGCCCTGCAAGTGAGCGCGCTTCTGTGCGAGCCGTCCCGAACCCACCTAAGCCTTCTGCTTTGACTTTGTGTTTCCGCGCTCGCAGGTTCAAGGGTAGGGGGCTGGGGTTGCCGGGCGGGCGGTGGGTGGGCGGGGCGGGCTTTTGTCGCCGGGCCCTCAGATCGTTTGCGCTTTTGTGTGTCTGTGCGTGCCAGCCCTGCGCCGCCTGCCCGTAACTAGAGCGGCCCCGTCTCGCTCTGCCCAGGCCTGAGCCTCATCGCTGGCGATCGCTCCGCGAAGCTTTTCACTCAGAGTGTTTGCCGAGGGATTTGAGATTGGAAAGTGTTTAAGGGTTGCGGGTTTTGGTTCTGTCATGCGAGTGTGTGCGCGCAGGAGCCCGTTGCTGCCCCCGCCCCGCCCGTAACTAGAGTGCCCTGCAGCCCGCCTCGTCCCGGAAACCCCGGGCCCCTCGTCGCCGCTCTCAGGTGTCAACGGCCATCGGCTGCGGCGGCCTCTTCATCTCTCGCCTGGACCCTGGACGTTTGCATCTGAAGCCGCGGCTGAGTGTGAGGGGTTTTGGTTGCCTGCAGGGTAGGTGCACCTCTTTACAAGCAGTTGCCGAAGCCTTTGCTGATTCGAGCCCTTTGGTGTCCGTAGTGCTGCGGTCATGCCATCTGACGTGCAGACGGTCCTCCTCCTCGTGTGGGGCTTCTACTGGCCGAACCATCGGCATTTCGTGGAGGATATGGATCCGCTGCTGAGTACTGGCTGGCACGGCTATCAGCTTTACGAGCAGTGGGCTGACGTCATTTACCGACTCGTGATGCTGAACTTCTTGGAGGCCGATGTCTTGATGCGTGCCCGCATCCAGCTGCAAAGGGCCGGGAGGTTGTACGCGAGCAGATACGCGGTGCGGCTTCGCGATCAATGCAGGATCGCTGCTGAAGTATTGGACCGCGACCCGGACGACCGCCTCCAGGGGTTCCAATGGTTGTGCGAAGCGAGCAACCCTCGCCTGAACGAGAGCTTCTTGCATGCCAGTCGGGTTTCCGCAGCAGCCAGTTTTGTCATCGAGCACGGCGCTTCTGGGAGGCTGCAGGCTGGAGAGGATGCTCTGTACGATCGGGTCATGCAGGAGACTGAGCGGCTCCGAACCGACGACGACATGGACCCTTTTGATGATATCAATTTCCGCTCTTAAGCCCTGCTTACAGAACAGCAGGCCCTTGGGTGCAAAAAAAGTCCATGCTGGATCCCTGCCCGTAGAGCTCGTGCAAAATAATCTGCAATCCTCGCTCCTTCCTCGCTCTTCCCAGGTATCCGATGAGGGCGGCGACGTCGGTCCGAAGCCTGGTGCTATGTGTCCGTTGCCTCTTTGAAGCCGGCTGGTTGGCATGTTTCGATGCTTTGGATGCTCGACAGCACCGGGGCCCCACTGACAGGGGTGAGCATGCTTAGCGCCGACGCATGCCTGGAGAATCGAAGTCAGTGCGAGAACTTCATCACATACTTGGTTAATGTGGCTAGCTGCCAAGCTAATACCGCGAAGCTATCATCGTTCACATACTTGGTTAATGCGGCTAGCTGACAAGCTAATACCACGAAGCTATCATCTGTTGCCATGGTTCGCGTCGTATCACTGAGCGGGCGAGAGGTCGACGTCCGCTGGGGTCCCGAGGACACCTTGGCCGATATCGCCGAGAAAGCCAGAGTGGCACTCGGCACCTGCCGCGGACGGCTTCTCCTCGGCGCCGACGTTCTCAACTTCGACAGCAAGATGAAGGATGTGGGGGATGGAGTCCTGACGTTCCAGTCGATTTTGCCCCGCACGCTGGCGAGTTTGAGGGCATACACGATCCTGTACGGCGACGGCACCGCGGAGGCGGTGGGGGACCCTGATCTCGGTGGCCGAGGTGGCGCGCAGGGGGTGAAGGCGGTGCAGTGCACCTGCCAGGCCTTTGCAGCCCTCTTGGATAATGGATCGGTCGTGGCTTGGGGACAGGAACTTGGCGGCGGCGATGCGAGTGCAGATTTTTACGAGGAAGACATCGTGCAGATCCAATCCACCGACACCGCCTTCGCGGCCATAACGATCGACGGCGCGATCGATTGCTGGGGTAACCCGTGCACAGGCGGGTTGGGGCCCCTTCAGCCTGGCGATGATGGTGAACCTGTACGGCTTGACGTGGAGGGAGTGATCGCCATCCAGTCCACTGAGCGCGCCTTCGCCGCGATTCTCAATGATGGCAGCGTCGTGGCCTGGGGTGATGAAAATGCGGGCGGCGACAACCGCCTGGTCCTACCGGCGCTGAAGAATGTCGTGAAGATCCAGGCGACGGAATCGGCCTTCGCGGCCATTATGGCCGACGGTAAGGTGTCTTGCTGGGGTGACCCGGAAGCAGGTGGCGACGGCTTCTGGTCCGAGGATGGGGAGGACCTGTGCGGGGTCGTCGACGTACAGGCCACCAGGTTTGCCTTCGCCGCAATCACGTCCAGCGGCTCCGTGTACGCCTGGGGTCACGAGGCGGCTGGAGGCGACCTGGGTGGCCGCGTCATCACGGACGCCGTGGCCATCCAGGCAACAGACCAGGCCTTTGCCGCGATCCTGAAGGACGGCTCCGTGCGGGCCTGGGGCCATGAGACCGGCGGTGGAGACTGCGAGGCCGTGCGGGACCGCTTGGTGAAGGTCCGAGAGATCCAGGCCAACGCCCAAGCCTTCGCGGCCATCTTGGAAGACGGCTCCGTGGTGACCTGGGGCGATGCCGACTTTGGTGGCGATGGGCCGTCATTGCAGAACGTGAGGTGCATCCAGGCCTCGGCAGACGCCTTTGCAGCAATCCTGTATGATGGCTCCGTGGTCACCTGGGGGGATGCCGCGGCGGGAGGAGATAGCAGTGCAGTACAGCATCAGCTGCGGGATGTCGTCCATGTGAGTGCGGGTCTGGGCTTCTTTGTAGCAACTTTGGGCGATGGCACCACCGTACATTGGGGTGCGATCTGAATCCCCTGGCATGGCAACGGCGCCACGGTACAGAGGCGGCGCCTGCCGGTCGAGTTAAAAAGGCGCCCTGTGCTGCAAGTTCGTGAGCCTGCAGTTTGGAGGGCCCTGCCCTCTTGCTCTGCCCAGGTCTCTTCGGCGCGGCGCCTGGACCTTGTCTGTGTCGCCTCTTGAAGTTCGGTATGCTTGTGAAGGGCTGATCTAAATGAATTACTCCCCCTCGCTCCCAGGCCTGGAGTCTTCGGCACGGCTCGCGACGGCTTCGCGCATCGCCTGGGCCCTGGTGCTCTCTTTGCTGCCTCTTCGAAGCCGGCTGGTTGGCATGTTTTGTGCATTCGTCGCAGCTTTGTTGATTTCCCGAGCCCCCCAGCTTCAGGGGTAGGTGCGATGGCGCACTTTCGCCGCTCGCAGGCCGTGAACGTGGTCCTCAGCCCCGCGCTGCCAGACCTGGCTCGGGTCGGCGTTCGCCTCGGCTTGGGCGACTATCCGGCCTGCTGCGACCGCCTGCTGGAGCTCCTGGATCCGAAGCTGTGCTCAGAAACTGACCGGATCGGTGTCCAGCAAGCCAACGCTGAGTTGCAGAGGCTCCGGAACAAGCTGGACCTCCTTCCCGAGTCGGAGCTGTCCAAGGCTCTCCAAGAGGCGCAAGGGGCGCCATCTAACGCGGAGCGGCTGTTTGTGACGCTGCCTTCGCAGTCGGCATCTGCCAAGAGCCGCTCCGTTCTTCAAGGGCGAGGTTTGGGAAGGGGCTCCTCTGCTCCCAAGGCCAGTTTGGACAAGTTCATGAAGCAGATGAGGAATACGACCGAGGTTGCAGAGCCCAGCGAGCCGGTGGTTGCGCAGCCCAGCGAGTCGGTTGCAGAGCCCAGCGAGCCAGCGGTTGCAGAGCCCAGCGAGCCGGTGGTTGCGCAGCCCAGCGAGCCGGTGGTTGCGCAGCCCAGCGAGCCCGCGGTTGCAGAGCCCAGCGAGCCGGTTGCAGAGCCCAGCGAGCCGAAGGTTGCAGAGCCCAGCGAGCCGGTTGCAGAGCCCAGCGAGCCGGTTGCAGAGTCCAGCGAGCCGGAGGTTGCACAGCCCAGCGAGCCCGCGGTTGCAGAGTCCAGCGAGCCGGAGGTTGCACAGCCCAGCGAGCCGGTTGCACAGCCCAGCGAGCCGAAGGTTGCAGAGCCCAGCGAGCCGAAGGTTGCAGAGCCCAGCGAGGCAGTGGTTGCAGAGCCCAGCGAGGCAGTGGTTGCACAGTGCAGCGAGTCGGCGGAGCAGGAATCAGCCGAGGAGCCATCCATTCCGGCCTTTGAGAACGGGAAGCTGGGTGAGCCGCTCAAGGAGTACAGGGACCACGTGGTGGCGAGGCAGGAGTTTGAGCACTACGGCCCGGACTGCCCGCTGGAGGTAGTCCGACGCTTCCGGGAGTGCCTCTATCGCGACGAGAAGGACACGGCGAACTTCAATCCCTACTGGGTCGTGCTGGAGTTCCCCACTCGCACTGGTGTGGGGCCGCTGCCAGAGTGGAACGGCGCGATGGCCTTCTGTCTTCGCGAAGGCGATCCCACGAACTTCCTGCTCGTGAGCAAGGACAAGGGCGTCGCGGTGCGGGCCGAGAACGTCTTCAAGGTGAAGAAGGACTGCCTGCCCCCGCTGTTCTCCGCGATCCTCCAGGCCGGCTGGCAGCGGGGCAACATCCGCATCTTCGACAAGGGGGCCTACTACCAAGCCAAGGACCAGGACGCGGCGGAGTTTTCCCCACGGGCGGCGCTCCGAAGCCTGGAGCACCTCGACCCCGTCGGCTACATGTCCCACATGGCCAAGCTGGAGGACCGCTTCGGAGGCGACACGGCCCTGCGGACTCGCAAGCGCAAGGCCACGACCGAGGATGAGTACATCTACGTGCAGCGGGAGGCCCTCAACAAGCTCCGCAAGGCCGTTGATGAGGAAAGGGAGGCCAAGGCGATGCTTGCGAAGTCCACGCTTTCCATCGCAGACTTCAACTACGAGACCTGCCAGTGCTGGTATTGGGACGAGCCGAGTGGCTGCAAGAAGTCCGTGCCCTTGGACGAGGCCGTCGCCATCGCCATCCAGACGAGGAGAACCATAGTGCTTTACGGGCCTCCAGGTCGAGGCAAATCGCCCTTCGCCAAAGCACTGGCCGGCTGGTACATGCAGCACGTCCTGAAAGGCAAGATCGACGAGATGATCTTCACCGGCACCGTGGACAGCCTCCGCAAGGCGTACCAGTTCAACCTGCTTCAGGGCGGGCGGCCCCTGGTTTTCGATGATCTCCTTGCCAACCGGCAAAACGTGGGGAGCCAAGGCGGAGGACCGGACTTTGTCAAGCAGCTCTTGGGCATCTCCCGGGATGATCGAGCGACTCTCCAGAGTCGCTACGCAGACATGCAGATCCCGCAGGATTGCCTGAGAATCATGACAGTTCAAGATGTCGACAAGGTGCACCCGGGGCTCCAGGTCATGCACAGCGCCACGGAAACCCACATCCCCAAGGAGTTCTGCGGGGACTTGCATGACATGCCCATCAAGGAGCATTTCGACGTGGACCGCCGGGCAATCCTCAAGAGGATGGTCGCGATCTTCGTCCCCGATGGCATCCTGAAAGGCGAGGTGCTGGGTGGCCGCGTCGAGTCTGATCAGGAGAACATCGCCAGGCTGCGGGAGCTCTGGAGTAAGACCGTCGGCTGAAGCCGCGGCGATCTTTTGGCACAGCGGTCAGTACAGGACCCCAGCTGTGCCCTTAGGGCCTCAGGGCCTGCGCGTTCGGCGCAGCTCCGTACAGGATCCGCTGCCGCGCCCGTGCAAACAGTTTCGCAGCTTCAAGCCTTGTGTGCCGTGTTGTAGGATGCTGCAGGTCGCTTCTGTGCTTTTTTAGCTCCGTCACTCTGAACCCCTTCGCCTCGCTCAGGTTCGAACCTGCGTCACTGTGCTGGTGCCTCTGTTCAGGGTTTTTTCGGACTCTGCGATTGTGGGGGTTGTTGTTCCGTGCGCGCACAGGAGGGCCCTGCACTGCTTTCCCCATCCCGTAAAGCTAGAGTGCCCTGCGACCCCAGCCCTGTTCCCGGGAACCCCGGGCCCCTGGCCCCTCCACAGGTTCGCGGATGGTTGCGCTTCCAGCCCGCTTCTATCTCAGGCAGGTCGCTTTCCACGCTTTCCAGGTTTTCCAGGGTTTCCAGGGGGGTCTTGGGAGGGACCACAGGCCACCCTGGAAAGCATGGAAAATTGAATCTAGGAGCTTCATTTTTCCACGCTTTCCACGTTTTCCAGGGTGGCCTTTGGGCCCTCCCAACACCCCCCTGGAAAGCGTGGAAAATTGAGTCTAGGAGCTTCATTTTTCCACGCTTTCCACGTTTTCCAGGGTGTTCGGAGTTCGCTTTTGAACCCTATCCTTCCAGCCCGATTCTGGTGTCTAGGAGCTTCATTTTTCCACGCTTTCCACGTTTTCCAGGGTGTTCGGAGTTCGCTTTTGAACCCTATCCTTCCAGCCCGATTCTGGTGTCTAGGAGCTTCATTTTTCCACGCTTTCCATGTTGGCTTTTTGGGACCCCCCAACACCCCCCTGGAAACCCTGGAAAACCTGGAAAGTGTGGAAAGCGATCTGCCCGGCATAGAGGCCTGGGCTTGTTCAACTCGGCGAGCCTTCAGCGGTGATCGTCCGGAGCCCAGGTCCCGTCGTGTTCAGCCCTGCTCCGCCTTGTGTGCAGCCTTGCGCGCGTGCATTTGTTGGGTCACGGCGGCGCCGTGGGCCCGGGATTGAAATCTCTAAGCTGCCGCACCGCTAACGGCACCGGCCGCCGAGTCAGCCGTGCTTTAGGCTCCGCGGAGCCGCGAGGCACAGGAAGCGCATGCTTCAGCAGGGTCTCCGAGCCGTCCGTGGCTCGCACCGTCATCGAGTCGTAACTCGAAACCTCCCGCACCGCCCCGTACTGGGGCTGGAAGCTCCTCGCTGCATTGGTGGGGGCCCGGAACGCCCCCGCCTCCTCGAGCCGCCGCTGGCGGCTCCTCGTCAACTCGTCGTTGTGCTTGAACTTGGCCGCGTTATCCTGGTAGGCCCTGAACCCTGCGGCCGGCATCGTCTCCACATCCTCCGGGGCCACCGTCACCGCCGCGTGCGGCCGGGCGTTGTAGGCCTCCGTCGCCTCGTCCACGTGGTCGCCCCACCCACCGCCGTGTCGTGCCGCCTCGCCCGCCAAATCCTTCTTCAAAGTCTGAATCGCGCGGTCCACCACCGCGGTCGCATTGCGATCCGTCGGGTCCTTCTGCCGGTGCACCACGCCCCCCGGCAATGCCGCCTCAAGCCCCCGGAACTCGTTGCCCAGATCCGTGGTGACGACGTAATTCGACTCGTCCTGCACCAGCCGGGGGATGATCTCCGCCGCCGCCCGCGTCACCGTCGCGGCCGACTTGTCGGGCAGGGCCTTCGTGGCCATCTCGCGCGTGAACACATCAGTCACCACCAAGCCAAATTTGTTGGCTCCCCGAGTGTTCTGGCTGAAATCGATGAGGTCCGCTTGCAGGCGGTCGTTCGGCCCCTCCGCCGCACTCTTCCCCAGACTCCGCGGCTTCGGTGCGAGCACCTGCCGCGCCACGTCGCTGCGCAGGGCCGCCTGGGCCCGCGCACTCGTGAGGTCCCGCCGCTCCGGAAACTCCCGGCGGGCTATCTGGTAGAGCTTGCGGGGATCCCGCACGTTGAAGTCCCGGGCCAGCCGCCCGAGCAGCTCCATCGCGCCGTCCTCTGCCATTTCTAATCCGAGTCGCCCTTGCTCCCCTTTTTTTTTTCAAGTTTCTCCACGCGCTTCTGCAGCTTCTTGACCACGCCCCACAGCACCACGCTGAGCTTCTGATAGTCCAAAGCCATCAGCTCCCGGCCGTCCAGGTTCTTGGTCTTGCACATCGTCGCCCCCAGCTTCCCGCTGGCCTGCACGTCCTGGGCCACGAAGCCGATCTGTTCCTTACCGCCGTCGATGCGGTCGAAGAGCTGCGGCTCCACCGCATCGAAGGTCTCTTGCAGCTCCTTCTCCGGGATGGCCCGGACGTTCTCCTTCAGGGCCCGGTCGCTCAGGTTGACGAAGCCGTAGCCGAAGATGACCTCTCCATCATTCGATCCCCCGATGTTGGGTTCGATGGCCAAATTCGCCAGGCCGTTGGTGGTGTTGAAACTCATGAACTGAAACAAGGTGTTGAGCTGCACGCCACCCCCGGCCAGGGCCTTGAGCTCCGCCAAGCCGGTCTGATTGTTCGCGTCGAGGAGCAGCTGGGCATCGCCCGTCGGCGCTGCGTTCCGGATCACCGTGCCCACGGTGCCGTCCGGCGGCCCCACGGCGATTTGCTCCAGCAAGGGGGCGAGGACCTGCACGCCGCTGGTGCCCCCCGACAAGGACAGAAAGGGTAGCGACGCCTCGGGGGCCACGGCCCCGTTGACCCGCAGGGTGGCGTTCACCAGCACGCCCTGCGTTCCCCCTTCCATACTGAGCCAGGGGTCCGCCGGGTCGCAGCGCACCAAGGGCGCTTCCAGGCGCAGGTTGCTCGCCACCTGCAGGTTCGCGGTGACGCTGCTGCTGGAGTTGAAGGTCCCCGTGGCCGCCGTGGAGCCCACGAAGAACTGCGCGAAATCCGCGGTGGTCGCGTTCAGCGTCTTCGCCGCGTTGACGGTGATGTCCTGGTCCAGCGTGATCCCGGCGGCGGCGAAGGAGGCCAGGGGCGTGTTGTCGATGGCCCTCAGCACGATCGGCGTGCCCCGGAGCTCGGGGGTCACCACGAAGCTGGAGGCGGTGAGGCTGGTGCAGAAGATGTCGGCGGGGAGCGGGCTCGCCTCCAGGGCGGCCACCCGCCCGTCCAGCGCCGTGACCTGGGATGTTGAAGGTGGCCGTCAAGGGGTAGCGCCCGTCGCTCTGGGCCTTGCTCCAGCAGTCCGCCTTGATCTCGATCACGCTGCCGTTGCCCAGGATCTGGGTGCCGGTGAGGGGCGCCCGGAAGAGCAGGCTGCGGATGATGTGGGGCGTGAACTGGTCCTGCACCAGGTGGAAGAGGCCGTTGCCCTCGGGCACGGCGGGATTGTTGGGGAAGTACCTGGCGTCCAGCGGCGCGAAGTTGTTGTTAGCCAGGTAGCGCCCGTCGGCTTCCGCCTTGGTGTAGGCGTCGCAGGTGAGCTCCAGCGTGGTGTCCGAGAAGAGGCTGCTGGCCCCCAGGGGCGCGCGGGGCAGGAGGCCTTTGATCATCGGGGGCGTCACGTTGGTGCGCACCAGGGACTCGAAGCTGTTGTTGGCGCTCACCGCGAAGTAGCGGGTGTCGGCCTGCGCCTGGGTGAGGAAGCCGGAGCCGGCCAGGGCATCGTCGATCTCGGTCTGGGTGCGCCCCGACGTCCAGTACTGCAGGAAGGTGGCCGTGAGCTGGCTGTCCAGCTCGGTGCGCGGGTAGTAGGCCAGCAGCTCGTTGGCCACGTAGGCTTCCGTCTGGGCCTGGTCGTAGTAGCCGGACAGGTCCACGTTGCTCAGGGCATCGGCGATCTCCTGTGTGACCTCTGCGGATGTCGAAAAGTCCAGGAGAGCCGTGACGATCTTCGAATCGACGGCCCCGCTGTCATCATAGCTCGACAGGGCCGAGCTGATGGCCGAGGAAACCGAGGCGTTCGTTGCAAAGTTGGACAGCTCTCCCGCAACGTAGCTGGACACTTCGCTTTGGTCCCAGTAGGGCACCAGCTCGCCGGCGATGAGCGCCAGCACCTGGGCCTCCGTGCGGAACTGGGTCAGGTTGAGTGCGTCGAGGGCCGCCGTGATGGCGGCTCCGGTCTCCACCTGCGTGTAGGTCTCGCTGCGCGCATAGGAGTCCGACTCGATGAGGATGGTGTCGTCCAGGTTTTGGAATGTCGCCGTGAGGGCCCCCGCCACGGAGAGGTTGCGTAGCACATTCGTGCCCTTCAGCAAATTGAAGGTGGGCCCTCCGGTCCAGGACTGGCCGTTGCTCAGGGTCACGGGCACCAACGCTGCCGTGATGGCCGCCTGCACTTGCGGGATGGTCCAGTAGGGGCTGAGGTCGATCGTGGCCAGCCCCGCCGCGATGGCTGCGTTCATCGCAGCGGTGTCCGAGTAGGCCGCGAGGGCTGCAGCTATGGCTGCGTCCCTTTGGACGATGGTCCCGTAGGGCGCCAGCGCATCGGCGATGGCCTGGTTCATTGCAGCGGTGTCGCTGTAATGCAGCAGGGACGTGTCGGTGTAGCCTTTGCACTCGGCGATGGCGGCCACCAGGTTCGCCGTGGCCTCCGCCCGCGTGAAGTGGTTGGCCAGGGCCGCCGTGATGGCGTCGTTGGTCTCCAGGACCGTGTAGTTCCCGCCGAGCTGGGCGAGCACCCAGGACTCGCTGGCCTTGGGCGCCAGCAAGGCGTCAGCCTCCGCCTTGGAGTAGGCGTCGCAGGCGAAGCTGAGGGTCCAGTCGTCGTTGGCCAACTGGATGCTCAGGGGACTTGTGGCGTGCAAGTTACGGATTTGATTTGTGCCGGCGAGGAGGTCCCAGGTAATGTTCCCGACCCAGGCGGGTGCGTTGACCAGATTGGTGGCCCCGCCCAGGGTGGCGATCTCGGCCAGGAGCCCGTCGATGGCGGACTGCAGCGAGACCTGCAGGGCCGTCAGGTCCCCGCTGGTGGCGAAGGGCCCGCATTCTGCAGCGCCAGGATGGCTGCATCGGCGGCGTCCAGCCGGCTGTCCTGCAGGGCCTGGCCGGCATCATAAGCGCTCTGGGTCACGTACCCGAGCAACGCCGTGGTCAGGTCCCCGCTCGTTTGGTAGCCCGCGGCCTGCAGGGCCGCAAGCAGCGCCTCGGCGGCGTCGAGCCGGCCGTCTCTCAGGGCGAGCGCCGCATCCAGGGCCGTCTGCTGGACGAAGGGGAGCAGGGCGGTAACGATGAGCTGACTGACGTCGGCGGGCGTGGTTCTGAGAGCTAATCCAGCCGTGAGGTCGCTGGTGCTGGCCATGGGGAGCAGGGCCGTGGCGATGGCCTGGTTGACGTCCCCGGCCGTCTGCCGGGCGGCGACGTCGAGGGCCAGCTGGTCCACGACACTTTTGAGCGCATAAGTTGCGGCCACGGTGGCCAGCGTTGCATTGTTGGCGCTGGTCACGGCGCTGTTCATCGCAGCCGTGGTCGGATGGTTGGCGAGCTTGAGGTCCACGCTGGCCGGCGTGCTCTTAGAATCGACCTGGACCTGGAGAGCATCCAGGGCCGACTGGTTTGCCTTGGTGGCCAGGCCCTGGGTCAGGCTGGTGTTCACGGCCACCAAACCGGAAGCGTTGGCGAGGATGGAGCCCTCTGCGGCTGCCAGGTCCGCCGCCAGGGCGTAAGGGGTCAGATCGGCAGCTGCGGGCAGGGCATCCACTTGGCCCTGCAGTGCCGCGATGGCGGCGGCGTTGACTCCGATGGCCGCGGTGTGTGCCGTGTGCTCCGTCTGCGGGGTATACGCCGTGAGCACCGTCGCCAACTGTCCAGCGGAAATCCCTTGCAGTTCGATGACTGGCGGCTCCGTGACGCCGTCGTCCAGGATCCGCCCGGTCAGGGTGGAGGGAAAGAGTGACATTTATCTAGTGCCCCCGGGCTCTGCGCCGCCGGTCCAGGCTAGCGGTGTTCGAAGAGGGCAAAAAGGGTGAAAAAAATCGCTCAAAACGCCCATATCATCAATCAAGGACTGATACCCCGGAGCCCGACAAAGTACAAATTTGGAGCGATACGAGGCCAACGAAGCACTGATCCACGCGGTCCGCGAGCATTTGCTTGAATGTGAAGCGGCACAAATCGCCGCTCCTCGTCGACAAACCGCTGGTGGGGTGCTTGGGTACACGCTCCGTGGGGAACGCGGCAATGAAGTGCGTGTTATCGTAGTTCGGGAGGCGCATATTTCGTAGCTTTGAATCGTAGGTGCCGGCCATGATGGCGAGGAAGTGGTGGTATTCGGCGATGCTTTTGACACTGTTTCTGGGGAATTGCATGGCCCCGAGCTGCAGCTGGCCCTCCATGACCGTGGCCGCCGAGACGTTCGGGAAGGCCTCGCCGGGGTATTCAAAGTTCGAAACGTGGTTCTCGCCCGTCTTGTTGAAGTGCACAAAGGCTCCCAAAAGCTTGGTAAAGGCTCGCGCGACGGTGATATTGTAGCTCGTGGAGCCCGCCGGGACCGAGGACTGCTGCACGTGGAGGCTCGGAAAGCTGAAAAGGAGACTGCGATTGGACAGTAATATGCGCTCGAAGCTCTCCCGGAGGGCACTATCAAGGGTCACCTGATCGGCCAAAAGGTGCACATTTTCGATCTGATACGACAGACTCGAGCCCACGCCGGCGCGCATGGCCTGCTGGGGTTCGCTGAACTCTACCTCCAGGACGAGATTTAGCTGCGGCGGGAGCATCTTGCCGCAGTTGAACATGCCAAGAAGATGCGGGCGCATGAGCACATCGCGCTTTTGCCCTGGCTGCACCGGCTGCGCCCAGCCGCCGGCGTCCACCGGGAGGCCCTCCCAGTGCAGCTCCGTCCACCAGTCGGACGGCTTCAGTAGCGAATACATGAAGCAACTGCGCCCGTAGTAGCTGATGTCTTCCACCCGTTGCCCGTTGGCGAAGAGCTGGACCCTTTCGATGAAACACGAGGGGTCCGGCGAGCCGCAGAGCATGTCGCTGGAGCCGTCCGTGTTCCGGAAGGTGAAGGCCAGCTTAATCGATTCAGGATCAACGAAATCGGTCCCGCTTGTGATCGGTATACGACACACCCGCGACGTGCTTGGCGTAAAAGTGCTCAAGGACGACGGAAAGTACTGCACGCTCTTGCGACTCTGAATGTAGTTGGTGTTCCCCGTCTGGAGCTTGTAGTCGAGACTGGCCACGAGCTCGTCGTTGACGGCTTGCGTAACCTGCTCCATCACTCTTTACATACCTATGCAGCTTCGGGTTCGCTCGCCTGTCGAAGGGCGTCGAAGGACGGCTGGGTTCCCAAAGGTCCCCGGTCGCCGCGGGACTGGCGGCTGACGCGGGAGCGGTCCGAGCCGGACGACACTGGGATCGGGATGTTGTTCAATCCGAAAGGGGTTTGGGCCTGGGCCCTGGGGCGGCGCGCCGGTCGTGCGACGATGCGTTGCTGCGGCTGGGGCCGCGGCTCGCTCTTTGAGTCCGTGTCGATCCTGAAGACCTGGGGCTGGGTGCGCTGGGCCCGGCGCTGCTCCTGGATGAAGTAGTGATCAACTGCGCCCGACTCTTGCATGCCGTTCAGTGTCGCCAGGTCCGTGGTTTGGCTCGGCCGCGAGGCGTCTGAGTCCGTGCCGCCGCCCGTGGCTGCTCCCCAGCCCATCATGTGCGAAGCCGCGTTGAGCCCGCCCTCGATGGCCGTTCCCACGAGCGCTGCGCCTGCGCCCGCAACGGCCAGGCCTCCCGGGGCAGCGCCCACCGTGCCCGCGGCTGCGAGGGCTCCCTCGCCCAGGAGCGCAAGAGCTCCTCCGCCCGCTTCCGCCGCAGTTGCTGCTTCGGCAGCGCTCGCCGCAGCCTCCGCCGCCGTGGCAAAGCCTTCCGCCGCTTCTGCCTCCGCCACCTGCTGCGAAGCAAAAGCCTCGATGTCTTGAGCCGCCGTGCGCTCCACCTCTGCGGCTCTCTGGCCCGCTCGCTCGAGCAAGGGCTCCACCTCGCTGGGCCTCCCGATGATGTTGGGCGGGGCAACCTCGTCCGGGGGCGGCGCCAGTCCCGGCGGCCTCCTGGGGATCCTGAGGGTTCTGTCGAGCCAGTCGCCTCCGCCCCGCAAAATGTTGAAGGTCTGGTTCTCGGCCACGCTTCGGGTCGCCGCCGCGGCGCCCGCAGCCCCTCCGGCGATGATCGCTTCCGCGGCTTGAATGCCCGACTCCCTCATGCGGCCTCGGTGCATCGAGCCCGTCGTTGCGCAGGGCCTGGCCTGGGTCCATGCCTCCGTCGTCGGAGTCTGGCAGGAAGCTGGGCCGAGTGAACTCTCTTGGCGGGCGGGGAAACGGAGTACCGCTGAGACCTTCGTCCGCTGTCTCGTAGGCGGCCGCGGGATTCAGGTTGGTGTGTGGCATCGGTGCGTCGGAGATGGGCTCCGGAGCATTGGGGTAATCATCCAGGTAGAAGTGACTGGATGTGTAGATGCTGGCCTTGCGGTTGGGCAGGGGAATGTCGAGGGGCTCGCCCTCGGCTATGTAGCCGAGGACCTGGCCGAAGGAGGGCTTGACGCGGAAGCCGTTGCTTCTAGGCTCTATCATCTTTTACTTAGAAGCTGATGTGCAGCGGTCTTCGCTGGCCATAGTAGCTGGACTCGCGGGCCCGCTGGACGCTCTCCGAGTTGGCCACGGGGTCCCACTTCAGGGAGAGCTCGCCGCTGCCGCCGCTCGTGAACTTGTGGAAGTGCAGGGTCGTCTCGCGCTCCAAGCCCCACTCGTCCTGCAGGGCTTGGAGCTGCTCCTCGGAGAGCTCGTCGTCAAAAGCCAGGCTGACGTGCAGCGGGTGCTGCTCGGCCGTCGGGAGCTTCAGGGGCGAGGCGCCCTCGAGGCCGATGGCCCACAATCCCGGCTCGCCCTCCTTGTGCGGAGGGAGCTTCACCAGCTTGGCCTTGCGGGTCAGGCCTTTTTGGAGGAGCTCCCGCTGGATGCGGTAGTACTCCTCGTCTTTTGGGCGCTGCTTGTACCACTGGTCCCTTTCCTCTTGGCTCCAGTCGCTCTCAGAAGCTTGCTCCGCCAGGCTCGCGTACATTTATGTGGAGGCCGCGCTTGCCCAGGTAGCTGCGCTCGCTGGCCCGCTGGACGATCTCGCACAAGTAGCTCAGGACCGTCTTGGTGTCGGGGTCGAAGCGCACAAGCACCCTCTGGGGGCGGGTCCACCGCCGGCCCAGGAGCCGCAGGATCTCCTGGCCGTCGTCGTCGGCCAGGTCCTCTTCGTAGGCCAGGGGAATCTCGGCATCCGGACTGGAGAGCAGCCACATGCCCTCGCGCTTCGCGAGCTGCAGATCCAGCTTCATCTCACATAAGACCGCCATACACTCCCGACTCGCTGGTGTTTCTACCTGCGGCCACGTCCCGCGCCATCCTGTGAACGCCCTGGCGCTCTGCCGGGGCATAGCGCAATTGCGGAATGCGACGGTTGACCGCCTCCGTCATCCGGCCCAGCTCGTCGGCATAGGTCTCGCCCTCCTGCCGCAACCGGCGGTTGGAGAGCCACTCGTTGAAGGCCTGCGCCTCGACCAGCTGCTGGTGCCGGCGGCGCAGCAGGGGATTCAGGTTGTACGAGGGGTACATCTTGTGGAACTGCCGAAGCATGAAGGATTCGTTGCGCCGCTCGATGGGCATCATCCTTTTACAGTTCATGAGTGTTTCGTGCGAGCAGCTCCATGTACCGGTCCTGCCGCTGCATGTACCTTAGGGCGCGCTCTTGCGCAGGCGTCATCCTGACGGGCTCCGCGGGGGGCTCGGGAGCGGCAGGGGCGGGAGCCGGACTCGGAGCCTTCGGAGGCTGCGCGGGCTTGGCAGCCGGTGCTGGGACGGCCTCTTCGGCGGGCACCGTCTTCGGGGCTTTTGGCTTGTTCTTCGAGCCTGGAGCTTGGGGGCGGGGGGCTCCGCGGGCTTGGCGGGCTCCGGCGCGGGCACGGCGGCCGGAGCCGGCTCAGGCTCTGCCGCAGGCTCTGCTGCAGGCTCTGCCACAGGCTCTGCCACAGGTGCGGGCTCGTCCACGGGTTCATTCTCAGCCATTTTCTTGATTGAAGATATTAATTGTCGTAATCCAGGAAAATCGCAAAAGAAACAGATGTTCCTCTGGTATTTACCACATTTCCGTCCACATCGGTGAGCTTAAAGCGCAGGGTGCGCAGGGTGATGGGTCCGTGGAGTTTCACAAAATGCCCCTCGTCTGTTCTTGTTTGCATGATATTGCCGATGCCTTTGTCGATAATCATTTTGCAGATTATATCGTTACCCAAGGGTCCCTTGATGTCGGCGCCGGTGGCGAGGGTGCTGCATCTGAGGAACAACTCTGAGTATGGGTTCATCGTGACAAAGGTGAAGATCTGCAGTCCCCCATCGATGAAGCTGGGGCCCAGGAGGTGGTTGATGCTGAGCGGCCGGCTGGGCGTGGCGCCGGCGGGATAAGAACCGGTGCCCGGGAAGAGGCTCCGGATCTCGTAATCATTGAGTATGCGGCGATTTCCATCGAAAGCCACCCCGATCTCATTCGTTGATTCTACGTAGGTGGCCGAAGCAAAGTTGCTGCTGATCCAAGCGGCCAGCCGCGTCCCCGTGTAGGCCCCGATGGGGAGCACCGCCCAGTTGAGGGTTTGCAGCGCCTCATCGATCCAGTACAAGTACTGTCCCCGATCCGTGGAGAGGAAGGCGTCGGCCACCCTGAACTTGAAAACGCTGAGCTTGGCCCCACTTTGCAAGTGAAGGGTGTCCTGTAAATCTATCTCGAAGGAACTATCATCCCCCGCAGTGCGCTTCCTGCTATCGACATAGATCGTTGTCGACATCCTTTTCTTTCTACGCCAGAAGCTCCGGCCCGTCGACTTGTCGGAGGCCGTGCTGTCACTGACCTGCCGGACCCGCTCCGGGTAGGGAAACCGCCGCGGGTCCACGACCCCCTGCGTGCTCGTGCAGCACTGCACGTGATGGCACTCACTGTCGCAGATCGGGCCGTTGCCCAGCAGCTTGCCCACCACTTGGCTGAAGATCGTCCCCATGCTCGTTTACGAGGAATTTGCGGTCGAAGCGCACCCAAAACATGTCTTCTTTTGGCGCTCGCAGGTTGACGTACCAGAAGCTGTACTTCTCCCGGGTGGCTTCCTGATACATGCCATACAAAACGTCCTTGGGGAGCATGGCGGAGAGCTCCTCCACCAGGGCGTCCAGCTCCAGCTGGTTCCTCAAGCGGAAGACGCAGTAGAACATGGTGTTGACGCGCACAGCCGAGGGCATCAGCCGGAGCTTTTGCGTGGACACCCAGGTGTTGATGCAGTAGTGGCGCCCTCGGATGAAGAGCGTGTCGAGAATGCCATCCCCGGTTTTCTTGTGCACCTGCGGGGAGTCGGCCATATCGTCCAAAACTATCAATACTTGGTACAACTTCTTCATCCCCAGCTGCTTGGACTGCTGGGTGATCTTCTTTTGCTGGGCCAGGATTTGACGCAGCGCGCCCTCGTCCCACTCGTCCCACCAGCACTGCTCGCGGTCCGTGTTGACCCCCAGCTCCTTTCGGGATGTACTCCTTGACGGGCTCCCACTGGGGGTCCATGTCAATGGAATTCGACATAACGTACACGCGCTCAAAGCAGCCCCTGTACTGCTCAAGGATCATCGACACGAGGAGAACGGTCTTCCCGGACGCGGACGGCGCGCAGAGGATGCCGTTGGAGGGCGTCCTGCAGACCGCCGAGTCTCGCGGCTGTTTGACGTCGTAGCTCGCGGTCGGAAAGAGCTTCACCTTTCCCATTTAACCACAGCGCCCTGTAGCACTGGTAGAGGCAGCCGCACATTTACGTGATGTTCCCCTCGTGCCACGGGCCCCGCAGCCGCATGGGGTGGTGGCCGGGCGGCGGCGCGCCGGGGCAGGACAGGAGCCACAGGGCCACGAAGACGCCCACCAGGGCCGCAGTTGCGCAGAGGCACTCTCCCGGCAGCATCGGGGAAAAGGTGCGTTCGGCCGGTGGCATTTTTTTTATTGGGGGAATAAAAAGGGAGCATGAGCAGCAAGCCAAGCATGGCGATCAAGCTCGGAGACCTGTTGGCGAACCCGAAGGGCGGCAAGTTCTTTCCCGTGTGCGCGGAGGACGGCGGCCCGGCGGTTTGGCAGTGCGATTGGATCAGGATCTTGTGGCACCCCACGGCCTACAACGGCGAGGACGCCAGGAGGCTGCCCCTGTGCCTGGAGCCCAATGAGGCGGCGAAGGAGGAGCTGGCCGGCTTCGAGAAGGCCCTGGTGGCCCAGCTGGCCAGCCGCTCCGTGGCGGACCCGAAGCTCTTCGGGCGCACCTTGACCACGCAGGACACGGAGAGTTCGTCTCCTGCCTGAAGACCTCGGCCCGAGGCAACTCCTTCATCAAGCTCAAAGTGTGCCTGGACCAGGTGCGCCTGTGGGATGCCCAGGGAGGGCCGCTGCATGAGCCCGGGGACCTGACCAACCGGGAGTGTAAGGTGCGCGCCGAGCTCCGGCAGGTCTGGATGATGAGCGGCCAGTGTGGTCTCCTCATAGAGGTGACCGACCTCATGCTCAAGGAAGAGGAGCCCCAGCGGTGCCCCTTCTAGACGCCAGGCCTCTATGCCGGGCAGATCGCTTTCCACCATTTCCACGTTTTCCAGGGTTTCCAGGGGGGTGTTGGGGGGTCCCAAAAAGCCAACATGGAAAGCGTGGAAAAATGAAGCTCCTAGACACCAGAATCGGGCTGGAAGGATAGGGTTCAAAAGCGAACTCCGAACACCCTGGAAAACGTGGAAAGCGTGGAAAAATGAAGCTCCTAGACACCAGAATCGGGCTGGAAGGATAGGGTTCAAAAGCGAACTCCGAACACCCTGGAAAACGTGGAAAGCGTGGAAAAATGAAGCTCCTAGACACCAGAATCGGGCTGGAAGGATAGGGTTCAAAAGCGAACTCCGAACACCCTGGAAAACGTGGAAAGCGTGGAAAAATGAAGCTCCTAGACTCAATTTTCCACGCTTTCCAGGGGGGTCTTGGGAGGGCCCAAAGGCCACCCTGGAAAACGTGGAAAGCGTGGAAAAATGAAGCTCCTAGATTCAATTTTCCACGCTTTCCAGGGGGGTGTTGGGCCCTCCCAAGACCCCCCTGGAAACCCTGGAAAACCTGGAAAGTGTGGAAAGCGACCTGCCTGGTATAGAGGCTGGCGTTCGGAGGCCGAGGATTTTTTTGGGGGATCCTAGAAATCATGTCGTGGATGCAACAACGCGAAGCGATACGACGTGCAGCCGACGCTGGGGCCAGACCACGGATCTCAGCGCAAGGCTCGCAGCTTCTGCCTCTGAGGGACAACCGCCTGCAGTCCGTACTTCTGAGTCGCCCGAACGGCCAGCTGACCCGCGCCGGGCAGTTCTACCACAGCATCACCGGCCGGCGCCCGCCGAGCCGCCAGTTCGACGAGTCCCAGCCTCTCATTCGGGACGGGCCCAACGACTACATCCTCACCAGGGGGGGTGCCCGAAAGCTCGTGCGCTCCCTCCAGGCCAACGGCCAGTACCATGTCACCAAACTGGGCAAGGCCTTCTTCAAGGACAAATTCACGGAGTGGCTGGCGCATGTCCCCGTGATCATCCGGGGCCGCCGCCGGAACGGCACCCCTTATGAGCGCCATGACTACCTGCCGGTGACTGCTCTGGAGATGGGGCTGTCCCGCCAGAACGACGCCTGGAGCGAGGCGCAGGTGGCCCGCAACGTCAAGGACTCCGTGCTCCGACAGCTGGGGCAGCCGGGGCCCGACGAACCCATCTATATGATCAGTGGTGAAGTGTATTTCTTACATCCCACCAATGAATGGGCCTACAGCTCCTCGAGTATGCAGGTCATCGACAATCGGGTGGACACCCAGATCCGCCTCCGCCAACCGCTGGGGGCTCTCAGGGAGGTCAGCTACCAGCTCTTCGCTGGGGACCAGATCCTGGCCAGCGCCTTTGAGGAGCGCCGGGACATGCTGTGTGTGCCCAGGCAGATAGCGGAGCTTTTGAAGCTCCCACTGCAGGAGGTCATGGAAGACTTTAACTCCATTTGTCCCGGGAACTGGCAGCAGCGGGGCGTCTGCCCCGCAGAGATCCGCACCTTTTGCGTGTGGCGCAATGCCCCCATGTTCTACGTCGATTGCAGGGGCCGGCTGCTGGATTGCTTCCAGCCAGCTGAGAAGGAGGAGAAAGCTATAGCCTTTACTTCTTGGAACGGCCACGCCTTCTTCTACAAGAGCGCCCGGGCCGTGGCCGGCTGCGACGAGTCCGAGCAGCGGCAGCGCTTCCGCCGGCTCAGGCGGGATGACCCAGTGCCGGAGTTCAAGGAGTGGCAGGCGTGGGAGGGACAGATCAAATCGGGATACTTCTACTCCGAAGACCTTCGCGGGGTGCGAGCGCAGCTGCTGGCCGAGGGGCACCACCCCAAGGTCTCCATGCGGGGCCTGTGCGAGTGGTCTGCACTGCGCCTGCGGGTGCCCGGCGGAGCCGACTGCGTCATCCGGGAGCTCTGCGAGGATGCGCAGGTGCTGCAGCAGTGGACGGAGCGCCTGGGGGTGCCCTATCGCGGACAGCGCCTGGCCGGAGCCAGCCTGGAGGTCTTCCTGCACCTGCTGCAGGGCAAGCGCGAGGACACCCGAAGCCGCCGGGAGGAGCTGCTCGCCCGCCAGCAGGGGATGTGCAAGCTGTGCGGCGCACCGATAGGTCTGGGCACTTTCGAGATCGATCACGTCATCCCCGTGGCCCAGTCCTTCTCCGGACAGCAGCAGGAGCTGCAGGCCCTGTGCCTGGAGTGTCATCGCACCAAGACGAGCCTGGAGGGCAACCACAGCACCACCCTCGAGAGCCGGTTCTGTCGGTTTGTGTACCAGAACTACGCGGCCTCGCCCAGGCTGCCGCCGCTGGTCTTCCAGCTGCAGAAGTGGGATCTCGACCGACCCTGCCAGGGCATCGACGTGTGCCGCTGCCGCAAGAACGGCCTGGCCAACGCCCGCTTCCCCCTGCCGGTGTTCTGCCCCCTGGACGGCATCGTCCCCACGGAGGAGGGTAAGCTGGCGGATCTCATGTGGGTGGAGCTGCCCTGCGACCATCGCAAGGGCGTGCTGGACCGGTTGCCCTTCGTCGGGCCAGGGTGGTACGCCAAGCCCGTGTGCGCTTATTTGCTCGAGGCGCGGATGGCGCAGTGGCAGCACTTCAAGTGGAGCCTCGATGCCACTGCGCACGTCGACCAGCAGTGCCTCGAGCAGGTCCTGCAGCGCATGGAACAGGGCTGGCCGCAAGGCGAGGAGCACTATGCGAAGCTGGCCATCAACAGCCTCGTGGGTCTGTTTGCCCGGAACCTAGAACTAGTCTATTCTATGAAGACTTCAAATCATCAAGTAGATGGGGAGGGGTGCAGCTGGCGCCAGACCTTCACGGATGCGGCCGGGGGGATGCACTGGGACCACGTCTTCGTGACGGAGCTGCTCTCGAACAGCAGCTACCGCCCGGTGCACGACTACATCATGGGGGCCGAGCACGTCGCCGTGGCGCGCATCCGCCAGGCGCTGGCGGAGGTGCCCCGGCCGTACCTCAAATGCATCAAGACCGATTGTCTTGTCATGCAGGACGTCCCCAAGAAGCACCGGCCCGCCGTGGAGCGGCTGCTGAAGATGTCGCACCGGGACGGCACGCCCGTCTATCGCTACGAGGAGGTCACCGGGTTGAAAGGCCAGTATCGGGAGCCGAGCATGGAGGCGGAGCCCATCCGAGCGAAGGCGCCCTGGCGTCGAGTCGAGGACCCGGTGAGCCACTGCCTGGACGGCGAGAGCCTGCTGCTGACGGGGTTTCCGGGGACGGGCAAGACGCATTTGGCCAAGAAGATCGTGGAGGCTCTGCGGGAGCACGGGGACACGGTGCACATCATCACGAAGACCCATGCGGCGGTGCAAAACGTGGGCCTGGGGGCGCAGACGGCGGACCACTGGGTGCGGCGGAATGTGCGCAACGGCCACTGCAGCGCCACCTGGCTGGTCATCCAAGAACTGACTCAGTTAGATACTCCCCTGTGGGCTGACATCGCTTGCTTGAGCATGAACAAGAAGATTCGGTTCTTATTGATCGGAGACTTCAGGCAACTCCCCGCTGTGCTGGACAGCTTCGCGGGGGCGGAGGTTTGCAGGGAGCTCAAGGACAGCCAGCTGCTGCACGATCTGGCGGGGGGCTGGTGCCACGAGCTCTCGGAGCGCTGGCGCTTCGACGAGCGCATCTTCGAGTTCCTGACCTGGCTTAAAGTGGACGAGCCGGAGCAGGTGCCGCTGGTTGATGCGGTGCGGGAGGCCCGGCGGCGCTTCGCGAGGCGGGGGGAGCCGGACGTGAGCCTGGTCATCTCCCATGCGAAGCGATTGCAGATCAACGAGCGGGAGAATCGCAGGCTTGCGCCTGCCGATGCCCTGGTGGTGCGGTACGAGGCCCGCGGGGCGGTGCCGACGAATGCGCCGCAGACCATGAGGGTCTGGCCGGGATTGCGCTTGATCGGAGCCGGTGGTAAAGTGCAAAAGGGCACCTTCCTGACCGTGGAAGCCGTGGAGGGGGACGTCGTGCGCCTGGAGAGCGGGCAGTGCTTCGCGGGCCCGGAGTTGCTGAAGCACACGCGGCTTTGCAGCGCGATTACGTATGCTTCGGTGCAGGGCCTGACCCTGAGGGGACGGGTTTGGCTCTATGACGTGGAGAGCCCGCACTTCACGCTCAAGCATCTGTACATGGGGTGCTCCCGGGCCACCAATTCGGAGCTTTTGAGCGTCCTGTAGCGGCGCTGCCAGCATTCACCAAATTTGGCGAGTTGTGACAGCGGCCCGTTTTTGATGAAATTGAGAGCGGTTTTGTGGGGGTGTCAGCATTCGCCAGATTTGACGAGTTGCGACACCGGCCCGTTTTCGATGAAATTGAGAGCGGTTGTGTGGGGGTGTCAGCATTCGCCAAATCTGGCGAGTTGCGCCACCGGCCCGTTTTTTGATGAAAGAATGGTTGAATCTGAGTTGTTGGAGCAAGGTCGGAATTCCGACCTCGGTCTTTGGGGTCGAAAAGCTGCAAAAAAAAGGGCAGCATTTCGTTCCCCACACGCCCCGACTGGGGGCGACAGATGCTGCAAAAAAACGGGCAGCATTCCGTTCCCCGACAGCCCCCCGCGAGGGAGGCTGGATGGGGGTTCCCCGACAGCCCCCCCGCCAAGGGGGACTGACAGGGGTGGCGAGGCTTCGGAAGCGCCCCATTCCCTGGACGCCTCCCCGGTGCCTCGCCGACCGGCGCGAGCTTCATCGGTGGCTGGGGGATACTGATAACCCCCCAATTGAGCCTTGAACAGTCAGGCACCACCTCCACTCGCTGGGGCCGCCGTGCCACAACCTAGAGCCTCTCCCCACAAGGGTGGATCATCGGCCCTAGGCCCCGGCTCAGCGTGCCCCATTAGGATAGAGTAGGTTAGGATAGTTTTTTTTTCTCTCTCTGGGGAGGGTGTTCCAGTTCTCCACTCTGTAGTAGCTACGAGGCTAGTTTCGAGACATAGCCTAGAATTCCATACTTCGAAGGCCTGTCGATTTTGCGGGCTGGAGGCTCTAGGGCTCGCGATCTTAGGGGCTCTAAAGTGCTTGCAAAACGGGCGCGCGCGGCATCGGAGGCGCTTTGGAGGCGCGCCGTCGTGCTCCGGAGCTGTTTGGGAGCGACGCGCGCTTACGCGCGCTCGTTCGGCGCGGAGGGCGTGGGAGCAGCTCGTGCGTTGCTCGTAGGCGGCCGGCGAGTGCTCGTGAGTTGCAAGCAAGCAGCTCGTGAGTTGCGAGCAGCTCGTGAGCAGGACGCTCGAAGAATTTTCAGGGCTGTCAGTCAATTTGACTGACAGGTTGTTGCGAAATTTCCCGAGCGAGTGCTCTTAAGTTGCCAGCAAGTAGCTCGTGAGCTTTTGCGCAGGGCGCTCGAAGAATTTTCAGGGCTGTCAAGCAATTTGACTGGTCCTGCCGTCGGGTAGCTTGTGAGTTGCCAGCAAGTAGCTCGTAAGCTGGCGAGTGCTCGTAAGTTGCCAGCAAGTAGCTCGTGAGCTGCTGGCGAGCACTCGTCGGCTGCTGGCAAGTGGCGCGCCCTTAAAGTTCCTCTAAAGCCCGTTTTGCAAAGACTTTAGAGCCCCTAAGATCGTCGGAGCTGCGGGCCGTAGGCCCGCGAATCGATAGTGCTCGAAAGTACCGAATTCTGACCTATGTCTCGAACTGAGGCCTGTAGCTATCACAGAGTGGAGAGCTGGAACACCCTCCCCAGAGAGAGGCGCAAGATGGTTGCATCCGCTGTCACAAACCGACAAAAAAAAGATCGCTCGCAGCAGGCGCTCCAACCAACTTTGTTGCTCAGCAAATCCACATAGGCAAGTCGGTTTGTCTCTAGCTAAGATCGTTTTTTTCCGGAAAGCTGTTACCCGACGACATACGTTGTTAAGATTCTTTCCACCCTCCAGACCACTCCTGCTTTGGCACTGTGCACTACCACGTCCAGTCTTGGTCTGGCTTGAAATAAGGCGACTAATGGTTCTGCTTCTCTTTGCGGCGCTGGTTGACAACGCCGGCAGGTCACAAGTGGCTGTGACTGCAACGTCTACTCAACCGCTGGCCGCACGATGCAGCGACCGGCTCCACTGGGTGACCTCCGCTCTTAGCGACCTGGAACTGACGACATACGTCGTTGTGTCGATATTCCAGCTTATTCTTCTGGCCCGCGGAGGCCTCGATCTGATGGCACGCCGACCGACGATACCTCCTTGAGGTCCGATCGCTGACTTTCCAGGCGTTCTCCATGTCTTCCACACACCCTTGTCTGGTCACTTGCACTGCTCCGACTTGGTGCGTCGTGTTGAGCTGAAACCGTCTATTTTGCTATTTGTGCTTGCTCGGCTGGGATATTCCTTGCAACACGAATTTATTCTTGGTTTATTGCTCAGCATGCACGTCCCTATACACTCTGTCACCGTACATGGCATGTGCGTCGGAACGGGCAACCATGTGCATTTTGGTCTTGCAGTGTACTTCCCCGGCCCCTGCAACAGGCTGGGTGGCCAGTGTTTACGGGTTCTGCTGGGCTTCCTAGAACACAAACCCTAAAACCTAAACCCTAAACGGCCCTAAGCTCCAAACCCATGCTTATCTCATTCAGCGCCTTAGCTGATGCTATGTTCCAGGCGTCGCAGCTCCTTGTGCGCGCCTCGCGAAGGTTTGATTTAAATCTCTGCGCAGCAGCTGTACATCCATGCTAAGTGCATGTAGACTAGGATACCCAGTAACCTAAGAATAAAAAGGCCTCTCTTTTTGGTATTGGGTAACTTTATAAGGAACCTAGGACTACAAAAAGGGAATAAGGGTACTACTGGGCATCCTAGCACGCGTGCATGTGGGTTTTCAGAGTTCCGTCCGCTAGAGGTGCATATTCGGACTCTTCACCATCCGAAGGAAAGAAATATATACGGACAATACTGAGTACTGAGTACCGTTACTGATTAAGTTTTCAAGAACGTCGATGTCCGTTTTTCTGACCCCTACACGGCTCTCTCTTCCTTGCTTCTTGGCATGTGCGTGGAATGAAATGCCGGCCAACGTCAATACTCGGGCTTCGACATGTTTTAGATTACCTCATTTAGTGACATCGGCCCGGTCTTTGTCACTTTCGCACTATTCCAGCGGAGCGCAAACTGCGTACGCACACCAGGCGTTTCCTACGGTCTACACTCTTGCTTGGTCAGACTGTGCGCGTTGTTTGGCGGAATTGACCGCCAGCAGCCAATCCACTACAGGATTTGCACACCGTGGATCGTCTGTCTTGATCCTGGGTTCTAGCCATTTGGCCGGCTTTGAGTCGCAACGACTCGAACACCGACAGACTGGTTCGCTCCGGCGAATTGGACTTTGGACTTTGGTGTGCTCGACCGTGACGAAACAAAGCGCAGAGGCTGCCCGTTGTCTGTCGAGACTAGAACGGCTGCCGGAGCTTGGACTTGGCTCCACCTGTTGCTTTGGGCAGCTCAGAGCGACGGCTCTTTGTTGCTTCGGATCGGTCGCTGAGGCTCCGTAGTTGGGCTGAACGGCTAACACCGGCAAAGTCTGTGCGCCGCAGCCCTTGTAGAGCTTCGCTTTTGGTCTCATTGCTTTGTAGTTTTTGCAGCTTGTTTGTAGTCTGTTTGTTTACAGAGACTGAGTGCTACAGCCGTAGTCGACGAGGCCCATTCACGCCAAAAAAAACAACGCCGGCAGGTCACTATGAAGGAAGAGGAGGATGCACACCAACGGCTCACTGCCGGCAGCACGCGGCCTACAGCCCACTCATCATTGCGGCTCTTTCCCATTGGTGGGGCATTGTTGCAAGCTTTAGAACTCCACGCCTTCATCAGTTGGAAGGCTCTCTAACCAGACCCACGGTCTTGCACGGCTGATCTTCACAGCACAGCTCGCAGTGAGAGAGGGAGAGATAGAGAGGGAGAGGCAATCTTCAGAGAAGAAGTTACCGAGGAGTTGTTGCAGAAGCAGGGCCCTCGATGAGCCGCTGTCACCAGACGATCAGACGTGATGTCGACAGTCTCGAGCAAAGCAGCTACGCGCTGGCCCCAGGCCGTGTCGGGAGCCTTGGAGACCGAAGCGACGCAACTTTGGCTGCAGAGCTCTGTTCGGCTGGAGTTCTTGTGAGTAGGCACGCCGTTCACTAGATCGGGTGAGGCAGAGCCAACAGTTGTTGTGAGCACGGAGCAAACTGGTGTGAAAACCGATGATGCGTGGAACGGAAGGCAGCATAAACGCGGCATGAGGAAGCGCGTCCGGAGATATGGTGGTTGTTATTGGACGACAGATGGACTCCGCTTCTCGCTTCCCCATGCCAAAGCGGGAATCAAGTCGCCGGTTCGCGATGGTAGCCTCATCCAAATGTCTCTCGCACCTCAGAGATCCCATCGAGGCCGACAGACGCCACTGCGGCGCCACTCCTCCACTGTGCAGCTCGTTTTCTATCTAGCCAAGGCTCTGACCGATGAGCTTGAGGCGGCTCCCTACTTACAGCTTGTGCGTGTTGCACCAGTCGAGCTCAATGGCCTGCCGTTTGTCGAACTCCGAGTCAAGGCGGAGGTTCCGACCTCTTTGGTTGGCCAACTCGAAATCGCAATTGCTGCCGCATGATGGAAGGCTTCATCGTGGACTTCTTCGTTTCGCCTCCTGCTTCCTCTTGATGATGCCTCCCTGGGATTGCGGGCGCAGCCCGCTCTTCCCCTCCAGTCTGCTGGACTTTTGCACGCCGCATTGTGTCGGCTCCGCACGGCGGCCACCACCCGGGGTTGGAAGCTCAGTGCCGTTGTTGTGTTCTGGCTACGCGGCCCTCGGAAATGGACTTCCCTGTCCGCCTGTGGCGCCTTGTCCACTTCGATGCACGGGACGTTCGAGCTCAAGTTCTGATCAATCACTTTGTGGCACAGAAAGCTAATCAGGGGGTTCTGCTCGACGGTAACCAACCGTGGTTTCGCCTCGGACACACGCGGGGGTAAGACGAGTGGCGTGCAGCGGCCCATGCTTTCATCGAGCAGGGCGGACTTGGTCCGAGCATCCAAATCCCGTTCATATCCAACGATCTTATGCCACACCTTCATGAACCGGATCTGGACACCCTCCAGTACGGTTTTCACCACCTCAAAGCTTTGTATGCTGCGGGCCAGTTTCAATTGCTATACCTACTGCGGGAATTCCACTTTCCAACAAGTGGCAACGACATGCAGCGTAAGCTTGATGAATGGCCACCTGCTGAGAAGAGTGTCCAGTGACCTTGGACGCATGAAATGCTCAAGGTCCAACCTTTCGACATACGTCGACGGGTCTTTACTGCCGATGGACTGGACTTTAGACTTGTGGGTTCGGCGTGTCCGATCGGGACACAACAAGACCTCGGGGTCTGTTCGATGGCACCTGGACTCATTAAATCCTCAAGGTCCAACCTTTCGACATACGTCGACGGGTCTTTTCGCTACCGATGGCCTGGAGTTGGACTTGTGGATTTTGGTGTGCACGATCGGGACACAACAGGACCTCGGGGTCGACCGTTGTTCGACGGAACTAGAACGGCGGCCGGAGCCTTGATTTGGGCTCCACTGACGGTCTTGGGCAACTTTGGGCGACGGCCCTCTGTTGTTGTTGAACGATCGCTGAGGACCCGTAGCATATGCTGAACGGTTAACCCGGCAAAGCCTGGCACCGCAGCTAGCTCCGCTTTCTCCAATTAGGTTCCCTGTTTCACCGCTGTATTGTTTGTGTTTGGTGGTTTGTTTGTTTGTAGGGACCGAGTGCTACAGCCGTAGCCGACGAGGCCCATGCAAAAAGGGTGCCATCATCGATGAATCGAAAAGAGGCCAGGTCTTTTGCGGAGGAAGCTCATGAGCTCTGCGTGGTGTGGTCCGCGGCAATGTGCGCAAAGCAAACAAAACTTACCCGGGAGGGAGCGACCCACTTCGTGTTGTGCTCCTCACTCGTCGCTCTCATTCCGTAGCTTCAACGGTCACATCCGCGCGCCCCTTGATGCCGCGAAAATGCGAATTGTTGGGAGCCGGGGGCTGGATCTCTCGTCTCCAATAAGCTCGTGACTACGTATGGGTCCGTTGTGTCGAAGAAAAGGAAAAAGTAGCTGGAGACTCGGGGCTGTCCGCGCCTTTCCGTCAGGGCTTTGTCAGGGCCTTGCAAGTGCAGTTGGGCCGGGTGTTGTCCCGTATCTTCATCAAAGACCACAACTTGCAAGGTCGTGGCGTCCACGATGGGCGGAAAGGAGTGGACATGCCAGTCCTGTGCGATATCCTGGTCGCCCAATAGAGTCCGTCTCTAAATCGGAGGCAACCTCTATCCGGACAAATTGTGTGCCACTGCATTGACGAGCCATGGAGTCGGGCGTGCACGCGCACAGCGGCGAGCAAACCATTTTTTGGCGTGGCGGGCCTCAAAGACAGCAGCTGTACTCGGTCCCAGTGAGAACAAGAACTACAAGAAAGCAAAGAGAGAGAGAAGGAGAATGACCACTTAGGTGAAACGGGCTGCGACTTGCAGACTTCGCCGGCAGACATCGTTCAGCCCGGGTTATGTTTCAAACGCCAAAGCCGCTCAGAAGCCATCCAAACAGACGCAGCGGCAAGCAAACCAGACGCGTGGGCAGAAGACACAACCATGCAGAAGCGGCGCGGTTCCCCGGGTGAGCGCCGCCGCAAGTCCCTGATGCGCTGCTTCCCCACACTCTGTAAAGTCGTCCACCTGTCGACAAGGTGCGGAACCCAGTTGTGAATACATTTTGTCCGCAGGTGAGCACACCTGGAATCTGTGTTCGAACCTGGTAGCGCGACACCTGGGGAGTGCCATCATGGTTTTTGCGGGTTCGGTCGAGATTGGAGAGGACTGGGTCGCAGTTGTTGAAGGCATGCTGCTGGCCCGAAAGGGGACCAAGCAGGGTTCGTCGGATTCTTGAGCAGGGCTACGAGTCGGTGATTGGCTTCCGGCCCTGACTGACAGTCAACCCGCACTTGACCTTGCTGCTTGAGCAGTCGAGGGGTTGTCGGCGGTACTTCACTCCTACTCGGCCTTCCAGCCATTTGAGTGTGGTAAAGGAGCGCCGCCTCATGGGGCTCCAGCGGACGCGAGAGGCGCGGCCGCCATGGCGACCTGTGAGAAGCCCGCAGTTCTAGCGGGCTACGGACGAATGTTCGAGCCCTATAGGGGCCCTATACCCCCTCTCACATACATGATGCAACAGAAGCAACGACCCGTTTTGGTCCCCTCCGTGACAAGCCCTAATCGGCTCTCTTGCTCAGGGTTCTGCCAACCACAACCAAGTTGGAGCCCGCCGCTGCTGCGAGGAGGAGGGTCACGTCGATGACGGCGTCGGAGGAGGCAAAACTGCCGTCCTGCCGAAGGATTTGCAGGGCTGCTCTGGAGGACAGCACTTGATTGACTCCAAATGTGGTTTGATGGAGATTCCACTGCGGATGCTTCACCGGTAATTTAGTGCCCATTCTCCCAGCAGCCCGGCCCGATTGCAGGCGGTGGTGCGAGCTGAGCAACTTCAATGACAGTGAGCTGTGACACAACTTGCTGCACCTCAACCGCGTGAGAACACCAGCGCGACCATCTGTGGTGAATCTACAAGCTTAACAGGTGCCGGAAGGTATCAATCATGCGCCTCGGACTTAGTGCGCTGCCTGCGCAACAGATAGGAAAGATCCCCTAGGCCCTAGAAGTCCATTGCGTACAGCCTCAGTCTAGAGGGCTGCTCTTGGTGCCACTAGAGGTGAAAAAGGCTCTGTCGAGAGCGCTGGCGTCGATGGCAGGAGGCAGGTCATGCGCTGCAGGCGGATTTGAGCCGAATGTGAGCTGCGCGAAGGAATGCCCAGAGTGGGCTGATGAAGGCACGTATAGGGATAGCAGAGTACTTAACTGCCTGCGCATCATTGGCAAGTTGGCCGGTCTTGGTAGCACGTAACGTAACAACTGCATGTCCGATAGAAGGGATTACGGCCAAAGAACGCGACTTCTGAGCCTCCTCGGTGCCGTGGATCTTCGCCTCGATCTTGAAGGTCGCCACTAACAAGGATGCCACATGGATGGACATCACTCAGGCGAAGCTCATGGTCGGAGCCAACGGCCAGTTTACTCTCTCAATAGGGCAGAACCACCGCTACACTGAGCTCAAGTCCACCACGGCGTGCTATGGCATCGTGCACGCCTTGTTCCAGAAAATGTGGGACCATGAGGACATGAACGCTGTGCTTGAGACAGATGAGAACTTTGAGGTGGTGGCCTCCACCTTGAAGTGCCTCTGCAGTCAAACCTCCAGGAAAAGTGGAGGCCAAAATCGTGCCATCTTCAGCAGTTTCAACATGGAATGTCATGCTGGTGCTATGGCACCGATTCTCAGGCGAAGGCGGCTGTTGGCTGCAAGGCTACGCCAGCCCCTTCCTCGTAAGAGACGTGTGGTAGGTCTGTATCCACAGGCTTCAGTTGACACAGAGAAGGCAGCCATGGCGAATCAGATCCAGATGCTTCAACAACAACTTGCGAGCTTTGAGAATGCTTCCCCCTCCCGCACCTCTAACCAGGCTACCGCAGATCAGAAGGGGCTGCCGATTGAGGAAAGCCCCCCAGGACCAGTGTCAGAGTCAACAAATTCTGCTCAAAAAGTTCCTGATGGTACGACTCGTCTTCTTCGTGGCCAGACGGCTGAGCCAAAAAGTAATCTTATGCAGGCCTTCCAGAAAGGCAAACCATCGGGGAGCCAGGCAGAACCGTTGAGTATTGAGAATGGGGAGGTTGAGACGCAAGGTCGCAGCCCAGGAAGTTCTCAGTTTGAGTATGGCACGTCCTCGTATGTTGGACAAGTTGTGAAGAGTGTTCTCACGGATGTGTCCAAACGCCATTTCTTGACACGTGGTTGGAAAACCTGCAAGTCGGACAAGGAAGTGTCGACATGGATAGAAGGATTGTCCTTGAGCAAAAACAACCGCAAGAAGCTGGAGACATGGACAGCCCATGTCCAACGATGGCATGCGGACCTTCCTTCCAATGAACAGGCCGAATTGGATCAGGTTGTTGCCACCTGGGGCGTCCCAATTCGTGACATTGCCAAGCTTAAAGCAGGCTCATTGCTGCGAATTTTAGCTGTCGGAACAATTCTTGTGGCTTGACTACAAGCCACACTGGATGATAGAGAGCGATATCGCAGCGGCAATCCACCACAAGGATGGTGGCGGAAGCACCGAAGTGACGTGGACTTGCTTCGGAATGCTCATCTCTTTTTCCAGAGTGTCTACGAGACACCCACCATGTTCGTGTCATTTGGGTCCGTGGAAAGCTCCTTTTGTTGGCATGTGAGTTCGGGCTTGTACAGTCGCCGTTGACCTCCCAGCTTCGTTTAAAGTGTTCCAGCTACACCTGGAAATTCTTTCAGACCAAGTCGGTGATTTATTGCCGCATTTTTCTCCAGCCCGAGTTGAAGCAATTCATGTATGTCGGATCTACATCCCAGACGTTGGGCGAGCGCGAACGTACTCGATGGGGCAAGTACAAACAAATCTGTTCTGGCAAGTCAGTATGTGGGGAGCTTTCGCTTTTCTGGCATTACCGACGACGGAATTATCATCTGGCCATTCCTTTGTTGATCATGCATGTGCCTCAGGGTGACTGTTTGCATACAATTGAGCAGACGTTCATCAACTTGCTGCAGCCACGCCTCAATGCTCCCTGGGTTCGGTCGCTGGTAAAAGCTAAACATGCACACATTGCCAATTTCGACCCTGTCAGATGTGTTCGCAGATTTGTGACATCGTGGAGAACTTTCAGGCGTTTCCGACGTCGGAACATCCAGCTCACTGGACTGACGCCATCTGTCTTTTGCTCAACACATATAATCCAGAATGTTGTTTACAGTTATCAGATTCTGTTTGACTTGGCATCAGACGGTTTGAAATCTTTTCTTGCCCAAAAGTACTTACGCAGCAATAGAGTCGACTCGGATGTTCTCTACAGACTGTTTCGGATGGCCACTCATTTGGGTGACCCTTTCTACGAGACGATCTGCAGGTCCAGATTGAACACTGTGCTGCAATTCAGACAGCTGAGGTGCCCGACCACATGTCGTCCTCTGTCCACTCCGTTTTTATTGCCGGAGGCAGGTTTCAAGCGCTTGGTTCGTGGCTTGTTGGGTGGTATCTTGGACGTTTCGTCTGACAGACTGTTGCCATACCACATCCCAACGACCGCGCTTGTTGCCAGGAGTCACCCAAAGATCAAGGACGTTCTTTTTTCGCACAAACGAATCCTGCAGTTATGGGACCCACATGAGGACCCACGCAAGGCCGGAGTCATGTGCTGCTGTTCTGAGCTTCTCCAACGCCATCCTCACTTGACAGTGGTTCAGGGTCACATTGCATCTTCCGCCACTTTGTTGTCTCTGCCGCATGAACTTGCTCAGTTGGCCCAGTCGAGCTGTGCTAATCCGGTGTTTATGACCGCCACGGATCATTGGAAAATGTTTCATGATGACGTGAAGCAGTGGATAGCCCATCACGGTCTGGTACATTACCCGACAACTGATATTCGATGTGCCTGGCAGAAGGCTTGGGATCTACACTTGCGGCATGTCGGAACTCATTGGACGGTTGATCTAGTTCAAGAGTTGAAAAAAACGGACCAAGGGACTGGTGTGGCATGTTCGGGATCATGAAGGCTCTCATGAGTATGTTTTTTGCCCTGTGAAGTATTGGATGATGCTTCAGAACACTTTCACTGCTGAATCGGTTTTTCAGCCACTGTCGCTAAACACCTCGGCGATCCTGGCCCAGATGGAACAAGCAGTGCCGCCTCGGATTCTTGAAGCATTTCCTTTCCGCTTTGGCTCTCGCGGTGCTCGTGTGTCACGGGCTTATATTCTCCCCAAGTTCAAGAAAGACTGGAAAGCGGGAAGGCCAATCGTTAGTTTTGCATCTCACCCAGCTCGCCAGTTCTTGGTTGTGATGGCAAAAGTCACGGAGATGCTTGTCGCTGAGGTCTGTCCCCACACCAGATCCTACAACGATGCAATCTTGTTGTGGCAGAATATACACGCCTTCTTTGAGAACAGATGCCATGGCCTTGAGGATGGCCGACAGAAAATTGCCATGCACAATCAAGACTTGTCAGGCTTTTTTGTGAGCATTCCGAGGGAACGGTTCCTGATCACCTTCCGTATTTTACTTTGTCGCTTCTACGACGTGTCGGATGAAGATCTTGACGAAGCCTTGAAAGGCGTTGTAGTGACCGTGGACCTGGAAAACAACTTGTCTGTTATGAAAACTATCCGCGGCCGGCACTGTTTGCTGCATGACAATTGCATTGCAACTCCATGTGATTTTGCATTGCATCGAATTGATCCTTTTGCCAGGTCAAATGATAGCATGCCGGCCATAGCTCGTAGCCCCTTTGACGTAGATGCGGATGGTTTCCATTTTCAGTCATTGGATGAGCTGGCTGTACGCTTATATCAAGATCTTGACCGCATCCCCCGTCGAGTCTGGATGAATTACAATCGCAAGAGGGTGCGATCTACAGAGCAGACACATGCAGACCAGCTCTTGCTTGGCTTATATTCAGGAGTGCAGGCACGAGGACGGCTGCAATTTACAAAGAACACATTCCGATTTCCTGGACTTACAAAATTGATCCTTCGGATGTTACATTGTGCTCCCCAATTCTCAGGTTTGGCGGTCACAAGTATTCAAATCAATCGCAACGTTCGCACTATTCCACATCGAGATTCTAATAACTATGGCCCAAGCATTGGATGGGCCAATGGAGACTGGACAGGTGGAGAATTATTCGTAATGGACGATCGAGGTCGCACCACATATATTGTTGAAGATTCCAATTGCTCCGTTGCGTCCTGTGGCGATCAGATACAAGGGAGGCTTCTGGATGTCAGACAACCTTGTTGCTTTGATGGGAATGTAGTTCATGCTACTATGCCCTTTGCCGGAAACCGCATTATGATGGTCTTTTTCTGTGTCAAACAGCATGTTCCCGTTTCACCTCAGGCGTCATGTCTCTCCTTCGCTCGTTTCCTCGGTCTTCGCGTCCCTGTTCTTTCCTCCCCTCCTTTGTCTTCTTCTTCTTGTGTCTCTCCTCTCTCTTCCCCTCTCCTTTCCTTGCCTGTGTCGCCTTTCTTTCCGTCGTGTTCTTCCTCGTCTCTTGCTGCCTCTTCTTCTTTGCGCGCTTCTCCTCGTCCGTCCGCTCGTCCCCCGTTGTCTCCTCCTCTTTCTCCCGCTTCCTCTGTTGCTTCCCTTGCCTCTTCGTCTCCCTCCTTTTGTTTCTTCCCTCCTTCTCCTTTTCCTTCTTGTTCTTCTTTTTCCTGTTCTTGGTCTCGTTCCTCTTCCCCTTTGTCTTCTCGCTCTTTTGTTTGGTCTCCCTTTGATCCTGCCGTCGACGCTGCGGGTGACGCTTTTTCGAGCGACATGTCATGGGAGGCGTAAAAAGACCCCTTTCGATTGTGCTTAACGTGCTTGCACAGTTTGTCATGAGCTGCACTTTCAAACTGTCCTGATGCATGTGCTCGCAAGGGTATTGGTAACCATTAACTGCAGCATGCCCTGCGGCCTGTTTGTCGATGTTTGGAAGGAGGACGTACCTCGCCACTGCATTCTCTCCTTTCTTATGGTGTGCAGCAGCGTGCGTGTAAGTACGCAGCGATGTGACAATCCCAGTTATTGTCGGACTCATCAGTTCGCTCAGTGGCAACGATGGCTTACATACGGGATGGGGCGATGCTTTCGGGCCCACAATTTTCATGGACTGTCCAATGATGCTGCCACATTCAGCTTCACACATCTGCTTCCACGATGCAGTGATTCTTTCTTGCGGATCTCTGTGCAGTGTCGCGTTCAGACCTTGCGACATATCAAATTTCTGATGAGACTGCGAATTTGTCATGATTCTCGACTGACGCCTTTCTGTACATATCAGTTTATGGGCATTGAGACCTGTTGGTGCCAGCTTCATCAAGTCACTTTTTCGGCATGTGAGTTCCCTGATGTAAAGGTCAGAGTTGTATAGTCCACTATGAGTTCAAATTCTTGCTGTGCGGAAATGAATAGCTGCATTTTTGTCATGTGCATGCATGAAGTTGCAAGAGTGCTTTTTATGGCAGATGTTGGTCCAAGCTAGAGTGTATGATCACAAGATTGCCAATGTCCGGATCGCTGCTGCACTGCACTGACATAATCAGAAGTCTGGACGGAGAACAAGTCAAGGCTCTTTTTCAGATTCTGGGGGATCCGCGGCAAACAGAAGTGCTTCTTTCACACCTTCGACGTCGGATTCAGGCAGATGCGGATATCGTTGTTGCGAGACATCTTGGTACGCTTCCTCCTTCTGCTCCTCTGTCTTCTTCTCTGCCTTCCTTCTCCTCTCTTCCCACTTCTCCCCCTCCTCATCCTCCTCCTCCTCCTCCTCCTCCTCCTCCTCCTCCTCCTCCTCCCTCCTTTCCCCCTCTTCCCCCTGCTTCCCTTCCTGCTCCTGTTCGTTTCCCGTTTTCTCCTTCTTTTTCTTCCTCCGATGTTTCTCATGGATTCGATCGCAATGAAGCTGCACAGACAATGAATGATGGATCCAACATTTCTCGAGCGGATCCTCACCGACGTGATGCATTACCCCGAAGACGTCAACAGAGTGCCAATGCTGCCCGACGAAGCAGATCCTTGAGTGACTCGCAAGTCCGTATGAGATCCCGCTCACGATCTCAATCAAGATCAAGTACATCTGTTTCACCTGGAGGATCACGTCACATTAGGTAAGACTGCTGTCTTTGTTTGCTAAAATAGTTGCCGCGCTCTCTTCTGAGTTCACCTTTGGTTGCTTGATTCGGTTGTTTGTTCTGTCAGCATGAGAATGCGAAGTATTTTGTGGCTCAATTTACAAGATGAAACGGACGGCAAGTATGGCGGCCCTACCCGCTCCTCCTGCGATGATCCGGATTCCAATAGCTGTACCTCCAGATATATGTACTGGAGGACGTGAGTTGAGCTTTTGGATTATGATGCCAGCAGATTCCACTATTGATGACTTGAAGAAGAAGCTGTGTCGGGAACTTGAGGAACGCACGGGGATACCTCCTCGTTTGAACGCTTTCCAATTATGGCAGTTCGGATACCATTTGCCGTTTACTTCATCGATCTCCCGAGTGTCTGCTTTTCCACACGCTGCCCAGCCAGTCCGATTCGTACGAACATGGCCACACGAATCAGTGAGTTGGACTTGAGACGTTCATGCGACAATGGAACAAATGCAGCGTTTTGCCATGCGATCTGAAGAGCGTATTGTGAGTGCTCTGCCCATAGATCGCAGCAGGTCAATGATTGTAGCGACATTGTAGCGCATGATGCAAGGGAGTTCGTTGTCGCACTGCGTAATGGATGTGAGCTCGAGCTTTCTTGAAGTCTTAGGTTTGAGTAGATGTAAGCCCTGTGGTGCCATGTGGGAGCTCTCCATGTTGAATGACAAAATGCTGCAATTTGTCAGCACAAGACGTCATCTCATCTTCTTCTTCACCTTTCCCTCATCAGACCCGCTTGAGCCTTTGGATGTTACTCTTCGACGACATGGATTCTATGCCACAGAGGATCTTGAGCAATTCGTTACCCAATGCAGAACAGAAGGTCTGGATTTTCGCGCCGAGGTGTATGAGTTTTTCATTCAAGGACCATGTGTATATACGCCACTTACTTGTGAAGCTCCAGCGCTACCTCATGTCGTGGTGTATGCGTCCGTATGCAGAGAATGGTATTACTCAGTTATTCGGTTGATTGGCAACCGCATCTTTCTCAATGTTCAACAGCTCTGGCGTCTCGCCCAATTACGTCATGCAACGGTGGAGTGGATTCACCATCCAAATGAAGACAGACTACGTATTGGGTCCGCGTTCATTGACGATCTCAATGTGTGTCGCCTTGTTCAGCCATTGTAAAGGTGTGAGCGGGACTTGACACGTTAATGCGACAAGGGAACAAATGCAGCGCTTTGACATGCGATCTGAGGAACGTCTTGTGAGTGCTCTGATCATAGATTGCTGCAGGAAGTGACGATACGAGACTGCACTTTTTGCCCCCTTGGGGGCCTGTTTGTGTTATCCTGCTGTACATGCGATGGTTTGCAATCATGAAGGTTTTTCATGCATCTCTATTTTCTTTTTTCGCTTTCTCCTTTTTGCATGATGCAGGGGGGCACGGCGTCAGATTCCAGACCGTGCCTAACAAAGCTATGGAATCTGACGGGAAGCAAGGGCTGATCACCCTTGTGTACCTGCAAAAAGCTGGGCCCCTGAGCCAGCAAGATTAGTGAAACAATTGGCTTTCGCCTTTTCCAGGCAGGTTTTAGGTTTGCTCATTGATTTCTTTTACCTGGCTTGCAACATGTGCGATGTGCAGTCTTGCAGCAGTCATGTCGACGTACAGTTGTCACCCACAGAAGGCAGGCGGGTCAGTGGAAGCCTTTCCAGTTGTGATCGCGTTTTGTTTGATTGATTCTTCTTTTCTCATTTTATTTTCTTCGCAAAAACCCCATAAAGCGATTTCGTGTGGCTTCTTTTTCTTTTGTGTTCGTGATTGCGTTTTGTTTGAGTTTCTTTTTCCTGGGGTGGAAAGTCGAAATTAGAGTTAACCCTGGCCCCAACCCCAACCCCAACCCCGGGCTCTGGGGTTGGGGTTAGGGTTAGCCCCAACTCCGGACCCCTGGGGTTGGGGCTTTGGGTTGGGGTTGAACCCCAACCCCGACCCCAGGTTGAGGTTGGGTCCAACCCGACCCTAACCTCAGATTCGGCTTGGGTTGAACCAGAACCTGCGAACGTGAGGTTCAGGTTGTTGGACCCCCCCCCCCCGGCGAGCTCCGGGGTTGTAACAATGTTCAACCCGAACCCCAGACCCACCCCCTGCGGAGTGTGCTCCTTGGAAAACAACTTTTAGGATTGAGACGTCCGTCGTCTGTGCCGAGGCAATGGACTTTTGGACTTTGGTGTGCACAGCTGTGAAGAAACGGTGTCAAAGGGGCTGACCGTTGTCCGATGGGAAGAAAACAGCAGCTGCAGTCTTGGTCTTGGACTCCACTCTTGACCCAGACGTTTTGCTCGTGATGCGTTGGAACTTTGTCCCACAGGCGCAACGTGGTTGAAGGATTTTTAGAGCTTAGAACTTACCATCTCAAACCCAAAACCTTGGACCCTCCAGTCTGAACTCTGAAATTTTTGTTGGCTTGGACGGGCTTCGATGACGGCGGCTGCCGCGCTCAGTGTCGAGTTTAGCATTGAAACACAACAAAATCGGACAGAGTGAAACGAGAGCAGGTACTCAAAAGCGAGTTTGAACTACGGCGAGCAGACTTTGTCGATTAGACCCGTTCAGTTCACGTCGATCCACCTGTGCACAAACTTTTTATATAGTTCTGGGACGGGACAGGTAGCCAGAAGGCAGGAACCTGCCAGTTTAAAAGTCTTTAAACAGAAACGGATCAGAACGTATGTTCCACCCGGAAGAGATTGCAACGGACAGGTCTTCTCTGCCTTCTCGTTGCATGTACCGGGAAGTGCTTTTGCATCCGTTTTTAGAAGCCATTGTTTTCTATGACTACGAGCACAGACTATTCGCAGGTCTCCGGCTCAAGCCAGCATATGGTACTTTGCCAGACCTCCTCTGTTGTTTGCGCGTCACTTCTCCAGTTCGAGGATGTCATCTCGTCTTTTCATCGCCATGGCTACGTTGGGGCGTGTTTCATCAGTTCGGACCGCATCTGAACTAGTGGAAGAGCTCAATGAAAGTGTCTCCATGCAGGCCAGTGCAGTGCGCGGAAGCGATGTGTGACAAGCACAAATTCTGGAGCTCCGAACCCCGTACATACAAGCAGTTTTGTATCTGTATGTGTGTATATGTGTATGTGGACCTGTACTTGGAAAGGTCCATGTCTATGTCCATGTCTATATTGTCAGTATGTACCTATGTACTTGGAGTGGCAGGAGACTTAGTAAGTAGGATATAAGTAGAGTCAAGTAGAGCCATAAATTGTAAGTACCCTAAATGGAGTTACTTCAATTATAACCGTACTTATACACGACTTACTAAGTCCCCTGCCCCTCCAAGTATGCATGTATGCTGGTATGTACACACGTATGTCAGTCAGCAGGCATGTGTGTATGTTTGCATGTGTGTTGTTTATGCATGCGTGCAAGTTTGTAGTAATTACCGGCAGATAGAAAGATAGATAGCGAGACAGATACATGGATTGTTATCTAGCTAGCTAGCTAGCTGGTGTAGTTATAATGCCGTGTATGCTTGTTTACCCTTGCCTGTTTTGTTTGTGTGTGTTCACACGTTGTATGTATAACATTTATTTATTTATATATATATACATATATATATACTTTACACTACACCACTATACTACACACACACACACATCTCTCTCTCTCTCTCTCTCTCGCTCTCTCTCTCTCTCTCTCTCTCTCTTTCTCGCTCTTTCTGAAATTTTCATATCTCCGTTTTTCTGCTGTGTCGGCGTGCGTGTATGTTTGACACTCTCAACCCCAAATACTTGCATGTTGAACTCTTGTGTTGGCTTGTCCGTGTCGCCGAAGTATTCGCCTCACTCCTCAAAGGTTTCATGACCACCGTCCCCCGTCCCCACTTGCCCTGCAAGCACCGAAGGACTCTTCCGCTGCAAACGTTTGGGGTTCTGCTTATAGTCAGACTATGTGCGGCTCGTTCAGTCGTGCTCGGCCAGCTTCTACCCATCCTACCACTGATGTTCTGTCCTCTTTTTCAGAATCTGAGAACACCCCGTAAGCTGACAAGTTCTTCGACCAGGTTGGCCCGTGCTGTGCATGCCCCCGCCAAGAAACCTTCGAATCACGCTGGGCGACAACGTGCCTAGCTGTGCAACTGGTCATTTGCTTTTTCATGTACAACCCTGAACGCTTTCTCAAACAATGCTTGTCCAACTTTCAAAAATAAGCCCCATTGCCTGTCAGCAACCCCTACCCCACCGGTATGCCACCAGGTTGCTTTCCAGGTGCATCTCTCCAGTCTAAAACCCTGCACCTTGCGAGGTACGCCGATAAGTGCCAGGACCTTTCACGCGGAGATCCCACGAAGGAATGTGATTCAGACTGCGAGTCGAAGAAAGATAGCATGATGTGCTGGCACCGTGCTCCTTGGATTGTTTTTGCGTCTTCCGGTTAAAGCCTTCTGAGGGTCGAAATGTTGTGACTCTGTTGCTTCGTGTGAGTGCGCGTATTGCTCCCCCACTCCTGGATCAAGGGGAGCACAAGCTGCGAGGCACCGCCAGGCCTCATGTGAGCTGAGCATATGTGAACTTCCAAACAAACGGTGCTCGAAGAGACGGCAAGAGTCGAGTTTTCGAGGATGCGACGTTGCCATGTATTTTGGGCACCCCTGTGCAGGATCACCGATCCCGTCAGCGCAAGAGGCCGGCGAAGGGTGCTCAAGCAACAGCTCCAAGCCCACTACGGGCAAAATGCAGTGTATCTGTCTCTGTGTGTGTGTACCGTGTGCAATAAGACATGTACATGTACCTGGGTATTTGTATTTGTACCAGTCTTTGTATATGTCCATGTCCATATCCAGCCCATGTTTTCGTTATGCACGTACGTGTGCATGTATGTCCGTGTGTACGCACGTATGTTTGTACATGCGCATGTTTCTTTGCAGTAGGTACATCGACAGATAGGTGGGTAGATAGATAGATAGATAGATAGATAGACACATCGATAGACAGAAAACGTATGGCAGATAGATGGACTGACTGCTAGCTTCTATAGTTATAATTCCTGCGTGTGTGTGTGTGTTTACTCTTGTCTTCCTATGCATTCAAACCTATTGTATGTGCGTCTATGTAGAACACACAGACATGTATATATATATATATATATATACATACATACACACATATGCATGCACATGGACATTTACATACATACATACGTACGTACATACATACATACTTCGCCCAGCTTTCTCTCTCTCTCTCTCTCTCTCTCTCTCTCTCTGTCTCACTCAAACTATCTTTCTAGCTTTTGTTTTGCAACAACTCTGTCCTTCTGCATTTTCTGTGTGTGAGTTTGGCACTATTGGGGTTCCCAGCGCAGGTACACTTACGGGAAGGACTTCATCATTGGGACAATGTTGGGCTCCCTGATGTTTGTGAAACTACCTTGCCTAAACTTCAGACTCCCCTAAACCCTGAACCCGAAATCCTACACCCCAAACCCTAAAACCTGAACCCCAAGCCCTAATACCTGAGCCCCAAATGATGACATGCTTGTTGGACTCTTGCCTCGCTGTTGGATGCCCTCGGCTCAAGGGTTTCAGGGTTTACTTGGAGGATCATGGGACTTAGTACGTGAGGTTATATGTACTTTGATCGGGGTTATAAGTAGTTATAAGTATAGTTACCCTAATGATAACCCTAGTTACTAAGTCCCATGATCCTTCAAGTAGGGTTTAGGGATTTAGGGTTTAGGGTTTTGCCCCGTCCACACTTTCCATGCGAGCATCAAAGACTCTTCCGCTGCAAACCTCAGCAAGAGAACTTAGTTGAAGGTTTAGGGATTCCTGCTTATACTTAGGATTTAGGTTTTAGGGTTTGTGGCTTCGGCTATAAGCAGCTTGCTCAGCGGTCGTCCAGATCATACCCATCCTGCCACTGATGTTCTGTCCTCTTTTTCAGAATCTGGGAACACCCTGTAAGCTGACAAGTTCTTCAGCCAGGTTGGCTCGTGCTGTGCGTGCATCAAGAGAGAAACTTTCGAATCACGCTGGGCGACAACGCGCCTGGCTTTGCAACTAGTCTTTTGTTTCTGGTTCTGTTCTTGTGCAATCTTGAACTGAGCGCTTTCTCAAATAATGCCTGCCCGGCGCTCAAGGAATAAGCCCCATTGCCTGTCAGCAACCCCCTACCCCACCGGTATGCCACCAGGTTGCTTTCCAGGTGCTCTAAAGCCCTGCACGTTGCGAGGTATGCCGATGAGTGCCAGGACCTTTCGCGCGCCGATCCCACGAAGGAATGTGGGTCAGAGTGCACGTCGAGCAGCCACAGTATGAAGTGCTGGCACCGTGCTCCTTGGACTATTTTGCCGTCTTCGGGTTAAAGCCGTTGTGACTCTCTGGCCTGGCTTTGTGTGAGTGTGCGTATTGCTCCCCCAGCACTCCTGGACCAAGGGGAGCACCAGCTGCGAGGCACCGCAATGAAGTTCCGAACAAACTGTGCCCGAACGGCGGTGCTTGAGTCGAGTTTTCGCAAACAGGGTTTAGGGGTTTAGGGTTTAGGTAATGTTTTCGAAGCCAGGGTGATTGGGGATCGCTGCAAGGATCATACAAGATCGCCATATTGGGGGGTGAAGTCCCCGAAAGAATTGATGCTTACCTTGTCTGCCAAAGGGCGCTTGCTCCGAACAAGGACCCTCTCAGAGATTTGTTGCCCTTTGTTGAAGTATTCACTTCTTGACCAGAGGCCCCAACGGGCATCCACTTTGGAGCATTGCCCCTGATCTTTAGACCCTTCGAAAACCAAAAGCCATATAGAAGCCTGAGTAAGTACCTTTGCGGATATGATTGTATGGTAGTGCGTCGGAGCTTTTGCCTACAAGACAGTTGGAACATCATGACCCTATAGACGTAACCTTGTTATGGGCTCAGGCTCCAGGACTTATCTGCAGTGTTTAGCTGGCTGCGGTGATCTGCTTGAAGCGTTGAGGTTCGCAAGCTTGGCTTGGAAGTTTCCCGAGGCTTTCGCTAAAATTAGCATTCCTGTCCCTAGAGTTCCAATTGCCTACATAGTGGTTCAATTCCTTGGGGTGCATATTATCGAACCTGCCGGGACGGGATTCCTCTCCATGTTCTCGGATGCTTTCTAGTCGGGTTTAGGGTTTTGGGTTTAGGGTTTAGTTGTTGTTTCCTTCCAAGAGCCTGAAGCCAACACACTGATGTCCTCTGCCTTAGCTTCTTACGTTGCCCCCTCCTGGCGCACGTGCAGGTCAACCTGGCCACAGCTACGGTGGATGGGGCGGAGGCGCACGCGGAGTAGCGCAAGGTTTGAAGGTGCCCGGAGGCAAACAAGAAGCCACCAGGTCGTAGGTTGAGTGATTTTAGAACCGCGGTGATGCAACAATGCCACCATCGTGTACAAGCACTGTCACTGTTCCGACGGCTTCGAGTGTGTGGTAACTGTTACGGATGCTATTGGGATGCTTCAGCAATTTCTGAACATGTTTCGACAACTTTCAGAAGTTTTCTTTAAGCGGGCTGACGCTTTTTGGAAATACCCTCTCGTTCATTTAAGTTACATTTCAAACCCTATAACCCTAAACCTTTGGGCTCCCAATCCTCATGCAAAGAAGTAAGGGCTTAGGGTTTAGGGTTGCCTTTCATGTCGCTTCAGTTTGGACCTTTGTAGCCAGTTTCTTCGACTGGGTTCGGTGTTCTACACCAAGTCTTCCGTGTCAAATCTCTGCTGCTCCCGCCGCTTGCTTGTCGCGAAAGGAAGCATCCGAGAAGCTTGTACTTGCTCCCTTCATTTCCACCTCCTGGAGGAAATTCAGGAAAAAAGCAGAGAAAAATGGGGACAGACATAGGAACAAACGCGAAGGCACAAGGCGCAGCAGCATTTTCCCAATGGTCCATGACACATGTAAGCGACTCCGAGTGGGCCTGCAGAGATGTTTCCGGACACACCCTCGACCTGACTCGCTGTTTCGGCCTCGAAACTTACCTTTGGTTAGTAGGGAATGGAAGAATGGTATTAATAGCAGTTGTAATTGTACCCCGTTCCTCCATTCCCTACTGACCAGAGGTAAGGAAAAAGAAGCTCAGAACCAGGTCCGTGAAACCGATAGCACCCTGCGAGCCAGGACTTGGTGGGGGGGAGGCCCCAAATTTGAAGCCTACAGCCCTATAGATCCCCTATAGAACCCATATAGATCCCTTGAAAGGAACTCGAAGCCCAAAACCTTAAGCCCTGAAGGTGGCGACGACGACCACAACCACAACCTTGGCTGTGTCTGTCGAAGATGCAGCGAAGAAGGGCGACGTGGTGGCCCTCGCCGAGCACCTCCAGGCGCTGATGGCTTCCTAGGTCTACTATACTGACTCAGTAAGTAGCTTATACGATCTTATAAGTAGAGTTATAAGCAGCCTAAATGGAGGTAGCCCAAATACAACTCTACTTGTAACCTACATACTAAGTCCCCTGAACTTCCAACCTTCATAATTACCTACACTATCTGAGGGGGCTCCTCATGATAACTATAGTATACTGTACCCATTTTTAAGGGTCCTGTTTATAGTTATAATGTGTGCTTTGTTTCTCTTTCGCAGCTCCCCAGTCGACTGGGAAATGCTTTGTGTGTCACAGCTAAGCGAAGCGCAGAGGTGGACGCGAAAGACGCGAAAATGCGAAACAACGCAAAAAACGCAACAAAAACATGAACAAACACGAAAAAACGCGAAACAGCAAAAAACGCGAAAAAAAACGAACAGCGCGAACAACGCGAAAAACGCGAAAAAACGCGACAAAAACAAGCTGCTAGTAGCAGCAGTAGTAGTAGTAGTAATAATATTAGAAGTAGTAATAGTAGTAGTAGTAGTAGTAGTAGTAGTAGTAGTAGTAGTAGTAGCAGCAGCAGTAGTAGTAGTAGTAATAGTAGTTGTGGTAGTAGTAGTAGTAGTAGTGATACTCGTAGTAATCGTAGCAACAGCGTGAGTAAGAGAAAGAGTAAGAGTAATAGGAATAGTAATAACAGTAATGGTAATGGTAATGGCAATAGAAATAGTCATAGTACTGGTAAGAGTATTAGGAAAAGCAAAAGTAATAGTAAGAGTAATAGTAATAGTAATCGCAATAGTCGTAGTCATAGTGATAATAATAGTAATAATAGTAATAGGAAGTAGTAATAGTAATAGTAGTAGTAATAGTAATTGTAATGGTAATATTAATAGTAATAGTAATAGTAATAGTAGTAGTAGTAGTAGTAGTAGTAGTAGTAGTAGTAGTAGTAGTAGTAGTAGTAGTAGTAGTAGTAATAGTAATAGTAATAGTAATAGTAATAGTAATAGTAATAGTAATAGTAATAGTAATAGTAATAGTAATAGTAATAGTAATAGTCATAGTCATAGTCATAGTCATAGTCATAGTCATAGTAATAGTAATAGTAATAGTAATAGTAATAGTAAGAGAAAGAGTAAGAGTAAGAGTAAGAGTAAGAGTAAGAGTAAGAGTAAGAGTAAGAGCAAGAGCAAGAGGAAGAGTAAGAGTAAGAGTAAGAGTAATAGTCATAGTCATAGTAATAGTAATGGTAATGGTAATGGTAATGGTAATCGTAAACGTAATCGTAATCGTAATAGTCATAGTCATAGTCATAGTCATAGTCATAGTCATAGTCATAGTAATAGTATTAGTATTAGTATTAGTATTAGTATTAGTATTAGTATTAGTAATAATCATAGTCATAGTCATAGTCATAGTCATAGTTATAGTAATAGTAATAGTAATAGTCTAGTTGTAGTCATAGTCATAGTAATAGTAATAGTAATAGTATTAGTACTAGTACTAGTACTAGTACTAGTACTAGTACTATTACTAGTACTAGTAATAGTAATAGTAATAGTAGTGTAATAGTAATAGTAATGGTAATAGTAATAGTAATGGTAATAGTATTAGTAATAGTAATAGTAATCGTAATGGCAATGGTAGTGGTAATAGTAATAGTAATAGTAACAGTAATAGTAATAGTAATAGTAATAGTAATAGTAATAGCAATAGTAATAGTAATAGTAATAGTAACAGTAACAGTAACAGTAACAGTAACAGTAACAGTAATAGTAATAGTAATAGTAATAGTAATAGTAATAGTAATAATAGTAATAGTCATAGTCATAGTCATAGTCATAGTCATAGTCATAGTCATTGTAATGGTAATGGTAATGGTAATGGTAATGGTAATGGTAATAGTAGTAGAAACAGTAATAGTAACAGTAACAGTAACAATAATTGTAACAGTAATAGTAATAGTGGTAGTAATAGTCATAGTAATGGTCATAGTAATAGTACTAGTAACAGTAATAGTAATAGTAATAGAAATGGTATTTTTTTTAGTTTTTAGTGTTTTGTAGTTCTTTCGTGTTTTTCGATTTTTCCACGTTGAACGCCGACTCCGCTTGCACACGACGCGCAAAATGCTCGCTTAGCCAGTCGAGAGCCCCACTCTGACTACTTAAGCTGCTTGTGGAGCTCTTCGTCTTTGCGCCGTTGCTCAAGTTTGTAGAGCTGGGTATGGACTTAGGTTCTGCTTTGAGGGTTGCCCATTTCGGCCTCACCAGCAACTTCTTCGGGCTGGCTTGCCCTTTCTACTGCGGCTCCTCTAGCCTGCCCATCGTTGCGCTATCTTTCCTCTTGGGCTTCCTCTTCGCCTCCCTCCTCTTCCTCTGGATCGGGCTGTGCATCTGGACTTACACCGCCGATCCTCCTGCTCCCCGCCGAGGCCCCGTGGTCTCAGCTGCTGCTCTCCGGCTTCGCCAGTACGTGGATGCAAGGAACCAGCAACAGTAGCGTGGCTCTGACTGCTACCGTGGGCCCTCTTGAGGTTACGGTTCGGGGTCCTTTAGGTGAGGCAACCAGGTTGCTTCAGCACCTTCAGCTCTTCGATTCGGGAGCCTCTTCCCCTCCTGCTGTGCCTGCTTCGGCCTCGAGCTCGTGTGCTCGGCCTCGCCTGGATTTGTCCTTTAGCCCCTTGCGGCCTTCCTCGTCTCCTCCTAGCCCTTCCAGCCGCCAGGTCCCTGCCTCTCAGGTTCCCTTGCAGGGCCGTAGTGCCCCCGTGCCTCAGCGTTCCCGCCGAGACGTCGAGCGTGACTTCCCTGAGTGCCCTCCTGCTTGGCTTTCTCAGGCTTCCTCGCTGGGGACCGCGAACCTGACCCCGAGGTCTCGGATCCTCCGTGCGTGGCGCGCGGGCTGCTGGGCCCGCAGAGTGCTTGCTGGCGAATACGCCGCCCCTTTGCCGTCGGAGCCTTTGCAACTTGCTTCTCGCTTCTACCCTGTCGTTGGGGGTGGCTCTACCCAGCCTGCCCTATACACTTCTTACCGGGCTTTTGCGGCCGCTCTGGGCCCCTTGACCAGCTCCCCATCTGTCTCGCACGCGTTCCCGTCGGAGCTCGAATCTAAGGTCTACGTGGACGCGGCCGGCCTTGCCTGGCCCCTCCCACGGCAGTGATGGAGACCTTGGTCACTTTCGGTGTGCGTCCGGGACGAGCACCCGGCCGGGGAAGGCACTTTGGAGTGTCTCGCTGTGATCCTTGCCAAACGTCCCAATGGGCACCAGTAGCCTTGCCTCAGGGAGCCATCGCTCAGGAAGAGCTGCTTGCAGGGCATTTGGCCCACATGGACGATGTCATCGGTCCCTCCTTCTCCGTGGAGGCACCGGCCTTGGAGTTTTCGGGCTCAACTTTTGCGCCCCTTGCCGACTGCAGCCTCCCTGCTATGCTGGTAGACTTTTCTGTGGAAGCCGCACCTCGCTTCCAACCTTAGCATCGCGGACCAGGCACCGGAGCTGTTGATAGCCTTCGATATTTCCCGACCGGATGCTATCCCAGACCCCGCTGTCATGCTGCAACTGGCCCTGGACTGGGCTCAGGGAGAGGGCTCGGGCGAACGTGTGCAATACTACTCGGTCGAGGAAGCACCGCCAGAGGCAGCTACTCGAAAGAGGGCCGTTTTGCATGTGACCAGGGAGGACGCCGCCCAGGCCGGGCGGGCCTTAGCATCCGGAGGTGGCGCGCCTTCAGGGCCAAAGGGCCTGCACCAAAGGCTCGGGTCACAACCGCAACCTTAGCGAGCCAGATTCAGACCTTCACCGACTCCTTGCCTGCCCTGGTGAAGTCGGTGGAGGATGTGGCTGCCATGGAGAAGCAGCTGTCAGCGGGGCCAACAGCCCCACTCAGTGGTGCACTCGGCCTGGGTGACAGACCGAAGCAAGGAGGCCAGGCTCTGAGCTTGCTGGGCCCACCCCCTCGGACGGGCCGTGCTCATCATGCTGCACCTTCCTTGACTGTGGAGCCGGGCCCCAGCTTGGCGGAGGCCGAGGCCAACGAGGCAGAGGCCGATTTTGGATCGGGGCAGCCCAGGCCGGATGCTTTATCACAAGCGGTTCTGGAGCAGTCAAAGGCACTGACCACATTGGTCGCGTAGCTGGCCGGGAGCTCCGGGGACTCTGTGCTGGAGCTAGCAGCAGGCACTTCTTCCTTGAGCGCTCGTGGCGCCGGCCAGCGGGCCAGGATGCAAGAAGAACTTGCAGCCGGGCGGGGCTCCTTCTTTGCCTCTGTCCTCCAGAACATGGCCCGACGGATCCGCCGATCCTCACGAGCTTCTCCAGAACGGTGTGTGCCTATCCAGGTACTGGGAACGCTTCGGAGGCTTTGCTCTGGGAGCAATAGCACGCGTTGCCCAAATCCTCGACTGCATGCAGGCGGGAAGGACCGAGCAGGCCTCAGATCATGCCGCGCTGCTTGCTGTGTGTTTAGAGCAAATGTCAATGGACGCCGGACGGTCCGAGCTTGGCTTTCAGCTCACGTGGCTGGAGGATCCCCCGAGCGCAATGTTTGCTGCCCGAAGCAACCGCACGAGCCTGCATACCCGGGCCTTTGCGCCCCTGGCGTCGCAACGGTGGGTTGCAGTGGTTCTAGCATACATAAAGGAACTAGACACAATACAGAGCAAGCGTGCCGAGATGAGGAAAGGCCAGCCGACCGCGCCAACCGGCGCCAACCAGGACGAGGGCGAGGAGACCTCCCGTTCAAAGCCCCGCCGGCCTCCACGCAAAAAGGCCACACAGTGAAGCTGCTGCCCCCTCAGGCCCCCACGGCGGGACTGCATTCTTCTGGTGCCTCCGGCGCCTCCTGTACACTACCGCTTCCGGCCTCGGCCCCTGAGGCTGCCAACATCAGCTCGGCCGGCCGGAAAGTTGGCACCTGGGGCCCCTGCTTTGGCACACGGGACAGCTGCGTGGGATGCCTTTGAGCCACCTGCCTCTTTCCCCGACGCCCCTACTCCCTCAGGTTCCCTAGGCGCCACCTTTGAAGGTTTAATAAGCCTGCCTGGTTCCCCTAATCCCTCTCAGCTCCGCAACCAATTCGAGGTGACTTTTCGTGAGTGGGCAGCCGCCCTCCCTCGGTCGGTCGCACGGTCCCGGACTTCTTTTGCATGGCTTTTGTGCACCACGAAGGAGGTATATGCCCGCCTGGAGGTTCCTAGTCGCGTGTGACTCTCGGCCTGAGGGTTTCCCTCTTCCACCGGGCCGCTCTGGGCCCGAAAACCTTGCTTGTCTCTTTGAGACCTCGAGGCCTTTGCTGGGACCTTTGCCCAATGTGGTTCTGGACTCTCAAGCTTTGGGTCTGCTCTTTCTCCTTCTGCTGGGGCCTTCTCTTCTGCCCCCGGCTCCACACCCGAGCCTGGATCCTCCTTTGACCCCTCACCTGCCTTCTTGGCCGAGCCGAGGCGTGCTGCTGATCCTTCGTGCTCCTCTCTGCCCCACGGTGCCATCCCCCGTGTTGCTGCACCGGACCTTCCAGCCTTACCGCCCGCTCTGCACTGATAGGCTGAAGCTTTCTGGCCGGCTGAGCGCTGGATCCAAGGATTGCTCTGGCTGCCCTTTGTTGAGCCGGGCTGCCTGCTTCATGGGAGGGACATCAGCCACCTTGACTTGCCAGACTTCAGCCTAGAAGACCGGGAGGAAAACTTAAAGCTGGCAAAGCTCTGGTCGACTCGCGGCCAGCTGGGCATCCTTCCTGGTCCGCCTCCTTGCAGCATGCGCTGTAGGGTCTTTAACTCCTTTAAGGACCTGACACGGGATAGACAGATCGGCGACCGCCGTCTCCCGAATGCCAGCGAGCGACACCTCACAGGACCTAGCTGCAGGTTGCCACCTGGCTTCCTCTTGACTGCCCTTGAGGTCCCTCGCTTTCGGTGCGCAGTGACCGGCTACTGCTCAGATAGGAAGGATTTCTACCACCAGTTTGGGATTACTGAAGAACGGGCTGCTACGAACGCCCTTGCCTTCGATTACCCATGGGCCGAAGTCCCTGAGCCCAGCCGGTTGTTGAAGCCTCGCGCCCTGTTGTGTGATCCTACCCGGCCACTCTGCACGTGGACTCCCTGCTTCCTCTCACTCTTCCAAGGAGTGGAGTTCGCCTTGGCTGCTCATGAGGCTTTACTTGAGAGTTGTGGGGCTTTGCCTGGAGGTAGCAGGTTGCTAAACCGGGCCGCCTTTCCGCTGGGGGACACTGTGCAAGCTCTGGTCATAGATGACCTCGTGTCTTTGAGCGTCCTCCCTGCTTCTGCCCCGTCGGCTGGGCCCTCTCGTGCCAGAGACCTCCAGGCAAAGGCAGACCAGGCTTACACTCGGCATGGTGTGCAGGGGTCTCCTGAGAAGGATGTTATCGGTGCCTCGCCTCTTCAAGGCCATTGGCACCGAGATCGACTCGCGGCCTTGCGTTGTCACTTCTGGCCTGGTGACCGCGGCAGCCCCCCGGACTGCCCTTGCCGCTCTGAGCCTTCGAGCTGCCCGCCTCCGAGGAACTGGTGCTTTCCTCTGTCCTTTCTCCCTTCGCTGCCGCCGACCTGACCGCAGAGCAGTCGCCATGCATCTATGCCACTGATGCCTCCCTGGCCAGAGGGGCCATCTGCAGCTGTACCGTTGATGGGCCTGTTGCCCGCAGCCTTTGGCAGAACGGCGACCGCCGAGGGGCCTACACTAGGCTTGAGGAGGGCCCTGCTGCGTTGCTGAAAGCAGCCGGTGTCCAACCTGAGGATGAGGATCTAGGAGATGGGCCACGTGAACCCAGCCCTCGGCCCTCCGTGCCATTCCAGCTTGATGTTGCTGAGGTTGGCTGCTGTCGGTCGCTACTTGGGGGGCCGGGTCTGAAGGAGGGCCTGGACTTGGGGCCGCACTTTTGCCCGGCCAACTCGCGTCATTATGAGCCCCGTTCGCCCTCCTTTGCCGCTTGGCTGGATGCTGCGCTCGAGGCCAAATGCCTCCGAGGCCTGCTCTTGCGTGCACCATGCGGAAGCTGTGCAGACAGGGGCCGAGGGAATGTGGAAACGGATGCTTGCCTTCTCTAAGGTCGCTGGGGCCGCCGGTGTCCCCACCATCCTGTCGAGCTTTGGAAGCTGCCCTCAGCCATTGACCCCTGCCCTCACCAGACTCGCCGCTGGGCCTCGTGCTGAGCTCATGCACCTTGACCGTCGCCTCCTGGGTGATAGCTTGCCTGGCACCGTGTTTTGCCTCGGCCTGGGTTGCGACATCAGCCTTCTTGCCGCCTTTGCTGCGACCGCCAGTCAGCCGCCCGGTGCTGTCTTGCCTTTGGACCCTGCCTGTGGTGAAGTGCTCGGTGCTGAGCTTCGGCGCTGTTTCAGCCGGACCCTCCTCACACGGTGCTGCTCCGCGCCCCGGCCAGGGATAGAGTCTATTTGCGTCAATGACCTCCTTGCTAGCGGCAGGTGGGAGGTAGAGGCAGTACTGCCTTGGCGAGGAAATTCCCACATCAATGTGCTCGAGCTTGCCTCTGTCGTCGCTCTTCACCGGCGCCTCGCCATTAAGTCAGCTGACTCTCGGGTCGTCATCCTAGTCGATTCTCAGGTCGCAAAAAGTGCCGCTGCGAAAGGGAGGTCGACCTCACTTGCTTTGGGCTACGCTACGCCCTCAAGAGGTCCACGAGCCTGCAAGTTGCCTTCGGCCTCTACTTTTCCTACGGCTTCGCCCCTACCAGGCTGAACATAGCTGATGATCCGACGCGCTTCGCACCTTTGCGCGCCCCTGCCGGTGGCAAGCTTCACGAGGCATTGTCTCTCGGGGCTTGGCATGCTCTTTCCGCCTCTCGCCTTCGGCGGCCCCTGGCCTCTTGGGTTCGCCTTTTCCTCGTTGTTGCTGCCGCTGCCCATTTCCCTTTGGACTTCGACAGCACTCTTGGGTATCCTGGTGAGGGCCCCGAGCTGCCCTTCATGCTTCTTTCTCCTTCCAGCCCCATGGGTTACTTTTCTCCTCTCCCGTGTGCAGGCTCCCACTCCTTTGGACTTGTGGTCGAGCCACCCCTTTCCTTTGCACCTCTTTCGTGTGCTGGCTCCTGCCTTTGGCTTGCAGTTGAGCCCTTTCTCCTTTTGCCGTGGACTTTAGCGCTGCTTCATTTCCCGTTGGACTTCGATTCCACTCTTGGCTTCCCTGGTGAGGGCTGGGCTTCCCTTAAGTTCGTAGTCGTAGGCGTAGCCGTAGCCATTGCGACCATAGCACCATCGACTCCTGCTGAGCTGGACCGCGCACGGCGTCGTGAGCCCATTCTGCTGATCGCCGACCGCGTCGTCAGACCAGTCACGAGGAGCAACCGCGCAAAGCTGATCGCTGCTTTTGAGAGTTGGCTTCTGGAACATCAGGGCATCACTCTTGAGGCAGCCTTCCTCTCAGAGAATGCTGCTGAACGCGTTGCTGGTCTACTGGTAGCTTACGGCCAGGCTCTTTTCCGGGCGGGGCAGCCTTATTATAAGTACAGCGAGACGATCAATGGCGTTGCCTCACTCAAGCCCTCGCTGCGGAGAGGCTTGTCTTATGCTTGGGATTTGGCCTTTGCCTAACTCACTGAGGAACCCCACTGCCACCACAAGGCGATGCCCGTGGGCATCCTTTTGGCTCTGATGGCTGCCGCCTTGGCCTGGGGCTACTCCGCCCTGGGGAAATCCTTGCTGCTAGGAGGTCTGACCTGATACTGCCTAGAGACTCCTCTCCTGGAACCAGCCATGCTCTGATCACGATCAGGAACCCTAAGACGAGGGGCATCAGAGTGCCCGGGTGGACCCTTCTGACATCATCCACCTTGCTGATGTTATATTGGGGCCACTGCCGCCCTCGACGATGCTTTGGAGGCAATCTGCTGCGACATTCAGGCGCCGCCTTGAACAGCTACAGGAAAGGGTCGGACTGGTCAGCGATGGAAAAGCTGTCTTCGACCTGAGCTCTTTCCGCCCAGGGGGCGCCACCTGGATGCTGGGCTTAACGGAGAACTCTGAACTGGTTCGTCGCAGGGGACGTTGGTTGTCCTTACGGGTTATGGATATATATTTGCAAGAGGTTGTTGCGATCACCTTCCTGCCGGCCTTGCCGGCTGAGGTTCGAGCTCGCGTCGAGGCCCTGGCAGGTGACTTCACCGAGATCCTCCGCCGAGTCACTTTCTTCGAGCAGAACAGTATCCCCCGGAGCGCGTGGTACTACCTGCTCCAGGGCCCCCGACCTTCTTCTTGAGCAACTGCGAGGGTGGGACGGTTTTCTTTTCTGGCTTCAGCGAGGGAATTGTGGAGCTTGCTGGCGGCCTTCTTCTTACAGCTGCTTGCCCAGCTGTAAGAATGAGGTCGTTTGGGCTTCGCAGTGCCTCACACGGCTTGCCCAACGTGGCCTGCCAACAACAGCGTGCCGGGGCTGGCGAAAAACGATTGTGGCGGAACTGTGCTGCTTGACTACTTAAGCTGCTTGTGGAGCTCTTCGTCTTTGCGCTGTTGCTCAAGTTTGCCCTCCCGCCCTGCCCTCTTCTTGGAGCTTGCTGGCGGCCTTCTTCTTACAGCTGCTTGCCCAGCTGTAAGAATGAGGTCGTTTGGGCTTCGCAGTGCCTCACACGGCTTGCCCAACGTGGCCTGCCAACAACAGCGTGCCGGGGCTGGCGAAAAACGATTGTGGCGGAACTGTGCTGCTTAGCCAATGCCACGCGATTCGGGAATATACTCCTCTGCGTGAATATACCCCAAATTCAGACTAGTAAGCCTCCTGTACCGTAGGGTTCTTGCTAAGTTGCTAAGGGATTTAACTTAAGCTACCAGAACAAGGATCTGTGGTAAGACATTTGGTTCCTTATGATGGCAACTCAAATGCAATCCGTTAACATGAACCAGGAGTAAGTTAAGGTTCCTGTGTTTACTCAGGGTTGTTTCGGAAGTTCTTACCCCGCTGCCCCGCTTGGGTTCAAGCATACACCACGCAACAGCAGCTTGCTTTCTAAAACTTTAGCTCAGCTTTCAGCTTTGCATGTGCTTTCTGCTTAGGTCTTGAGCTTTCAGGACTACTTCTCAGCAGCTTTAAGACAACACGCTGTAGCCTCCAGCTTTGCATGGACCTTGAGCCTGCGCCGCATAGCTCCCAGCTACAAGCAGTTTTGCGTGAACTCGACAGGGACGTCCGGCAGTTTGATCTTCGCTTGCTTGAAGCCTGCCTTACCGACGACGTCAGGAGTCTCTGTGATAGGGTTTACGACTTGGAAGCTGAAAGTGCGGCTCATCGAGCGGAAATTTCCCGCTTACACGGCAGGGTCCAACGCTTGGAGGACCAGCTTCATCAAGGTCGCGGCTGGCTTCTCCACTTGTCTGACAGGACTACAGCTTTGGAGGAGGCCACTCAGAAACTGGCTATTAAGGTCAGGTCACTCGTGACCCTGCTTCGCGAAACGCTGTCAGAGACGGTGGCGCGCCTCAGGATCTGGTTTTAGCCATGGCCTCTTCTGCACAGTCTGGTGGTGATGCGCCAGCTTTGCCTTCTAGCAGGGTGGCTACGGATATTCTCCTGGCTGATTCTTCACCTTTCTGCTCTGCTGAAGAAGCTTTGGAGCTGAGGGATTCTTTTCGCAACCACTTTGCTGATTTTGCAGATCCAACAGACCCTAATCCACAGCCTCCAGCTCCAGCACCCACTTTTGAGGTTGCTGACTCAGATGCAGAGGAAGCTTTTGAACCCAGGAGTAAGCTTCGACGCCGCTGGCTTCACCAAGCACATTGTGCCCCGGTGACTCCTCCCCTACCTATGGAAAACAGCCCAGGTGCATCCAGCGGTGATCAATCCTGGCAGCTTATAGAGCAGAACCAGCCGGTGCCCGAGAATGCATCCTTTCATGGGTGGCCTTCAGAAACTTCGACATTTCTGCTTATGCCATTGCAATCCACCCCTCCTAGACCCAGCTTGCCTGCTACTCCGAAGGCACCCACTTGGCGGGCTCCCAGGGTGTGCTTGCGATACAATTCCCCTTTTCAGGTGGGGCACAACGGGCGCCAGCCTACAGTTGCTCGGCTCCGCCCCTGCGCTCCCTTCCCCACTCCGCGGCAAGCCCCTAAAGCCGTGCCTGTGCAGCAGTCTACATCCCAGATCTTCCCGACGGCGAAGGCACTGCCGCACTTTCAGGACGCTTCGGCTTACGCGGTCTACCCCATGCAGCAGCCTTCTCCTGTTCAGGTATCGCTTTCCCTGGCAACGCCGAGACCAGTTCAGCCCTCAACAACAGCTTTGCGAGCACCTTCAGAGTTACACCCGCCTGCCTTTCGTGAGCCGATCGCCGGCTTGGTCACCAGCAAGGATAATCATCAGGCGTGCGATGAACGCAACAAGGTACTTTTCGACCAGCTTTGTGCATCGCATGGTGCCTACAGCGAGGTGCTGCAACAGCTTTCAGGGAGTCGCGAGGGCGCAGTGATCAAGTCTCGGCTTCTCAGCAAGGTGAGTGACACCACGGCGGCCCGCTACCTTCGCTCAGTCCAGCTTTTCTTTTGTGCCTTTGAGGAGCTGGGTGGCAACATGGAGTCCATCGACCAAGGTCTCTTCCTTGATGCTTTCTTCGCTTTATCTCGAGGCTCCGAAACAGGCCCCCTTTCCAACAGCATCAATGTGCTCAAGGCGCTGCGCTGGTACAAGAAGCTTCTTTCACTTGCATGCCTCCCAGACCTGTACGGCACAGCTTTCAGTCTCCTCTCCAATCCGTCTGGCCAGGAGAAACGAGAGAGCATACCACTGCCGCTTTCTTTTGTGGCCTTCCTTGAGCGCACCCTGCTTTCAGGCACAGCCAGCTTGATGGACACCATCTGGGCGGGGTCGTTCTTGGTGGCAATCGGTGCGAGCCTCCGCTTCGCGGACGCCCAGCACGTCCGCTGGAGCTCACTTTGTGTGAGCCATTTCACTTTACGGGGAATATGCTACAGAACTAAGACCACCAAAGGCGGATGCCCCTTTGGTCTTCTCAGCTTCGGCCCCTTTTCGTCCTCTGAGGAATGGGGGCTGACTTGGCTCCCCCGCTGGTTGGGAGCATTGGACAAGGTTTGGTCCGACCTCCGCTCCCGCTTTGGGGCCCAGCCGGAACCAGATTGCATGTTTTTCCTCTTAAGTGATGCAGGCTTTGCTCCGGCCACTTATTCACAGGCCCTTCAGAAGTTGCGCCACTGGCTGACGCTTTCAGGGATAGAGCAGCACCAAGCTTCTCAATATACGCTTCACAGTTTGAAGACGACCTTCCTTTCGTGGATGTCTCAGCTTTCTATCCCACTGGCGTCCCGCTTTCTCCAGGGACATCATAAAACCCCTGGCTCTGCCCAGCTTTATTCACGGGACGACGTATGGCCAGCCCTGAGAGCGCAGCTTCTTTTGTGGCGGTCGATCCACTCCGGCTTCCGTCCTGCCAGGCCGCAACACCGAGGTGGACAATCACCGCTTGCCGAGCCCTCTTTCGAGACGGCGGGGTTCCAATGGGACGCCTTCATCCCGGAACTTACATGTTTCTCGCTTGGCAGTGATTTCCAATCATTCCTTGCCCTGGAACAACAGGACGGCGAACTTCGCGAAGCCCGAGAGTCATGCTCAACGATTACACGGTCAGGCCCCAAACTTCCCTCTTGCGTTCGCGCCCGGGCGCAGGTCGACCACTTCGAGGACTCAGATGCCGATGATGCAGGCCCGGCTCGCCCTTCAGCGATGGTCGCATCCACTTTGGAGGTCGACCCCACATGGCAAGATGCAAAGAGCGAGGGGCTTAGTGTGTCACATGAGGAGCAGCCGCTTGAAGCTCCATCTTTTCAAACCTCCCGCACAAACTGCAGGGAGGTGCGGTATCTGCTCGGAGCATCCGGGGTGGCACACCTCAGCATTTCCCACCCCGGCTCCCGCATGACCTGCTTGGCGTGCAAGGATGCCCAATGCCAGGTTCGATGTCACCCCGCTTGTGGATGCATCTCAGAATTTTCCGCTTTTGTGCATTTTCCGCCTGAATCTCGCTTATGTAAGCGGCGGGCATGCATCATAGCATCTTTGGAGGTAGCTTGAGCGTCTCCCGAGAAATACAGCGATACATCTTGCACCTCTGGGTCATGACTTTGTGCTACAGCCTGTTTTTCGCGCGTGTGACATGTTATTCCATAAGCTCTTGCTCGAGATCAGCTTATGAAACATAATCCCGCTTTACTTCCAGCGTGGGTCATGGCCAAGTTGTCCCCCGACTACGTGTTCAGCCTCCTCAAAAGCATGAACGAGGCTGAGAGGGCCCACTTTTTGAAGCGAATGGAAGGAGACCCGCTTCTTCCTTCCACAACGCCGGCACCCGCTTTGGCAGCAGCACCTTCGGAGCAGCCTGCTTCGAGCACCGTGATCGACCCCATCGGGGACTCTATCGCTGCCGAAGATTACGGGACACCGGCCGCTTTTACGTCTTCTCCCTCGCCTGCTGCACCCACTTTGGAGGCACCAGCGGAGCCTAAAGCAGCCACCGGTGAAGAGGCCAATGCCGAGGCCACAGGTGACGGGGTCACGCAAACGCTGGCAACGTGAACCCGAGGTCAAGGAACCGCCGCCGCGACCTCCTTCGTCGCCCGCTTTGGCGTCGACCACCCCAAAGGCCGGGGTACCGCTGCTGAAGTCGAAGAGCATGGCTACGCCCGCTCCACCCGCTTCGGTGGCCACTACACCCCCGGCGGCTACGCCCAGCGCCCCTCCCGCTTCCAAGGCCCCGCCACCGCCGCTTGTGGAGGAGGGGAACCTGGGCGGAAGCTCGGGAAACACAGGGCAACAGCCGCCCGCTTCAACACCACAGCGCGAGATAGCCCCGCTTCTCGCTAGTGACGCCCCAGCCTCCCGCTTGGGACACACTATCTATGATAGCGAAGGCCGGGCCACTTTGCAGCTGGTTCAATTGTGGGCATGCCGCCGCCAGTGTTCCCAATGCGCTCAGGGACACTGTCAGGCGACATTCAGCGACAGATCCAACAGCTTCCACGTGAACCACTTATGCAGAGACTGCAAACGCGCTCGTGGGCGTGAGCGCCAGGAGGCCACTTCGCAGTGGAACCACGGCCAAGATGAGTGGGGCCAGAGCCAGACCGCTTGGGAGGACTCGCCCGCTTGGAGCTCCTGGAACTGGTCTGGACGGGCATGGCAACATCAGTGAAATCCACGCTGCCCCCCACTTTTCAAGCTTCGGCACTGAATCGCCCACTTTTGGGTCGACCCAATTTGTACACGGGCGACCCCGCTGGGCTTGTGAGCCCGCTGGAGCTCGGCTTTCGTAAGCCAGTCATCTCGAGCACCGCTTCCCGCTTGGAAAATAGGCGGCAAGCTCTGACAATTGCATCGAAGTGTGCCTCCGCTTTTGATTCGCTCAGAAACATGACATCACTTGTCTCCCCCGCTTGGGTCAAGCACAGCTCTCTCCCGCTCGGGGGCCTCTCTCGCTGCCTCGCGACAGGCCACAGGTACACATTCGAAGCCTCTAGCTTTTGTTGTGTGCCTCGCAGGACGATCATCTCCGAGGCCCACGCCTGAGAGTTCTTCACATCCCGCTTTACATCAGCCATTCATCCCGCTCAGGTCTCTTCGACATGTCCGACTTCTCGCAGTTCGTGTCGGACTGCAACGTACCTCCTGCGGTGGCCTCTCTGCTTTCGGAGTTTGACACCGCTTTGTACGCACGTGCTTGCACAACTTCTTCCGAGCTAGTGGAATTGATCACCCACTTTATGACCGAAGCCGCGGTGACAGAAGCAGCGGAACGCTTTATCACTAAAGCGTCGTTACGCCTGCTTTTCTCCAAATGCCGGCAGGCGGAGGGCATGGCATCCCTAGAAGCCACGCCCAGTTCTGCTCTCCCGCTTGGAGAAGCGCCTTCAACAGCTGTGCCAACCGCTCCGGCCGCAGTCCCGCTTTCTAGCTCATGGCAGGAGGCTTGGCCGGCAAAACTCAGCGGCGAACGCACTGCAGCGCTTAGGAAAAGGTTCGAGGAGGATTACCCCACTGAACTCCTCGATGCCGAGAGCTTTCCGAGCGCCCGCTTGTTGGCCCTTACCAATAAGATGCTTTCAGAAAAGGAAGTGCGATGGATTCCCTGGAAGTACCGCTTAAGTGCAAGGGCGCAAGAAGACAGCCTGCTTATCAGGCCCAAGAAACAGGCCCGCTTTGACATCGCGGAGTTCTTCTTCGACGAGGCTCCAACCCGGGATATACATGAAGGCCCCGCCTCCTTCAGCTTCGTGACACAGCTTCTCTCACTTGCTGCGAATGCGATCGCTTTATGCCAGGGGGCACACCTAGGCTCCCTGAAACTCTACAACAAAAAGTTCACCCGCATTTGCTTCACCAAATACGAGGCCTCCGCCAACCTACGGGGCCCCACTACGATGGAAGCCCAGGCAGCTGATCGCCGATGTTGGGAAATCATCGCCGACTTAGTCAATGTGCATCATTGGAAGCTAGATGATGCGCTTCACGAAGTGGCGGAGGTGCGCTCTGATTTGCACAGCTTACTTGCGCCCAGGCCATTCGTACCCAAACCCAAGCACGATCCGGACAACAGCTGGAAGGCCGGCTCCAAAGGCAACGGTCGTGGAGGCAAAGGCGGGGGCCGTGGCGGCAAAGGCCGCGATGGCAAAGGCGAGAAGGGAGAGCGCTTCGAGCGAGGCGGCAAAGGTGGCAAAGGCAAGGACAACAAGCAGGTGACGCCTCCCGGAAAATGGCTTTCAACCATCTTCATGGATGGCAAGCGCCAGACTCTTTGCATGCGCTACCAGAGCGGTCAGTGCAAGGACCCAGCCACGTGCCGCTATGTGCACAGATGCGCAGTGCCCAAGAGTGACGGCACCGCTTGCGGGGGTAATCACCCAGCTTCTCAGCATGTGGCTACCCCGCACTAGGAAACCCACTTCAGCGACCAGCGGGACATCGCTGAGGAGGTCACAGTTGTCCCGCTTTCAGTGCCTGCTCAACCTTCAGGTTCAGCAGGGGCAACCTCGGCACTGCCCAAGGCTGGTGCCCCAGTATCCATTGCATCTTTGGCAATCAGTGAAGGCTCCCTCGACTTCGCTACCTGCTTGGAGCTTTTAGCGCAGTACTTTTCCATTCCCTTCATTGATGCCGCAGGCCCCACCGACAATGCCATTGACGCTTCCGGAGCATATTTCAACCTGGGAGCTTTCTCCTTTGATAACGGCACCAGGTCGGGGATATTTCAGCGCACTGAACAATTTTCCGATGTACTTCGTTTCTTGAACGCTTTCATGCAGCTTCAGTTCCCGGGTGCCTCTTGGAGCTCCTTGTGCGTGAGTCACAACGTTCGTACTCGCTTACACACGGATGCTGGCAACGCTTCAGGAACACTCAATCACACAGTTTCACTCGGCAATTTCAGCGGAGGTGAGATCTGGATTAGCCCAGCTTTGGACCCCTCTGCTGCCAACATCCCGGCCCCATTGGAGGCCTCATCCGAGGCCCACAGAGCGGAAGATGCAAGCAAAGGTGAATTGCGCGACACCTGGCATTCACCGCTTTCCTTTAGCTGTGAATCCATCCATTGTACGATGCCAATCCAAGGAGACAGGTGGGTATTGACTGCCTACACTTGCAGGAACCTGCACAGCTTCGACATGAAGTCGCTGGCACATTTAAGGTCACTGGGGTTCCCATTGCCTCCAGTACCTACAACACTTCCTCAGGCTGTACCCTCTTCACCGAAGGACAACACGCACGTCGAGATCTTCTTAGATATCTGCTGTGGTGCCTCTCACCCACTTACCACGGCGATCTCATCATGTGGCATCATATGTTTGCCCATTGATCTGCTTGGTGAGGAGCAGCTGGACCTCTTGCACGACGACACGTACGATCACCTCCTTCGGTTATGCTTCTCAGGCATTGTACGTTTTGCTCATGGATCTCCGCCATGCAAAGAGTACTCCCGCTTGAAGCTACGCCCCGGGGGACCTGCTGCTATCCGATCCCCGGAACATCTCAACGGGTTGCCGGGCAATACAGCTTCACAGCAGGAACGCGTGGTAAGCAGCCAGAAGCTTCTGTATCGCTGTGTATGCCTGCTTCGGGCCGCTTTCAACTCAGGTGCACATGTATCTCTGGAACAGCCCACGAACGCGATGTCTTGGCTTGAACCATTCGTACAGGACATGCTTGCTGAGATACAGGCTTCACTGGTCAACATCCCGGCGTGCTCAGTTGGCCAGAACATAGCCAAATCTTGGCTTTTAGCATGCAGCTTCGATGATATGCGAGCCTTGGCAGGTACATGCTCTCATTCGGAGGGTCATCCTTCTGTGGCCGGCGTCAGGGACGAGCTTGGCAACTTTTTGTCACAGCGCACCGCAGAGTACCCAGCCCAGTTAGCAAACCGCTTTGCTCAGCAGGCGGCTAAACTTTTCTCGTCACGCCGGCCCTCCCACAGTGTTCCAACTTGTTCTTTGGCTTTCGCACTCTCTTCGATCCCCAAGAAGCCCCGGGCAGCGACAACTACAGCATCACAGGATGGCGGTGGCATCTACTCCTTGCCGGACTGGTCAATGGGCCCCAGATACCAGTCTGACAGCTTGCACGATTTGCGCAAAGAATGGCAGTCCTGGCTCCTCTCGCACAGGATACCACTTCGCCTTCAGCAACATGTCGCAGCAGGCAGTAACAGCCCACTTTTCTCGGAAGAGGAAACATCGTGGCTGCGTGGATCCTTTAAACGCTTTTCGGACGCTCACTCCCCAGCTCAGGATTGGGATTTTTCTGTCAAGGAGGGTCAACCATACTGCCTATCGGCACTTGAGCGCTTGAGCACCCTCTTGGGGGACAAAGACACAACTTTATTTCCCGCTTTGCAGAAGGGGGTCCCCACGGGCTTTGATGGGGATATCCCTCGCAGCCACACCCTACGTCCCCGCAGTGCAGAGGAAACGGAAAGCTCCGCAGACCTGCTTATCTGCGAAGGCAACTGGCAAGGAGCCGAGGCGGATCCTGCCCTGCTTCAGGAGCTTATTGAAGAAGAGGTGTCCTCCGGCTACATCGAAGAAATGGCCAGTCTGGAGGCCGCTTACGAAAGGTGGGGCAAAGATCGTGTTGCAGTTGGTAAGGTGAACATCGTTAAAGCTCCAGGCCGCGCTCCCCGCTTGGTGATCGACAACAGCATTTGCAACACCAACCAGAACTGCGATGTACCAGAACAGTTCTCCCTACCTTGCCTCCAGGATATACAGGCCGCTTTCCCGCCGCGCGAGGATGAGGAGCCCGCTTCCGGTTTCAGCTTAGATGTTAAGGGAGCGCACAAAACATCACTTGTGCGGGAGCAAGACAGAGGTCTGCTTGGCCTCAGACAGCAGGACCGCCTCTTCTTTTACCGTGTCTGTCCCTTCGGGGCCACTTTTTCAAGCCACTGGTTTGCCCGCTTGGGAGGCTTTTTTGTGCGCTGCGTACATCTACTTATTTGGATAGCCCATGTCCTCATGTTATACGTAGATGATCTGCTTCTTTGGCAAAACGCTCGCGCACTACCTCTCAGCGCTTCCCTGGTTTTGGCTTTCTGCTCCTGCTTCAATATACCGCTTAGCTGGCGCAAACTACAGATGGGCCCTTCTATAACTTGGATAGGGTGGCAGTTAGATTTCCATGCCGGCTGTTACACTCTTCCCGACGCCAAACGCTTGAAGCTGCTTTCCCAGGTGGAGGAATGCCTTCGGCACCGACTTGTCAGCCGCAAACAGCTTGACAAACTTCTCGGTCTCCTCCAGTGGATTCTGCATGGGCTTCCTGCTTTACGACCCTGGTTGTGCACACTTTACGATGACATGCATAGACCACTTGGGACGAACGTAAGCATCAGCCCATGCCTTTGGCCAGGTATTCATACATACTTGGACGACAAGCTCCGCTTCACTGGTAAACCGCCGGGCACCAGCATTTCAGAAGGATCCACTTTGTTGTCAGCTCGCCACAAAACATTGCACAGCAAGGCTGATCTCGCTTTGGTCCCGGTAAGCACCAAACGCATGTGGCTTCGGGTTACGGACCCCACTTCATCCAAGCGACGCCTCTCAGAATCCAGCAGAGAAACACTTTCTTTCTTTGCCCACTTGAGCTCCAGGGACTGGCGTCCACGGCCGCTTAGACCACCACCCACGAGCTCAGTGGAATCAGCAGCCGATGCCTTCGGCAAAGGCAACGACTGCGGCGTCGGGGGATGGCTCCTTCTCCCATGTGGCCGCCTGCTTTGGTTTTCGCATCGCTATACCGTGCAGGACTTCCTGGAGCTCGGTCTGCCAATGCAGCCTAACGCCAACTTGGACATTTCCAGCTATGAGACGTTGGCACAGTGCTACGTTCTTCTCGCTTTCTGGAAAGCCCATGGTTCTGGCCGTTTGGCTTTGAAATTACCAGCTTTGAGCGATAATAGTGGCGCTGAATCGGTGTGTAACAAACTTTACACCTCCAAAGTACCACTTAATCTTTTCGTTCGCAAGCTTTCGATGTGGAGCTCCATTACCGGTGTCACTTTGGACTGCAGCCACATTGCTGGCGAAAAGAACGACGATGCAGACCTGCTTTCGCGGTGGGACGGCTGCGCAGAACTTCCGGCCAAGTTTCTGCCATCAAACCGCATTGAGCTTTGCCTCTCTGAGTTCTGGCAGATCCGCTTTCAAGTGACACTCTTTCCAGCTGATACCTTTTTGAAGTGGCAGCTTCCATCAGCCACCAGATTGGGCCCGACAAACCGAGGCTCCAATAAGCGCAAGTAGCTATGCTTTGAAGCTTCCTCACCTCACTTCTCCACTTGGCTTCTAGAGCGTCTTGCGAGGTTTCGGCTTGCCAGTTTCTTGCTTGGGCTTTTCGACTGCTCCGCTGCTTCAGCTTTCGATCCGGAAGGTCAAAGACCCCGGAACTTTCACAGAGCAGCTTTCAACCTGCAGAGCAGTCGTACTCCGGCAAGCCGAAAAGGAGAGAAGTGCGAGTGAAGCCACTGTCGACTTTTGCTTCCGCTTTGTAGCTTCGCAGTAGCCTCGTAGCCTTTTGGTGTTGCGTGGTGTAGAACTGTCCTGAACGGTTCCTGTGTTTACTCAGGGTTGTTTCGGCAGTTCTTACCCCGCTGCCCCGCTTGGGTTCAAGCATACACCACGCAACAGCAGCTTGCTTTCTAAAACTTTCCCGCCCGCCCACACCTTTTGGGGGCTTGCTTTCAGCACAGGGAGCTTACGTCACAGCCCGCTATCACATACAGTCCAGCTTTTCGCTTTCCTGCTGGCTTTTGTACACTTTGCTGTTCTTCTACCTATCAATGCTTAACGATACGGGCTTTTCGACTGCTCCGCTGCTTCAGCTTTCGATCCGGAAGGTCAAAGACCCCGGAACTTTCACAGAGCAGCTTTCAACCTGCAGAGCAGTCGTACTCCGGCAAGCCGAAAAGGAGAGAAGTGCGAGTGAAGCCACTGTCGACTTTTGCTCCCGCTTTGTAGCTTCGCAGTAGCCTCGTAGCCTTTTGGTGTTGCGTGGTGTAGAACTGTCCTGAACGGCTTCTTCCGGAAGTATGGGCATGGTTCGCTGCGTCATTTTTCTTGGAGGATCATGGGACTTAGTGAGTAAGGTTATAAGTACCTGAATTGGGTTCATAAGTAGTTATAAGTATAGTTACCCTTATTATAGCCCTAGTTACTAAGTCCCATGATCCTTTAAATTGAGGCCGGTACCGACCTGGCGGCCCCAGCGAACGGGAAAGATTGGGGAGACACCCCGGCACTCCTTGCCGCAGAGAAAGGGCACGTGGAGGCGCTGCGGTATCTGCACGACGAGGCGATCCGACTCAACAGCGCCTCTTTGAGCTGTTTTCTTTGGGGCACTGTCTGGTGCTTAGTAGGGAATTGGGGAATGGATCCCTATGGTAGCCCCGATATAACCCCCAATAATCGTCTCCCTAAGGGGGGGCCCTTTTCAAGCTTTATCTGCTTGGAGGCTGGTGTCAACCTCAGCGCGGCGTGCAAAAGTGGGGTCACTCCGGCCCATAAGGCAGCCGGCGAAGACCGTGTGGAGGTGCTCCAGTACCTCCAGAAGGCTCGGATCCGACTGGGAAAGTGGGCTGAGGGTACTTGGAGGATCATGGGACTTAGTAAGTAAGGTTATAAGTACCCTAATTGGAGTTATAAGTAGTTATAAGTATAGTTACCCTTATAATAACCCTAGTTACTAAGTCCCATGATCCTTTAAGTAGGGTTTGGGATTTCCCCGCTAGGTCGGTGCCAACCTCAATGGGAAGGACCGCGGTGGCAACACGCCTGCCAGTTGGGCAGCAGTTAAAGACAGCGCGAAGGCGTTGGAGGTGCTGAAAAAGGCCAGATCGTCGCCGGTTTCCTAAACCCTAAACCCTAATGTGGGGGCTTAAATAACTACCTATACTCTTTTGTTGCTTCCTTATTTTAATTACAGTTTAGTGGGCCCCAAAATCCTACTCGAATTATTAAGGCCCCTATATCATGGTACCCTTATAGATCCCGCATAGTTGCCCTTATACAGGGAACCCTACTCCCATTATTAAGGCCCCTAGAGTACGAGCTTTGAGTTGCTCATAGAGGAGAGGGGTTTTGGGCTTGGATTCAGGGTTGAGGGTTTGGGGTTAGAGTTTGGGGTTAGAGTTTAGGGTTTGGGTTCGAGGGTTTCCGCTGAGGCTTCCGGGATTTTCTAGCTCTTTGGGGTTCGGCCTCCTCCTTGGGAGAGTACCTCATCCGCAAGGTGCCGGATAAATTTTCATAGTTACTAGCACTATCTAAAAGAAAGAATTACGATAACGATAGTAATATGAAGAATTCCAAATCACAACAAGACTAATAAGTACCTGAACCCCTAAACCCCCAAACCCCCAAACCCCAAACCCCTAAACCACTAAACCCTAAACCCCTAAATCCTTAAACCCTAAACCCTAAACCCCTAAATCCTTAAACCCTAAACCCTAAACGCCTAAACCCCTAAACCCTAAACCCCTAAACCCTAAACCCCTAAACCCTAAGCCCGTAAACCCCTGAACCCCTGAACCCCCAAACCGCGAGGCGGGAGCCGATCTGCAGTCGGCGAACGAACGGTACGGAGACTCGCCCGTGCACGAGGCCGCCTTCGAAGGCAAGCTGTGGAGCTTAGGGGTTTAGGGGTTTAGGGTTTAGGGTTTAGAGGAATGGGGTACAATTATAACTACGATTACTACCATTCTTCCATTCCCTACTAACCAACGGTAAGTCGAAGGCAAGCTGGAGGCGCTGAAGGTCCTGATCAAGGCGGGTTTTGAACGGGCGAGGCTTACGGTTTAGGGATGTTTGGGGTTTGGGGGTTTAGGGATGTTGGGGGTCTAGCTCGGGGTTTAGGGATGTTTGGGGTTTAGCTTAGGGTTCAGGCATGTTTGGGGTTTAAGGTTTAGGGCTTTAGGGTGTAGCGCTGGGGGTCCTGATCAACACGATGGGGCTCACTTCCCAGTCATCAAATGGGAGTTTCCGAAAATAGGGGACCCTAACATAGTACTCTAAATACTATAGTCCTTATTATAAGGGGGGGGGACCCCAAAATAAGGTACCCCTTATTTTCGGAAACTCCCAAACCCTAAACCCTAAACCCTATAGATCCCTTACAGGAACCCTTATAGATCCCTTTAACGGTACCTCAGGTACCCCTAATGTTTCGGAAACCACCAAATCTCACCCCCCTGCCCGGCCCTGCTCAGGCGGGCGTGGATCTGAACGCTGTCAACAAGCAGGGAGCGACTTAGGGGTACTCAGAAATATTTTTTTCAACTTTTGGTTATTATATTAGAAATAATTCTTACTTTTTGGTTATTATATTCGAAATAGTTTTTAATTTTTGGTTATTATAATCCCTAAGAAACAGCTAAAATCATAATTTTTGCTAGGGTTCTAAGTTCAGTATAGGAGACGCCGGCCGACCTGGCCATGGAAGTTTCCTATTGGGAGCCGCAAGCCGAGAAGAGAAAGAAAGCACTGAAGCTGCTGCGAGAGGTCACGGAGGGGAGTGAGGGTGGACCGGGTTTGAGGCGGATCTTCGTTTCAGTTCATGAGGGGCGCAACTGCATGCACTTGAAAGCCCTGCATGTGGCTGGATTGACAGTACTGCTATTTTTCTCTCCCAAAGGCGCTTCCAGCCCTCGGAGGTCTTTCGCCTTCCATGCGTCGTGCAGGGTTTTCGTGCTGCAGTTCCAGACCCCCGTCTCGTTCCGTGATGAGTATTCTCGTTATTCTGATTTATTGTCATCGTTCTAATATGGCTGTTACTATATGTTACTATTGTTGTTGTTGCTATTATTAGATTGTTGTGATTGCTATTGTTGTTATTGTTGTTATTACTGTTATTACGATTAGTCTTACTCTTGTTCTTCTCATTATTGTTATGTCAGAAGAACGCCTTTCTTGTCCTAATGGACTAGCGGGGTGCCGCGAAATGTGCGAATTAATTCCGTGGCCTGGCCAGCGGAGGATTTTATACACCGTTTAAAGCTATACTAGTTTATATGTTCCGGAGGAGTACCTCGTGGGGTCCGTTCGTTAGGATTCTGAAGGGAATGGGGGCCTGTGGTTGACGAAACAACGAATAGGTCAAACTTTCGTCCTGCAGCAGTCGTCTCTTCTGGTGAATATTATGAGCGTTATTGTATATGATTATTACTCTTATTGTTGCTATTGTTATTACTGCTAATACTATTATTGTTGTTTACATTTCTGTTCTTACCGTTGTTATTACGATCATGAAAATATTATTGTTATTATCATTAGTATTGTTATTATCACGATTTTAGGTTTGATTATTTCTATTTTCATTTACATATGATTACTATGGTTATCATTATCAGTATTCTTATCATTAATCTCATTGTTAGTATTGATATCATAAATATTGTTATAACTACTACTACAAATAGTATTATTCCTATTTACATTATGGTGTATTAAATTAAGTTAGATTACATTAGCGTTCTAGTGTTGTGTTCGTTATTATCGGTGATGTTATTACATGTTTTCTGATGTTTTGATGAGCTTTTCTTCGCCGCTGTTTGCCAGGCAGGGGGCCGCCCTCTAAAGCGTCGTGCGCAGCCACCGACCCAAGAGGAGGTGATACGCGCAGCAAAGGAGGGCGACGTGACGGAGCTTGCGGCGTTCCACGAGGCCCTGAGGGCTTCTTTGTCGGGTTTCGCAGTAGTGTGGTGGGGATACGGTTGATGATATAAATCCTGCATTACCTTAAGGACCCTAAACTGCGGGATTTATGGTATATTCCTTATTATGGGTCATGCAGGGTTTATATCATCAACCGTAGTGTGCCCTGTCTCCTCTGCAAATAGGAGAGGCATATTCGCAGTTCCGTTGAGGCCGGCACCGACCTCCTTGTGGCCCCGGTGCTGGGGACTTCGAAGCAAACCGCGGCGTACATTGCCGCGGAGAGCGGCCATGTTGAGGCACTGCGGTACTTGCACGACGAGGCGATCCGACTCCTCAGCGCCTCTCTGAATCCCTGGCCCTCCAAGTTTTGATTGCTTTGAGGTTGGTGTCAACCTCAGCGTGCCGGACGGGCATGGATCCCTTCCGGTCGAAGCGGCAGCCAGCGAAGGCCACGCAGAGGTGCTGCGGTACTTCGACGAGGCTCAATCCGGCTGGGAAAGCCCCGCTAGGTTTTAGGGTTTAGGTTTTCCTCGCTGAGGTCGGTGTGAACCTCAGTGTCCGGGACAGCTTTGGCATCACGCCCGCCTCTTGGGCAGCCATGAATGGCCACGCAAAGGCGCTGGAGGTTCTGCGTGAGGCCAGAGCCACGGTTTAGGGTTTAGGGTCACCACAACTTCGGCACTTCGGGGCTTTTCTGGCTGCCTTTTTGGGGTTCGGCCTCCTCATCAGGAGAGTACTTCCGCAAGGTGCCTTGTAGGTGCCTTGTAAGCCGCCCAGGGCGCCGTGAAGGCTGAGCGCAGAAGGTTTCATGCGACTTTTTTCGCATCGCGTCCGCGAGGCCGGCGCCGATCTGCAGTCGGCGAACGAAGTTGAAGAAGAAGGAGACACGCCCGCGCACTTGGCCGCCGTGCATGGCCATGTCGACGCGCTGAGGGTCCTGATCGAGGCGACGGGGCTTTCGGGCTTTCCACGATTATTATTGTCATTATTATCAATAGCAGTAGTGCTACTATTGATATGACAAATATTATTGTTGCTATTAGTATTAGTCTTCTCCACTCATCCCACTCCCAGCTTTGTGACGTCCTCCGTCGTCTCCAGGTTTCAGGGGCCCCGGCACCCTGTGCAGGCGGGCGTGGATGTGAATGCTGTCAACGACCAGGGCAAGACGCCGGCTGACTTGGCAATGGACAGATCCCATCAAAAATGCCTGGAGCTGCTGCAACAGGTCAGGACCTATTACTATTACTATTACTATTACTATTACTAATACTATGTGAGGGGACTGGGGGCGGATCTTCCGGTTCATGAGGGGTGCAGCTGCATGCTCTTGGAAGCAGGGACTGGGCTGGAAGTGCTGAGTGGCAGGGTTGCATGGGGTCGGGTTGATATATTAGTATAAGCCTATAAGCATCAGCCGTACAGTAGTATTCGATCTAATATTCGTAGTTGTACTCGTGTTAGTTGTAGTATGAGTATGAGTACTAGATACAGTATTGGTATGAGTATGAGTATGAGTATGAGTATTAGTACTAGTGTTAGTATTGGTATTGGTACTAGTAGTAGTATTAGTAATCGGGATCGCTTCTGTTATAGTATTCGTGTCCGTATTCGTTATTATTCTTATGATTATGGTTGTTGTTATAGTTGTTATTCTATGTTAACCTCAATATAGTTGGTATGACTTTTCCTATTTTTCGTATCAGCATTATGGTTAATATTGCGTGGCTGTTTTTGATTGTTAGCAATATCATAATTACCATTCGTATATGTATTCTGATTACCACCACTATTCTTATTACAGTTCCATATTTTATTATTTGCTGTTTGTTTTTCGTTTATTGTTTAGTGTTTAATTTTTTCGCATTGTTGTCACCATCGCGTTTCTTCTTCGGATTTCTATTATCATCTATTCTGTTCTTATTCAATCCGAGCCTTTTTCGCCGCTGCTTGCCAGGCTGGGGGCCGCCCTCTGAAGCACCACTAGCCATGAGATGTGCGACAAAATAGTCTTGCTCCGGCTGGTGCAAGACTGTGTGTGGAAAGAGAGCCCTGCAAGAGATCAGCTGGTGTAAGGTTTAAGGGTGTCAGGGTTTAGGGTGGAGGTGGCCGTACCATTGCGTACCGGAACAACGGGCCATGGAGGGATTGGACAGCACATCAGTATTCCTGAGGCTCTGAACCATGCCAGGCCTTATGCCTTCGGAGCCCTACAGTGTCGTGTCAACAAGTTACAGTAGCAATCCCGGAGTCCTTCAACCTGGCAAACCGCGACAAACGGGCGTTAGACAGAATCCTTTTGCGAATTAGACTTCGGCCACACTGTACGATCGATTTCCATCGATTCCGTCCATTTCCGTCTGGATGAGCTGAGTTTGCCCAGTAATCCAAAACCTTACACTCTAAGCCACAAACTTAAAACCCTGAACCGTCAACCCTTCAAGCGCAAAATGATTCCTACTCGGGATAGTTGGAGACTTGCAGTGCAAGGAACTGCCGGTCGGCCATGCTGCCTCCTCCTGCTCCTGCTCTTGTATCCATCCTGTTCAGGGTTGAGGGTTTAGCGTGCAGAGCTTCCTTTAATTTCTCTTGTTGGTGTCGTTTACTCTCCTTTGCTCGCCTGCTCTATATCCTCTGCTTCTGCCCTGAATCTGTGTGTCCCTTCCAGGGTCTGGGGCATAGGGCCGCTTCTTACAAGCTTTGCCGGGGCTTGGAGATTCGAGCCTGTGTGCCACCAAGTTTCAATGCAAACTCTCATCCCTAAGCCCAAAGCCCTCAACCCTCAACCCTAAGCCCTAAACCCTAAGCCCTAAACCCTAAACCCTAAACCCCGTCAGCCTCAAAACCTCTCCCCAAACCCTCAACCCTAAACCCAACCCTAAATCCTCAGCCTTCGCTTAAGAACCTCCCATGAGCCCTTACTTGTGGATCCCTTTAAGGGAGCCCCTATAGATCCCGTTGAAGATCCCCCCATGATCGCCAGTGACACCGCCATGGCGGCGACGCGCCGAGGGCACCGAGTCGCAGGAGGGTCCGCCAAACTTTCCGGAATGTTAGGGTTTGGGGTTCAGGGTTTAGGGGTTAGTGTGTAGGATAGGGGGTTTATGGTTTGTAGCATTTTGCATAGTTGTTGTTCGGCGCGACCGATAGCTTTCCTGCGCGAGTGTGCTGATGTCTTGTTGTAGGTTTGAGCTTTACCCTAAACGCTCAAACCTCAAACCTAAACCCTAAGCCCCCAAAACACTTTAAGCCCGAAACCTCCCTCCGCCCTTTTTTTGCTGGAAGACGCACCCCCGGCATTCTTGGGATTGACTTCTTCGTCCTTCTTTTCCTCCTCCTCTTAGAGAGGCAGCGGGGCTTCGAACGGTTGCGAGTTTGCTTTTGCTCTGCTCTGATGCCTAAGATGGTCGGGATGACGATAGTAACCCGAAGCCCCTAAACCCTAAAACCCCTAAACCCTAAAACCCTAAAACCCCTAAGCCCTAAAACCTCCAGACATGGCTTTCTTGGAGGATTCTCGACTTTGGGACTGCCAATGTCTCGACGTACCCCCGTAAGACGGAAACCTACGTCACCAAGGCCATGCAATTTCTCCGGCGTAAGCCTAGCTCCAGTCTCCAAATTGAAGATTCACAGACAATTCTTGGATGGGATGCTGTTGGGTCATATTTTGTTCCTACACGTGCTTGTATAGGAAGTAGTTGCCACTACGCAGAGACATTGATGCTAGGATCCTTTGCTGTTGAGTGTGTTGTGCGGGAAAAGGTGCATCAGCCCGATCTTTTATGGAATCAGCCCGAACTTTTATGGACTCTTCTCAGGAATGAGTGGGAAAGACTGGCCGGTGCTTAGCATTGTGCTTTGTGCTTTGGGCCTGTGCGGTTCTTGTGGCTTGTACAGGGGCAACGTCCATCCTTCGTGCTCTGTTCTGTGTGTGTGTGTGCCTGACCCAATTGAAAAAATGACGTCGCCACCGGTTCTATGACTTAGTTTGATGAAAAAGACGCCGAAAGGCCCTATTGTACATGATACTGTGCCCAATTGAAATCCGTGGTTTGGAGTACAAAGGAAACGGACTTCGTTAAAGTCCTGTCGCTGCCAGACCATTTGAGCATACAGAAATAGGTTTCCTTTGGCGAGAGACAAGGGTGTGATGTGTTGTTTGGAAACTTCTGAAACCAACAAAGCCGTTTCACTTGAACGTTCCAAACCTGCATTGTCCTTCGGCCCGAGCGTTTCCAGCATGAATGTGCATTTGATTGGAATAGGATGCAAATTTTCATGTTTAGCAAAATCAAATCTCACAGGTGGCCTCAGCTGTTACTTGAAAGCGGGTCTTACTTATTTTCAAACTTACACCTTAAGTTATTTCGAGCCTCCTCACCCTACGCCCGTAACCCTGGAAGGTGACCACAACTTACGCACATTTATCTCTGTGGAGGTCAGATGACAGCAGCCTTCGACTGAAGCCCCCCCCATCCATAATCACCTAACTATGAATATGTTGCTGTCTGAAGCTTGAACTTAATGATCGAGCAGAACCTGCCTAACACCTGCCCGCTTGTTAGAGGATTTTCTTTTTAATCCGGGCGTGTGTCGGGGTCGGGAATGTGCGGGAATTCTAAGACAACAAGCCCCAGCGGCTAGGGGGAAACAGGGAAAACATATTCTTTAAAGCGCTTAAAGCTGTTATTTTTCACAGCGGTTGGCGTTTTCTGGGTTCTGCTTTCTAGTGCCTGAATTTGTAGCTTTTTTGTGTGCTGTTGTAAATATAACGCCAAAGACATCTCGACAGCAGTCTGCACCAAGGTATAAAACGAAGAACACGATTTCCTTCTGTTTCAGTTATCAATGTACCTTTAAAATAAATCAGAAATCAGGTTTCTGGACAAAAAAGCAGAGATAGAAAGCAGGCCCAGGAACAAACAGCATATCAAGAACACATAGGAGCAGCTAATGATGTCGATAGTTCGGCTCTTCATGTGTTTAGCAGACGTTGGCATGTTTGGGTGCCCTCAGTATGCTGCCACCGCAGGAATGCAAGTGTGTTCTGGGATCCTGGGGGGGTTTATCGTAGCATACTGCTAGCCGGGTCATTGCAGTACCAGTGTACCCGCTGACCGTAAGACCCTTTCTTCAATGGCTAGCGGGATAGTTCAGGGTATGAATGAAGTCTTGATTGAAATATTTGGAATGATAGTCTTTGGGGTTGCCCCCTGAAAGCCCGATTCCAACCAGCACAGGTCTGATCCAAGGATGGTGCCATCTTTTGCAGAGCCCAGGTTGTCCTGTCAGGGTCCCGCAGGCAAGCACGGCTTCATCATCCTCGCGCAATTGGCACCCTGATCGCTGTGAGAGCGCAGGGAAGAGGAAGCGCTGTGAGAGCGCGGATTGCAGCAAGGAGCCCCGACTATAAGCGCTGTGAGAGCGCGGGCGGAAGCGCTGTGAGAGCGCAGGGAAGAGGAAGCGCTGTGAGAGCGCGGATTGAAGCAAGGAGCCCTGACTAGGCGCTGTGAGAGCGCGGGGGCGGGCGCTGTGAGAGCGCAGAGGGCTAGCAGCATCTTAGATTTTAGATACGTCTTGAATGCTTCCAGACAAGCTAATGCTTACTGGGCTCCTAATTCCTAGCGTTACCGTCCTTATGAGATGAAACGAGCCCCTATATAGTACAAAATATGGATAGTTTTGTAAAACCCTAAACCATGTAGAGTACAGAACCCTTAAGTTGCCCTGTTCCCATGAGACTGTTGTGGTGGCAGTCTGCATGCATTGCTCAACTAAGTTCGGCTATAGCTCTGATGCTCTCCAGGTGGAAGAGTGAGTCTTTGTAAAACAGAAAGTCACCTACACCTTAAGCCGTAAAGTCTAGCCCTAAACATGCGCCAGGAGTTTGGAGAATGGAGAGGCGGATGGTCGATTCCCGAGGGTTTGGGGCCGAGGGTTTAGGTTTAGGGTTTAGGGGATAGTTGTGTGGCTTTTTCTTCTTGCTGGAAGATCCGTTCATTCTGTTTTGAGGATTGAAGGAGTCATTGTGTATTGAGCTGTAACCTTCAGGGAGTAATGTAGGAGCCTAAATAGTTACCAATACTATTATGGAGTTCCTTATTCGTTAGAGTATAATATACCTTGAAACCCTCCTTGAAAACCATTCTACCTACTAAGGCCCTGTACTAAACCCTTGTAGTGGCCTTGATGGAAGCCTAAAAGACCCTTTTTAAAGGAACCCTTACAAGGAAGAATATTCTAATTTAAAACGCTTGGCGTCGTCCGCCTCGGCCCGGCTGTGCTTGAAGCAGGTGAGTGGGTGGGGTGGGGGCGGGGTGGGGCGGGGTGGGGTAAATCAAGGGGGGGGGGTGGGGGGTGGGGGGTGGCGTACTTGAAGGATCATGGGACTTAGTAAGTAAAGTTGTACGTACCTTAATTAGGATTATAAGTAGTTATAAGTGTAGGTACCCTAACTATAACCCTAGTTACTAAGTCCCATGATCCTTTAAGTACCTAGGGCCCGATTCCGGAGACGAGGGCGGCAGGGCGGGCTTGGCCCCTTGTCAGAGGGCGTAGAAGACTGTTTCAGAGGGGCGTCACCGGGGAGGGGATTAAAACCCTAAACCCTAAATTTCAAAGCCTAAACCCTAAATTCTAGATCCTAAATCCTAAACCCTAAACCCTAAATCCTAAACCCTGAAACCCCTAACCAGAGGGAGTCGCAACAGGAACCTCTGACCACTCCGGCCGAGGCCAAGGCGGATCAATAAGGCCCCGTACATTCCGGTTTACTTCCCACGGTATCCGTGCAGCCTACAGTTGAGACTCTTATGGCTCCTGCGAGGGTTGCTGTTGGGGTTTAGGGTCCTGAGTTTTAAGGGTTTAGGTTTTAGAAGTTCGGATTTAGGGATATTTGAGGGTTTCGGGATATTTTAGGGTTTAGGGGTCTTGGGTTTTGGTGGGGTTTAGGGATATTTGTGGTTTGGGGTTTAGGGCTCTGAGTTTTAAATCAGGCGGCGAACTTGGGCCCAAGTCAGCCGGGGCCCGAGCGAGGCCCTACACCGCACTTTCTCGGCTCTGGGGCTTGCCATGGATCGCAGGTTTCGGGGCCTTCAGCGACTTGCAGTGACTTCAGGGCTTGCGATGACGGTGATGACAGTGAGACGCAGCTTTGCGATATCGGAGTTTCCGAACATAGGGGACTCTATTTTAGCACCCTAAAGAGTAGGATCCTTGTTAGGGACCCGAAAGAAAGGTTCCCCTAATTTTTGGAAACTCCCGTATCGGGGGATGGGCGAGCCATGCTGCGCGTCTCGCTGCTTTCAGGGGAGGAGCTCGCGAGGCTTCCTCTCAGCGAGCTGAGCGACGTGAAGGCCTAGAAGGACCCAGAAACCTCTAGAACCCTTGAAGTCCTAGTGGAAAGGAGCCGTTAAATGAAAGGAGGCCTTTCAGGAACCATTTCTATTAATCCTATTATTACTATTATTGCTTTTATTACTTTTATTTCTATTATTACTATTATTACTTATTAAATTGATCAAGGAGCCCGTAAAGGAAAGGAGCCCTGAAGGCCTTGAAGCAGCGACTCAATCAGCAGCACGGCCTGCCGTCGCGGTTTAGGCAGCGGCTACTTCATGATGGTGTCGCCTTGCATGACGCCGTCAAGTTGGATTCCGCGATGGATCTGCAGGCTGTGATAATGGAGTTTAACGAGGTTGTGGAGGCGCGAGAAGATCTCTATGACGCGGCAAGTGATTGCAATGTGACCGAGGCGGGCAGACAAGAAATCCTCGCAGAAATGTTGCAAGCTCAGGAATGCTCCATCTCCCCGATATCTCTAAGGGAACCTTCTTGAAGCTTACAGGTCGAAAGGCTGCTGCAGCTTCCGCTGGACCCGGATGTTTGTGACGATGAGTCTGGCAAGTGGTGCATTACCTTGCTGATACAAGCGTCAACTGACGGCCATGCGGATGTTGTGCAGTTGCTCCTGGAAGCCGGGGCTGACAAGGAGTTGGGTGACATCGATGGCTGCACCCCGCTCTTCGTTGCAGCACAGACAGGCCACGCCCCAGTCGTGCGACTGCTTTTGGAAGCTGGCGCCCAGACGGAGGTGCGTGACCTCAAAGGGCGTACAGCTTTGATGGAAGCTTCGATGAGGGGTCATACTCCGGTGGTGCAGCTGCTTTTGGAAGCCGGTGCCCAGAAAGATGCGCGTGATGTCGAAGGCCGCACAGCTGTGATGGAAGCGTCGAGGAACGGTCATGCTTCGGTCCGGCAGCTGCTTGTGGATGCCGGTGCTGAGCTTCCGAAGTGGACCTCGGTCTGCGTGCTCTCGTAGGAAGTCCTTAGGAATCATACCAGGGGTGTCAAAGGAGTCCTGATACAGCAAGAGAAAGAAGACTGTGAAGACCAGTTTTTGGAATGAGTACTGCATTTCTGCCAACAGGGCCCCGAAGAAATCTGCACGAGTCCTGACATTGAGAGTGTGATGGGGCAGCTGCTACTGGTGCCACTGCTACTACTGCAACTACTGCTACTACTGCTGCTACTGCTCCTACTGCTACAGCTACAGCTACAGCTACACTACTGCTACCGCTACTGCTCCTGCTCCTGCTCCTGCTCTTGCTCCTGCTCCTGCGGCTACTACTGTTACAACACTACTACTAGTACCACTACTAGTATTAGTACTAGTACTAGTACTAGTACTAGTACTAGTACTAGTACTAGTACTAGTACTACTACTGCTGCTACTACTACTACTGCTACTACTACTACCACCACTACTTGTGCTGCTTCAAATACGGTTTTCAGACCGCCACGCTCTGTGTCAGAAGTGTCTTGTGCTGGGATGATAGCGCACGATCGGCCTCTAAGCTCGCATGCGAGCGAATCCCTTGCCTCATCGCGAAAACACGGCTTAGAGTTTAGAATTTAGGGTTTCGAGTTTAGGGTTTCGGGTTGAGGGTTTAGGGCTTTGGGTTTAGAGTTTGGGGCTTTGGGTTTAGGATTGCTGTGCGGGACTGCCCGTGGCACACTTGAAGAGCCTTTCAATGATCTCATTGAGCGCTGCAGACTCTGTTCTGAGCATGGCCGCGAAGACGCCCTGAGAGGCGAATGGTCGAGTGTCGTTTCAGCTCCTCCCCGCCCCCGAGAGCTCAATAGTGTACAGGCCTGACTGCTTTCCCATACTTGTCTTCGGGGTTCCAGAAGATATTGATGTTATAATGTACTGCCAAGAACGAGTTCTCATTATTAAGCCTCTCGTATTATGCCCGATATTTCTCCCTAGCAGCGAAGAAATCAGTAGTCAAGGCACTTAAGGGCTGAGGCTTTGGGGACAATTAAGGGTTGAGGATTTCGGGCCGTCTGCTTCGGAAAACCTTCAGACGCGGCTGCCTCGTAGTGCCCCCAAGTCCTCATAAAGCATAAACCCATAATTCGCTCGACTTGGGTTCCAGGGCATCCGGTGCTTTCCAGCTGGTTGTTGGTGGACAAGGCCGAGAGGTGGTGGCGTCAAAGTGCTGAAACTAAGAGTGAAGCCCTAAACCACACCCCAAGCCCCCAAAAAGCCCTTGTGTCTTAAATCCTAAAACCTAAACCCTAAGCCCCAAGGATGATTCCCCTCAATCCATCGCCGGCGCCAGGCACGATGCTTTGACCTTCCAGGCTTGAAGTGTTGAAGTTGCGAATTTACTCCTTCCTGGGGTTCTTCGTCCTTGCTTCGTCGAGACACAGGGTTTAGGGTTTTGGGGGGTCTAGGGTTTCGGGTTTAGGCTTTAGGGGGGTTGAGACTTGGGATCCTCAGAGTGTACCACAGCCTGCTAGGCAGCATCTCCTGAAACCTACACGTCTCAAGGCTGAGCGCTTCGTGGGACAAATCTCTCGCCACGGCAGGAAGCATGCCGGAGCCTAAACCCTAATTCTTTGCTCTAGCCTCAACCTCACAGAAATCCAACGCCCTGAGCCCCACTTGCCCTTTGCAATCGTAGCCAGCTTCTTTTGCGAACTGTGTCTAAAGGGGGCACGGCTTTTTTGGGTTGGGAATGGTTGGGTGGAGAAAAATGGGGCTTAAGCCCTGGAGGCCGTGCCAATTAACACACACTAAATTGTTACATATTCAGGTCTTTGAATGATGTTACTATGAGAGGTAGGTACGCGTCGCTGGGACGAGGGAATGCGGCGTTGTGATTTGCTCTGTCGTTGTGCTGCCTGGCACAGGCACTGAGTCTGTTTGGATGCGAATTCTGCAATAAAGTCGGCTCAGATACAGATACAGGCTCATTTCTGAAGGGCACGTTCTGCAGCGGAAGTTGCGCTGGCATAATCCAGGCCCGATGTAGGAGCCTAGATGCTCAGGGGGCCTGGAATTCTGATCGAAACTGTCAATGCTGAAGTTACAGATCCCCAAACTTGAACCCCAAAGCCCCACATGGTCTTTACAAGCAGACCATGCCATGAGCCAATTTTCACCAAAAGCATGATCCTTGAAAACAAGAGCTCACAACAACCGCCAGAGCCATGTACTTCTGAGTTTTTGCGCCCTTCGCCAGCTCTGGGCCCAAGACAAGCCTTCAGAGAACCCGCACTTTGCTAGCAAGAAGGTTTGGGTTTTGGGGTTTAGGGTTTAGGCTTTAAGACAGGACATAGATTCCAGTGTTTCCAAACAGGGCTTTCGAATCATGACACTGGTACTTCCTACTCGACGGTTTCTCAAACAAAAACACACTGCAAGTCACACCAGTGAATCTAACTTGGGAATGTAAGTCAAACCAGTGAATCACGTTGGGTGTATAGGCTATCATATTCTCTATTCCACAGCCTCGGGCTTCTCTTCTTGCTTGAGCTGGATGGTGAGAGTGTTCGGGGTCGTGGGAGTTTCAAGAACCGTACAGCAACAGTAAAAAAATAGATAAACGTAACAGTAACAGTACTGGTATGAGAGCGAGTTTCGCAACAATAAGAGCAATGATTACAAGAGCAAATGGTAAGAATATCAATAAGAATAACAAGGACAGTAACAATAACAACAACCATGGCAATAGCAATAACGATAACAATCACAGTTACAGTCACAATAGCAATAGCAGCAGCAACAGCAAGAACCATAACCATGACAACGATAATAGCAATAACAACACATGTCACAGCAATAGTAGTGCTACTGATAGTAGTAGCACTACATGTGATTTCAAAACAGGTCTAATCATCATAACAGGCACAATACTGGTAAAACCATCAAGGATAGTAATGCGAATAGTACTAATAATGCAATACCACTCATCATGATAATGAAGAAACGCCATCTGCAGAGCTTCTTCCTTGCTTTGGCGAGGCCCTGCAGAGTGGCACCTGCATGGAGACCCTGAAGCTCTTCAGCCTCAAGCTGTCAGCTTGGAGGGTTTCACTGCAGGCTGCAGCAGTAGTAGCGGTAGAGTGGAGAGCAATGCTGACTGTAGCAGCATGACGGAGCCCTTAGCGGCCTGGAATTCTAGCCTGGCTGCGTGCGCTGTAACACCGGCTCGACATCAAGTTCGAACATCTACTATAGAAGTCTAAATAATTACCAGTATTATTCTAAGGCCCCCTACATTACTCTGAGCCTGCTCCGCAAGGCCGGCTCCAGACTCCATAGAAGATGGACAGGACGTTCGATCTGCAGCGGCAGTCGAGGAAGGCGCCCGCACGCTGATGCATCCTGGATTTTCCCGAAGGTATCCCCAAGAAGCCCTGAGCCCCCTTCTTTTCGAGCTGTTTTGGCAGCTATCCGGTATTGGCCATGTCTCCCAAAACCCACGCAGACCAGCTTTAGCCGCAAGTCCACATGTAATCGTGGAGTTTCCCAGAATGCAAAGATGGTGCCAGGCACAGACGTGAGAGTTGCAGGCCTCTACTCACCCTCTGGCAGGAGTTTTCAGAGCAACTCCGCGAAATAAGTCTCATCACAAAGATCGACTTGAATTACAAGGAGATCGGTGCCAAGGGCTGCCAGGCCCGTTGGTGCAGAGGTGTTGCATTTGTGGAGCCGCGGCCTCTTTTCCTGTGAGGAACTGGCACAGGCGTTGAAAAACAATGGTACGATCACACACATCGAGCTCAGTTTCAGCAGCATTGGCGCCGAGGGCTGCCAGGCGCAGTGGTTCAGAGCTGGCGCAGTGGAGCCTCGGTCTGTTTCCTTGTGAGGCCTTAGCAGAGGTGCTCAAAAGCAACAATACGATCACCAACATCGCCCTCGACCACAACGGTATCAGCGTGGAGGGCTGCAAGGCCCGGTGGTTCAGAGGTCGGCACATTTGTCGAGCCCCGGCCTTCTGCCCCGTGGGGCCCTGGCAGGGGCGTTGAAAAGCAACAGTATGCTTACGAACATGAACCTCGCTTACAACGGAATCGGCGACGCGGGCTGTCAGGCCCGATGGTGAGGTCGGTGCAGTTGGAACCTCGCCCTTTGCCGTTGTGAGGCACTCGCAGAGTCGCTGAATAGCCACAGTACCATCACGCATGTCAACCTCGACTCAAACGACATCGGCGACATGGGCTGCCAGGCCCGGTGATGAGGTCGGTGCATTTGGAGCCTCGGCTTTTTCCCTCGCGAGGCACTGGCAGAGGCGCTAAAGAGCAACACTACGATCACGGACATCAGCCTCGAGTTCAACGGCATCGGTGCCAAAGGCTGCCAGGCCCGGTGATTCAGAGATCGGCGCAGTTGAGGATCCTTGGCTTGTTTCCCTGTGAGGCCTGGGCTGAGGCGCTAAGGAACAACAGCACGATCATGCACGTAGGGCTCTTCGGCAATAACATCCCCAAAGAGCAAGAAGAGGCCGGTGTTTCGACGGCGCCGATGGCGGAGTTTCACTGTACTAGGGTTTCGTATGTGCTCCTTATCAAGATTGAGTAAGAGGAGAATGGATACCCTATTCATGGGATGTTGGGGAGCCTAGACTCCATGCCAGGCGTTGCGCAAGATGCTTCAGACAAGACGGTCGGTTGCAGAGGCTCATTTCTGGGACTGTTGCCCAATGTGTCTTATGCAGAGATGTGCCTTCGAGAACAAGACGAAAACGAAACACAGGGAGCTCCTCCAACCTTCTTGTACGAAGCAGCAGCCTGCTCTGGCTCCCGCCTGTGCTTGCGAACACTCTCAAGCGCTCGATCGATTCCCAAGTGTGCTCACGCTGTGCCCCTGCCAATCCAGACCACCAAAGCTCGCTTGAGATCCATGCATTTCCCTTTTCGAGCGCGTTGCCCAATGTACGCGCAGGTATGTAAGCATCGACAGAAACGTGGATACTGCGCTCGAACCGGGAACCCGCACGTTGCCTTTGCTAGAGCATGATGGATGCAAGAAATCCCCACACGAATGCGTCGACAGAAGACTGGTGGCATTGCGCTATGAGCAGCCCAGCTACTTGTTTCGAAGCTGGACGTTCGGTGACACATCGACGAGACGGCCGAAGTACTGTTGGGATACAAGATTTTATCGACACTTTTGCTTGTGGGGTCGATGGTTGAATCGTACTCGAGGGACGACTTTCGGCTGGGTTGAGGGGTGCAACAGCTAGCAGGCATAAGGTGGTAAAACGCATCGGAACTGAATGCAGCTCACAATTTGCGGAGGATGCTTCGAGGCTCTTGTGGCTGGCAAGCTGGCAAGCGAACTTCTGCAAAAGAGGCAAGCAGAAGTAAATTGCAGAAGCAACGTATTCGACGGTCCACAGCGGTAGTCTCATGCCCCCAAAATATCTCGGGGTCGTGTGCCTGCCTACCTCCCGAAGTGCCTAACGTCCAAGCATGCAGTTGATGCGAATCAGTTTCATTGTTTTGAGTTCCGTCGAGAATCGTAGACAGCATCACCAGTATCAGTATCTGAGAATTCTTAGAAGGTCGCTTTTTGTCTGTTCTCGTTTGCCTCAGTTTGCAAAAGACGTCACACAGGAGTTCCGGGTACATCTCGATGAATGGCAGCGCAGTGGCTTTGCTCCGCTGCCAGTGGTGCGCCTCTGCTTCGTGGGGCAGGGACGGGCAGGCAAGACTACGACACTGAGGCAGGACAGGGCAGAGGGTTTGCGCAGTTTTTTTTCGACATCCTCCAGTTCCGCTCAAGCTCTTCCATACCGTTCCTGTCCTCTCTTCTTCTCCCCGTTGATGGTGGGTAGATGCCTAGGTGTTTAGATGAACGGTTGATAGCGCTGAGAAGAGCACGCCATGCAAACTTGCAGTGCCTGGTAGGCGCTTAAAAGGGGAAGCGGTGCGAGAAGGCAAACAGGATTCTACATATGGAGTGGAGCTTTGGGCTGGAGAAGCACCTCGCGATCTCTCTGCTTCTTGGCAGGACTGCCAGAGGACTGTGTTCGATGCTGGCGTGGTCGATGCCTTCCATGCAACGAAGCCTAAAAAGGAGCAAAGCGAGCAAGATAGACCTGAAGCAGGCGAAGAGCCGGAGCCGCAAGATTCGTGGACAGGTGAGACCAAGCAGGCGACGAAGCAGGAAAAGGAAGTACAGGAGAAGAACGCCAAGCTCCGCCCTTTCTTTTCCCGATGGAGAGCTGCTGTTGCCGGACGGCCTCATCGCGGAAGGTATCCTCACTCACCTGCAGCAGATGCGGCAGGTTTGATGGACTTGCCACAGGACGGCTACACGTGTTGAGACATGAGACGACCCCCCTGCTTCAGCCAGATTTCTTTTCCTCCCTGGCTAGAAATGGGAGGAACCTGTCAAGCAAGTCTATCACTAACCTTGTCGTCTTTGGTATGTTTGGCCATTTGTCACCCCACACTGTTGCATTTCGGATGTGCACGTTCGTGTGCTACACGCGATCGAGAGTGAGATTGACCGAGAGGCAGATAGAGAGACAAGAGCGAGCCAGGGTCTCGGTGCGCTTCGCAAAAGGGCTCCGTGGGGAAGCCTTCCCACCACGAACTACACTGTTTCAGTTGGTTGTTAACTTGTCAGCCCTGTTTTGAAGTGACCAGCAGACGCAAGTTGGAAGCTAGTGGCCGAAGGCAAATGTTGTGGAACATGGGCAGCGGGGTTGGTTCTGCAAAGTTCGGCCGCAACCTTGTATCCTGCAAACCTCCGTAGAAAGGCAGCAAGAAAGAAAACAGCGAAGAAAGCAGCTGCGAACGAAAGCACAACCGCATGCCAGCTGCCAGGAGCCTGCTGTGGACATGTTGGATAGGAAGTTCATGCATCCCAACGAGGAGATGAACCAAAAGCTCGATGACGAGGCCGAGCCTCGAGAGAAAGACAGCGAGAGATGGATATGGTGCGAGAGAGGGACAGAGAGATTGATGGATATGCTATGTCTAGCTAGCTAAGCAACCAGTCGACTGACAGGCAAACGGCTTGACTGACTAAATCGATCTGATCCATGAATGAAGAAGGGAAAACCATGTGTACATATGATATCTATATCTACATATGTATGTATATGAATATGCAAGTGTATGTATGTATGTATGCAAGGTTCTGGCACAAGACAGCGTGGATCGTCCCTTTCCCTATCCGTGCCGCCATGGTACCAGCTTCGCGCGAACCGCAGGATTGCCACTATGTCCCGCAGTGATTGACATTACGACTTCTTGCCGATTGCCAATACAAGCACATGCGCCTGACCGTCCACTGCAGGTCGGTACTCAATTCCACCGCTACGATGATCAGATTATCAGTGGAGGATGGGCTCTCCTTAGACTTTTCCCACCTGACCATCAACCTCGACTGGTATCACGCTTTCCAACAAATTATTCTGGAGGTTTTATGTGGGTCTGAATGTCATCCCGCACTCTATTTCCAGACCGATGTGGGAGTGGTGTGCCTCCCTACGTTTGTTCCACTTGACCCTGCCGCTTTTTGCCTTCGTGTTTTGCCAAGCATGGGAGACCGGTGGCTCCCAATGACGCAACCGGAAACCTCTGGAACATCCCATCAGACTGTCAGGTCTGCAGGTGCATGTCTACACCGTACGACGGGACACACTTCTGGATGACCATACATATGATCTGTCAAAGCTTGCACAGCAACTTCCCACTGGATGACATTGACTCCAACTTAGCAATTGCCCCGTTTGAAGTATTCCACAAAGCTGTCCAGGGGAGCCGACATGAGGCGAACCGGGGGACCACGGCCGTCCCACGCTTTACACCAACGTCAACTGACTTATCAGGTGATCCATCTTTTATCGGCGAGTGGTCACGAATTCCCCTTGTGCGTCGGGTGAGCTTTACCAGCGACTCTAGAAGCGTCCTTTCTGACTAAGCTTTTCCCCACGGTGGCCGGAAAATTTACCCTACTCCTGCCATCGTCTCACCCGAAAAGGGTAGCGAAGAGCCCTGTATAGACATGTCCATCGTGTATGTAGTTTTTCCGGAACTTGTTCCCCAAGCTGTATGCTTCCGCCGACTCTATGTTTTCCCCGCACGTTAGTCCCATTGACAGGGCTGCTGACGAGCGGTCTCACTTGTGGACACGCTCTGCGCGACTGAGAGAGAGAGAGAGAGAGAGAGAGAGAGAGATGTATGTATGCATGCATGCACGCATGTATGTATGTATGTATGAAGGCTCACAGCGACTCGCAAGGAATCTGGCTACCTCTTCCTACCCCCCTTTCCCTTGGGCTTTGGGGTCTTCGGGTTTGTTTTGGCGTTTGGGTCGGGCGTTCACGGTCACAGCTGATTACTGTCGGTGTTGCCATGGCCTCTGCACTGGATTCCCATATGGACGCATCTGTCCAGAAGGTTATGGTACGACGGCTTGATCTGCAGGGTCACTTCTTCCAGACCAGCAAGACGAACAAAGTCAATGGTGTACATCTGTGCACCCGAGCAGGCCAGATAGTCAGGATTGTGCAGTCCATGCTCGTGTTCTCTGCTATACTTGCACTGTCTGGCTGCACAGGACAGCAGGGTAATGACAGGCATATCAAGTCAGGACCACAGTCCAGCAGGGCTATGCATTTTCCGTTGCACAGCCCAGCTCAGGCTTACAATGCCGTCGGTGGCCAAGAGCATGTTCATGCTTCAAACGGCCCACTTGGCGGCATGCAGCTGCTCCCCAAAAGCTCGTTCATCGGCTTACCTCACGAAGGGCACGGCTCGTACATCAGCTATACAGGTATGACGCAGGGCCACTACTGCTCCACTCAGGTCTGCCGGGACCCCGTTGTTCGAAACCATGGATTAAGGACGTCTCCCGACACAGGCAGGACAAACAGGCTGCGCTTTGTTGGTCTGCTTGCCGTGCTCGCAGATCTGGCGACCTGTACCCCACGTACACACATGTTGCCTAATGCAGCAGGATCTTTTTTGTGATTCGGATTCCACATCGTGGCCTTGTCTACCAGGTCGGGTCCCTAGTACGGTTTGGCTGTCCTGTCGGATGAATGGGCAGGGTGCTTGTCTCCTCAGCGACTTCCTGGCTGAGGCGCCCTCAGTCCCTGCGGGTTGCTCGGGTTGCTGCTCATGTCCTACTGTCACCCTCTCTGGTTGTACACCAATGTTCGAGGAGTCCTCGCCTGGTGTCTGCCGCTCAGCTCTCTTGCGGAGCACCTATCGCTCCCCACTCTGGCTGGAGGTGTCCTCGCCCACAGCGCCGCGCCCGGAACTCACGCTCCTGGCTCCTCACTGTCACACTCTTCTGTTCAGGCCTGAAGTGTCTACTGCGTCACCTCCGAGACACCGTGCCGTCGGATCCTTCGTTCTGCCGTGCTCTGCACTATGTTCAGCCTGTGCATAGAGCCTCTTTTTATTCTAGTGCTGTAAGAAGTGCAGCCCAAAGCAAGCAGAGGTAACGTTCTTACGTGAGGCATCATTGCTCAAGCACCCCTTTGATGTAGCGGACGGCATGGTCAGAGCCTTATTCAAGATACTTGTGGAGGGACCTGTGTCCGTGCTCCGTACTCGACTTGATAAACTCAAGCTTCGGCGTACTTGGGCCGAAGAGCTTGCTCCAGCAGAGGCGGCACTCAAGGCAAACATGGCGGTCGTGAGGCCCGAGTGTTTGGATGCCATGTGCCAGACAGCTAGGTGAAAGTGTGGACATCCACGTGCAAACACATCGTTGGGCAAACCGAGTTGTACGCTGTGCTCATAGCTCGATGGTTGTGGGCTGACCATTTGAATGAGGCGAGGTGCATAGCTTTCGTTGACCACACTGGTGTGCACAGTGCTTGCATCAACTGGAGTTCATCGGACTCCACTTGGAGGTCGCTCCTCATGCACCTTGCGGCGGCTGACAAAGCCGCGCCCAGCTTGATGCGCCACCGAGTTCCCAGCGCAAGCAACTGTGCTGATACGCCCTCGCGTGCGATGACTTGTCCTACCTCGGTCGATGGACCAGGGATCGACCCAAGTGTCCGATCTCTTTTGAGCTCTTGAAAGACGTGTGATGCAGCTCAGTCGGAAAGCTGTTGCTTTTACAGATGTGCCAGCCAGGTGAAAGGGGGAAAGAAGAGGGCCGCACATCAGTTGTGCATCGGGTTTTCAGCACTCTGAGTGCTGAATGCTGTTGTCAAGCCTTAGGCTTGACCTCACTCGTACGTTTCTCACTTTCTCGGCGTGGCCGTGAGAAAACATCCGAGCGCATCGTGCGAATTTTGTTTTCGACACTATTATGCAACATTATATTGTTGAGTGATGAGACGTGCGATCTTTTTGATCGGCAAAAATATCTATCTGCTCACATATCTTTGGGCAATACCGGATTCATTTATCAATCATGTGATAAGAGTTGCCCATATACTTTTGGGACCATGCGGTTGCCTTAGCAACCTTTGAATGCTATGGCATGAAATCTATAAAACCGCTACTTGAGTCGATGAGGGCGTAACAAACATTTCATTTGAGTGCTTATGCCCATGTGAAGCGTTTCACTGCGTATTCTCCGTAGGTCGTACCACGGTTCAAGACATTTGTGTCAGCGGGAGACAATCGCAAAGCTCACGCCGTGTGTTTCAAGGGATGAACAAAGTAACGTTGGTAAAAGGTTTTAAAATAGCAGAAGGCGTGCGTACCCACCATGCTCTGATGGAGATGCTTTGCGCACCACTGCACCCGAGCAGTCGGATCAGTGTCCGCTCGCTCGTTCAGCTGTCTGATGTGAAACAAAGGCTTGCGGCAGGTTCATGGTACTCCATCGATGTGTGGTTGGGACATGCGGGTCGAGCCTGCGTGTGTGGAACAGATTGCAGCGACCGTACATGTGAGCAAAAGCGAAAGCTGTCGAACTGAGCTACATGTAGATAATATGTTTGCACCGGAAAACGTCACAGGATGGAACCATACACAGCTTGTACGAGAAAGATGTCACAAACTTCGATTGCAGGTACGGGATTAAGCGTCCTTGATCCCTTCCCACCTTTGGCAATAGCTTCGTTGCCTGCAGTATGCCAACGGTGCTGCACACCCGTGCCAAATGGTTGAACGGCTCAGCTGAATATGCAAAGTACCCATCGAGTGGGCTGTGAACCCCTCATCTCATAAACCAGAGAAATGCGCACGCACACACACACACACACACACACACACACACACACACACACACACACACACACACACACACACACACACACACACACACACACACACACACACACACACACACACACACACACACACACACACACACACACACACACACACACACACACACACACACACACACACACACACACACACACACACACACACACACACACACACACACACACACACACACACACACACACACACACACACACACACACACACACACACACACACACACACACACAAACACACCCACACACACACACACACACACACACACACACACACACACACACACACACACACACACACACACACACACACACACACACACACACACACACACACACACACACACACACACACACACACACACACACACACACACACTGATGGATTCGGCCAAGAGTACGAGTGCAAGAGGAAAAAGAGAGGCATGTTGTTCATGTTGCAAAAACTTGTCAGATTGTGGCAACCGTACAACTTGTTGTTTGTTGTCGAATCAACCGCCAAAAGTGAAAAAACTCTCTAATCTTGGCACAGGCACTGGCTGGCACAGGGGCCCCAGCTCAATTTTTGCAGGTACGCCAGACTGATCAGGTCTGGTATCCCATTACGCATAGCTTCGTTGAGTGCGGTTTGCGTAATGCCGCACTCCCCTGCAACAGTTGATTTGGTAAATGTCTAATGTCTGATTGAGTTGAAAAGCAAAGATTGCAAACAGTGTAGGAGTGACCCTCTGCTCCCATGTGCTAGGGAGGTTCACACACACACAGCCCCAATGGGGCGTACATGCTTCAAGTAGAGTGAAAGGTATGATGCGTGGCAAAAGGAGTGAATGGCGCACTTTTCTCGCTGTCACTAGCGATCGGGTGATTGTCGTATTTCCTGATCCGAACAGGTTCTAACAAAAAGCACCGGCTTCAACGTGGCTAATGTGGTGACTGAATCCCAATCATGTAGTCGTCGACGGGTTTGTTCGAAGAAGAAAGCTGGGATTTTAGGAGTTCTGCCGGTGATCTCCTTGATGCGGTAGGAGAAGATCTTGCGAGCTTGTAGAACGTTGTCACCCAGACAAAGCACCAAGTGTAAGAGCATGTGCTTGTCTCTGGTGATGCGGTCGGGTGGAATTTCAACAGTCATCCGAAAACATTGTCCTGCCATGGAGTACCATGGAAGGCCGGCCTCGGCAGCCTTTCGCTTTGTCATATGTTTGCTGCTACCAACCGACAAACGCTTGAACAAGGAATGCAAAACAACATGGACATGCTGTGTGCTCAGGAGAAACAACCAAGTGGTGTCGTGCTGACACTCGCATGCGCAGGCTTTTTGTCACGCTTAGCGGATCTTGCAGCCCTAATCCGTCCTGAGTGTTAGGATCCAACAGCGAGTTTGTTGGGACAGTCACTCATGATCTTGAAATGGCATCTACATCTAAAACCTGCACGTACCAGCATTTTTGCACAAGCGGTTTTGGACCGCCTATGCTGAAAAGTAGGATGCACAATATCGTAAGGTGCAATCGAGTCAGAAGACCAAGGATCTCGCGATGGAGATCGGTGTGCGTCCTCAGCCATGTGTGACGTTGCCGTAGGTGACGCTGATGATGTTGAATGCGAAGAGTGTGTCCTCTTTCGTCTTGTAGTATGTGGATGTTGGCGTCGTTGCTGTGTTGTGGATTGGGATGCTGGTGAGATGTTGCGTGTTTTCTTTGTTTTCATGACTGTTTTGTCCTTTTTGTCTTTGTTGTCTTTCTTCTTTTTTGTCTTCGTTGTGTGCTTTGTTTTTTGCTTGTGTGTGTGACTGACTGCATGGGGGATGTGGTGGTGTCATCCTTCCTCAGGAAGGCATCAATCTCTTCGGATCCCCATAGGCTGCTGTCGTCGTCCTCGTCCATCTGTGTGCGATCCTAAATATGTTTCAACAACTGTAGTTCTGAGAAATGGCTGCGGAGTCACAACTGCATTAAGGCGTGTGCATACGCTGATCTTCAGAAGAGAGAGAGAGATGTACAAAGATACATCACTTGAGCAACCTCACCGACCGGCATGACCTTTCAACATGGTGCTCTTAATGTTGAACCTCATCAGGGATGATGGAGTTCGCAGCACAGCTTTGCTGTGTGGTTGTTGGCTGCCAGGGGCAGCAAATGTGCATCTAATTGTCAACTCAGCAATGTTGCTCACGGAGTTCTTGACCGCTTTCTCTTGTTGGATGTAGGAGTTGATGTAGTAGATACTGTCCCCTTTTGGGTCGGAGGCGTTGATGTCGGACGCTGATCAGGTTGCTCCGCATGCTTTCGTATCCACTCTTGAGATGCGATAAAGTACTCCCGCCACCATGAAGAGCCGTTAGTGGCCCAATGCCATCTCCATTGTGATGCCGTGGGAGATCGCGATCTGGTGCGTTGTTCCATGGTGCTAACAGAACTGGTTGTTTTGCAAAATGCTGCGGGAAAAAGTGCATCAATCGCTGCATGCCAAACATATGTGAAGTGAGTGCACTGACTGTCACAGTTGGCAACAACGACAATCGTTGTTTTTACCGTCCTCTGCAAAGCACCCGATGGTGGTATGAACATGGTTGATCACCTATTGTTGCGAAGCTTCGAGTCTTTCCACTCGTTGCTTTAGCTCTGTGATCTGCCGGGTTGTTTGCAGAATAAACTCAGCTAATTGGTCGCGTAGAGCCTCGTCACTGAATGTGGAAGGTTCACTTCCAGTTTCGGAATCATAGTCCCGATGCTGTGTCAAAATCTCCATGAGGGCCGCGGAGAGAGCTTCACGTCGTGACTCATCGACGGGTGGCGAATCTGTAGTCACTGTGTTGGTCGGAAGAGATGCTTCGCTCATGGCTCGATGTCGGGATTCCGATAGGTGTCACTCTGAGGCAAAACTTCAGAAGGCAAAGTTGTGGTGTGTGTCTGAAAGCAACATGTGTTGAAATGCGAGAAATGTGCACTACCTGGCTCTTTTTATACCAGCGTACCTTATCAGCATATTCACGACCAATCAGGCGCGTTTTGCCTGATGAGGCTTTCGAGTACGTCGAGCTGCTGTTTGCACGAGGCGAGGATCGCCGTGGTAGCCTCGTGCTGAGTAGTCAGCACCGTTGTAGCCTGTTGTATCAGGCGCTCGAGTTTGGCATTCGATTCAAGCAACGAATTGTGAAACTGCGTTATTGCTGCCATAATCTCAGTCGATGAATCCGGATCAGGGTGATGCGGAGGTGGAAATGGCGGGGTCGCCGGTGCAGCCACTGCTGCGTCCTGCTGTTCTTCCGGATCTTGGTGTTGCTCTTGGTAATCTTGGAAATCTTCGTCTTCTGCAACACGTAGGAACTGAGAGCGCAAAAGCGCCGGCTGTGGATTGTGGCTGCCAACCGCAGGTTGCTCGTTGCGGCGTCTGCTATGCTTGGAGATGGATGGCCGAGGACGGCCGCTCAGCGCTTTGTGGCTCGGCTGCAATCTGCCAGTCATGGCACTTTTATACATGATGATGCCTCAGTTAAACCCTGTAAATGGCTGCGGGAAGCACTGTGTTGATACAAGGCGGCTCTCATGTTGCAAAGTTGCATGGCTCTGGACACACGCACGGCAACTTGGCACAGTGTTTTGCTTACAGCTGTTGATCAGTATAGCCGGCAGCGATGTAGAGATCGCGCATGGCTCGAATGGCTGATGTGGCCTCGCTGCATGGTGTTGTCACTCTGCGTACCATGCGTGTGCGGGCCTGAAAACTGCTGCGAAGTATTGCAACAGAGGTGGCTGACTGTGGGTGTAAAATATCCGCCTTGTGCAAAGTGCATTGATGCGTAAGGCTGCTGTGCTGAGGGTTTATGGCGAAACCCAGGAAAATGTTGGCCGGTTCAGTTTCAAGCTGAACCGGAGGCTTGTAGAAAGATGCGTCGGTAAGCTGTGCAAAAGGAGGCAGTCGGGTCAGCTGTGCAGGTAAAAGAAGGACGCGGTTGTCGACGTATCTGGTAGCAAAAAAGAAAGCTTGATCCTGCTTGTTGTGGTCTGGAAAATGCTTGTGGTTCTTGAAAAGTTGTTTGTATGTGTGGTGCCAACACTGTTCTTCGACGGCAACCACGATGTTGCATAGGGCCGGGCTGCAGGGCGAGCCCATAGGTGCACCGCGAAATTGCTCAATAAGTGATGTACCAACAGTGAAATAGTTGAGTCGGAGCACTGCAATGATGAGTTGTGGTATATGTTGTAATTGTATGCAAAGTTTGTTGCCGGAAGAGGCTTCTTGCTGCTTTTGTCTGCTTTTGCCCCTGTGGACTCGGTGTGTGGGGTCCTTTTGTGAGTGGTCAATGAAGAATTTGGAAGAGTGTAGTGGGTTCTTCTCTCTGTACCATCGAACCATGATGCTGTATGCTGAAAGAAACCGGCTCTGATCGACCGATGTAAAGAAGCCAGCCAAATCCTGATTGTACAGGATGTAATCTGTTGAATCTTGTAATTTTCTACGTTGATGCAAGAAGAGTGCTGTTTGCTTGAGCTGTGTTATCCCGTCTCCTTGATGAAAGGAGTTTGGGCATGCTTGAAGTGTCATCAGCTGCAGAACGTCTGCTAAGGCTTCCCATAATTTTCGGCCCATGGTGTCGATGAACGCCACTATAGGACGTCCTTTTGCAAATTGCTTTTTTCTCTTCGGTAGGATGTAGGCACGTGGGATGCGGCCCCATTGCGGAAACGCCCATGTGTAAGTTGGTAGAAGACTGCAGATGTCTGTGTAGACATCGAAGTGGCGTTGTAGAGGTTGGCACTGCGAGATCCGAAAGATCTCTTTGTCTAAAAAAGTGTTGTGTATGGCAGTGTGGTATAGTGCCGGGCAATACCACGTGAGTCGGTTCGGGAAGTGATCTTCGCAATGGATGATGCCAGTGGGTATTTTGTGTTGGACTTGCTTGAGCATCTTGACCTGTAGTATGTTGTTGTTACTGCAGTGTGTGTTGTGTTGTGGTATTTGTTCAGATACAAACTGCTTTGTAGTTTGATGGTTGTAAGGTAGTCCATAGTGGCGATGCCATGTGCGTATGGCTCGGCATAATTGTGAGGCCAATTGTGTGGGCTTTTGAAGGCAATTGCTTTTGCCAGAGTATGCCAAAAACTGATGTTGTGGTTGTAGTTCTGCAAGTTGGATAGCAATGTGATTGTGGAAAATGTGCTCCTGGGGTACTTGTGAGTGTAGTGGTGAGCATGTACAGGGTGGTGGTGAATCAGGTTGCCATGTGGTGTGGGCATCGCGCCAATTGTGTAGAAGTTGTTGCATGGGTGGGTGCTTTTTGTATACAGGTTTTGTGCTGGGAAGGTGGAATGGTGGAATGTGTTGTTTGTTGCTTGTTAGACGAGAGCGCAAAAATTGTCGTAGTTGTTGGGTGAAGGTGGGGTGCAAGAGTGGCTGTAGGTAAATGGGTTTTGTGACAGGAGGTGGTTTTAGTCGTCGCTTTTTGAAGACGGTGTTGAGAGCTTTTTTGAGCGTGTCTGCGGTCACGTCGTGGTAAGTTGTTGGATAGTTTGTGTAAAGCGTAAACTGTGGCTGCTGGTGTGTCTGAGCGAAGCAGTTGTTTTGTTGTGTCGAATCTGGTGCGAGTGTTGGAAGTAAGATGTGATACTGTGGTCCATGCCTGCTTTCTGGTGTTGAATAAGGTAGAATTGGTGAAGCTCCGCATGGAGTGGTGTAGTTTGCCTCGGCGCTGCTTCGCCCATAAGGTGGCTGTGCCGTTGTGCTTGTTGTTGGCTGCTTTTGTGAAGCCGGAAAAAGCTCCTTTCATGTGTGATGTGATGTAAGGAAAGTTGAGCTTGGATTGGTGGTGTTGTATGAGAGTGTTCTCCGTGGCTTCTAATTCCTCGGTGGGTATGTTGGCTTGTAGTACAATTGGTGTGTATTGGTGGTAGCATTTATGTTTATGCCACCATCGTAAGGCAAGTTCGGCTTGTACAATCTTGTGTTGTTGGAGTTGCTTGAATTTTCGATTGCGTGTGCCCTCTCTTTGTGTGAGAGAGTGACTTGTGCTGCCGATGTAGACGTAGCCACGAAAAGGTTGTTGTGTGGTGACTCTGCAGTATACCACCTGTGGCTGACGAAAGAAAGAGAGTGTGTACGATGGAAAAGAAATGTTTGAATGTGCAAACAGTCGCTGCAGGTTGGAGAAATGTCCTTCCTCATGTTTGAGGTAGAAATGCTGTGTACGAAGTAACAAAGTCAGGCCTTGAAGCCAGAGTATGATTTGATGGAATTGTGTGGAGACTGGTTCTGCCAATGGTGCGACGAATTGTAAGATGGATCTGCCTTGATCCAGAATGCGTATGATGTTCTTGAATTGTTTTTGTCGGAAAATTGTTGTGTGATCTAGTGTCTGTCGGTGTTGAATCAAGTACTGCCTGAGTCACTCTGTCATCTGACTGATGATGGCGACAAGTTTTATCAGTGCTGGGGAGCCAAATTTGTCGATGGCTTTGGGTGGGACACCCCAAGCGACTGCAGCGGTCTGCAGTGTCTGCTCTTGTGAGTTGCTGAGTGAAGGGAATTCCGAAGCAACAATGTCAAGGTACTTTTTTACCTGTGTTTTTTGTTTGTCGCTGATGCCTTTGATGGCACCAAACCATCTGGTGATGCCGGATTCGGAGTGAACGCCAGTGAAATGATCTTGAAACCAAACACTGGCTTTTGTAGGCTGCTGAAAGATGCGCTGGGGATCCATCTTGGGATCGAGTGGTGCCGCCTTCGTTGGTGTAAGAGTTGACTGCTTCTGTCGCTTGGCGCCCAGAGTGGAGCGTCCCGGAAAGTGCATACCTGTGGTGGATGACGATGCTGGGGAAGCATGTAGCGGGTTGTTGTCTTGTTCTGCAGCGGTTGTGGTGAAAGGGGAGAGGCCATCGGTGGTAGGCCTGGTGTCGGTGTGTGTAGAGTCATCGATGGTAGCACGTTTTTGTCCGCGAGTGGTTGTGGTGGGGGAAATCTCAATTGTGGAAAGTGAGAGAGGTGGTGGAGAGGGCGTGTTGATGGGAGTGCTGGGTGCGGTGGTTCGTTTTTGTTTCTTTGGTGCTGGTGTGCTGGGTGCCTCATTGTGTGCATCCGGAGCACGGAGAGTTTCAATTGTCTCCAGTGCTGTAGAAAGTCGTGCTTCCAGGTCGCTGATACGATGTGCCGCCATAGTGTCTGCCTGTGTCGGCTGCGAAGGTTGAAGTGGGAGATGAGGTTGTGATTTGCTGGATTGTGGTGGTGTTGGAGATTCGGTGGGTTGCGATTGTGTGTTGTCTGTGTCAGATTTGACATCTGGCTTGTCCTTTTTGTTGCCATCATTGTACTGGTCCTGCAGCTCTTGCAGGTACAACACCAATTCCTTGATGAGGTGTGACATTGCTGGTCGTTTTGCGAGTGTGAGCTTTTCTTGCCAGCAGAATGCGGTGGCCGCTTGGTCCAGATCAATTCTCCTTGCTCGGAGTTGACCCATAAGTTCAGTGGTAAAGACGGCTTCGCTGATGTGTTTGCTGCATGTGAGATGGATGTCGAAGCCGTGTGCGGCGTACCGTAGCCAGTACGAGGACCAATTGTGTCGCAGAAATGCGACCAATGGTGCTGTTGCGATTGGCATGCCTGCCGTGCGGTTGTGCACTGAATGTGGTGTAGATTGAATGTGTTTGGGTAGGTTGAGGCCAAAAAGCTGCCTGTTGTCCCAATGCTCTGGTGTTTGAACGAAGTCGTTTGGAATCTGGGGATTTGTAGGCGTGGGATTGGGGTGTTGCTGTTGTTGGGGTGTGACGGTGGCGTGAGGTAATGTATGTGAAGAAATGCTGGGGTTTCGAGTCGTCATCGAAGATGGACTCACAAATGTGTGTTGGGGAGTGGCAGGTGTGGGGGTTGGCAGTGTGGTGGGTGATGTTGGGCCGGGAAACTGCTGTGGTGGGGGAGGGGGTGGAGGGAAAGGTGGGAAAGTGGTGTTGTGGCTGTAAGTGTGAGTTGAACCCCAAGTAGTCGGGGTTGGGGTGAGGTGTGTGGTGGGATGTTGTGAATCCCTGGTGGTGGGGAGATCGGGTGCATTGGGGTGCAACTGTTCGAGGCTGTTTGTCGCTGCACCGTACTGATTGCTGTACCGATGATGCCTGTTGGCATTGTTGTATGCCACTGGGGCTGTGTCGGCTTGTACATGGTTGCACAATGGGGCACTACAATTGCCTGTGACTGCAAAAGCTGCACATGGAACATGCATGAGCATCATGGTTGGCTTGAGTGTCAACATCCACTTGTGCGATGCATCCAGCATGCAGCTGCATCGACTCTTCTTTGGCTCAAAAGCGGTGTCGGAGCAAATGCTTGATTGCAAACAGCTATGTGCAACGGGATTCAGGCCTGGAAGAAAATATACTCGAGAGTGAAAGGAAGACACGGAAGAAAAAGAAGAAAGCAACATCACTGAATGAGGCCGAATCCAACGATGCTGAAATGCCCCGAGTGGAATCCCCACTTCTCTGGGGTCCGCACAACACCCTTTCGCCCCACGATGAAGGCTTCTCTGTACATGTCCCGATACGTCATCTTGTAATGCTGATACTTAGTCCGTATTGTCCCGATGACGATCACTCCCTGTTGGCCCTTGGGCCGCCGCGTACATTGATCGGTAACTATATGTACCGTGCTTTCCGACACATCTCCTGGGGTCGCATTCCCGTATATGACGCAAGAGGGAATGGGTGGATAGGACTTGTCGTCGAAGCAATGGCTGACAGAACTTGGGCGGACCAAGTCCTCACGCATTATGCGTGCGGCACTTGCAATGCTCGTGCCGTGTCCGGCGGTGTAGATGTATGTTTCCCCTGGTGGGTCAGTGGCACGAGTGCCGAATGCTCTGCGAGTCTCTCCAGCCCACGGGATGAATAACATAGTATGCACGCCGTCCGATATTGGCGTCAGCGTTGCCCCCAATTCGTTGCACGCTGAGCGCGTGCCCGACTGTAATACGGCATGCGCGAATTCGGCTAAAGTCTCCTGCCTGAAATCGCTGTCAGCAGCTATCTCGCCCAAAGTTTTGGCGAGTTTGTGCGCTTCCTCCATGTCGACAGCGTGGGGTGTCGGCTTTTCATGATCATAAAGCTCAGAGAAAGGCGCCACGTCAATCTGTGGTGGTCTGCTCTGTTTGCCCAGTTGTTCGAGGGTTGGCTGACCCGATGGGGCAGCAGTTGTGGATGCATCAAAAGTCGGAGCAGGTGTCCGAACAGAGCTGGGGGGATTGTGCCGAAGCTGTTGGCGCGAGGATGTGCCCTGGCTTGTTGGGGGCTGCTGTTGTGCTGCTTGGCTGCCCTTGATGCGAAGGGCGATGCGCTGAACCTGCGAAGCCAATGTTTTTTGTGGGACCTTGGGTGGGGTAGGTGGCCTTTGACGTGGCTGTGTGGCTCTGTAATGCCACTTGTTGGCATCATCATCACGCACTGTAGAATAGCTGCGGAGCACAACCGAGGTCCGAGGAGGTGTCGATAAAGATCGCCTGGTGTCCCTGCGAGAACGGCTTCTGCGAGTGTCGCGGGATCGGTGGTGTCTGCGTCGGCGGTGCTGTCTGCCGCTGCTTGCAGGTCGTGCTCGGCTGCGTGTGTGTCGTCGACGTCTAGTGCTCACGGTGCGAGTTCTGCTGCGTGTGGGTGAATGCCGTCGTCTGCGTGGCAGCGGAGGGTGATGGGGAGAAGTACGTGCTGCGAGCTGGTCAGTGTCTGCCGATCCCGTATCTGGGGGTGGTTGTGCGGGTGGCACTGTATTGACGGAAGGGGTGTTGGCTGTGTTTGTTGGTTGTTGTTGGGGCGTCATTGCCGGTGTCTGCGGGGCAGTGTGTGCAGCATCGGCAGTGGGAACACTGGTGGGGTGTGGTTGTGGAGCTTGTTGGATTGTTGTTGGCGGCGGTATGTGGGATTGTTGAATGGGTTGTGTGGGAGGGATGTTGCAAGGTGCAAGTTGGGGTTGTGGGGCAGGTGGTGTAAAAGGAAGGTTGAATGTGGTAGGTTGGGCCTGATGCTGTGCCAAAGCAGATGGGCTCATGGGAAAAGCTGTTGGATGGGTAGGCAAAAGAGCAGGGTTCATGAACGGGGTGGGGTGTTGTGACATGAATTGCTGGGGTGGAGGTTGTTGTGGCATCTGGGGTTGTGGTGTGCTGAGATGTGTGTAGACCGTCGGATGCTGTGGAATAGGAGCAGTGTGTCCACACGGCATCATGGGGAAGCCGTGCGTTTGCTCAACAGGAATCGTAGTGGGTTGTGTCGGCAGTGTGGGCTGCTGAGTGGCAGCAATGCCGGTTGGCATCATTGCTGGGTAGCTTTGTGACTGCGGTACCCAGGTGTTCTGGTGAAATTGATTAAGCACCGGTCGGGCTGTTGGTGCATATGGTGTTGCTGGTGGCTGCGCGGCAAAATAATCCGGCCACATAGCTACAACGAAGTGGGTGAAACAAACACAGTTGCACAAGCAAAGTGCAGGCTGTCCTGATTGTCCCTGCTGGACTGATTTGAGAGGTCGTAGACGGAGAGAAGGAAGAGGGCCGAGTACTCTCCGAAGAGAGCGCTGTTTCACTTGCTGTAGACACTGTTACCACGTCTGCACTCATGTCAGATGCACATGCCCTTGCAGTCCCTGAGGAATAGAGAAGCGGTAAAATACGGGGCAGACTAGAGAGGTAGCACCTGCTCACTAGACGCACTTTACTGCATTAGCCGTCCCTTACTGCACCTGCACTCATGTCAGACTCACATGCGAGCATCAGAGAGAGAGAGATAAAGTAGCATCGGGAGATTCTGAACGATCTGAACGAAGGCTGAACACCCGGTTCATCACCGGTCTCCCCGGAGGGTCACCACGGCGCCATGACGGAAAGCCGTTGCTCTGGAGTCTCATCGACCCACGCTGATCACACTGATGGATTCGGCCAAGAGTACGAGTGCAAGAGGAAAAAGAGAGGCATGTTGTTCATGTTGCAAAAGCTTGTCAGATTGTGGCAACCGTACAACTTGTTTGTCTAATCTGGACACCACAGGGGGCCTGTCCTGAACTAATCTTGGCACCACAGGGGGCTGCCATGCAGGTACGAGTTGATCAGACTCGGTATCCCATGACTGGTAGCTTCGTTGAGTGCGGTCCCACGCCATGCCGCACTCCCCTGCAACAGTTGATTTGGTAAATGTCCAATGTCTGATTAAGTTGAAAAGCAAAAATTGCAAACAGTGTAGGAGTGACCCTCTGCTCCCATGTGCTAGGGAGGTTCACACACACACACACACACACACACCACACACACACACACACACACACACACACACACACACACACACACACACACACACACACACACACACACACACACACACACACACACACACACACACACACACACACACACACACACACACACACACACACCACACACACACACACACACACACACACACACACACACACACACACACACACACACACACACACACACACACACACACACACACACACACACACACACACACACACACACACACACACACACACACACACACACACACACACACACACACACACACACACACGGCCCCTTGTCTGGGGCGCGTGCAATCAGATGCAGCGAATGCGCAGGTGCGGTTTTGCTCTAATATAGTCTAGATTTTTCTAATTAGATATTTATTAATCCCTAAAAAATGTCAAACTGAAAGAGCACTCAACATTATTAAAATTGACAGTCTGATTGAATTCATTTGTAAAACGAAATGATACCCTTCTCAGTATTTTTGAGGAAACGTCAATATAATCAAAATCATTAATTTCATTATCATTGATAATACCTAAATAGGGGACCGATACATTTATTTTCTTCATTATTGATGAATTACCCGCCATTGTTAATTGGTTGTAATTGCATAATTCATTACAGTGTAGATAAAGATTTTTAACTGGTGTTAAATCAATAAAGCCACTTACAAAAGGTAAGGCTATACCGTGTGTAGGCGATGTAACAACAATATTTAAAACTTTGTTTATTGAATGCAAGTTACTAACATCAATACCTGTAAATTCATTTTGGTTTGTTATTGCTTCTGCATCTGTGAAAACATTAAATATAAGGTTTGCATAATTTACGGCTATTGTTATTTTATTCGTTTTTGCACTATATGAAACTGTATAAGTATCAGTCCTTACAACATCTGGGTCACATTTGTTATCGAGCGTAACGTCCCTTGTGGATATCCATCCGGGAGTGCAGACAACACTTCTTCAGTGTGTGTGTGTGTGTGCTTGAATGTGTGTATGTATCTATGCATGCATGTACGTATGTATATATGGACGTACGTATGTACAGACATATGTATGTACAGCCAGAGCGGAGGAAGGCGAGCGTGAGCGAGTTAGGGCTATGAGCACGCTGCCCGGCACGAAGAGGCGTCCTTAGGACCACGACTCATGGATGCCGACCTCCTCCTGGAGATGAGCCTTGGTTCTCTGGTAGTAGCATGCAGGGTAATCCTGTAAATAGTATACTAATCCTGATATATCAGAAGATATGCTAACAGTAGTACATTTAATAGTACATGTCAATGCTGATACCCTTATCATCAAGGGAACACTGGGATACCTAGGAGCGAGGCTGGTGGCGAACAGGAGTTTTTTCGTCCGAGACTGCAATGCTGGGACTTCGCTGGGCAAGGCCATTATGCACAGTGCAACCTCTTGTATTTCCATGGCCGAGGCGTGTATTTGGTGTTTGTCGATGTCAGCCAGCAATTGGACGATGCCTGGCGTGAACTGCAGTTCTGGTTGTGGTGTGTGACGCAATATGGCTACGATGAGAATGGCACCACGCACACGAAACGTGCGGCTCCGCCCATCGTGTTGGTTGCTACTAAATGGTCGAAAAAACAGTTGGGCGAGCAAAACTTAGACAGGCGTCTGGAACGCTTGACAGATTCTCTGCCAAGGCTCAAAAGCCAGCTACAGCTGGGACCAGGGCTCTCCGAATCATGCCGCTCGAAGTGGCTCTTCCCTGTTGAGAACTTCTGTCAAGATGTGGCGAGCTACATCGGACCACTGCGCCAGCGGCTGAACGATCTGGCCGCAGAGCTGCTTTTGCCTCCAAAGCAAGAGTTCGACGGGGAGAAATCCCACGCTGGCCTGCAATCCCGGAAGTACCCAGTGGCTTGGCTACGAGCGCATGACCTGCTCACGGGATTGGGAGAAGGCATGAGGGTCACGGTGCCAAAGGCGCGACTTCAATCGCAGTTGCAATCAGGAGACCATGTCTTCAAGCTCAAGTCTGATGAGCCCATGCTCACCCGCAACGGAGAGAGGATCGTGGTGCCAGAGGGTGCGACTGTCCAAGTCCTGGAAAGTGCCGCCGAGAGCAGCAAAGATCTTGTCGTACATGTCTCATGCACGTCGCTTGGACTTTTGCAAGTGAAAAGGCTATTGGCTCGCCTAATGCCAAGCCCGATCGTTGGCGAAGATGTGGCGAAAGTCTTGAGCTTATTGCACAGCCTTGGAACGCTCTTCTGGTTCAATGAAGAAGGACTGAAAGAGCATGTCTTACTTGCCATCCGAAAGGTGGCGGTTGCTTTGACTCGCATTATCAGCTTGCGCTTCTGGACCGAGAGTGGTCTGCAGCACTCAGAGGACTACAGGCGAGAGTTGGTTTCGTGCACATCTACCGCCAGTCTCCGCAGGCTAAACACCGAAGGCCTGGCGAATCGATGCCTCCTTCAGAAGCTTTGGATGCAGGACTTTGGCCAGGGCGATGCTGAAGGAATGACCAACGTCATCCTAAAGATCATGGAGCAGAAGGGCCTCGTGTTCAAGCGTGCCTTCAAGGACGACTTCATCGTACCTTGCTGCCTGCCGGCAGCCATAGTGCCAGAATCGGCACAGCAGGCTTGTGAAGTCCGCCTCCTGAATCTGGAGGGTCTGATTTCTCCTGCTATCCTGACACAGATAGCAGACACATTGTGCAAGAGTGGGCGTGCATCGCAGAAGCTGAGCCCAGGGCCGCCACAGATATTCCGAAACTATGTGGAGCTGAGCTCGGAGAAGGCCTTGATCAGTATGTGTCTGTTAGCTTCCGAAGGCTTGCAGCTGCTTCGAATTCGAGTGACATCATCATGGTCCACCGCATTGTCTAAAGATTCAGCGGTAGAGCAAGCAGCAGCTGAGACAAGAGCCAGTGAGCTGAACCGCATCGCAAGCCTGTTCTTCGATTGCCTGGGCATTGAGGCGCAGATGAGGAGCAAACTGATCACTACCAGCGGAAGGATGACAGTCAACCCAGAGGTGTTCCTGGCTGCAGCAGAGTCATCAGATGTCCGCCTCCTGAAGCAACGGTTCTTGCCGGACTTGAGTCTCGACTTGGCCGAGATCATACGTAATCTCTGCGTGCTTAGCGATGTCCGCCCCGCGGGCAGCTTCCGCTTCAACGCCATGCTCTATCCATGCGACGTCGACATGGAAGAATATGTAGTCTCTGCAGAATCCGATCGGAAAGAAGCACTGGGCTCCCTCGTGGAGTGGCTAAAGCTTGTTGCAGCAAGGTGTGCAGGCCAAGAAGATGTTTTCTGGGGAGGCATGAAAGCCGGAAAAGATCCAACCGATTCAAAAAAGGTCCTGACCTGGAGCACCGACGAAGTAAGGAAGGGCGAGAAAGCATGGGACCTCAGTGGTGGCCAAGAAAGGATCTTCCTCGACAAGGCTCTGGAACAAGGCAACAAGTCCCGGACGGCGTTCATCACTATTTTTGCGAAAACCATCTTATTCCCGGATCAGCGGTCCCCAGCGCGCTACTTCGAAATCACGAATGTGATACGCTTCGGGCATGTGAGCAATGACCAAGTCGTTCCTATTACGAGCGAGTATGACTTCCTTGAGGTCTTGGATGGTGCCTTGCTCAGCTATTCTGGCAAAACTCCAAAGGCCTTGAAGTATGCCAGACCCTCAGCTGATGCTCGTTTACCGTCAGGCCCTCGTCGAGTCTAACTGTCACGTTATCAGTGACGCTGCGCCGAACGGTCGGACAGTTTTGTCAGGCGTCAGGCAGTAAGACTGACTTCAGTGCTGTACATGCGGTGATGTTTCGTTCAGGTGAAGCGCCTGTGGGAGAAGGCAGCTTTTTTAGCACAGCGCAACATGGCGGTGGAGGAGTCGCTCGTGATGCTCAATGCTCTGAAGCACATCTTCGGCCATTGGGTGGCGGAGATGGCCCAGGTCGCGGCCCATGCCGAAACACTGCATGGAATGCTGGAGCGAGGCTTCACGAAGCCAGTCCTGTCCGACATGGCTGTTTTCTGCCGATGCCTTAGAATTCTGGCCCATGAAGTGCCCCGAAGAGACCCGTGTCCACATCTCCCACGTCCACATCTCCCACGTTCGTAGTCGGCAGCCGAGGTGCAAGCCTGGAAGGCATGAAGCAGCAGATGCAGGAGATCAGAGCCACGAACTCAGAGCATCATTGGGAGCCTGCAGCAGCATGTGAAGCTCTTCAGATCCTGGAGCACCTTATCGAGATCTTATCGCAACACTCTGATGATGGTGGAAAGTTGAAGGAGAAGCTGGAGGAAGCACAAGAGCTTCTGGAAGGATGCGTGGAGTGTGCTCTGAACCAGTGGCTGGGAAGCTTCAAGATGCCAATCACCCGATCTCTCCATCAGCAGTGGACGTTCCCTTCGGATCACCTTCCCGTCGGGGCCGAAGTTGGATCCATCCGTATCTGCTGGTGGAACATGCAGGGTTCGAGCGGCGATCCTGAGGAGCGTCAACAACGCACATTCGAATTGATTCTCCAGATGCTCCTGCACAGACCATGCTTCAAGCACGTGCTCTGTCTTCAGGGATGTTGGCCAGAACTACTGGAGCAAATTCGGAAACAGATGCCGGAGTCGTTTGATATGCGACATGCTGGGAGTGGTGTGGCAACAAACAGTCAGCAGGCCAGAGCTTCTGAAATGTCACCTGTGATGTGGAGCGCCGCTTTCTAGAGAGCAGCACAGAGGAATGGCAATCACAATGTCCCTGACAGGCCGTCATTTATGACAAGCAAGCCCTCGTGATGGAGAGCTTCGCGGTTGAGCAGCTTTTTTCAGCTGACTGGAAGCAGCTTCTCCCGGCTGACCGACAGAAGGCTCTGCACTTTCATTGTGGTGTTCCTGCCGGCTAGCTTGTGCTGCATTTGGTCAATCCAAGATGATCTAGGGCCTTCAGCTTGAACATGGTAGATCATGGTAGTTTAGGCGGATCTGTTCACAACCCTTCAGCTGCACCACATGTGGTATCTCCACCAGATGCATGGTATGAAGCTTTTGGAAGCACGGCCACCAGGCGGTGGCAGTGGCTCAGTTCATGGTCAAGAAGGAAGCTCGCCAACTTCGTATTATGACAGTGCCACTTGGCATACTATACTAAATCGAATAGACGACTCAATGTACTGTACTCTAATGTACTGGAATGCAAAATCTAGTGCCAGGATTGAGAGGCACCGAACTGGCTGCCCTCGCGATCTTTGCATGCCGGATGTGTCAACCAGCTTTACACAGTTTTGAAGTTTGCGAAGCGGCCCAGGCATCTTCCGGAAGAGCCTTTGGGCATGACGCGCCTCGCACTCTGCGACTGTGTTCGAAGGCTCGCTACGAGGGATTGTGGGGCACACATCCACCATGGAAACCTTTGCCTGCGATACCTTCTTGAGCTCCAGGCTGCATGGTTTCGACGGGCAATCCCAGATCCCGATGCTGTTGCTGGGGGACCTCAGCGTGCAGGAGCAGGCTTGGAGGACAACTTCCTCCAGCGAAGCTGTCCAACAAGTCTGACGACAGTAGGCAGTTCAGACTACATTCAGTCCATATAAGTTTGTATAAGCCTTCTGGCCCTGAGTGCAGGCCATCGGCCCTTTGCTGAAGCATTCTGCAAAAGTTCGTGTCGACTTCGTGCCGATACCATATCCGACGGCCACTTTCCAGGCGAGTCTGATCCGGGCATTGTGCTATGCTGTAACATATATATATGTATATACATATGTGTATATATGTATTCATTATTTGTTTTTGAATATGTTAGAATCACTAGAACGGAATGTCCGACGGCCACCTTCATTCAAGGTCAGCCTGCATCATCCGCGGTGTGTTGCCCTATGCCCAAGTTTCCAGTAACCAAGCGCCCGTCGTTGGGCTGTGCGCAGGGTTCGCTGCTTCCGAAGCGGACGGACGCCATCGCATTGCTTTCGCAGGATCTCAAGGCTCCTCCTTGTATTTTTTCTGCACATGGTCAGAGTGATCTCGTTGGCCTTGGCAACTAGGTGTCAGGTGTCCTGGTCTTAGCCCTTCCGGAAGCTCTTTTTGCTGTGGGGTGTGAGATGATTTTTGACTGTATTATTCAGGCATTCCCACATCCGGCTGCCAAGCTTTGAATCCCCCGATGCCCTTTTTCCATGTATTCACATGGGGAGCCGTGCCTCAGCACCTCTGGCGAGGCAAAAGCGCTGGAACCTGACAAGGTCGTCGCGGGCTTGGAGATGCATGTGGACCTTCTCAAGTCGAGGCAACGCCTTTGGGGTTGCAAGGGCAGGTTTTCGCTGTTGTCTTCTGTCTTCCTTTTTTGATGATGCGGCGTAGAGCGAAGATGGTGATACTGCAGGGCATGGAGTCAGATCTGACCGCAGTCTTCCCTTCGCGCAGGTGCCTGGGACTGGCTGACTGGGACACAGATGGAAGCTTCGCGGACATGGTTTCATGCACGGCAGGTGCGCGGGCGCTTTCGCTGACCTTGATATAGCACTGGCTCTGAAAGCACCTGCAGAAGAACAGCTTTCCCGTTCAAAATCGCAGTATAACTGCGTAGTCGCGGCCAGGCATTTCAACTGGAACAAGCCAGTGAAGGCGAGGCTGCGACTGTTGGTTGGGGTAGGTGTATGTCTGTGCTTTTCGGCAGCTGAGCATCATAATGCCCGGGGGACATCTGCTGCACGTTCACCTATATGAAAAATCAGCGAAGCAGCCAGCAGAGTCATCGCTTGCTTGCCGTCCCAACAGCGATAGTTTCTGCGAAAGCTTCGTTTACAAACCTAAGCACTACACCCTAACACGAATCCCCCGAGCAAGAAGCTTCGACCTCCACGACACTTGTTCAACAGGGCTGTCGAAAATTCATAGCTTTCAATTCGAGTACCGTTGACGCTCAATTGAGACAATAAACGATAAGGACCACAGCTCGCTGCCGCGGAGACTGACAAAGCTGCTTCGAGACTGCTCCCACCAGACAGGGATCATGCAACTGTGTCCCTTGTGCATGCGCGGCATTCATTGTGGCAGTGTTGGGGTGATCGAGGCGGATGTTAAATCGTGAGTTTTTGTTGCAGTCCTTGTGCCTATTCTGAACTTTGAACATAGTCCGGCTCCCCAGCCAAGCGCAGTCTCGCAGTTGCTTGGGCGAAGTATGCAAATATCTAGTCGGGATTGGAGCAGTGCGACAGAAAGACACCAAAACATACAGCTGGCAAGAAGCACCGCGAGCTAGTGGTAGCCATCACACACATCACCAAGTAGAGGAAAGGAAAGCTAGCAACATGCAGTCTTGGTCCAGGCTCCTCGCCGAAACCTGCAGCTTTGAGTGGTTGTTGCTGAGCGGGCTCTCTGCTGTTTTGGATGCTCCCAGAGGGACCTCTCCGAAGGCAGTGAATGCATTGGGATGTGCGCAGACGTACAAAGCTGACGTCCTGTTGCCCAGAATGAGCCAAGAATCGACAAAGCTCGGTGCTGTCCAAATGCCCAGATCAGGAGCACCTGCGCTCTCCATGCTGCCTGCTCAAAAGTGCCTTGCGGCGTGCTCCTGATCCCGGGCACTTTCGGGTGTAGATGGGAAAGAAATATATGATAGAAGATTAGACAAAAGACCCACGTAGATGTCCCTTACGGCCTAAACCCTATACAGCCTGCCAGAGTTCTTCGGCCTTGTACCTCGGAAGCGCCTGGACCCTCGAAATGCCCTTCACTCACCTTTGTTTAGTGGGGAATGGAAGAATGGTAGTAATAGTAGGTATAACTGTACCCCATTCCTCCATTCCCTAAACCCTAAACCCCTTAACCGCTAAAAACCCCTAAACCCCTAAGCTCCATTCCCTACTAACCAAAGGTAAGTTCAGCTGTCGCAAGGCGCAGTGCTGGCCCTGGCTGATGAGTTTCGGCCCTGGTGCTTTAAGGGATCTACAAAAAGGTTCCATAAGGGATCCACTAGGGTTCTTTTCGGGATCCATAAGGGTTCTATAAGGGATCCATTGGGGTTTAAGCGTTTTGGGTGTGCTTGAAGCATCACGGGACTAAGCAATGAGGGCCATAAACGACATAACCATACTTAAATCAGTCGCAACCCCAAGAAAACGTACTTGTAACCTTGTTTGCATGGTGTCATGATCCTCCAAGTTTTCCTGCGATTTGGGAGTGACGGGCAGGGTCATCTTAAATGGTCACATGCCAGGCTTTCCCAAGATCATGAGACGAACATATGTCAGCACCATTGAAGCTTTGTGAAGCCTCCCAGCGGCAAGATTTTTGAAGCGTTGTAAAGCATGTATGATATGTTTGCAGTCAGATTTGGAACAGTCTTGAACTGAAGTTGTTTACACGTACTGGAAGCATCTCAGCAGAAAAGTGCATCTACAACGGGCTAGGCGGCAAGGTATTCGACTGAGCCAGACGATGGCCTGAGGGCCTAAGGAAGTTCCACCTGCCTAAACCCTCGACTTCTGAACCTCACACTGCCAACATAGGCATTATAAGTGGCTCTCTTGCGGTGTGTAGACGGAGTAGAAGCATGGCGGAGTTTCCCCTTGTTTATCATCCAGGCGTGCCGTGGAGGTGGTTTGATGCCCCTGCCCACTCTTATTGGCATTGGCAGGTGTGGTGTATGGGGCTAGTGGTTTGTTTAGGGTGTAAGTGCATGATTGCGACTTGCGCTTTTGAGTCGGGCCGAGCAACCGTGAGTTGCTTGGAAAGGCATGTCGGAGCCGAGGTGCGTAACGACCACGGGGTACTGAAGAGGGTGCATAGGAAATGAGGCTTCAGTACAGCAAGGTCATTCTGTCTCCTGCTTCCGTTTGGCCAAGATGGCAGACGGTCTGGCAGTAGAGCTCGCAACACGTCGGGCCATCGACAAATCCGATTCCCGTTCGACGTCAAGACGGGATGGTTCCTCGCGCTGCAAAGAGACCTCGCCATGTTGCATGAAGGCTTCGTACATGTTGAACGGGTGCTTTAGACTTTGAGGGAGACACGACGATCCAAAGCTCGGGTTGTACAGTATGGCCACAGTTGCAGTGAAAGCCCCTGGCCCCAAACCCAAATCCCCAAACCCCTAAACCCCCAAAGCTTTTGTCTAAACCCCATCTATGCTGGCCGGCCTCGGCTCGCTGCACCGTCCGCCCGCACGGAGCAACTAGCCGAGCCATGCGCGCTGTGCGCCTGGAAGGGGCCGGCCATGTGGATTCCTCAGTGCCGGAAATGCTGACCGATACTACATATACCTCTATGCACATGGACATAGATATGTACATTGTTTATCTCGCATATATATATATATATGTATATATGTATATAATGTACTATATAATGTACACACGTGCGTATACATGTAGGTGTATATACTCTATTTTTCTGATATCGGGGCGTTCGTTCAAGATGTGACGCCGCCCTTTGGCATGCAGCAATCAGAAGGTGCAGCATTCAGAAGGTGAGAAATTGCCAAGCCCCCAAACTTGCAGCGTTGTAAGGTCTTGTATGGTTAGGGTTTAGGGTTTCTGGGCCTCATGGGCTTTTACAGGTTCTTTTTCAATGGGGGCCGCTACGTTGGCCGTGGCCTTTCATAAATGGTCCCAGACTCCCACGACCGCGACGATTGCCACAACAACTAATTATGACATGTAAGGAGCGGCCTTGCAAAAGGTGTTGTGTTGAGGGTCTTGAGCCTTTGTTAGCATCTGCAGTGTCGCAGTTTCGACACGTGTTGCGAAAATGTGCTTGGCAAAAGTATTCGCTTACGAGCTGTCGTCTTGCACACCAGGCACCAAGCTTTGAGAGTAGAGGCAGCGCCATGCACGTCGTTGGCTTTACTGCGTGAGCTAATTCCACTTGCGAAGTCCTCCTCTTTCTTGCCGTTTTTGGCACTACATGCATACGCTCGGCAAAAGCATCCAGCTTCTGATTCAGTCAGTGTATACTTCAGAATAAGGGACCCGTTGGATGCTCATAGGTGAGCTAGGTGACTAGGGCCCACAAACCTGTTCCGTCCTACCGGTTTTTGGCTTCAAATTATGCCTATCGAGTCGATGGTGTCGTCCTTACTCATGATTTTTGTCTTTTGCAACTGTCAATGTACCCCGTCCACTTTATCGATGTATATCGTTAGCGGTTTTTTTGTGCCTCACTCATACAAACAGTCAACGCAACAATGATTGACAATACCATGTCATCATGTTAATCTTCCATGCGCTGAATGACCGTTCAGCTTTTCATTCTGAATTTGCACTCTTCTGGCTGTTTCGCTTTGGTGGCCGTCATCTCCTCTACAGTAGGTCTTCAACTTCAGCCTATTGACATCCACATTTTATTTCTGAAAAGTGTTTCTCAAGTCGTTTTTCACGGAAGCTGTTCAATCATGGTTTCTGCTTCTTCTCTTTTCGTCAGAGCGCGAAAAGCTCACCTTCCCACATGAGCATGTATCGCAGACACAGTCAATTCGAAACCCTACAGGGCAAAACCCTACAGCATATAAGCCCTTACGGCATAAACCCGGCGGTCCTGCATCGCGAACCCTACACCCTCTAAACCCAAAACGCATAAACTCTGAAGAATGGCCGTAAGCTCTAAAGCGCAACAGCAGTTCGCAAACCCCCAGCTTTCGAAGCCGAGACCGAAGTTGTCCCAAATGTGCGGATGAGGGTTTGGGGTTTAATGTTTAGGGTCAGAGCTTCAACGCACCGTGCCATAATCCCCAAGCTCCGGAAGTAATCCCGAAGCTCCGGAACGCCACAGCCCTTGAGCTTCAAGCCTGTTGCCCACTTGAACGCTCTTGTGTGGAACCCAGCACCACAGGAAACGTCCCCTATAGCCCTAAATTACCAGGTCCCTCGGTGGACCACCCGGGCGCGAGGTAACGGCGCCCTTTGCGTGGGAGTTGATCGAATTGTCGGACATTCAGGTCTTAGTGTTCGAGGTCGGGTCATCGAGGTTTGGGTGGATAGGGTTGAAGGGTTTGGGGTTTTCGGATGTGGTGGAAGGGGTTTTGCCTGTCTACGGATGTTGGCTTTGGACTGACCCGTAAGCCGGGTCCCCAAGCCTAAAGTCTGGGGCTTATTCCTTAGCATTCATTCAACTGCTTTTAACCATCTTCGGAGTCCCATCTTGGAAGTGTTCCAGGCGTTCCCTACGCTTTTCCCTACAATCCCAAGGAACTCCTTGCTGCTTCATTCCCCTTGGGCCACAGTAAATCGTAATGCCAGAACAACAATCACCAGCATCACAAATCCTCCTCAGTATCATCGTCTTCTTCACCACCTAGTGCTGATCGGCCAAAAGGCATGAGCTGCACCCTTCGGCCATGAAGCCGTGAGCCCCAGAAGTCGCGCCAGACATTGCGAAGCCCCAAGCTTCACGCTGTCCTCGGGGCTCGCCTTCACGTTGCCCCTGGGTTCGTAGGCTTCCCTTCAAGCCGCAGCAAGCCGGATTGCCCTGCATAAGGAGGAAGGGGCCCTTGCTTTGTGGTCTTGTGGTGCAGATTGGGATGCGTTTAAGCGCGCGCTAAGCTCGCAGGCTGCACCGCCCAAGCTCCTTCGCATCAGGCCGGGGCCAGAGCGATGAGAGCTGATCTGAAGATTTCTGTTTGGAGTCCATCTGGGGGAAGCCGAAGCAAGCGCCGAAGCAAGCGCCGGCAGGGGCGGCAAGGTGATGACGTCTTGCACGGGCACATACGCGCCTGACCCAAGTGACGGAGGGGCGATTGACTTGGAAAGCCATGGAACATTCATTGTGCAGTAAGACAAGGATTAGATGAGAGGAAGAGTTGAAGTGCGTGCGTTACCTGATTGGGTGTATGGGGAGGTTGTCCACCGCGCCAAGGAGCTGCAACCCACGAGGGCGAATGGGGAGCCCCTGTGGAAGACGCCGGGCGTCAGCGAACTCTTCAGGGCTGCAGCGCAGGTGTGTCTGGGCCGCTGCAGATGTGCAAAAAGCCGCATCCGAGGAAGCGCGGCGCTGAAAGGTGGCTGTACTTCGGCACCGCTCCTCGGCGCATCTTGGAGGTTTTTCTGCTCCACAGGGTCGGGCCCCGATGCACTTGCAAGAGGCCTCGAAGCTTCCCCGGACGCTGTCGGAGAGGGGGGGCGTCTCTGGCCAGGCTGGAAAGTGGAGCATCAGTAACAAGCAGTCCTTCGACAAGAACTTCAACTGCGCGAGCGGCCCCTCGGATTGGCAGTGGGAGGCCTCCACGGATCGTACAAGTTCAAGTTCTTAGCACCAAACCCCTGCCAGGCTGGATTGCGCAAAGTGCTTCAACCGCAGATCTGCCGCACACCCTGCGCTCGGTATGGCAATTTGGCGATTGCAAGGCCTCGGCAGCCTTTGGAGACTGAGCAGGGTGTAAGTGGTTGCTCGGGGATCTGTGATCTCTGACGGGATGTAGCTGGATCCAAGTGCGCTGAAGGGTTCAGCTTCGCGTTGTCGTGTTGGTGGCTTTGTGCAGGAGATCAGGGAAGCCCTTGCACGCTTGTAGTCCGAGCCGAGGTCTTGGTGCAAACCGTAAAGACTCACAATGGATAATTGTCGAAAGCGGTCAGGGGTGTTGTAATCATGCTCACGATGCAGACGGCCCTCTCTTGAAGTAGAACCTGCCTTCGTAGCGGTTCGGTTCGGATCCCAGCTCCAGATCCAGAACAAGTTCAAATGGGTATCATCTTGACATATCTTGATTGCAAAGAGTTTCAAACGCCGCTGCATGATTCTCAAAGCCAAGAAGGCCGTCACCATCCCTGAAACTTGCTTGATTTGCTTTTGAAATAGCAGTGCTTCACGTGAAGGGCTGGTTCGACGATGGCGACATCACGGTGGAAGAAGTGACCGCCGAGGCCAGGGGTTGGTGCACTTGCGGCGGCTATCTTTCAAGCGCCTGAGGTCCCCGCATGCCTCTGTCAAGCTCAGCCACCTGAAACTCTCCACAGCTGCAGTGTAAAGCTTCGCTGCTCAGAACTGCTCAGCTTGCAATGGCCTCTGAAAGCTTCGGGTCAGGGTTTCTGCGCTTCCGCAAATCTGGGTAGAGGGCAGCTACCAATAGTGCAAGCCACATTTGAAGGGCACTAGGTGTGAGCTTCGAGGATGAAGCACGGTTTGGGAGCATCGAAATTTCAAATTGGTATGAAGCCCAGGGACGTTGAAATGCGAGGAGTGCCTTATTTCCATTCTTCGAGACATCCATTTTCTGACATGCTTTACTTCCTTTGCGGCAACCAGGCGTTGTTTCGCAACACCTGCCTAGCGAGAATCCCCTTGGGCCCCTCCATGGCCCTAATTTGCAGACAGGCTTTAACTGCAATGAGGGGCATCCCTCTTCAGGGTTGCAAGTAGCTGAAGGCCCTGCCCTGCTTATGTCGGGAACATCTCGCAGCCTGGAACGGGCACAGTAGCCTGAACCCTCTGTAGCGAAGAAAGGCGAGAAACAAACAAACGGTCAAAGAGGTCGTGGTAGTAGTGGTAGGAGCTGCAGCAGCAGCAGCAGCCGCAAAGGGTTATTTCAACAGTCATGATGATGGTGCTGGTAGTCGTAGTCGTACGAAGATTAATGCTCGCAGTGATGCTCCTTGTCAGAACATGTGAGAACAATAATCACCAGCATCACAAATCCTCCTCAGTATGATCATCTTCTTCGTCGGGCCAGATACCGCTAGACCCCAAGCTTCACGCTGTCCTCAGGGCTCGCCTTCATTTTGCCCCTGGGTTCGTAGGCTTCCCTTCAACCCGCAGCAAGCCTGAGCAGTCAACGCGTGGCTTTTCGAAGCTTTAGATTGGGGTAAGAGGACTTCCCCGCGAGTCTACATATGGAGGAACAGGCCCATGCTTCGCCCACCCAAAGCCAGAAACCCTTCTACTTTTAGCGAGATGTTATCTCCGAGCCTGTTCCTTTTCGAGTGTCAAGAGATTTTTTTTTCAGGGTTCAGGCGCCTCTGGGTCTTGTGGTGCAGATCGCAGGCGGCACCGCCCAAGCTCCTTCACATCAGGCCGGGGCCAGGGCGATGAGAGCTGATTTGAAGCCTTCTGTTTGGAGCATCTGGGGGGGTGAAGCCGAAGCAAGAGCCGAAACCAGCGCCGGCAGGGGCGGAGAAAAGCAGAATGAGTGCACGGGCCATTACGCGCCTGACCCAAGTGATGGAGGGCCGTTTGAGTTGGAATTTTCCCTGTGCCGGAAGACAAGGATTAGATCCAAGAGGTTCAAGTGCATGAGAGCATGAGAGAATGATTCTGACGCGCATACGTTACCGGATGGGTGTATGGGGAGGTTGTCCACCGCGCCAAGGAGCTGCAACCCACGAGGGCGAATGGGGAGCCCCTGTGGAAGACGCCGGGCGTCAGCGAACTCTTCAGGGCTGCAGCGCAGGTGTGTCTGGGCCGCTGCAGATGTGCAAAAAGCCGCATCCGAGGAAGCGTGGCGATGAAAGGTGGCTGTACTTCGGCACCGCTCCTCGGTGCATCTTGGAGGTTTTTCTGTTGCACAGGGTCGGGCCCCGATGTACTTGCAAGAGGCTCTCGAAGCTTCCCCGGACCCTGCCGGAGAGGGGGGGCGCCTCTGGCCAGGCTGGAAAGTGGGTCATCGGCAGCAAGCGGGTCTTCGACGTGAACTTCAACTGTGCGGGCGGCCCCTCGGATTGGCAGTGGGCGGCCTCCACGGCTAGAAGCCTTCTTCCTCAACTTTGCGCGGTTCCATCAACCAAGATTCTTTCAACCGCACTACCTTCTACCCTGTTCGCCGCGTCCCTCAACCCAGATAGTGCGGATTCAGTCAACCCCCATCGCCCGCTTCCATCAACGCAGACTGTGCTGATTCCGTCAACTCCGCCCCCCCCGCTTCCGTCAACACTATACTGTTGTCAACGCATCTCGGCCGCTCTTTTGCCAGTCGCACATTCAATAAACGCAGCCCTTACCCTTCAAGAATGACCGGCGCCCTGAACATGCCGGCCGCCGTACGTCATGCGCCACCTGCGGCGCATGTGCCAGTCGCAAGCGCAGTGCGGGTGGTTAGAGTAGCGGGCGAGGGCGGGGCACAAGAATCCGCGTGTCCGTGTTTGAGTGAGTCCTTGTGGTTGGGGTAGCACGCGTGTCCGTAGTTGGAGCGACTCTTCGTGTATGGGTTGATCGAAGCAGTTGTTTGGGTTGACGAAGCAGTTGTTTGGGTTGAAGGAATCACTCCCTGGGCCGTGGTTGAGTGAACCTGCGTGTCGGGGTTGAAAGAACCAGGTTTTGGGGTGGAATGAATCCGCGTTTTCGGGTTGACAGAATCCGCGGGCACCGGTTGAATGAATAGTTGGCGAGAAGTTGAATGAATCCGCGCGCGACCGCCTCCACGGATCGTACAAGTTCAAGTTCTTAGCACCAAACCCCTGCCAGGCTGGATTGCGCAAAGTGCTTCAACCGCAGATCTGCCGCACACCCTGCGCTCGGTATGGCAATTTGGCGATTGCAAGGCCTCGGCAGCCTTTGGAGACTGAGCAGGGTGTAAGTGGTTGCTCGGGGATCTGTGATCTCTGACGGGATGTAGCTGGATCCAAGTGCGCTGAAGGGTTCAGCTTCGCGTTGTCGTGTTGGTGGCTTTGTGCAGGAGATCAGGGAAGCCCTTGCACGCTTGTAGTCCGAGCCGAGGTCTTGGTGCAAACCGTAAAGACTCACAGTGGATAATTGGCGAAAACGGTCAGGGGTGTTGTAATCATGCTCACGATGCAGACGGCCCTCTCTTGAAGTAGAACCTGCCTTCGTAGCGGTTCGGCTCGGATCCCCAGCCCCAGATCCAGAACAAGTTCAAATGGGTATCATCCTGACATATCTTGATTGCAAAGAGTTTCCAAACGCCGCTGCGTGATTCTCAAAGCCAAGAAGGCCGTCACCATCCGTGAAACTTGCTTGACTTGCTTTTGAAGTAGCATTGCTTGACGTGAAGGCCTGGTTGGACGATGGCGACATCACGGTGGAAGAAGTGACCGCCGAGGCCAGGGGTTGGTGCACTTGCGGCGGCTATCTTTCAAACACCTGAGGTCCCCGCATGCCTCTGTCAGGCTCAGCCACCTGAAACTCTCCAACTCCATAGGATGATGTAGGGCACAGCTGCACTGTAAAGCTTCGCTCTAGTTGCAGCCCACAGCTGCTCAGAAAGTGCATCTTGCATCTTCCTTTGAAAGCTTCGGGTCAGCCCTGTCAGCCCTGAAACCCTCAAACGCACCTCAAAGATACAAGCATGCCATGCGAAAGAACCCAGCCACTTACAAAGTCGGAAGAGACAGCCATTGAGTGTACAACATGCAGCGCTTAGAATTCAACCACCTGGGACCCGAAAGAAGAACCCCTGAAAGCCCCCAGCACCCAAAGCCCTAGCGCCCAAAGCCTGGAATTCCGGAAGCCGTGAACTCTAAACTCAACACCTGTTCAGCCCCCGAACCCTCCCACCACCTCCCCTTATGTTGATGGGCAAAGTTCTGGTAGTGAAGCTATGGACCCAGAAGGTTAGGGCTAACGGTTAGGGTTTGTAGCGTAATGCAAGATTCTGTCGATCATCAGTGCCCCTATCTACCGAAACCGTAAGCGCCCCGTCCCAGCAACATCTACTGCGACCTCCTCGAGAACGCCGTGCCAACCGTTTCTGCAAACCCAGCATGAACCTCCACCCTAAATCCTCAACCCGAAGTCGTTACACCCTAGCTAATCCCTAAACCCTGAAAGCCTAATCCCTAAACTCTACTCCCCGTCCCCAAAACCTGAAGCCCTTAAAACCTAATCACTTAACCCTACTCCCTAACCCCCAAACCCTTAAACCACTAAACCCGTCATCCCCAAACTTACCCTTAAACCAATAAACCCCAAACCTTTAATCCCCAAACTTACCCTTAAACCCCTAAATCCTAAACTTTTAATCCCTAACCCCTAAACTCTTCAACCCCTAAACCCCTCAACCCCCTAAACCCTTAATCCCTATACCACTAAACCTTAAACCCTTCAGCCCTAAACCCCTAAACCCTAAATACCCAAACCCCTAAACCAAAAACCCTAATCCTTAAAGCCCAAGCCCCTAATTCCTTAACCCTTATTCCCTGAATTCCAAGCCCTTAAACTCTTAAACCTTTGAACCCTTCAACCCTCAGCCCTTAAACCCTAAACCCCTTAAACCCGGATTAAACCAGGACTCCCAAAAGAGTTTGTGATTGTATATTAACCTAGGGGGTCCGGGGGTTTCCTCGAGTTTGTTTGCTTCCTCGAGTTTCATTGAAGAACCCTAAAGGTCTGCAAGATGTTCGGTGGGGCATGAGGTTGCCCAAAACGGCTATGTGCAAGCTCTGGACCCTGCACCAAGCCCCACATCTTCGCCGATTATTGAGCCATGGCTGACCTTAGATTTGGGTCGAGTCCTGGAATCTCCGACCCGGAGCCCTAAACCCTGCCTCGTGCGAGTTTGAGCGTCGAAACCAGGGTTTGCATGGTTGTGCACTTAAGTCGCAGCCTGCAAGTCGTCCCCCCTCTGGCTCTCAGGATGCGGCGCCGGCCTTCGGCAATCAGCCGCAGGGCCCTCCCGAGCGGGCATTGCGCGAGAAGGGCCAGCAGGTGCTGTGGACATGGGGTTGTGCGCTACACAATAGTTATTGTACGGGAGTGAAGCTCAATTCGTTTGGAGAGCCCGAGACGGGTCACTGACAGTAGTGACGAGGGAGAAACGAGCTTACGGCGGTTTTCGGTTCAAGAATGGTGTGGGGCCCTGTCTTCCGGGAGGCTTTGGGGTTTGTCTTGGAAGGTGTGAGGAGTGATCTTTGGGGATTGAGGTGTCCTGTTCACTGTAACGGAGCAGCTCTCCCGGCTATCGCCCTTTCCTTTCTTCTTGGATTTCTGGCAGCAGCTGGGCTTGCTGCTTACTTCATCCTCTCCTCATCTTCTTTTAGACTTCAAAGCCTCGCGCGGAACAGCAGGGTGTCCGAGCCGGCACAACCTACGGTAGGGCAGGCTCGGCTCTCCTTGTATGGGCGAACCCGCCTCTGACGCTGTGACTGAATTGTCTTTGGAGCTCGAGGGGCTTCGAATTTCCATCACAAGGACCCGGCCTCCTGGCCAATCATCTGAACCGCTCCCCAGGACTCCGCCTCGGGCAGCAGCCTCCAGTGCATCACGGGCCCCGAGTGCCCCGGCTTCCAGCTCAACTGAGGGTGGTTCTTGGGTTGAGGTAGTTAGCGACCCTAATCCACCGACCCCTAGTCCATCCCGTGCCGAAACTCGAGCTGAGATCGAGGCCTCTTTCCCCCCTATCCCTAGGTTCCACCTGGATTCCGCTAGGGTTCTTAGGTCGGGTTCTGTGCCAGCACGTGAGCGGGCCGAGCGCGCGTGGAAAGCAGGGTGTTGGGCAGGGGCCGTCTTGCAAGGCCGCATTTCCTCTCCTAACAGCAGCCCACCCATATCCCTCACGTCACGTTATTACGTGGTGTTGAGGTCCAGCGGCTGCAGTCACGTTCAGGTTTGCAGGGACCGGGGCTCTTACCTTCGTTTGGTTGACCACTTTAGGGACCCTAGGGTGGTTTCCCACGGATTTGCTTCGGAAACCGAGGCCAGGATCTTTATGGCAGCAGCCGGCTGTACTTACCCCTAGTCCTGCGTATATCAGCGATGGAGGAAATAGTAGCTGCAGACACTGGAGAAGTCGTGCTTTTGAGAGTGAACTATGCTCTGGCCCTAGGCCTCGAAGGAGAGGTCCCTTGGGCCGCGGCTTACTGCGTGCTGAAACGTCCTGGAGGTCTCCTACTGGTGCTGCCCGCAGGATATCTGCCTGCTCAAGTGCTTCTGGATGCATCCGGGGAAGGATTTCGTGGGGCACTCGGCCCTCACACAGAGACTTCAGCCCCTGCAGTGGAGCTGGTGGAGTCGGGAGAATGGGCCGGCGTTTACCCGGCCAGAAACCTCAACGTTCTGCTTGCCGATTTCTCAGAGGAAGCCCTTGTCGGCGTGGAGACGCAAGTGGATGGCGCTGCGGATATGGTCCCTTTCGATTCCGAGCATCCAAACATGTATCCCTTGGCGACTGCTCTGGTCACCTTTGCAACCAGCTGGACCGCAGGTGTGGAAGGAGACCGAGGGGCCGGCTACGTCACGGCGGAGGAGCTGGTTCCGGACCTGCCCCCAACTTTGGGCAGACGAGCGAAGGGGCCTCCAGTGGAGCCAAAGAGGAAGCCAACGGTCGCTCAGTTGGCCGCGCAGCAGTCGGACATCATGCAGGCCCTGCAGGCTTTGTCGACTCAAGTGCAGAGTCTCGCAAGTGCAGGCCAAGCCGTGGTGGCCCCGACTCCCGAGCCGCCTCAGGTGCTTCAGACAAGGGCGGTCCCACTGCCTCAGCCGGCCTTGGCCATGCCTGTCTCAGCAGCGATTGCAGCGAGCCCCGCCGGGCCAAAGAAAGTGTCAGCTCTGCTTGGGGCACCTCCCCGAACGAAGGCTCCTCTCGCCGATCTGGATGGGCTCCCTATGGACGACGGTTTGGGAGTCGGCCCAATCGAGGAGGAGCCGCTGCGGTTCTGGCACAGAGTCGAGCCCTCACTGCGCTAGTGGCTCAGATGGCAAGCTCATCAGATCCTCTCTCCGATCTTGGTGGAGGAAGCTCGTCCCTGTCGACCAAGGGTTCGGCGGCCAGGTTGAAGTTGCAAAAGGAGCTTGCCGCTCGCAATGGGTCTTTCTTCGAGAAAGTGCAGGAGGCTGCATTGAGGAGAATGGACCCCGCCTCCGGCCCTCTCCAGGTTAGCGAGGATGCGATTGGAAGGTCGGTGATGTGCAGGTACCTCGAACGATACGGTGGCTTCCGAGACCACCGTACCTGGGGCCTGGTGCAGTGGCAGCTGGCCCAAATCTTCGATTTGCTGGGCACAGACCAGGTCGCCGGGGCGAAGGATGCTTTAGCCATGCTGATGGTGATGGTGGACCAGATGGTCCTAGACTCTGGTTCTCCAGAGCTTGGTTGGATATTAACACTCCAGCCGGATCCACCAAGCCAGTTGTTCTCCGCCCCGTCAAACGTGGCAGGCTCCAGCCTGCGCCCGTGCAGCCACTTGTCGGACCCGAGGTGGGTGGCTACTGCGCTCTCTTATGTAAAGGAGATGGAGACTTTGGCATCGCGGCGGGCAGAAGTGACAAAGAAACCCAGCGGGGCACCGCCCCCGGATGTGCCACCGAAAGCGCCGGGGACTTTGTCTCGCAAACAACAAAGGGCAAAACTCTGGGCGGAAAGGAAGGCGGCTCAGCCGAAGAGCTGAATCGGAGTCTTCCCAGGGATGTGGAGCCTGCAGATGAGTGGCCTTGTATTGGCCCCGTCTGCTCTTCCCCTCCCCTTGTTCTCCCTAAGCATAGTCCCTCGCCGGTTGGTTATAAGGCCTCGTCTCAGGGTTTAGGATGTAGTCTGCAGTCCCAGGCCGGAGTGCCTGATGATGCTGGCTTTGGGCTCGCCTCCGAGCCTTCGTCTTCCACCTTCGATGAGGTCCCGCCTTCAGCAACGGCTACTTCAGAGCGCCCTTTTGATAGGCTGCTTCCGCCCTGCCAGCATACGACTGGGTCTTCCACAGGGCCGTCAGGTTGTGCCGCTACTTGCGTGACTACGAGCACCACGAAACCCCACGCTGCACCACGAGCTTCGGATGCATCCCCTTTTGATGGAGTCCCCGATTTTTGCTCTGAATTTGACTTTTGGACTTGGGCTTCTGCCCTGCCACGCCTGATCTCTGCTAGCAGGACCTCCTTTGCGAAGTTCCTACAGAGCACTTTTTGCGCCCTTTCAAGAGGCCCTCCGGCTTCTCTTACCGCTCTCTTCCCGCTGCCCATACCAGACTTGTCTTTGTTTGGGCCGGGCGGCCCACAGGTGTCTCAGGCTAGGTCAAAGGCTGGACTCGAAGGCAGGCGAGTGCTCCTTGAGAGAGTACTTCACATTGTGGTGATGTGCCTGAACTTCCTCCACTCCGACTTCAAACATGTGCCCGTTGACCGCCTATGCCTATCGCCTTCTCCTCTGCACGAGACGATCTTCTCGAGGCTGAGGACCATGTTGGGAGCGTGCAGTGAGCGAGGGTCTCATTCCCTCGCAGCGGGCCGACGAGGGCCCCATCTCATCGCAAGGCTGAGAGAGCTCGATTTGCATTTGTCGAGCTTGGGACTCTCTGCTTTTCCTTACCCTAGGGAGAATTTTGCTTCGGGTTTTGTTCCTCATGGGGCAGACGGCCCCGAAGCACTCAGGCCTTATCGGGACGCAGATCCAAAGAGGCTGAAGATAAGTGGACGAGGCGAGTGGCCTCTCGAGCGCTACCTGGGGCCTGAGCTTCTGCTCCCTTTTCTGGAGCCCCGTGTGCTGAGGTCTATCCCGCCAAACTCGTTGCCCTACCCTGATGCAAGCAATGAGGACCCCGCGAGGATGCGTGATCTTTTCAGAGTTTGGGACGCCAGAGGCTTGTTGTACATCTCGACTAATGAGAAGGCTCCGCGAGAGCTGACTCGGGTGTTCGGGGCTTACAAGTCCGACGCCGCCGATCGCCAGATCGGCGACCGACGAGGGGCCAACGGCTGCGAGGGCCGAGTTGACGGACCTTCAAAACTGTTGCCGCCCGGGCAGATGCTCACGTGCATCACTACCAAGCCGGGTACGAAGATCATCGGGGCTAGTACTGATCGGGCTGATTTTTACCATCAGGCAAAGGTATCTTGTTCAAAGGCCGAGGGAAACGCTGCCGGTCCTAGGCTTCGTTTGGAGGATTTCGAGGGCACTGAGACTCTGCGTTCTGCTAGAGCGCTTGTTCGGTCTGAACTCGCGAGACCGCGACCCTCACGGCCCCTTGCGTCCGTCCTAGAGGAAGCCCGCTTGGTTTCCCCGGCTGTGCTGCCCCGCCATCTTTTCGACCCAGAGACGCCTGCCTACGGCTGTTTTCGATCAGTCTATCAAGGCGACCATGTTGGAGTAGAATACGGGACGGAGGCACACGGGAACCTTCTTGAGGAAGGAGGGTTGCTCCTCCCACCTACTCGTCTGCTTGCAAAAAGGGCGCCGTCTCGACTTGGCCCCTGGGAGGGTCTGATTATAGACGATTACTACTGCCTCTCCTCAGAGCCTGCATCTGCTGATCCAGCCTCCTCCGAGGCCACCCGCCGTGTCAGAGCAGCCCACGTGATCTATGAGAGGGATCAGGTTCAGGGCTCCCCCCATAAGGATATCCTTGGGGCTGACTTTATAGTGTGCGCAGGGGCCCAGGTTGATTCTTCGGATAAGGTTGTTAAGGCCGGTTGCTGCTTCGTTTCAGCCGCAACTCCGAAGCTTCTTGCTCTTTCGGTGATCAGCTTGAAGACTGCAGCGATGCCCGCCATCTCCGAGGAGCTTGCCTCAAATCTCGCTGGGTCCTGGATCTCCGCTCTGATGTTCAGGAGACCGCTCTTTGCCGTGCTCGATGGCCTTTTTGGGCTCGGTAAGTCCTCAGCCCAGGCCTCTGGAAGTGGCCTTCGTTTTCTCCCGAGGAAGGTTGCCCAGGAACTCGTCGTCCTGGCTTCGCTTGCCCCTGTCCTTCTCAGCAATGTTGCTGCTCCTTTCTGTGACAGGGTATTCTGTTCTGATGCCTCGATGAACCGTGGAGCGACGTGCTCTACCAAAGTGCCGGAGGAGGTGGCAGCCTCGCTCTGGCTAGCAGCCGAAAAGAAGGGATGCTACACAATGCTCGACGGCGGAGCAACAAATTGCATTCCCCCTGATTCCGACCACGAGGACGGAGAGCTTGAAGTTGCAGCCAAAAGGCCCCTCGCCTTTGACTTCGATGTTCTCCTCATCTTCGAGGGAGCTGCCGGATTAGCTGTTGCCGCAGCGGAGAAGGGCCTTAGATGCTCGCCGGTTATAGACCCTAGGCACTCCCCTGAGTACGATCTTCGTAGGTTAGCAGTTTTCGAGTGGGCCCTTTACTTGATTTGGGCTGGGAAAGCCCGCAGCATTGCCATTGTTTTCCCTGCGGGACTGACCCCTTGCCTGCTGAAACATCGCGATGGAAGAGGTCCTGTCACTGAAGGGGCCGGCATGATTTTCAAGCGCAGTGTTGCCCTCTTCAAGGCGGCAGTGAGGGCCTCCGTTCCGGCAGTGTTCTTGTATAAGAAAGGAGCGGGAGTGCTGACCACCGCTCCAGCACGGAATCCCCTAGCAGTCGACAAAGTCCAGATCGTTCCACCTGCGATCGGGGCTCAAGGTAGCCTGGGCCAGCCGGGCTTAGCTTTCTGCCCGACTGAGTTTCCGAAGCTTTTCTGGGCAAGCCGCTCTGTGCCTCAGGCCGCTGCTTCTGGGTTAGTTAGCTTTCTGCAGTCCGCCGTCTCTGCCAATGCCAATGACCGCCCTCTCAGCCCAGGTTTGGAGAACATAGCGGTCAATGAGGTTCTTCTCACAGGTGATTGGCAGGTTGACTCGCAATGGGCTTGGAAGCGGCAACGGCACATCAACTGCCTGGAGACAGAGGCCGCGGTGACGAAGCTTAGGGACATCGCTAGGGAGGGCCGGGATTCCAGACCGGTCCTGATCCTTGACTCCTCGTGTGCTAGAGGAGCGCTGGCCAAAGGACGTTCGTCCGCTAAGCTGCTAAGGCCAAGCCTTCGGAGGGCTGCTGCCATTAGTGTCGCCGGGGGAATCTTCCCAGCCTACCTCTATGGCCCCACGAGGTTGAATGTCTCCGATGACCCCACTCGTGACGTGCCGCTGCGCGAGCCGCACCCCGAATCTGCCCTTCGAGAGCTGAGTGAGGCCGCGACGGTTGAACTGTGCACGCTCTCAGGTGCCAACAAATCGCGCGCTAGATGGGTCCGGCTCTGTCTCCTGCTCGTGCCCGTTGGCTTCCCACGTGAAAAGCTCATAAAGAGCATCTGCTGCGACGACTGGAGAGGCTGCCCCCGGGCACCTCCAGCTAGCCTTTTCATGCCCGTTGGATCGGCTTTGCATCCAGCTGAAGCTTTCGCATCATGGGCCCTGCAAGGAGGAAAGACCGATGCGTTCACCATTGGAGAGCTCTTCGACCTCCTCCCTTGTGAAGGCAGAGATCGCTTCGGCGATAACGATGACTCTAAGCACTGGACCACCGGAGCCTATGCCCAAGGCCCCCTCTGTGGCCTCCGGGTTTCGTGTGCTAAATTTCCAAAGTCGACCGAGCTTGTCTGCAGTTTCGTCAGGTCTATTAGTCCAGGCTTCCCTTTCACCGCCGTTGCTTTGCTTCAGCAGGTTAAGGCTAGCCCCCATTCGGATCGAAATCACCCTGATGCTTCCTTCAACCTCATATGCCCCATTAGTCCTTTTAGTGGTGGTGAGGTTTGGGTGCAGTCTCCAGGTGGGTCCGTGTGTGAGGCCATCCGCGGGAAGCAACTTACAGGAGAGCTCTACGACGTTGCAAGCGGCCCGAAGGTTTTTGACAGTCGTAGAGTGCACTTCACCCGGCCGTGGACGGGGCTCCGCAAGGTTGCTGTTGCTTTCTGCGTTAAGGAGCCTCCTAAACGCCGGCCACACGAACAGCGCCGCCTCCGCGCTCTCGGGTTTAGGCTCCCTAAGAAGGATCACCGTGAGTGGTGCATTGCACACCGAGCCGAGTTTGATTTTGACTCTTCCCTCGGTTACCCAGGTGAGGGGCCTCTCCGCCTTGCCTTGTTCTGGACTTTTGTGTTCTTGGGCTGCTCCACCTGCCTGTCCGTCCTCTCTCCGAGGAACCCCGCCGACGTTGCTCGTGCGGCAAAGCGGTCCCCTCTTGGACTTCCCGCTGGAAGAGTCGTGCTCCCTAGAACGGGTTCTTACAGGGTTGATCTAGCCGCAGCTTTTTCGCAATGGCTCCTCGAGGTTGCTGGTTTCAGCCTGGACGCTCTGCTTTCTGCGAAGCCGCTCGATGCAGAGGCTATCAGCGACTGGGTTGTCCGGTATGGCCGTGATCTGTATGGTTCAGGACGGCCCTACTGGCACTATTCCGAGACAATCAACGCGGTGACGTCTCTGAAGCCGGTTTTGAGAAGACAGGTCCAAGCTGCATGGGATTTGGGCTTCGCTTGGCTCATTGAGGAACCGACATCTCATCACACGGCGATCCCAGCTGTCATCTTGATAGCTATCCTTTCCGCGAGCTTGGCTTGGGGCTGGACCCGGGAAGCTGGCTGCTTCGCTCTTGCCTTTGGTGGTTTGCTGCGAATCGGCGAGGTTATCCAGTGTAAACGTTCGTCATTAGTGCTGCCTAGTGACGTTTGTGACACGCAGAAATATATCTTGGTGCGTATCGAGGAGCCAAAGACGAGACATAAAGGGCCTCGCCATCAGACCGCTAAGGTTGAGGCCGCAGATCTTGTCAGCGTTACCGAACTTGCTTTCGAACATCTTCAACGAGGGGAGCTTTTGTGGCCCCTTTCTCCACAAACTCTGCGAAAGCGCCTGGATTCGATTCTCAAAAGGATCGGGGCATCTCCGGCCCCACACGGCGTCCGAGAATTGGATTTAGGTTCCTTCAGAGCTGGAGGAGCCACTTACATCCTGCAGCAGACCGAAGATTCCGAATTAGTTCGACGTCGAGGCAGGTGGGCCTCGGCCAAGGTCATGGAAGTTTATCTTCAGGAGATCTCAGCGAACACTTTTCTGCCGTCGCTGCCACGGCCGCAGAAAGACAAGCTCATGCAGATCGCTGGAGGTTTTACCGATATTCTCAGGCAGGCGTGGGCCTGGAAGAAGCAAGGCATTCAGAGCAACGTTTGGTACAATCTGTGGCCAGGAGGCTAGTTTGGACATGTGCGGATTTAATGGGGAATGACGGTCACCGAAATTTTCCACTGCTGATGGACCATTCCAGCAGCCGGCACATGTGCAGACTCCCGCCGGGCGCAAAAGTGCATCTCGAGTCACTGACAGTAGTGACGAGGGAGAAACGAGCTTACGGCGGTTTTCGGTTCAAGAACCCTCCCACCCGGCCCAAGGTCACCGAAATTTTCCACTGCTGATGGACCATTCCAGCAGCCGGCACATGTGCAGACTCCCGCCGGGCGCAAAAGTGCATCTCGAGTCACTAATTTGTAGAATTATTCCCCAGAATCATTCGGCGCGCGGATATTGAGTGGACATCTTGATGTTGGTGTTTGTCAGTTTTACTCAATCGCTCCCGGAAACCCATGCAGCAAAATGGAATGCCCTTATCCAGACAGCACTGCTTCTGACATGTTCTCGCCAGTACACGGTGCGCCAAGGAAGGAATTTCGAGACGAAGCGGCTGTCAACACGCCAGTCAGTCGTTCTTGTCTGTGATGTGTCAGGCTTCTCAAGATGAAGCTGGTGTTAGGAGTATAGATGGTGCGAGCATTCTCGTGGGTTGCAGACCCATATTTCATGTGCTCTACAACAGTACGTGCATTCAAGCAGCTTTGCTGATCAGGATGTCGAATCAGTGAATAGTGCTAAGCTCTTTGATTTGGGGCTTCCAGATGTTCATGGTCGTGACAGACTTCCTCCTGACGCGCTGGCAGGAAACTTTCCCGGACGGCAAAGATGCTCTGCCGGGAATGTTTTCGGCACGGTTCGATGGCGGGAAAATAGAGCACAAGTTCCGGCGTGTTCACGAGATCCTGAAGGCGCCGTCTTGAACATGACATGATCATGTCGTTGCTCGCTTGATCTGGCACGAAGTTTCCGCCACAAATGTTTGCGTCATGAGTGATGACCGACCTGCAAGGAGCACAACTTCCCGGTCGTGATGGTCGACGCCGATGTTGGCGACGACTTCGGCAAAGCAACAATGAAGTATCTGAACAAGATTCACAAAGAAAACGGTGTCTTGATATGTGTTTGCACAGATCATTACGCCGAGAAGACCAGGTCACCCTTCTGCTCTTTTGCAGAGTTACGGTTCGCCCAAGAGTACAGTCTGGATGTTCTCCCGTTGCAAGTGGCAGACGTCTTCCCCCCACGGCCGCCTGGCGGCCCGGATCATCCGTACGACAAGGAGTACGATGCAGAGGACTTGATCAAGATGGTCTTCAGACCCAACGTCGCCTACAAGGACGCTTGGATCAGGCCTTGTTCTAAGGCCTCAACAGTTGGAAGAGGCGTTAAGGGCTTGATGAATTTCATGAAACCCTCGGAGGCTCCACAGTCCCTTGTTAGAGAATCCTGCGCAACCCAGGACTGCCGCGAGCTAGATGAGATGCAGATTGCTCGGGTGATCGCAGACAAGCTGCTCAAGAAGAAGAGCCTCGCCATGGGAAGTTCGTTGTCCTTGCAAGGAAGGATCCCTAAATCCTAAGCAGTAAGCAACAGAGTCTTCAACAAAAAGCCAGAACTACCATGCAGCTACATCTTACCTTGAACCCCCTAAACCCTAAACCCTGACGCCCTAAAACCCTAAACCCTTAAAACCTTAAACCCCGGACCCCGCAACACGTTGCAAGTACAAGCACAGCCAAGGAAAGGCTCGGGACATGGATGAGGCTGGATTTTTTGGGGGGTCGGGGGGTGGGGCGGGGTAGGATTTAGGGTTTAGGGTGTCAGGGTGCAGGGTTTCGTCGGGTTTTGGAGTGATCTGAATGGGCTCTGCCAGGTCGAGTTCAGCGCTGAACATCGCTTGACCACTCCGCCTCCCACCCTGCACAGCTGAGGGTTTGGTACATCAGCTTTGATATAAGCTGCTTGTGCGTCCCGCCAGTAGGGAGTTCGGTGTTGGAGGGAACCCTTCACCGCGAGCACAGACAGTGCTGGGACTCTGTAAACAATGACAATACCACTGATAAATACTGATACTGCTATAATTTGTGTCTGCAGCACCGGCGTGAAGTGTGTACATTTGTGAAGACAGGCTCGCAGGGAGGTTACTGCATGAGGGCAGCGCTGCCGTCGCTGAAGGGACGCAGTGCAGGAGCAGGTGACTCGGCTTAGCCGGAGCCACCTTGAAACCAATCCATATTCGTGCATTACGAAGTACGCACGAGTTGAGTTACTGCCCGTTTGGGGCCCTCAAGCCAAAAACGCATTAAACATAGAAACCATAGAACCGCACCTAAACCTCGTTGAACCATCAGCGGCCTGACTGCGCTTCCGGGCCCTTTGCGTAGGCGGGCCGGGCAGTGCACATGTTGCAGGCCGGTTGATATGGGTTTTAGTAGGGTGGTTATGGATCTCAACCGCAATAAGGGTCGGGGTCTAGGATGCGGGGACGTACGAGCTGGGCCAGTGGGTTTCAGGTAGGGCATCCCCACATAGACTGTTTCCCTTTCAAGCTCTACTTAAGTCCTACTTAGAAATCCCCTTGATCATGATCCTTTGGCAGCGGTTTTCCCTAGCATCTACGTACCTTATTGTGAAGATTGATCGAACAAATAGCTCACAAAGCCGACTTGATCTGCGCGGCTCTTGCGTACTCTTTGAGTTTGTTACATTTTTGGACTGGGGCTTCTTCTGTATAAAGCTAAGAGCGAAGCCGCTGTCTGCAATCGAAATCCAAATGGGCTGAGAGAGAACGCACTCAAACTGCATTTTCAGCGGGTGAAACCGTTCAGTGGTGATGAAGATGAGATGGGTTTTGACGAGGTTGCTCGGACCCTCCCTTGCTTCAGTCTTTTCAAGACCGCCACAAGCTTCTTTAGAAGCAGGCCTCAAGGATCTCGATCAAGAACACCAGAGGCTGAAAAAACCCAGTGATCCTCGGAATCGGGGAGAAGGAGCTGCAGAAGGGATGGAGATTCCTTGGGTTGACGGCCGACGTGGAGGCTGTAAGCTGAAATCTTATGCCGAGCCTCCAGACTGTTGACCGATCCAGCGCAAAGTTGAGAAAAAGCGCAGTGCCCAAGGGTTCCCTTTAGAGGGCTCCTTAAAGGGCTCTATGAGGGATCTATAGTAGGGTTCTATGATATAGGGGCCTTAATGATTAGAATAGGGTAGTGGGGGTTCCTGATTATACGTTTACTTATACTTATATAGTATACTACACTCCCAACCCTATTCTATGTATTAAGGACCCTAGATTACCTCATGCCTACCGGAGACTTGGTCTCAGACCCTAACAGTGACAGGGAGCTTCGTGTGGCCAAGCGGGTTCCAGGTTTTTGAGGATCCTGGGACTTAGTACGTTGAGTTTAGGGTAAGATAAGAAGTACCCTAATCGGGCTGGTAAGTAATGATCAGTATACTCTCTTTTCCAAACCACTTTTGCTACGTCCAAGGATCAGGTAGGGCCGGTAGGGTGGAGGGTGTGCAACTAAGGGTATTAGGGTGCTTTGAGGGGCAGCTAATGCCATATTCCCGTGCAGGCACTACCAATGCAGAACCTACAGTCTTTATGGCTGAAGCCTTTGGTTTTTATCGGTCACTCTCTCAGGTTGGGAAAACCCTCAACCTTGACACAGCAAAGCCTTGCAGCCTAAGCCCTCTAAACACCACAAAGTTGTTCAGACAACTTCATACAACCCTACAAGTTCTTCCAATTCCAGCACCTTATCTCGCAGGGATCCTTAGGGGTGTAGGGGGAGGGGGGGTAGGGGGCCTTAAGGCCCATAATAAGGACTAATAAGGCCTAGTTAAGGAAATATAGTCCCCTACACCCCTCCCCCCTACACCCCTAAGGATCCCTATGATTGCAGGGCCCTTGGACTCCTTTGGTCTGAGGACCTGGAGCTTTCCTCTGTGAGTGGGGTTCGGGATCTAGGGTTTAGGATTGATGGGCAGGGTTGCATTAGAATAGATTATATGAGGTTAGGTTAGATATATCATAAAGTATCATAACTTATTTTCATGCTTATATATGTAGTACATCTTGCCATCTGTAACAATCAAAAGCTGTATATACATATATTTCTATATGTATATATATATAGAGCACACACATGGCACAAACATAAATAGAGATAAGTAAATAAAGAAATAGATGAATATATGTATATATATATATATATATATGTAGTTTGTGTATACAGAAGGACCCCGCCAAACTAGTAACGTACCGGAGTCCTACAACTCTTAGCTTCTCGGAACCTTACACGACGTCGCGCTTCGCCCAGCTGGACTACATATTGATCAATACAAAGTGGAAGAATGCGGTGACCAATGCTGAGTCTAGTTGCTGTCACTCAATTACAACGGACCACAAACTTTTATTTGCTACGTTGCGTGTAAAACTTGCGAAGGCGCGATATGCGCAACCCAAGAATCGCACAAAATATAGACCCCCCACGCAAAATCAGATAGATAGCTACAACACTCAAATTTCGGAGCTGATTGCAAAAAGCGAACTCCAGTGTACAGACGACCCACTAAAGATATGGGCCGACATACTTCATGAAGCGGCTACTAATGCATTCACGTTAATTCCTCCAGAGCAAAGAAAACCATATATTTCAGCAGAGGCTTGGGACCTTCTATGTAAGAAACAACAACACAATCAAGCAGGGAACATACAAAGTGCAAGGGAACTCGAAAAGCAACTGAGGAAGCAAATCCGATGTGACAAAAGAAAGAATATGCTGCAACAGCTGGAAGAGATGGACGAGCAAGGGTATAAATGGAAAGGCATAAAACAAATGAGGAAAAAGTTCTTCCCAAGGCACACAAAATTCAAAGATAAGACAGGCAACCCCATTCCAGAAAGCAGCTTCCCTGTTGCGGCAGCAGAGTACTTAACGAATGTGCAATGGAAAAAGCCGGAAACTGCTCAAGAACCCAAGACTGCTCCTCTTTCTGATGTTGGGGCAACAGTTAACCAATCTGCTTTTGAGCTTGACGAGTTCAATGCTGTGATCAAGCGGTTGAAATGCAACAAGAGTCCCGGGCCGGATGAGGTTACTACTGAGCTGGTAAAATGGTTGAACAACGACAATAGGACAAAGCTACTAATTCATTTCAACGACATACTGCTTCATGGCAATTACCCGGAATCTCTCAATCTGTCCAACATCGCGTCCATTTATAAAAAAGGAGATCCCGCGAAATTGGAAAATTATCGGCCAATAGCTCTTTTACAGACCTTCTACAAAATGTTGGCAGCTCTTGTCAAGAACCGTTTAGAACCTGCACTGGAGCCGTGGATGTCAAAAACCCAGTTTGGCTTCCGAAAGAAAAAATCTACATCGCAAGCCTTATTTATCGCAAGAAGACTTATGGATATGGCAGAAAGGCAAGGTACCAACTTAACGCTTGTACTATTAGACTGGGAAAAGGCTTTTGACAAAGTAGACCAAGACAAACTCATCGAAGTACTAACCCGGTTAAGTATACCGCAACGTATCATCGGCATTGTCCAGAACATTTATGAAAATGCAAAATTTAGAGTTGTAAAAGGCCACATCCGCTCCAACTATCAGACGCAAAATTCAGGAATACGACAGGGATGTCCATTATCACCATACCTTTTTGGAGTTCTAATGACGGCAGTCTTCCAGGACATCAAATCAGTTCTGTGCACACCAAAGCAAAGACAACCTATACCAGGCATTAGCTATGCAGAAGTTCTTTATGCCGACGACACACTATTGTTTGGAACGCACACCCACACGATAAACAAGTTGCTGCGACAAATACAAGAAGAGTCAGCTAGATATAATATGAAACTTAATTTCGAAAAATGTATCAATCTTACTATCAATCGCAAGCAGTCCTCTATCAAATTTATGGATGGGTCGGCCGTTCCGAGAAAAACCCAGGCAAAATATCTTGGAGCAACTCTAACAGACGCCGTTGACAACCACCAAGAAGTTACGCGTAGAATCGGGGAAGCCACAGCCGTCGCCAAACAACTAGGTTTGTTCTGGTCAAAAGCCCGTACAACAATTAAATGGAAACTACGAGTGATGGAATCCATTGTCTTCAACAAGTTGGTATACGGCTTAGAAACTATACAACTTACGCGTCGTGAACAAGACCAAATCGACGCTTTTCAACTAAAAATGTTCCGGCGTGTGCTCAATATACCACCTACCCATATCGACAGAAGCTGGACAAACCAAAGAGTTGTGGACACTCTGTGGCACATGCATAAATTCAATCACGTTAAACTATCAGTTAAATGGAAGCAGAAAAAACTTACCTTATTAGGCCATATCCTGAGGGCACCACATAGTGACCCAATGCGGGAAATACTGTTTCAACCGGGAAAGAACATTCCTAGAAGCGAGCATGTGCGTAGGGTCGGCAAACCGAGAGCAAACTGGCTTCTAGACACATTCGTAGAAGCATATGCATTTTTACATCCTCAAGCACGCTTCGATGAAACCGCCCCTGCGCTTTGGAACGAAATAGCAGACACGGCCATGCGCCGCGAACCCCCTTTTAAAACAAAGGTCAACGAAGCCTGAAGGAGAGCCGGAGAGCCACCTGATAATGCGATATTACGATTAACAAATCAACGAAGATTTCACCGAAGATGTCATCGAATATGTCATCGAATATGTCGTCGCTAAGCCTACGGAATCATTTCAGTGAGAAGGTTTTTGCGATTATCACCGAAAGTGTCACCGAATATGTCATCGAATATGTCGCCGACGAAGTGACATTGTAAAGGATTATAGTCAATGATAATGCAAAACGACCGTTATCTATGATCCCTAAACCCTATCTTACCCTATCCAACTTTTCATGAGCCACAACTCCAATATCCCTGTACACAAGCGCTTGTGGGACCCTTCAGTCTACTTGCTCGATGCGGCAGTGGTGTAGCCAAAGTTTTCCCATCTTTTGTGCAGATCTCCGCAGATCTCCTCAGCCTCTGATAACAGATGGCTGCAATCCTTTCCCGAAGTTGAGCAACGCTCAGCGCCTTGTGGAGCTGCGTATCAGTGAGTGAGTTTATGTATACACACAGTGTGGTTTATGTGAGTATATGCTATGTTGCATTATGCCAGCTGAGCCATCGACTTCTGAGCATTTTCAGCGGTCGCCAGCTTCGGCAACAAGACCCGTGCGCAATTCAGGATTGGGAACAATGGTTTTAGAGTTTAGAGTTTTAGGGTTTAGGGTATTAGGGTTTAGGTTTTGGTGTTTAGTGTTTAGGTTTTAATTAGGGTTTAGGGCCGTGACCGTTCAGCAGCAGCGAATCGTTCTAGCTGTACAGTACCAGGACCGAAGCAGCGGTGTTTCGATGAGCCTAATTTCTCCAAACTCGCAGCATGGGGTTCAATTCGTCGTGTTCGGAGGAGCACATGAATATACATGAAGTATCTGCTGAATTATCAACGCTGTTTGATAGCGTTTTGAAGCACTCGATTGGCTCGAAGTCTCCAGGCAGGCATCTTGGGCATGGGTGGTAGCTGTTCTTGGCGTGTCCGTGTTTACGTCGTGGATCCGTGATCTCATGAGCGATTTCCCCCTCGCCGCATTCTTCCGAAAATTGGACACCGATGAGGCAGGAATGGGGATTCACTCGAGTCGGGTTTGCAAGCGTCACTTCCCATCACCCGATTCATGCATATGCTTGCTTGTGGAGTTCGGCCACTGTGTGTAATATACGGACCTACATAATTTCCAATACTATTTTGAGGGCTCATAAGGGCTCTTTTTTTGCTTATGATCATCGTATAATAGACCCCCAAACCCTTTTCTACTTATTAAGGCCCCTATGTGAAGCTGGCCGAATCACAATGTCGAGACGACCTGACAGGAGTGGCCCAGACACGTGGGCATGGAGGCTGCTGAAGTTTCTACGTTTGTTCAGTGCAGCTGGTGCCGCTCAAGACGACTTGTTTCGTGATGCGTGTTAGTATGTTAGACACGCTAGAGCGATTGCAAGATTGATGGACCTTCGGCAATGTTGCTCGCATGTCTGCAAGTTTCATACGCCATGGTGTTCCAAGGTTTTTTCCAGTTTCTTTCTAGCTGATTCTAGCTGTTTCAACAGCGTTGCCGGTCTCCTCTTCACTGGACTGAATTGCATTGCTCGCAGGTCCTCAAGGATTGCAAGACTGCCGATGATTTAAAGGATTTCTTCCGGAAGCAGCGCAAGCCCAATTTCCTCGTGTTTCGCAAAAGACGGAAAGACGGTGTGTATGAGTTTTGGACCATCAACGAGGAGGACGACACCATTCCTGATGCAGCCGTCCTTGACGCTCTGGTTCCCGTCAGCGTTCACCACAAGGCCGGGCATCCTTGCAAACGTCCATCTCTAGGCCCATGTTCTCAAGAGCTCTTTCGGGTGGGCCAGGTCATAAACGTAAAAGAAGAGCTGGAGAAGGCGACTCGGCAGGAATGTCGACAAAAACAAAGCTGTTGTGAGAGGTTTGCGTGGCAGTGGATGGTGGAGTGTTGTCAATGCAGTTTGCTTAGCACGTCAGTGGAGTCGAAGCTTTGTGCCGCGTAGACAACTGTCCTGTAGGTCTTCTGATAAGGATGTGTTGGCAGTGATGCAAGGAGCCTTTCAGCAATTTGAGCCTCCAGAAGGGAACCGATGGAAGATCATCTCCAGATGGACGGTTGGTCGACTTCTTCCAGGCTCTTGTAGGGGTTCTGTTCCGGAGCGGTCAGGGTTCCTCTATTTCAAGCCGTTTTTTGTTGAACGTGGCATGTTGTTCTCAGCTCCAGGACCCGGAGTGTTACTTGAAGGGGGCCTCCTTTGAGGTTGATGATGCTGATGGCGATCCCGAGAAGTCTCAGTATTCCGTTTTGAGGGATGAGTGCAGCAACATGACGAGAGTGCTCCGCCACAACAAGTCGAACATCGATGTTTACACCGATGCAGTTGACTTGAGAAGCAGCTGCATGGCTTGTAATTCCACGGACGGCTGCCGCTGTTTCAAGGTCCTGTTCCTTTACACGAAGAAGCGTGCTTTTGACTGCATCACATCTGCTGATCAGAAGACATTTCACGAATTGTGGTGTGCATGGCGTAGCCACTTCGGAGACGGCGTGTATACCAGCCAATACGCCCCGGAACACTTCGGCAGCAAATTGCGTGTGGCCTTGAACATGTATGGCGGTTGTGACACGGATCCTTTCTCTGACGAGCCCCTCTGTTGCCTTCCTAAATGGGAGGACATCCGCACTCTACAGGCTGTAGAGGCTGTTGCCTTTTGCATTCCGATCCTGGTCCCACAAGAGCGGCTGCGTAATTACAAGGACACAGATCCCACAGGACAGTTCCTACCAGGCCGCAACCGCAAAGGTGTCAAGCAGCACGAAGGGCGAGATATATGGATTATTGCTCCAGACAACGAAGGCAGTTATAATGTGACCGCAGATAGAAGGGCACGTCTGGAGCTCTTGAAGATGCGTCAAAACAATCCAAAGGCTTCACTCGTTTCCAGGATGCAAGCTTTCGCCGATGCTGCTTTGATGCTCTTGATGCAGGGCGACTTGGCCGAGGCCAGGGATTTCTTCAAGGAAGCGTTGCAGATACAGAAATCCATCAGGCAGACCGACTTCGGGCCGAGCCTGGTTCAGGCCTATGCCCGTTGTCTGCGGCAGCAAGACACCTCTGAAAGCAAGGCAGAGGCCAAGAAGCTCTTGGAAGAATACGGTTTTATGATCCAAGACGATTTCGGCTCAAAGGGTGAGGTCGAGTTGTGCGAGGAAGAGGCAGGCAAGCAGGAAGACTTTCAGCCAGGCGGGTGTCTCTTCTTTTGATTGGGGGCAGCCTTAAACCGCAAACCCTAAGCCTTCGACATTACATGTGACGGGGTTGCAAGCATTTTGGCATCGGATGACACGAAGCTATCGACCATGTCTGTTGTGGCAAGAGGGAGCGGAGCAATCTCGTCAAACGACAGTTGCGGATTTAAATACAGACATCGCAACACAAGCGAAGTGTCTTCTGTGCAACATCGCACCAGCAGACATGTCTTTGCGCATGGGTCGACCTGTGGGAGCTGCTGAGAATCGCGGGCATGCATGTGCTACTCCAGCAGCTAAGATGAATCGTGCTTGCAGGCATGAAGCTCCGGAGCATTCAGGACGACAGCGACAGCGACGTGAATTGGTCTGGCTGTCCTGGCAGACGTCTGAGCTTCAACATCGGAAAAGCCCTCTAGCTGCTATTGGCATTTTCGGAGTTCATGATTTCCCAAGCCTAATCGTCCACCGCAGCGGTCAAACCATACCGCCCGGCTGACGAGCTGTCGCAGCAGCTTGCCCCTTCAGGTCTTCAGCATCAAGGAGATCCGCGGCAGCTTTTTCCGGGCAACGGAGAGGTTTCTCGCTTTAACTAACAGAGCCTTAGGAAAATGTCGCATCAACTTGTCAGATTCTGCCACGAAGGCTCGGCCACAGTCAGTTTTGCCCCGGTGTTATTTAAACCATAGACTGAGCAGGGAGGCTCGGAACTACGGCGATGGAGTTGCAGGAAGCTGAGAGAAGCTGCGAGCTGCAAACAGCTGCCAAGAGGAGGCTGTGAGGCTGTGAGACCAGGATTGCTCAAGACATGATGCACACAAGGAATAGCCCATCACCATAATTGACGACCACTCACATTTTTGCGTCAGATCTTGGCAAGTCTGACTTGGAGTGCCTCGCTGTCAACCGCAATGCTTCACAACGTGACTAGAACCAAGTCCCGAATGTCAGCACCAAATGTGATAGCGCAACACCAGGACAACCGAAAACCACATAACAAGACGCTAAGGCCCAAAGCCAAACTCCATCTAAACTCTGAACCTGGAAAGCGCGACTCGAAGCCCTAACCGTAACCCAAACAACAACAGTACGACGGTACGACAGTGCGAAAGCAAGACTAGATTCCAGACACCCAACCCAAATCCCACGGTAAAACGCTAGCATGTGCAGGCGTCAGACTCAGCATTCGCGTGACCCAGGCTTGCTCACACCTGGGATGCACAAAACCTGGCACACATTCGCAACACGACCCGAAAGTGCCGACTTTCGCCAGATATATCCTTAGCCTACCGGTGTAGCGACGCACTCAACGGGATCCGTGCCTCACTTGTTTCGCCAGAATCGGGTTCCAGGCGTAGTGCACCAGTATAAATGACAAATTTCGGCCACACCTCGCTTCGCAGCCCCAGTCGAGTCCCTTCGCAGCTTCTGCTGTCAAACCGTGCAGGATAAAGCAACAACAAGTCTCGACTTGTCGAGCCGGCTGACGGCTTGAGGTATTCTAGGAGCAGACAAGCTGCTCAGAAGCCTTAAACCCAAACCCAAGCACAGTCAGGAACTTGTGGGCGCCACTTAGCGCATTCCAAGATGAGGGTGTTGGGGTACTCGACTCAGATTCTCCGATCCGCTTTGCAGTGGAGGCCAGTCTTTGTCCAGAGCACATGTTCAGGCGTCTGCGAAAAGTGGCGGCAGTGAGGGAGGAACGGCCTCATCTCAGGACACCATGTGTGGGTACTTCAAGACCTAGCATCCGGTGATCATGTAGAGTTTTGGGTCATGCACTCGGTACCGAGCTGGGGTTAGAATGTTTGACAGCCTACAGTGACTATGATCCTGACGGCCTGCACTCCATGAAGACCTGCAGAATCCTTGAAAGCCTGGTTGCCTCGTTATAATTTTGACCCTGCTGTGCCGAGACCCGACTTGCCTGTTCATGGTCTACTAGGGGTTAGTACTCAAGGGTTCGAAGGGCTGATAGATCCCTGTTTCTCGAATCTTGCTCCTTTGCTGTTGCCACCTCTCCTCTGTTCCCGACTTGGCTTTCATGTTTCTGGCTTCAGTTCCCCGACCTTCCCAACACCACCGCAGCATCCCAAACCTGACTTCAAGCTTCGTCGCCGACAGCCCAAGCCCTGGACCTCAGCACGCGAAAGTTTGAGAAGTTCAAGACCCAAACCGTGAACTCTAAAACCCTAACCCTGGCCTTGAATCCTTCTGCCTGCACCCTAAAGCCTAGATGTGCAAGAAGCGGTAAATGCCGAACCCAGGATGCTGCGCCTGTCGGCGGCACTCAGCCGCAGGGCCCTGCCGGGCGAGCATTCCGGAAGAAGGGCCAGCAGGCGCTGTGGACATGGGGAGGCTTTCTACACAATGGTTATTGTAAACGAGTGCAGTTCAATTCGTTGGGGAACCCCAGAAGGATCACTAATTTGTAGAATTATTCCGGGCTTCAGGGATCAGAAAGACACAGAACCACTCGGCTCGTGGATGTTGAATCGACATCTTCATGTTTGCGTCAACTTGAACTTTCAGTTTCTCCAGATGAAGCTTGTGTTTAGGAGTATGGATGGTGCGATGATTTTCATGGGTTGCAGACCCATATCTCATGTGCTCTACAACAGCTCGTGCACACAAGCAGCTGGCCTGATCAGGATGTCGTATCAGTGAGTGATGTCAGGCTCTTTCACGCCAGGCATTCAAGTATTCATGGTTGTGACAGACTTGCTCTTGTGGCGCTGGCAGGAGACGTTCCCGGACGGCAAAGATGCTGTGCCGGGATTGTTCTCGGCACGGTTCAATGACGAGAACAAGGAAACAGAGCACAAGTTCCGGCGTGTGTACGAGATCCTGAAGGCACTGACTTTCCTGAAAATGAGCATGTCCATGTTGTTGCTTGTTGTGTTCTTGCGAGACGTTTGCATGGGAAGCATTCGCAAAATGAGTAGCGAGAAACCTGGCAGGGGCACAACTTTCCTGTCCTGATGGTCGCCGCAAAAGCTGGCGACGACTTCGGTAAGTTGACAACGAGATATTTGAGCCAGATTGAAGAGAATCAGGGTGTGCTCATTTGTGTTTGTACGAAACACTATGCTGAGATTACCAGTTCACCCTTCAGCTCTTACCACGAATTAAAGTATGCACAAGAGTATCAGTTAGATGTTCTCCCGCTGAAAGTGGAAGACGTCTACCCTCCAGAACCTCCCAGTGGAAAAGATCATCTTTACGACAAGGACGGTGATGCAAAGGCCACAATCAAGATGGTCTTCAAACCCAACGTTGTCTTCGAGGACTCTTCGATCTCGCTAAGAAGAGTTTCCATCCTTTCCAAGACAGAGAGGATTCATTTGAGGGTGTGAATCAGAAGCCTGATCACAGATGCTTGGGCATCCCAGGACTGCCGCGATCTAGATGAGATGCAGATTGCTCGGAAGATCGCAGACAAGTTGCTCAAGAAGAAGACGAGCCTCGCCATGAATCGTTCGTTGTCCTTGCAAGGATCCCTAAGCCCTAATACTGTGCCCTTAAACCCTAAACCCTAATCCCGAAAATCCTAAATCCCTAAACCCTAAAACCCGAAACCCTAAAACCACAGAAACTCGTCTTACCTGCAGGCCTCGCGACATGTCGCAGCCGATGCAAGGCTCTGGTCGTGGATGAGAAGAAGGCTCGCTGGATCTCGGGCAGGGGGGGTTGGAACCATAACGCCACAGGGGTTTCTGGGTTTAGGGTTTTGGATTTAGGGTTTAGAGTTTTGAGGGTTTCAGGGTGCAGGGCGCAGGGTTTCGTGGGTTTTGGAGTGAATGGGCTTTGCCAGGTCGAGTTCAGCGCTGGAAGTCACTTGACCACTCCGCCTCCCGCCCTGCACAGCTGCGGGTTTCGTACATCAGCTTTGATACAAGCTGCTTTTGCGTCCCGCTAGTAGGGAGTTCGGTGTTTCACGGAACCTTTCGCCTGGAGCCTCAGACAATCCTGGGACTCTGTAAATCACCATCACATCAATAACAAAAACGAGTGTCTGCAGCACTGAAGTCAAGTTTTTGCATGTGTGAAGACAAGCTCACAGGGAGGTTACTGCAATGAGGGCAGCGCTGCAGACGCTGAAGGGACGCAGCACAGAAGCAGGTGATTCGGCTTAGCAGGAGCCACCTTGAAACCAATCCATATTTATTAGTGTGCTACGAAGTACGCACGAGTTGAGTCTACAGCCCATGTGGGGCCCTCAAGAAATGCCGTAAACATAGGACTCGCTTTCGGGCAGCCTGGGATTTCCTGAATGTAGGCGGGGCAGGCACTGCGCATTGTGCAGGCGGGTTGATAGGGGTTTGAGTAGGGTGGTTTTGGATCTCAACAGCAATAATACAAGCCCAGAGAGCCCAATACCCCTTAATTAAGGAATATAGCTTAACCCATAATATGAGGCCCTATATAATTTGAGCCATATTCCTTAAGTAAGGGGTATGGGGCTCTCTGGGAGGGTTGGGGTCTAGGATGCTGGACTTAGTTAAGAGCCAGGCCGTTAGGGTTTCAAGCAGGGCATCCCCGCACAGAGTGTTTTCCTTTCAAGCTTTAGCCCTACTTAGAAGGCTCCTTGATTTTTGATCCTTTGGCAGCAGTTTTTCTTAGCGTCGACTTTTCTGGCAAGTTTTTTCGAACAGATAGTTCGCAAAGCTGACCTGATCCTTGCGGCTCTTGCGTACTCTTCGAGTTTGTTGCATTCTGGGGCTGGGGCTTCCTTTATACAAAGCTACGAGCGATCCCACTGCCTGCAATCGAAATCCGCATGGGCTGAGAGAGACGCACTCAAAACGGTTTTTCAGCGGGTGAAACCCCTCGGTGTCGATGAAGATGAGATGGGTTTGCTTGTTTCACAAAGCGCCACAAGCTTCTTTGGAAGCAGGCCTCAAGGATCTCGATCAAGAACACAAGAGGCTGAATACCCAGTGATCGTCGGAATCGGGGAGAAGGAGCTGCAGAAGTCATGGAGATTCCTTGGGTTGACGGCCGACGTGGAGGCTGAAAGCTGAAAGCTTATGCCGAGCCTCTAGACTCTTGACCGATCCAGTGCAAAGTTGAGAAAAAGCGCGGTGCCCAAATGTTCCCTTTAGAGGGCCCCTTAAACGGCTTTATAAGGGATCAATAGTAGGGTTCTATGATATAGGGGCCTTAATGATTAGAATAGGGTAGTGGGGGTTCCTTATTATACTTATAGTACACTACACTCCCAGCCCTGTTCTATTTATTTTGGACCCTATATTACCTCATGCCTACCGGCGAGTTGGTCTCAGACCCTAACAGTGACCTTTTGTTAGTAGGGAATGGAAGAATGGTAGTAATAGTGGTTATAATTGTACCCCATTCCTCCATTCCCTACTAACCAAAGGTAAGAACAGTGACAGGGAGCTTCGTGCTGCCAACCGCATTGCGGAGTTTTGCGGCCCTGTGTTCGAGACGGCCTGTTGGAAGAAACTAATATAGGGGCCTAAATAAAAGGGTTCTATAAGGGCTACTATAGTGGATCTATGTTGGAAGAACTATCCTGAAAGTTTCACGGTGAGGATGGGTCATACTGTTGATGGACAAAATCCTGCATGACCCTAAGGACTCTAAACTATGGGAACTATGGTATATTCCTTATATTGAGTGATGCAGGATTTTGTCCATCAGCAGTAGTGTATGGAGAAGCCTTGTAGCAAACAGTCTTTTCATGGCCGTCTGGCGCCAGCCTTGCCAGAACGATGATTTCTTACACACGTGCTCAGAACTCCTACTTTTAGAGTTTAGGGTTTAAGGGTTTAGGGGCTGAGGGTTCAGGGTTTAGGGTTCAGGGTTTAGGGTTCAGGGTTTAGGGTTTAAGGTCTACGGTTTTGAGCGATTTTACTTTGGTTGCCTTTTCAGTCCGTTCCCTCTGCAAGCCGTGGCTGTTGACGACTGGCTAAGGCCGTAAACCCTGAACACCAGCGTCGCCGTTTGCCAATTCCTCTGCATGCAGGGGTTGCGGTTTAGGGGGGGGCTTTGAATCTTGCCCCTAAACAAACTCTTAAACGCCGGCGCTCAAAACCATGAACTCCTGAATGCAGAACTCTATGCCCCAGCACTCACAAAGATTGGCTGTCTTAACTTCAGACATCTTGGCACTCTAGATCACCCCGTCGCAGTATGCTTATACTCGTCCCATTTTTGGGCCTCTTTTGGGAAATTGGCAGTCGGGAAAGTACCCTCATTAAGAGGATATTGGCTGCAGCCTTGAGGTGTGGCGGTTTAGGGTTCAGGGGTTTTCCGAGGTTCCGTGAAATTCGAACTCGAGGCGTTCAAACCTAACCCTGAACTTTACAGGGCCCTAAACCCTGAACCCTGATCCTCTCGACCATGATTCCCCAAACCCCAAATCCTACTAAACCCTACTAAACCCCACTAAATCCTACTAAACCACAAACCCACAAACCTTAGACCCTAAGCCCCAAACCATGATTCTTCCCTGGCGGCCGGCGGTGCTGCTGCTCGCTCCCCTGGCATCGGCGCTGCGCGATTTGGGTCCCAAGGATCACTGCTTGGAGAAGGCGCGGAACCAGGCGTCGCCCCAAGGGGCTAAGGCTCTAAGGAACCTCGAAGAAGAGGGTGCGGTACTTCCTACTGGTAGCACGGACCCTGGGTTTGCACAATCATTTGGGTCAGGGGGCCCAGGAGCCTAAAGGTGGGATGTGAGGGCTGTAGAGGCAGTTGTAGCATACGTACCGGTGCAGTCAGTACCGGTCAAGTCTCATGGTGGTTTAGGAGCATTGTATGTGCAAGCAAGCGGCAGTAGCAGTACGGTACAGTCAGCAGAGTAGCACGAGTACATCTCAGAGTAAGTCGCTTTCGGGTTGAGGTTTTCGGCTGAGGAGTGCAAGGAACCTCAACTCAACGAGGGTGTTGGGGGTCTAGGATGATTATGGTCGTAGGCTGCTTATGTTACCCAGTGATAGCCCTTTGGCTTCTTGGTCTTGGTGTGCCGGGTTCCTCAATCGAACTACCCGGCAAGAAGCCGGATCTCTCGAAACCCTTTGCCCGAAACTCTGCTTGGAGCAGCGTGGGACCTTAGTAAGGTCAGAAGTGTTTGAATTGGGAAAATAGGGAAGTACATGTGTTGCTACCTCAAAACGCCTCAATTATAACCCCCACTTACTAAGTCTCACGATCTTTTAAGTTTGGGGGGGCCCTTTACCCGAGCCTCGGGCTTCGGGCTCTGTGACGTTCTGCCCTACACCTGGACTCAAACGTAGTGCTCTCTATACTACGCTCCCCGAAATGCTACTCCAATCATAATGCTGTACCTATTAGGATCTACAAGCCCCTATTGAATTCAAATGTCCAAATCCCGTGGCCTGCTCCGAGGCGAAAAAGCAAAACCTCGCCTTAAAACACCAAGCCCCAACGACCCAACGCACCCTAAACTCCTGCACCCTCAATCTTGGAACCCTAGACGCTAAGCCCTCATGAGGTTAAGGGGGTCAAAGATGGCGTCTACGGTCGAGCCTTGGCCGTCGAAGCTTCGGAGAACGGAGGAAGTATCATCCCGGAATGAAATCAAAGGATAATTGTTTCGGGCGGAGGACCGTGGAGGAGTCTACCGGGGAAAGGAGTCTTGGACAGTGGACAGGTTTGTTGTAAGTGAACAACACAGAGTGCGACCAACTTTGGGACCGGCGCAGCTTCCTGAGGGTTTTGCAGGCTTTCTATCGGGCTTGTAGAGGGCTCTGTGGGGAATGAGAAGTTTATAACAGAATAGGGTTCGGGGGGGTATGGTCTAGCAGCATATAAGGAAAGGGGCCCAAAGGGCTCACTAGTGTTTTGCTGCTATAGTGGATTTGGGTGTACCCCGAGATGTTACAACGGGGTTTTGCAGGGGTTTATTGTTTTAGTGTTCAGGGTGTATAGGGTTTAGTATTTGGGGCTTGGGCTTAGCAAGCCAATCATTCGGGAATCATCCTTAGCTTACAGCAGGCATCTTGCGATGACATGAGGAACATTTCGTACTTAAAGGCTCTTGGGCTGTCTTGGCAGTAGGGTTTGTGAGCCTAAAGATATTTAGGGTGATTCTACTCTCTGAGGTGCAGGAAAAGAGCAGCATGACATGTTTGTTCAGCGCTGAAGGTTTTGGTCCCTCGAGGCTGTTTGGTTCTGGTGGCAATTAGTCTTGGATTTGGACTCCACCTGCCTGCCGGGTAGTCTGGAGCGACGGCTCCCTTCTACCCCGGGTCAGCTGCTGAGCCAGGCCGTAGTAAGATAGGGAAAGGGGCTGAACGGCTCCAGCCGACGAAGTCTGCTCACCGCATCCCTCCTTTGTCGTAGCTACGTTCTTCTGCGCTAGTGAGCTTGGTTTCATCCTTCTGGTTGATGATATAAATCCTGCATTACCCATAATAAGGGCTATACAAAATTTCCCATCGTTTAGGGTCCTTAAGGTCATGCAATGCAGGATTTGTATCATCAACCATAGTTTGTTAGTTAGTTTCGCCGTGTCTTTAGGGACCAAGAGATGCTGATGCAGTCGACCAGGCCCCCACACACCAAAAGTTTGATCCCTTAATGGGGGTTCCTATAAAGTACCCTTAGTAGTCTAGGGCCCCAAATTAGGGGATCTGGTGGCAAAGCTTGGCGGTTCTTAGTGCTGAGTGTTGCCATCCCTGGGGTTGAAGGCTACAGGACTTCATATTCATGGTCTTGGTTTGCGCCACAGGGTTTAGGGCATAGGGTCTGGGGTTTTGGAATTTTGCTTTCATGCCAGGTTGTCCTGCAGAGTTTTTAAAGACTGCAAAGCCCCTTAGTTAAAGGAATGGCTCTCAACTTAGCATTGGATGCCTTTAGCCCCTAAATCGCAAGCCCTGAGCCGTAAACTCTTCCCGTCAAACCCTCTAAAAACCCTAGAAACACAGCCCAAAACGCTTAAGAATTTGGAAAAACCCAAACCGCAAACTCCAGTAAAATCCTAAATCAGGGCTCAGTTGGACTCTCAAATCTCAAGGATGGTTCTCGAGGAAGCTCTCGCGGCTTTTCTTCGACGACCCATTCCAGGCCGAGCTGGAAAGGTTCCGTAAAGGCTTCTTTAGGGTTCAGGGTTTAGGGTTTAGGATTCCGAGTTAGGGGGTTTGTGGGGGGGGGGGCTTGCGGGGTAGGTAGGGGCCCAGGGTTTTGTTTTGGGAGCTCTTGCGAGCTTCTCTTCTTTTTTGATGTTTGGGTGTTTTTGGCTCTAGGGTCTATAGAGTTTCAGTTTTTTTTTTTTTTTTCTGGGGGCTGCTCGCTAAAGCCACCAGGACCTAACACCCCGAGCCTTTGAGCATTCGGCCCTACACCCTTCAGGCTTCTGTCGGAGTAGGGTTCAGGGTTAGGGGTTTAGGGGTTTAGGGGTTTAGGGTTTAAGGGGTTTAGGGGTTTAGGGGTTCAGGGGTTCAGTGGTTTTGGGGCTTAGGGGTTTAGGGGTTTAGGGATTTAGGGGTTTAGGGGTTTAGGGGGTTTGGGGGGTTTAGGGGGTTTATGGGGCAGGGGGTTTAGGGGTTGAGGGAATCAGGGGTTCAGGAGTTTAGGGGTTCAGGGGTTTCGGGGTTTAGGGGTTCACGGGGTTGAGGGGTTCAGGGGTTCAGGGGTTTTGGGGTTTAGGGGTTTAGGGTTCGTTGTGGAGTCTTGAGGTTCATCTGGGGGATTTCGGAAGTTTGGATTTTGATTTCATGTTGGTGTCCCGAACCTTGCGTTTTGAGAAGCCGCTAGCATTACAGCGTAGACCACGGGATCGGTGTTGGAGTTTAGGGCTTAGAACTTACGTAATGTAGACCTCTGATTGTTGAATCGTTTTTGTTTGAGGACTATAAGGCTTACAACCACGATACTCCTTGCTAAAGGAGGGGGCTCTATGATGGCCCCACAAGCCTGAGCGGCAGACAACCATCAGCAGCGCTTGGCATGACACGCAAAGAGGCATGACACGCAATGACCTACCTCCAAAAAACTTTCCACATTGTGGCGCCTGAGAACTGCCTTAGGGATCTTGAATATACTGACACTGTTATAATCTCATAGCCCAAGCAAAATCCGCTGAAGAAACAGAAGCCTGACAACCACGCCTTTGGCACAACTGCATCAAGGGTGTTTGGAGTTTCGGGGGTCCCTTGAGTTCGCGCAGGTCGCTTCGGAGGGCTACCAGACTGTCGATGACTTCCAAAAGGATCTGCTGACAAGGCAGGAACCCCAGAACCCCAAACGAGATTAGGGTGTAAAACCCAAAACCCCCCCTAATAAACCCGGTAAAGGGTTTAGGGGTTCTTTCAAGGGCTCCTCTGAAGCGGTTCTACGCAAGGGGGTTGGAGAAGTCTTTTGGCTTTGCACAGCCTGTAAGGCGAGGGCTGCAGATAATGCTTCGAAACTCCAAAGCTTTCAACCCCACTGAAATCTGATTTTCGAGGATTCCGAAGTTCTGGTCCACGCCGGTTGCGAAGCTCTCTCCCATAAGGTGGGGTTTGGGTTTAGGGCGTACAGCTAAGGGCATTCGGGTGCTTTGAGGTATTCGCCTTCAGTGTACCAAAACAGGGTACAACCAACCCTAATTTGGGTACTTGTAACCTTACTGACTACGTCCATGGATCCTGCCATCAGAGAACAAGCCCTCGGGATCAGGCTCGAGGATTCGCTCTTGTATCACTGCCGGCTGTTCGTGTCCCAGGTTGGGAGGAGGGCGGTTCAGGATCCAGAATCTGAGTGTTCTTCAAGGCTTTTAAGGTTTCAAGGAACCTACATTGGGGGTTCAGGATCCAGAATCTGAGTGATATTCTGTTATTCAAGGCTTCTAAGGTTTGGGCGCTTTGGGGTATTCAGGGTGTGGGGTCTAGTGCTTCCAGGGGTTTCGGGCTTTAGGGTGCAGGGCTAACCCTAAACCCTAAACCCTAAACCCTATAAACCCTAAACCCTAAACCCTAAACCCTATACCCTAAACCCTAAACCCTATAAACCCTAAACCCTAAACCCTAAACCTGTTTAGGGTTTAGGGTTTAAGGTAGCAGTCTAGGGCCCGTTTCGGACCCCGAAGCGACCTATTTGGGACCAGAGCACCGAGCCGAGCGTCACCTTATGCCCGAGCCCCAAGCCCAGAGACTCCAATATCCCTTAATTAAGGAATACCTAAGTTTCTTTAAGGGATTTATAAGGGATCTATAGGGTTTAGGGTTTAGGAGAATCCAATATCCCTTAATTAAGGAATATACCTTAAATTCTTGTAGGATCTCTAATATGATTTAAGGAATATATTCCTTAATTAAGGAATATTGGCGTCTCTGGGAGCCCGAAGCCCGAAGCCTGAAACCCGAGCCTCGAACCCCAGCCAGGGCTTTCAGGCGAAATGGTCTAGGGTCTAGGGGTTTAGGGGTTTAGGGGTTTAGGGGTTTAGGGGTCTAGGGGTTCAGGGTTTTGGGATTTAGGGTTTAGGGGTTTAGGGTCACACCCTGGTTTAGGGTTCAGGGCTTCAGGGTTTCAGGTTTTTAGCGCCGAGGTTATTTCAGGGTCTTCGGTTTGAGGTTCGGGGTTTAGGAATGTGGGTCTTTTGAGCTGAAGTTTGGGGGCTAGGGCCTGAGAGGTTAGGGCGAAGTTTTGGATTTAGGATCCAGTATTTCTTTTTGGTTTGGGGTTTGGGGTGTTTACTTGTGAATGTCGCAAGTGTCGAGTATGAGCAGCAATGGACAACATAGACAATGCTTGTCTCGAGCGCTCTCTTGAACCCTAAGCCCCCAGATCCTAAATCCTAAATCATCAAACTTCACCAAACCTAAGTATGCCCCTAAATCTTATCCCTGGACCCTAAGTGCCCTAAATCGCAGAACCTTAAATCGAAAAGTGCAAAGCCTAAGATCTGTAACCCGAAATCGCCACAGCACTAAGTTAACAGTTCGGGTTTTAGGTTTTCGAGTTTAGAGTTTGGGATCATGTCTAACTCTAGTCCAACATTGGGACAGACTCGCCGGAGGGCTCCTGTGCGGGAATCCGCAACGCTCGCTTCGGCGCTCATCGCCTGCCCAGACGTCGCGTCTTCCCCGCCAAGCTCCTTGGCATTTTGTTGTCGAGGTTTGGGGGGTTGAGGGATTTGGGGGTTAGGGTCTGGGATTGAGGATTGAGGGTGTCGGGTGTAATTAAGGTTTAAAATAGGGTTCAGGTTTGAGAAGGTTGAGGACTTTGGGGTTTAGAGGCCGGCTTCGGTGGGATTGCTGCTTTGTGGAGTCGTTTCCGTGTGATGCATTCCTAGCCAAGACGAAACGGAATTTCAGCAGTCGGCTTAGCCTCAAACCTAAACCTGCGTGCCCCCTGGGCCAGCTAAGTCCGCTACCATAGACTAAAAGCAAGAAAAGCCCGAAACCCAATACCCTAACCCGAAACCCTAAGCCTTAAACCCTGAAACCTGAAACCCTAAACCCTAAACCCTAAACCCTAAACCCTGAAGCCTGAAACCCCAAACTTCTATAGCTCTAAAGTGTAGGCGAGGGCTGACGTCTCAAGGGTAGGGCCTTTGGACTGCTAAGAACTCGTCGTCTGAAGACGGAGACCAGTCCGTTGAGAACCATCGGTGCATGAGGGGTTTTGGGTTTAGGGTTTAGGAGTTTAGGGGTTTCGGGCTTAGGGTTTAGGGTTTAGGAGTTTAGGAGTTTAGGGGTTTCGGGTTTAGGGCTTCGGGTTTAGGAGTTTAGAAATTTAGGGGTTTCGGGTTTAGGGTTTAGGGTTTTAGGAGTTTAGCAGTTTAGGGGTTTCGGGTTTAGGGTTTAGGGTTTAGGAGTTTAGGGGTTTCGGGTTTAGGGTTTAGGAGTCTGGGGGTTTAGGGGTTGAGAGGCTTGGGGGTTTAGGGTTTAGGGGTTTAGGGGTTTAGGGCTTGAGTTTAAGGTTTAATGGTTTAGTGGCTTAAGAGTTTAGGGTTTGGGGGACGGCTAGTTTAGGTTTTAGTGGTTTAACTGTTTGGGGGTTTAGTGTCCAGGGTTCAGGGACATCGATGCATGGTAGTAGAGGGGCCTAGAACCGGCTTGCGAGTGTCTTCTAAGTACAGCTAGACCAAAGAGCCAAGGGCAGGGTTCAGTCTTGTTCAGGAGACTTCAAGCCTCGGGTCTTCTTGTAGCAGCACCCAGAAGCCCAGACTCTAGAATTACCAGAAGCCCTGCGCCACAAAGCCCTGCAATCTTGGTGGGGTTTGCAGGGATCCGTAGGCTCTGTGGTTCAGCTAGGCTTGGGTTCGTTTGCTTTTCGGTAGTAAAATGAAGCTTACAATGGGGTTCTGAGGTTTAGGGCTTTCGTGCTTTTGGCTTGGTTCGTTTTTAGGGTCAAAAGGTTTGGGATTTGGGGCTCCCTTCTGAGGTTGCAAGTACCGAGCTCGGTGGCTTGAGAGTTTAGGGTTTACGGTTTTGGTGTCGTGGTGCTTTTTTCTGTTTAGGCGAGGTTTACGGTTTAGAGTTTTGGTGCTGAGGCGCTTTTGTCTCAAGGCACCGGGCTCAGGGTTTGGGGTCTTAATTACTTAGTAGCTGAGTGGATACACTTTACACTTTTGGGGATAATATTACCCACTATTAAACTGAAAGTGTACACTTTTTGGGGCTTATGAATTCAGCTACTAAGATTAAAGCCTCACGTCAAACCCCCAACAGCCTGAGCCCGCGATCCCCAAACGCCCCAAACCTATAACCGTTGTAAGCAGTAAAATCCTATAGAAAAGTGAATAAAGAACCCGAGAAAGCTTCATACAACCCTATAATCTATAACACCTTGTAACATCGTACCAAACCCCATGAACCCTTTACCTTTACCACCCTAGAACACCTCAAAATGTCGGGATTCAGAACCGTGAACCTCCCCTAAACCCTAAATCCAAAACCCTGAACCTCCCCCTGAAATCCATTGGCAAGCTGAGGATCAGCCCCGGCGAGGAGTGCCGCCTTGCAGCACTTGCTGGCATTTCCCCAACCGTGGAAGTTCAAGGTGTATTCCCAAACCCTAAATCCTGTATCCTAAACCCTACTATAGGGGCGTACGTGATTGCCTATACTACTTTGGGGGTTCCTCGTTATGGTATAATGGGCCTCCAAGGCCCCTATATTAAACCCTCTATCCGGATGAGGTGACCTAACAAGCATAGTTCAACTGTAGCAGTTTAGGGTTTAGGGTTTAGGGTTCTGTAGCAGGACTATCCCATGCAGGGTAGTCATCAGCTGCTTGCATTGCAACCTAGTTCGCTGTGCTTCCCGCAGCCTGTCGCATACGGGAGGCCTGAATAGTTAGTGTTCCCTTTTGGTCCCTACATAAGTAGACCAGAACAGACCCCGCAACGCTACGTTACCGTAAATCCCCACAGTGTTGACGCCTGCATAAGTACCGATGCTATTCCAGCAGCTTGACTGAGGCTGGACACACAAAAGCCGGTTACAAGAAGCCAACGTTGTATATTTAAACTCTGAACCCACCACCCCAACACTCACACCCCTGACAACCTGAAACCCTCAACCCTAAACACTAACAGCTCAAACCCTGAACCCTACATACTAAAAACTCACACCTTCAACTACTTGAAGCCATTCAGTCCAAACTAGAATCTGGAAGCCGAAGGGTTGGACGATCAACAATCACAGTCCTACTGCCTGTGAAGTCTTAGAGAATCCCAGCGCAAATCTGGCTTGAACCCGTGTTCCTCCTCAGAAGTTGCTGCAGTACCTCTGGCCTTAAACCGTAAACCTTACACCCTAGACCCCAGGCACCAACCCCCCCCGAAAGTGACGAGGCTTCTCCAAGACCGGCGGCAACGAGACTGCACCGGAGATCGTTCGACAGGAGCGATGCCAAATGGTACCCTGACAGTTTAGTGGCTTCAGAAACCCTAGACTCGAAACCTCGTACCTTATTCAGGTTTCATTTAAGAAGACCTCTTTAGGGTTTATACTGCGGTTACTGATTGCATGAAACTCCAAGCATTCAGAGTCTGGGTTCTTCCCTGAACCTTAAGCCCTAAACCTTAAACTCTAACCATCTCTAACCCGACACCCTGAACTCAAAACCCCAAAACCCTAAACTCTATGCCCTAAGCCCTCACGTGAATTTTTGACCATTAACCCTAAGTTACTCGGATTCTTAACAGGTTTCTTTTCAACGAGGCTTTACTGTGCGGCCCGCTGGCGGTAAGGGAAGTATTCGTATAGTGATGATTGTTGTCGCAGTGTCTGTGATTTTCTTCGCTAAAAACCCCAAAACACCAAGCCCCAAAACCCTAAACCCTAAACCTAATAACTGTAAACCCCCAAACCTCTAAACAGTCAACCCCCAAAACCCTACATCTCTGTACCCCAAACCCCAAAACCCTTAGACCCCGAAACCCTGAACCCCAAACTCCCAAACCCTGAAACCCCCAAAGCCCTACATCTCTGAACGCCAAACCCCAAAACCCCGAAACTCCAAAACCCCTAAACCCGAAAGCCCTGAACCCCATAAACCCCAAAACCCTAAACCCCTGAACCCCCAAACTCCGAAACCCCCAAACCCGAAAGCCCTGAACCCCAAAAGTGGATGTGAGCTGAAGGCTCCAAGCAGCTTCCGGGTTGGAAGACTGAAAGCTTTCGGGCGTAGGGCTTAGGGGTTCAGGGTCGCACCCTGGTTTAGGGTTTAGGGGTTCAGGGTTTCGGGGTTCAGGGCCTAGGGGTTTAGGGTTTAGGGTCTAGGGTTTAGGGGTTCAGGGTTTCGGGGTTTAGGGTTTAGGGGTTTAGGGTCACACCCTGGTTCAGGGTTTAGGGGTTCAGGGTTTCGGGGTTTAGGGCCGAGGGGTTTAGGGTCTAGGGTTTAGGGGTCCAGGGTTTCGGGGTTTAGGGTTTATGGGTTTAGGGTCACACCCTGGTTTAGGGTTTTGGGGTTCAGGGTTTCGGGGTTTAGGGCCTAGGGGTTTAGGGTCTAGGGTTTAGGGGTCCAGGGTTTCGGGGTTTAGGGTTTATGGGTTTAGGGTCACACCCTGGTTTAGGGTTTAGGGTTTAGGGGTTCAGGGTTTCGGGGTTTAGGGCCTAGGGGTTTAGGGTCTAGGGTTTAGGGGTCCAGGGTTTCGGGGTTTAGGGTTTAGGGGTTTAGGGTCACACCCTGGTTTAGGGTTTAGGGGTTCAGGGTTTCGGGGTTTAGGGCCGAGGGGTTTAGGGTCTAGGGTTTAGGGGTCCAGGGTTTCGGGGTTTAGGGTTTATGAGTTTAGGGTCACACCCTGGTTTAGGGTTTAGGGGTTCAGGGTTTCGGGGTTTAGGGCCTAGGGGTTTAGGGTTTAGGGTCTAGGGTTTAGGGGTTCAGGGTTTCGGGGTTTAGGGTTTAGGGGTTTAGGGTCACACCCTGGTTTAGGGTTTAGGGGTTCAGGGTTTCGGGGTTTAGAGCCCAGGGGTTTGGGGTCTAGGGTTTAGGGGTTCAGGGTTTCGGGGTTTAGGGTTTAGGGGTTTAGGGTCACACCCTGGTTTAGGGTTTAGGGGTTCAGGGTTTCGGGGTTTAGAGCCTAGGGGTTTAGCGTCTAGGGTTGAGGGGTTCAGGGTTTCGGGGTTTAGGGTTTATGGGTTTAGGGTCACACCTTGGTTTAGGGTTTAGGGGTTCAGGGTTTCGGGGTTTAGAGCCTAGGGGTTCAGGGTCTAGGGTTTAGGGGTTCAGGGTTTCGGGGTTTAGGGTTTAAGGGTTTAGGGTCACACCCTGGTTTGGGGTGTAGGGGTTCAGGGTTTTGGGGTTTAGGGCCTAGGGGTTTAGGGTGGAAGTGGTGTTTTTTTTTTTTGCTGTGGCCCCGCCGGGTCTTTTTAGACCCGATGTAGTACACCAGACATTTTTTGTTATTGGCTCGCCGAGTTCGGCGGGGCCGAAGCAAAAAAAGAAACACCACTCCGGCGCAGGAGAAAGCATCGCTGCCTAGGCCCGCGCCCCGAAAAGGTCGCCCCGGCCCACAGTGAGTGAGTGAGCGTCCGGGCGGGGCCGCAGCAAAAAAAAAAAACACCACCCAGACCCTGCCCCGGAAGGGTCGCCCCGGCCCACAGTGAGTGAGTGAGCTTCCGGGCGGGGCGACCCTTCCGGGGCAGGGTCTGGGTGGTGTTTTTTTTTTTGCTGCGGCCCCGCCCGGACGCTCACTCACTCACTGTGGCCCGGTCGGGGCGCGGGCCTGGGCAGCGATGCTTTCTCCTCCGCCGGAGTGGTGTTTTTTTTTTTGCTGCGGCCCCGCTCGCCGTCGGGGTGTTTTTTTTTTTTCTGCGGCCCCGCCCGGAAGCTCACTCACTCACTGTGGGCCGGGGCGACCCTTCCGGGGCAGGGTCTGGGTGGTGTTTTTTTTTTTGCTCTGGCCCCGCTCTTTCCCCTGCCTTTCGGCGGGGCCGGAGCAAAAAAAAAAACACCTTGCACGCCCTGGGACCGCAGCAAAAAAAATTCTAGAAACCATTGACACGGGGCCCGAGCAAAAAGGGGCCACAACAAAAAAAAAAACACCCTGACCGTTTAGGGTCCAGGGTTTAGGGGTTCAGGGTTTCAGGGTTTAGGGTTTAGGGGTTGAGGGTCACACCCTGGTTTAGGGTTTAGGGGTTCAGGTTTTCGGGGTTTAGAGCCTAGGGGTTTAGGGTCTAGGGTTTAGGGGTTCAGGGTTTCGGGGTTTAGGGCTTAGGGGTTTATGGTCACACCCTGGTTTAGGGTTTAGGGGTTCAGGGTTTCGGGTTTAGGGGTTCAGGGTTTCGGGGTTTGGGCTTGGGGGTCAGGGTCTGGGGTTTGGGGCCGGCTTAGGAGAGTTTTGGTCTTACGGGGTTTGACAACATGCGGCTTCGGCGCTTGGCGGTTGGGGTTTATGAGGGTAGGGGGAAAGGGTTCGGTCAGCAAAGCGGCGAGGGTTTAGGGTTTAAGGTCGAGGGTTTATGGGGGATAAGGGTTTAGGCTTTGGGGTTTAGGGGTTCTTAAGGTTTGACATTCAAGGCAGGCTGCTTAGATCTAGATTCAGGCACTTTGCTTAAGCTAAGAGCCTTGCAATCCGAAACTTTGAAGTCGCCACCGACCAGAATAGCAGATGCTGTCGAGGGGCAACATCTCGAAGGGTCCAGCATTAAGGAACGTCATCGGCTTTATGCCAGCATGTGCAGACCTCCCTGGAAGCAGCCAGCACACACGCGGACACGTCTGGCGGCTCCAGTGGGGCAGCCGACTGCAGGCTGTGCCAAGACTGGCCATCCAGCTACTTCCGTGCCGCCGGCCGCGTTCGCTGTGTTACCGAAGGAGAATGAAGATGCAACTGTACTGGCACTTTTTCGGGCCATCCTGCAGCACCGCAGTGACCACGGCATCTACTTGTCGGACAGACTCCCAACATATGTTGGGACATCACTCATGCAGGCCCTCATCTGTTTGCAGTGCTCTTGCCAACCCTAAAGCCTAAGCTGCAACACCGGAGCCCAAGAGCCCGTAGGGAATGGAAAAATGGTAGTAATAGTAGTTATACTTGTACCCCATTCCTCCATTCCCTACTAACCAAAGGTAAGCTAAAGCCAAAGGTGCGCTGCTACCGGGAGCTTCTGGAGAAGCGCTGTTTGTCCTCTCTCGGCTTGTCGCCGATCACAGAGGCCGGGGGGTTCAAGGTTTAGGGCTTAGTGATTTAGGGTGAAGGTGTAGGGGTTCACGGTTTAGGGTTAGGGATTTATAGGGTTTAGGGGTTCAGGGTTTTAGGGTTTACGGTTTAGGAGTGTTAAGGGTTTAGGGGTTTAGGGTTTACTTGGGAAACGACTTAGTTTACGGGGCTTGAGGCTTAGGACAGTTTTTGTGGTATTGCTTTTGCATGGTTTCTTTGGGTTTTGAACCGGCTCTGGACGGGTCTTTACTACTGGTTCTTTGGGTTTTGAACCGGCTCTGGACGGGTCTTTGCTACTTCTATTAACTGTCCTTACTAATGTTCATGGTTCCTTTTCTTACGACTTCTACCATGCACCTTCTTCTTATTGTTACTACTATCGCTGTGATTGCTATTCCCGTTGACCTATTGTTGTACTGCGATGTGACTATGACTGTTATTGTTACTATTGTGGTTGTTACTGCTATGGTTATGGCTATTACTGTGTTATGGCTACCTGATTTCTTGTGCTGTTGCTATCAGTTCAATCATCATCATGGCTCTTCTTCTTTTCTCGTTATTTCTGAAGTATTTGCTTCGCTTCGCATTCCTTCCGGTTGAATTTCTTGAGGGTTGCACTTCCAGAGGTTCGTGGCCGTTGGATACAGTGTGTGTCTTCCAATTTTCCTATGCATGCAGATACCTGCATCCTCACTTCCGCGCAGGCGACGCTCCACGACAGCTGCGTGTGAGCGCCAAAAAAAGAGTGCTAGCACAGTAGAAGTCACAAGAGAATCTCCATCGTAGTAGTCGTCGTAGCGGCAGCAGCCGAGCTCGTCGTCGTCGGCCTGGTTGAGACCGCAGCAGTAGGAGAAGCTGCATTCATCGTAGGAGAGGAGGCAGGGGTGGAAGGAGCTTCGTAATGTGCTACGTAAAGAATCTATAGGTGACTTAGCAAGCAGGTGCATAGTTTGCGTGAGACAGCTTATATCTACTTACAGCTCCACTCAAGAAGCGTTAAACTGCATTTGTAACTCCCATCAAGAACCTTCAAGTAAAACTGGCCCCCAGGAAGCCCGCACAGGCTGAAGAGCCCCACATCCGTTCACCTCAAACACCCCAAGCCCTGAAACCGCATGCCTTGTTTAGATTTCAGAGGTTTAGGATTTGACGCAGTTTCGGGTTCAACTTTCAGGGTTTCGGGTGGGGGACATGTAAGCCCAAAGCGCCCATCATCTGAAAGGTGTCTAGACTCTAAACGTGTTGGATTTAGGGTTTAGACCTTAGCGCTTTATCCCCTAGGTTCTCACCGCATAAAGGATGCGCTTTATTCCTCGCGTTGCATGGCTCGCGGTAGTTTCTGCTGACGATTTAGATGTTAAGGGGCTTGGCGCCATGTACCTGCGGACCGTGCTGCAGGCCGACGTCCGATTCTAATTACAAGGGTCCTTTAAGGTTTCTGTAAGGGGTGTTTATAGGGTTGAATGTAAGGCCTTCATGGTTAAACTGCAGTCAGTAGGGTTTTGGGGTATGTTGTAGAATGAACAGATGCGCTAAGGAGCCCTGATGAGAGCAATGCAAATTCGTAAAGACAGGTCCCAAATGAACTGATTCCGAACCCGTCGGTTCAACTCAACATCCCACATACCTGAAAATCAATAACGGGCTTAGGCTTGTTTTTGGTTTAGGGTTAAGGGTGTAGGGGTATTCAGGAATAAAGGGTTTAGGGTTTGGCGTTTAGGGCTTATACTATAATGAAAGCATTGAGCCCATGTCTGAGGTGCAGGAAAAAGTAGACGTTTTCCCGACGACTCCCGAACCCAGTAGTGAAGGACCATACCTCAAAGCATGGGGAGCACAGGGGGAGCCATATTATGATCAATAACAGTGTAAGCCCTAAACGCTAAACCCTTTATTCTTGAATACTCCTACACCCTAAACCCTAAACCAAAAACAAGCCTAAACCCTTTATTCCTTAATTAAAAGGCCGTGCAGTCTCGGGGTTCGGAAAGCAGCTGAACCGTCTGACGCTGCAAGCGCCAAAGCCTGCCCAGAGACTCCAAAACTCCTTGACTCAGGAATACCTCAAAGCATATTGGTAATATGATTTAAGGCGCATTCCTTAATTCCCTTACTATAGAACCCTTTCAGGAGCCCTTTTAAGGAACCCTTAACGGTTTATCCCTGAATTAAGGGGTTACCTTCCTATGAGCTCCCGAGCTCTACCCAGAGACTCCGAAACCCCTTAATGAAGGAATATACCTTCAAGGGTTCCTCAGAACGGATCCTCAAAAGGATCAATTCTCGTTATTATTCGAAGTATACTCGTTAGTTAAGGGGTTTTGGAGTCTCTGGGTAGAGCTTGGGAGTTGATAGGACGGTGCAGGGCCTGATTTCGACTTTTGGGTTCCTGGGTTTAGGGTTCAGGGTTTGGAGGGCTTAGGGTTCTAGGGTTTAGGGTTTAGGGTTCAGGGTTTGGAGGGCTTAGGGTTCTAGGGTTTAGGGTTTAGGTAGAGGGCTTAGGGTTCAGGGTTCAGGAGTCGGGGTTTAGGGTTAGGGTCTCCCGCACCCGAAACCCTAGACGCCCACACCCTCAGACCCAACACCCAGCAGCATAAATCTATAAATCATGAAAACCCGCGAGCGATGAAGCCTTAAATTAAGCAAGTAAGAGCAGGTGGAGTCTTGGGATTACCGCACTGAAGGTAGCTATTATGACCTACTTCGCCTGGTCCCGAGCCTGTCCTTGAAGCCACATCGCCACCCCTGAGACTCTGACAACGAAACAGCGGCTAGAAGCGGAAGACCTGTACAAGCTGAACGAGGCCGACTGCTGCGGCTTCCCTGTGAGCTCCAAGTTTCAGGTTTTGTCGGTATTCCTGATTTTGGAGGCATATACACAGGGGTCTACTGACTCTACTGGGGTCATACTGTTTATGGTCAGAACCCTGTGTTACCCGAAGCAAGCTACGGGTATACTAGTCATTACCTTTGTACGAGAACTGCAGGTTTTCGCACATCAGCAGTAGGACCCACGTTCTCCTAGATGGCTGGCTTAGGTTCTGTTTTTGAAGTCTGGTTTAGGGAGGATTTTCGGTCTCGGCTTCAAAGCGCTGCCTGAGGCCTGAAGGGTTTATCATCCAGCAACCTAAACCGCCAATCCCAAAACCCTGTAGAACCCGATAGCGCCTTTCCTGAACCTTTGAAGGAGTTCTCTTACAAACCCTAAACCCGTAGCAGGGCCCTTGGCTGAGTGAAGCACCAGCGGGCCGACATTCAGCAGGTAAGCGACGTTTTGAGTTCTTTACAGGGGCGTTACCTTGGCTTTACAGAAAGAATTACCTGGATGTCGTGGATTTTTCCAGGGTGTTAGCATGGCCCAGAGCCTAAGATTTGGATTTGCGGGTTGTCTTTCCTGGTTCTGCCCAGTAGGGTTAAGGGTTCGGTACTCTCTTTTGTTCCTAGCTGAGGATCTGCTTGAAACATCATGGCTCGATTCGTGGGTTCCGTTCTCGGTTCAAGTAAGGGTTTGGTGTTTAAGGTTTAGGGTATAACGGGTACATGGCTTCGGGTATAATCTTTAGGGTTTCGGATTTAGGGATTGAACTAGACTGGCTCTTCATCATAGCCCCAATCGAGTACCGTGCGTGCTTACCATACCCGCATCCTGAAATAGGGGTTGCAGAAAATAGGGGAGACGAATGTAGTACCTTATCCTTTTTGCAAGGGCCCCAAATAAGGCATCACTGTTTTCGGAATCTCACAAATGTGCGTTATCTTGGCATTGGCGGCTTTGTTATCGATAATGTGTCCCAGGTTTGTGGCAACTCCTGACAGGTCACCTGCTAGGTCCATTAATCATTAATTGTTCCTTCAAGGAGTTCTTTAAGAGTATCCTTTGAGGGTTGCTGTAAAAACTTTAAGGGTTCCTTCAAGGGGATCCTGTAAGGGTTCTTAATGGATACCCTTCTAGTCCTTTGAAGGATCCCCCTCCAAACCCCTCCAAGGCGACCTTCAATGTGCCCGAGGAGGAAAGCATCGACAAGATAGCCCCGAAGCGCGGGTCCCGGGCGGACATTTTTCGAATATTTTCAATTGTGTTCTGCACGTTGTTGGTGGAGTTTTGCGGAGGGTTGATCATGTTTCATTGAATAGTTTTACTGAAAGTTTTTCCGGCAGTATTCTGGGTTTTGTAAGGTTTACAGCATAAATGTGTCTAGAAAGTTTATAATTACGAGGACATCGGGCTCTGCCTGGGCTCTTGTTGCAAGGAGTCCCACAACTCCCGGTGTAAAACTTGTATAGACTACCAAAGCCAAAGCACTGTCGAAACCCATCGACACCTTCACAATAAAGCAGGGGGTTTCCAAATACCCAAATTATGAAGCTGATTGCAGTACAAATAACACCCGTATAAGGCTTTGAAACATGTCCTCGGCCAATCAAAACCATATAAAACCGTTATGAACCCTTATGAGGTTCAGCACAGCCTCGCAGAACCCTCTAGGATCTTCGCCGCCGTCGAGAAGACGGTTGCTGCGTACGGGGCCGGGAGGCACGGGGGTTTCGGGTTTGGGGCCACAGAAGTGTTGCGTGAGGGTGTCTAGCGCTTCGTGATGGGTCCATAAGGCCTTGTTCTTTAAGGTTGTATGAGGGTTTCCGAAATTTGGGGGGTACCTTTTTTTGGGGTCCTTGTAATAAGGATCCTACTATTTAGGGTACCATATTCGGGTCCCCTATCTTCGGAAACTCCCGTATGATAGTTTTGTGTAGACGGGCTTTGCAAGTTCGACTTTAGGGTTTTGCGGCTTGGGTTCCGGGTCCAGAGTTTAGAATGTCGTCCGGTTTGGACGGTTTGGAGTCTAGCGTGTTTGGGACTTGGGTGTCGTTTAACGTAGAATCTAATGGGGTTTGCAGGGTTGGTTGGGTTGTAGGCTTGCTAAGGGTTTGGGGGTTGTTGGTTCATGGTTTCACGGTTTAGATTTCGGGTTTCGGGGTTCGGAGCTGAGAGTGTGTTTGTTGAGGGTTCAGGATGCTAGGGTTTGGGCTTTTAGGCTTATAGTAGAAGCCCAAGAGTTGGAAACCTTCTAGCCTCAATCCTTAGAGGTCATGTACAAGGAATCCCAGCCCCAAATGGTCCTTAATCCGGTGTCCAATTTTCTTCGGGTTTACTGTAGGTCACTGTAGGTTTAGAGGAAGTTCAGTGGGTTGAGGGTTCAGGGTTGCTTCGAGGCCTCGCACACCCTAAGCCTCAGACCCCTATACTCCTAGACCCGAAAGCCCCAGAAGCGACAGACTCTTACAAGTAGACTCCTGAAGCCTAACCCTCAACACTAAACCCTACACATTAAACCGTAAACACCAAAACTCTCAAACCCTCAACCACCCCCAGACTCTCACAGTTATAGCCCTAAGCCCGAAACCGGAACCCTAAACCCTAACCCGAGACCCAAAACCTTCAAACCCTCAACCACAGGTATGACCAGAACGACAACAACTTCTACTACGACTACATCGCTCTCCTGGGCACCATGCAGCCCGGTTCTCGGCTTCCCCTCTGACGGGTGACCCAGCGGTCTTCGGCTCGGTCTCTTGCCGAGGTTTGGCTGGGGCTCAGGGCTTAGGGTTTATAGGGTTTAGGGATTTAGGGGCTAGGCTGTACATAAAGGGTCATGGAACTTAGTAGCTAAGGTTATAATTAAGGTGGCCATACTTCTATAATTACATACATATAACCCCCACTTAAGGGCCTTCTAAGCTTACGTACTCAGTCCCCATAATCCTCCAAGTAGGGTTTGTCGCTTCACCCTTTTGCGGAGTTGGCTTGGGCTTTTCCAAGGATAGGAAGCTTCCTGGGCTTCAATTTTTTAGGGGTTTAGGGTTTATAGGGTTGGGGATTACGGTGAAAGGGATGCACGGTATGACTAAAGTGGGCTTGTTTGCTGATGTATTTCAGCCGGGTTCTGTTTTGGGTTTAAGGCTTGATGGGCATTTTTGGGGTAGTTGTGGCTTTAGCAGGTACAAGTTTTTGGGGATTCGAAGCGCAGGGTTGAGTAGTTCCAGGCTTCAAGGTTCCAGGGTAATCATGGTATTTGAGGCAGGTTTGTTTTAGGCTTCAGGTCTTGCGGTTTGTGGGGTCTAGTGACGAGAGTCCAGTGTTGGGGCTTGGTGGGTGTGTGTAGGCTTCGGAACGAGTGGGTCGGGTCGTGGTAATGTAGGAACCTGATTAAGAAACCTTGGGCCTAGAACCCCCAAATAGTAGGATTCACGTAAGGAGGCCCGAGGTTTCTTAATCAGGTTCCTACATTATTATAGTACCCTTATAGACCCCTTATAGTAACCCTTATAGACCCCTTATAGTAACCCTTATAGACCCCCTTTAAAGGATTCCTAATTAAGGCCCGAGGTTCCTTAATCAGGTTCCTACATTAGTGGGTCTTAGGTCGACTATGCCTGGAGGGTTTTGAAAGTCGACCCATGCAGATTTCGGCAGGCCTTGTGCCCAGCACCGCCTTTTAATGTGAAGCAATGTGCAAGATATGTTTGGGGTCGTCATAATATCCATGCTCTTTCTTAAGCTTACTTGTTAAATCTACAGTATAATATGGCCCGAAGCCCTGTTGTAGTTGCTCTGACCCCTACGTTACGTTTCCGTTTCTTGATAGAGGAACATGGCGGGCATGACAGTACGAAGCCACCTGCCTGAACCCAAGCCCAGCACCCTACACGAGCACTAGTGGTTGCGGATTCTTCCGACACTGAGGAGGCTTAGATTTGACTATCAGGTTACCCCTTATAAAACCTAGAACCCAGAACCCTAAGCCCTAAACTACGGCTGCTCTACACTCTCGCAGGAATCAGCATTTCTTCAGCCCCAAGCAGAACCAGATGCTGCTTTCCTGGCTGAAGGCCATACCGAATCGAACAAACCCCAGCAGCATGTTTTCGGGGTGTTGAAGATTGTAGGGTCTTCGTCTTTTGAGTTCATCTTTCGCCCCCCCCAAAATCACCAGAGTATACTGTAGGGATCGGAACAGTTCGTATTTGCTTTTTCCTGAAAGTCCTGGTGTAACTATAGCATAGTATATCCCGAAGCGCATTCTAGTGACGAAGCCCGCTAGGTTTAGGGTTTAAGACTTGGAAGGCTTTTGTTGCAGAGGTGTGTTCTTTCCTAGGTGGCACTTTGGGAAACTGTTTAATTTCCCTTATGGTTCCTATAGAGGTACTTAGGCAAAATACTTTTAAGGGCCCCGAAACTACAACCCAGTTTCGGGAGTTTTGGGTCCTAAACTGACAGAGAAGACATGATAGCAGGATGCTCTTGGTGCCGGGGCGGCTGAGGACAAAGCTAGCACGCAATCCAAGGCCAGGGTCAGGGTCCGGCTGGGATGGGGCGCGGAAGGTTTTTAGAACCCTGGTGTCTTTGAAAGGGAATGTTTTAAACACCTTTGTGTCCTTTCAAGGGAATGTTTTTAGAATCCTGGTGTCCTTTAAAGGGAATGTTTTTAGAACCCTTGTGTCCTTTAAGGCTATCCTTACCGGGTTTTACAAGGGGTTTGAAGGGCTCGACGGTTTGGTTCGGCAGGGCGTTTCTTGTCTTTTGTGTGTGTGTGTGCCTTTTCTTAGGCGGTGGCGACGGAGGTTGGGGTTCGGGTCCCGCGCGGTCTGCGCTCATGGTGTAACATGGGACTTAGACACAATAGGTAGTGTTTTACAACTTCATTAACGGATTTCCCAGCGCCTGGCCACGAAACAGGGACGCCCAAACTGGGTCGCTCTTCTTTGGGGTGATGTTGGGGCTGAGGGTTCCTTTTGCGGTTCGAGCTGTTTTTTCTTTCTCGGGTTTTGGACCGAGCTATACTGTTTGAGGGCTTCGTGTTCTGAAGCCCAGGGCTGTAAGAACTTTGAGAGTTGACCCCGGACCCTAAACCCTAAAATCGAGGAATCAAGCATGTGCCCGTTCCGAAGGAACGTCCTGATAAGCACCTTCCTGTTTCAGGAGACCCCAATGGAGATCTCTACTAAAACGTCTGGCTTATCTATCATGGAGCTAACGAGGAGAGGATTAATCGAATAGCCAGGAGATTCAGCCCCATGTCGAACTGTTAGAGTTTGCGACGCCTCGCTGCATAGATCACAGCCTGTTATACTCTGCCAACACCGGCAATAGCACAGTGTAATCCAAAAACTCCATAACTCCATACCCGAGCGGAGGCCCTACTGAGGTAAGGCCTACCTACCCTAGTTCCCACACCTTCAACCCTAAAGCCCAAGCCCAATGCTCTAAACCTGAAGCGCTAAGCCTTGAATCTTAAACTCCGAACCTAAGGTAGAAGCCAGAAAGTTGGAATATGATTATCCTAACCCTTCTATGGTAAATTATAATGTATCCTACCATGAAACCATATTCCAACTTTCTGGAGTTCCCTGTAAACTCAAGAATTTCATGTACCCTGCTCGAGGCCGAGCAGAAAGCCTTCGCGAAGCTACAGGAGCAGAACCGAATACTGCAGGAGGACTCGGTCAGGGTTTTTGGTTTAAGGTTTACCGGAAGGTTCAGTGCTTAGTGCTTAGTGCTTAGGGTTTAGTAGGGTGTAGGGTTTGGGCTTGAGGCTCAGGGCTTAAGCCCAAGGCCCCAAGCCTTAAAGTAATTCCAAAGCCCCAAACCCTTCAACCTATAACCTTAAGCTTGAACCTTTTCAACTCAAAGCCCGAGAGTCTTGAAGCCCCAAACTCTAGATTGCCATGCAGCAGGGCCAGAGTCGAACGCGTTCAGCTCTGAATCCTAAACCTCATAAGATGATAAAGTGTAATCTAGTACAGTATATGTTGTAGTAGAGTATACCTTAAACTCTAAACCCTAAATCCTAAACCTAATACGTTGTAGTAGAGTATAGCATAGTATAGTTAAGCCCAAAGCTCTACGACGGCTCAGGGTTTAGGGTGCGCCCTAGCCTCGTAGCCAGAGACTCCAAAACCCCTTAATCAAGGAAAGTACCTTAAATCATATTCGGGTTCCTACTACAACTTAAAGTGTATTCCTTAACATGGGGTTTTGGAGTCTCTGGGTAGCTCAAACTGGCGTATTGACAGCGGAGCCCCTGCTTGCGCTGTAGAGCTATAGGGTTTAGGGTTTAGGGCTCAGGGTTTAGGGTATGACTGACTGGCAGAAGTAGGGTGTCATGAATTTTCAATCAGGGTGTGGTCGGGGTTCAGCATGATTTGAAGGGTGTTTCTTCGTGCTCCTTTTCCTCGGTCCCATTATTGAAAGCATTGCGCTTGCCCTTAAAACGAGCGCCTTGACGGCGTCTTGTTGGGGAGTACTGTACTCATCAGCCCTACTACCGTAGTATTTCTTTCGGTGCCCAATCATGCTTGTAACTAAAGATCAGTCTCCGCTACAGGGGCCGGAATTAATAAGTCGTAGTAGCATCCCCTGATATCTTTTTGTTATAATAGACTATACCCCCCAAAAAATCCTGTTCAAGCTATGAAGGCCTCTGAACCCTGAACTCTGAGTCTCTTCTGCAACTCTTAAAGGAATCCCGAAAAGGAGCCCCTTTCTCCTACGTTGAACTGTTACATTCTGTCAAGGCTCCTTAGCAAGGGATCCTTAAGATGATTTTCTCAAAGGGGGAAGGAGGTTTTGCGGACAAGCCAAATGTTGACAGCAAAAACAATATAATGATAGTAGTAAGAGTAGTAGAAGCATTTCCTCTTGGCGCTGTCAGATGAACAACACAACAACAATATCGGCAATGGTCATAATGCGCCTTTAACATCAGTTCTCAGTTTGTTTGTTTATTCATTGGGTTTGTAAGCTCTGACAGAGGCCTTTCTTACCACAGGTTTCACCAACCGGCATAACCAACTCCATACTACAAACGGTTTTCCAGAGCTCATCGGAAAAGCCCCAGCCTAGAAAGCCCTTTTAACAGGAAGCTTAACGGAATCCTTAAAGGATGCCCAAACCCTGCACCGTTTTTTGTGTTCCCTCCTCCCTGCCCTAAACCCTAAACCCCTAAAACCCTAAACGCCTGAACCCCTAAACCCCTAAACCCCTGAACCCCTAAACCCCTAAACCCCTGAACCCCTAAACCTCTAAACCCCAAACCCAAACCCTAAACCCCTAAACCCCTAAACCTCTAAATCCCTAAACCCTAAACCTTACAGAGACTAACCTAAACCCCAAACCCCGCCTTAACCGGCTGCGCAGGAGATGTCAAAGCTCAAGGAGCTGGGTTCCGCACCTCGGCGAGGGTTTGGAGTCCTCGTTTTTGGGGTTTTGGGGCTCTTTTTGGGTGGTTTTGGGGCTCCTTCTAAGAAGGGCTGTATAGATCTTAGGGGTTTAGGGTTCAGGGCTTAGGGTTTGGAGTCCTCTTTCGGGGGTTTTGGGCTCTTTTGAGGGTTTTTGGGCTCCTTTTACTGGGTTCTTGTTTCGGAATTTAATTTATAGTAAATGATGAAATACTGTGTCCTTACTATGGTAACACAAGAACCCAGTTTAAGCGCTCGTTAAGGGCCGTATAGGCTCTAGATCCTAGGCGTCTAACCTACCTTTTTGAGGACTTAAAAACGGGTTTAGGGTTCAGGGGACTGCAGCAAAGCATGCCGACCTGGTTGACATGGCTCCGGGCTCAGGGCTTCGGGCTTCAAGCGTTGAGGTTTAGGATTAGCGGCTTTGCGGTTTAGGATTTAGGGTTTTGGGTTTGAGGATTTAGGGTTTTGGGTTTAAGGATTTCGGGCTTTGGGGTTTAAGTTTTAGGGTTTAAGCCTTTTGAGCTTGTTGGGCTCAGCTGTCAGAATAACCGTGGTGTCCGAAGACAGCCTTCGAGTCTTACGTTCGATAAATGAACAACCCCAGACCCAATAGCCCTCAATCAAGAAATATACCTGCGGGCCCACGCCCGAAGTAAGAATATCTAGACTTCTGTAAATATTTAGTGTCTATGGCTTCACTGAGGGGTACTGGGTTCAAGCATCCTTCTCGTTCAAGAACGAACACCCTGTAAACTTAGTCCGCAACCTCTCAAAGCAGAACCTGTCCAGACAAAAGCAGCCGCCACAAGAACTTTATGAAAGCCTCTACACCTGCGAGTTCCAGGAAATTAAGAACCCCAAGACAGACCCTAATCAAAAGGATCCGTAGTACGTAGTAACACAAGAGTCCGTTGAGGGTCCGTTTCATCAGGGTGCCGTCCTACATCTGGGACCTAAAGAGGACCCTAATTTAGAGAACTGCATGTATAGTAGTTAGTACCTATAGCAGCAAGTCTGTTCTCAGTGCACTGGTCACTTGCTCACGTAAGGAAGCACCCTGAGCGTAAGCCCTAACCCTTAACCCCTAAAGGCCCTAAACCCTAAACCCTAAAACCCTGAACGATACACTCTAACCCCTGACCCCCAGACCCTAAGCCCCTAGACCCCTAAACCCTAAGGCAGAAACCCTTAAACCGTAAACCTTAATCCCTAAACCCCCAAACCCCGGACCCAGACTCCCAGGCGATCCAAACTCTCCGGACGATTCCGCTGCCGGAGGTCTCTTCGTGGGAAGTTTTTTTAAAACTCGAGGTTAAGGGTTTGGGACTTAGGGTTTAGGGTTTAGGGTTTAGGGCCTAGGGATTTAGGGTTCAGGGTTCAAGGTTTAGGGTTCAGGGTTCAAGGTTTAGGGTTTAGGTTTCAGAGTTTAGGGCTTAGGGTTTAGGGATTAGGGTAGCTCGAAGTCAAGAGTACTATAGGTTTTTCCTTTTGCCAAAAGGTTCTCGAAATTCGAGGTCACTGCTTGCGTGGGTCCTGTTTCAAGGATTCTATACTTATTCGGGTTTGTATTGGAGCTTGAATTTACCGTAAGTCTAAGCCCCAAGCTCTAAGCCTTAAACCCTAAACCCTAGACCCTAAACCCCTAACCCCGAAACCCCCCAAAACCCTAAATGTCAAGCCCTAAACCCCACTAGGAGGTGATGAGCGGTACTTGTCAGGTCAGAGCTGGCCGTTTCTTGCGACCTGCGTCGCGCCCCCCCTCCCCCCGCCCCAAAGTAGTTCCTTTGTGGGGTTCATATTTAAAAATTCTATAAGGTAATCCCAAAACGGAACTACTATGGGGCCTATGGGTAAGGTTCAGGATTTACGGTTTTGGGTGTGAGCCCTACCCCCAAGTATCCGAAATGCACATGTCGGTCTAGACAATGCGGCGCAAGTAGAACCCACAGCCGCACCAGACCTCGCATGGTGTTCAATCTGGAGCTGCAGCATGCAGCTTGGATCCGAAATGCACATCTTGGATCCGAAATGCACGTGCTGCAGAGAAGTTTTACGCACGCCGCACGGTGCTTAGATTGTCTCGGCCTCGGTCAAAAGGGGTTTTAGCTTATGGGGGTTTAGTAGGGATTAGGGTTCCCATAATAGGGTTCATATTAATTATTAAGGAATCCCTACCCCAAGAATCTTAAACCCCCTTTTGGCCTCCCATCACGGCCGTTGCAGTGGTTGTGCTTCGTCGTGCGGCCTCCTGCTTGGCGTCATCGCTTCGGATGCCGACTGTTCCGCCTTGATCAGGTTATAATAGTAACAATAATAATAACAATAGTTAATAATAACACTAATAACAACAGAATAAACATAGTAATAAGAGTAGTAATAATACTAATAATGATAGTAATAGTAATCATAATCTCTCTCGACAGCTTGGATTGCCACGAGACCGAGGAGACCATGCTGGCGGGCGCTTGCTTCAGTTGCATTCGTCGGTCTTCTGCACTACACTGGGCTTTTGAGTACCATACTTTACTACTTTTTTCTTTAAAGGAACCATTATGAACTACAAGGTTATACGTTTTTCTCCCTGGTTACTTCAAAACCCAGTACACAGCGCGCCCGCAACCGAGAAGAGTATTATCCGTGTTCCTCAGACGAGGGCATGCTCGTCCGTCAATGAGAACATGGGCAGTGAAAGCATCACCCACTTCCCAGGCTTCGGTGTGTTTCAGCCAAGAAATGGAATTGGACATGGATCACGGAGCAATAGGATTTTGAAAAGAAGCACCCCTGCGTTAGGTATCCATACGCTTAAGCATGTCCAAGCGTTCAATCCCGAAAACCTAAACCGTTGATCCTAAGATCTAAAATTCTATTATCCTTGTGCTCTAAGCATCCCATAGCCCGAAACCGTAAACGCCAAGCCCCAAACCCGAAGCCTTATAATGCAGGAACCTGATTAAGAAACAATGGGCTTCTACTAGGGTTCCTTAGATGAATCCTACTATTTTGGGGTTATAGACCCAGTGGTTTCTTAATCAGGTTCCTAGATTATACATTTTCTCATGACCCAAAGGGGAGGCTCCGAAAAGTAGGGTTACTTATTTTGGGAAACGAAGCCCTGAACGCTATATGAACCCCTAAGCCCTATGAGCCTTAAAACCATATAGATACCTTATAGAACCCTTATAGATCCCCTGTAAAGGAACCCTCCAAACCGAAGCCCTGAACGCTAGAGCCTCAGCACTGCGCGCCTTTGTTTCTGGCCAGGCGACCGGAGGCGACCCTGGCACAGCTGAGTGTTTGCTTGGGTTAGGGCTTTTAGGGTTTAGGGTTGAGGGTTTAGGGTTTAGGGTTCAGGGTTTAGGGTTGAGGGCTTAAGATTTTTAGGACCACGAGGGGCCGTTCATGAATCCTTATGATATATTGGGATGGCCAGCATCTACGGAATCTTCCAGAATTATATACGATTGAAAGAGCCCGTAGCCCTGATAAACCCTTATGCGATGTTCGGAGTGCAAGCATGATCACCGGAACTTTCATTCAGTATGTAAGGAGTACCTTGCAATTGGGTTTGGGCCTTGGTTTTTTTGCCACCCCGAGCGGTATCGTGTAGGTTACTATACAAGCCTTCAGTCCTGAACCTGCAACCTGAGAAACCCTAAACCCAAAACCCTGCAACCTTAAAGCCTTAAAGCTCTAATTACACCCGAAACCTATACCTAGGACCTGGAGTTGGCCCTTATTCCCTTTTTTTTGGGTTCAGGTTCCCTTATCACCTTTAAGCCGAAAAGGCCACCTTTTTTCTTCCTAGGTTTCTCTAGGGCCTAGACCCTCAACCTACCCTACACCTATACGGCTCTCCTTCAATGGTTTGAGCCAGGCAGAGGCAAGCGCTCGGGTGGCAAGGCAGCTCTTTTTGCGGTTGCTTTATTCGGGGTTTAGGGTTTAGGGTTTGGGGGGTACAAATAGATCCCAATACGTTTTGCTTCAGGAATATATCCTTAAACCATATTATTAAGGCCCCCGAAATTTCAGGTATATTCCATCATTAAGGGACATTGGGATCTCGGGGACAGCCGGGGGTTGCGAGGGGTGGAGGCTTTTGTGGGGCTGTGAAGTCTCGAACTGCGTAGGACTTTTTCAACAACGTTAAAGCCTCGACACCCTGAGCCCCTAGCGCAGTAGGTCTTGATTGAGGGCTCCAGGCTCCGGGTGTACAGCTGCTTTGATACAAATGCTTGGGCTTTCGGGTGTGGAGGTTGGAGAACTCGGCAATTTGTGAAAGATTCTGAAGGCTTCCTCTTAAAGGGTCATTGGAAACTATACTTGCAAGTATCAGCCCAATGAAGGTGCCTATAGCCTTACTTACGAAGTCCCGTGATCCTCCAAGTAGGTTTCCAGTATAGGACGAGGGTTTGGGCTTGGGCTTTTGTTTCAAGGGAATGGGACGTATCAGAGAGCCTCTACTAATCATGGGCCGACATTAGGATTCTGTCAACGGCAACTTAAGCACGCCAGGCAGGGGGCAAGAGCAAGGAGACCAAGGCCAGCGAATTTATTGAGTTCAGGGTTGACGGTCTAGGTTCTGTTTATCGTTGTGGATGCTTGGGTGGGGGTTTTGGGTTTTAGCTGTTAGAGCTCCAGGTTTGAGGTTTTTGGTTGTGGCATTTTGCAGGGTCTGCTTTCCGGGCACCATACAGGGGAGGCTGTTGATAGGCTTCTTGTAGGGTTTTAGGGGCCGCAGTTTCGTAAAAAACCGCATGCAACTCTACAAACCCTGTATCACTTCTGGATTCTCTAACCTACTTTTCTTCTTGTTTGTGTACGTCTGCCAAAGATCGCTGTCGTGTGCGGCATTTCGGCGTGTGCCACGTTTTCTGTGTCAGGGCTTTACGCATGGTGTCATAGGGGCTTCAGCATGATTTTGCAGATTTGCAGGGCTTATATACTTGGAGGATCATGGGACTTAGTCAGTAAGGTTTTAAGTGCCTTAATTAATTGGGGTTATAAGTAGTTACAAGTATAGTTACCTTAGTTATAAACCGAGTCACTAAGTCCCATGATCCTTTAAGTAGGGGCTTCCGAAGATTCAGGGCAGGTTGGACGTTCCCATCTAGAGTTCTGACGCTTCCAGGGATCAGGGCGAGGTTCGTAACAAGTCTTGCACCCAAAACCCTAAACCCTAAATTCTGAACCCTAAAACCCTAAACCCTAAACTCCAAACCCTAAATTGCGTACTACCACGAGAGCTTGCTGGAAGCGTGATTGTGGTGAAGCATCCTTCGCTCAGCAGATGCAGAACTAGTACTTTTCGAATAATATGAATACGAAAGACTTGTGAAACTCCTTCATATCATGAGTATTGTGAATATTCTTCTTGTTCTTACAACTGTTATTGTAATTTTTTAGTTCGATTGTTACTGTGATTTTGTACCTTATTGTTATTAGACGTGTCGTAATATCCAGATTTTTCTTAAACCCTAAACCCTGAAACCCCTAATGATTATTTTTCATATTGCGGGTGTTACTAGTATCCAGACATATCCAGACCCTTTTCCTAAACCTAAACCCTGAAGCATTAATTTTTATGTATTATTGCCATAGTCATAGTACATAGGTGGTTGTCAAAATTAGGGTCCCTTTTGGGTCCTTGATATAATATGCCACCGAAAAGTTTAGGGTACCCAAAAAGGGACCATAATTTTGACAACCACCCATAATATCCAGACCATTCAAGTCGTATCGGCTTTAGAAGCCCTAAACCCTAAAGCCTTAATGATAGAAATTGTAGTACGGTTGATGATAGACATCCTGCATTACCCATAATAAGGACTATACCATAATTCCCATAGTTTAGGGTCCTTAAGGTAATGCAGGATTTATATCATCAACCGTAGTACCCCCTTATTCAATTCGTATTGATTGGGGTTTGCGTGCGAGGCCGAGGCTCCAGCGCCCGAGGCCTCCGCCGATCCCGCCGGGCCCTGAGCCCTTCTTCGCGGTGGTTGTTTTTTTTTCAGTTCTGATTTGAGGTTTAGGGCTTAGGGATAGAAAGTTTGGTTTTTTATTTACTAAGGGCTTAGGGTGGCATTTTAGTGATTGAAAAGTTTTTTTTTTACCTTGTGGGGTATCTGAATTGGTGCTGCTATCCCCCTGGAAGCCTCAGAGATCTTCTTATGGGCCATGTGTTGAGCCGCCTCATTCATCAAGTACTTGTGAGTGCACCCTAAATCCAAGCCCGCAACCCTCTAACCCAATCATTAACGCCCAAGCAAAGCAAGGGGGGCCCTTACTTACGAAAAGAGGGTTTCCGTTCTCTGGGTTTAGGGCTCGGTCCTTTGGAAAAATTAGACCCCTGATTAGTCAACCCTCTCCATGAAAAAAGATACCTTACAATAGGGACTCTAATATTCAGGCCTGCACGGAAAAGGAGTTTACTAAACAGGAGCTTACAGTACTGACGACGACACAGGAGAAACCTGGAGCAACCCTCGATGTGATACACATCGTTCAGAGCCGTATTGCAACACTCATACGGGTGGTTGTCAAAATTAGGGTCCCTTTTTGGGTCCCTATTATAGTACGGCACCTATTATTTAGGGTACCCAAAAGGGACCCTAATTTTGACAACCACCCATACATCTGCAGAGCTTCTTGTGCGGAACCCTTTGCAGAGACCCTCTTCTGTAGGTGATTACCTAGACTATTTTGGGGGTTCCTTATTATTATATTTACAGTAGAATGGACCCCAAACCCTATTCTAATTATTAAGGCACCTATATTACAGTACCCTTATAGTATCCCTATATGGGTGGTTGTCGAAATTAGGGTTCTTTTTGGGATCCTTATTCTAATACAGCACCTAGTATTTAGAGTGCCCGAAAAGGGACAACAAATTGACAACCACCCATATATGATCAAGGCGTCAGCAAAGCCAAGCGCACCAAAGGCACGGAAAGAGCTCAAGGCGCAAATCAACGCCACGGGCCGGGCCGGGGCACCTGGATTTGTTCTTCTGGCTTCTCTTCTTTTCTTTCTCTCATACTCATCCCCGGTTGTTTTGGAGTACGATGTTTTAGTGTCTTTGGTTTCTCGCCAAACCCCTCCACCCACAGTCCCTAAAATACCGGTGCCCAGGCAGTCTAAACGTTGAGGAAGCCTCCCAACTCCTAAGCCGCGAAGCCAAAACCCACAAGACCTCAACCCCAACACCTGAAACCGAAGATCCTAAATCCTTAAGCCCGTCAGGAACCCTTTAGGGAACCCTCAAAACGAACCCCTTCACTGGAACTCTAAACCGAACCCGTTGAGGAAGCCTAAACCCTAAACCCAGCCTCAAACCCAAAACCCAAAACCCTCAACTCTAATCTCTAAAGCCTACCTGGGCCCTATAAAGCCTTCCTTTTCAGTATTCTCCATTATGAGTTCCTTGAAAAAGGGCTTAACCATGTATGCAATTTGGAGTCCAGCAAGAGCCCAACAAAAACTCTAAAGCTTATGATACGGTTGATGATATAAATCTTGCATGACCGTCAATAGGGAATATACCGTAATTGCCATAGCTTAGGATCCTTAAGGTAATGCAGAAACTTGTATCATCAGCCGTATCCTTTAAAGGAGCCCTAGAGACCCCCAAAGAAAGCTTCCACGTCAGCTCGGCGAGCCGAGGCCTTGGCGAAGAAGAAGCGCGAGGTTATAGACAAGCATGGGGTGGAGGCCGTTGGGGCTTTGAGGTTTAGGGTTTAGGGTTTGGGGGTTCAGGGCTTTAAGGTTTAGGGTTTGGGCTGGGCTTTAGGGTTTGGGGGTTCAGGGCTTTAAGGTTTAGGGTTTGGGGGTTCAGGGCTTTAGGGTTTGGGGGTTCAGGGCTTTAAGGTTTAGGGTTTAGGGGCTGAGCTTTAGGGTTTGGGGGTTCAGGGCTTTAGGGTCTAGGGTTTAGGGGCTGGGCTTTAGGGTTTGGGGGTTCAGGGCTTTAGGGTTTAGGCTTTAGGGGTTGGGGTTTAGAGTTGGGGGAGGCCGTTGGGGCTCTAAGGGGATCTATGAGGGCTCACCTTTGGGGTTAGATGGGCTCCTTCAAAGGGCTTGGGGTTTAGTTAGGGTCCCCTTAGATGGCTTAGGGTTTGTGGGGGCTTGCCACTAAGCCAATGCCCCCCAACAATTGCGAATGTTACCTTCGTGCAATCCCGGTATTCAGACCTTTGTAACAGTTTCCTGTTAAGTTATATGCTAAGCTTTGAAGCCGAAACCCTAAACCCTAAACCCTAAACCCTAAACCCTAAACCCTAAACCCCAACAGTAAGCCCTTCAATCCTGAAGCCCCAGCTGTCTTACCCCTAAGGCCTTGACCCGAGCCCCCCCAAACCCTGCCCTGACCGAGCCCCAAGCCTGAAAATCCTGGAGCCCTACTTGGAGGATCATGGGACTTACTAAGTAAGGTTATAAGTACCTTAATTGGTTAATTGGGGTTATAAGTATAGTTATAAGTCTAGTTACCAAAAAATAACCCTAGGTGCTACGTCCCATGATCCTTTGAGTGGACCCTAAACCCTAAACCCCATAGATCCCTTTAAGGAACCTTATAGATCCTTTCGGGGGTTTAGGGCTTTAGGGGTTTAGGGTTTAGGGTGTCGGGTTGAGGGCTGAGGGTTTTGGGGTTTAGGGACTCTTTAAAGTGAACTTCTCAAGTGGAGGCCGGTGAGGCCCTGGACCACGAGGAGGTGAAGCCGCTTTTGGAGCGGCTAAAGGACGGAGCTTCGAAACGGCTCCCTTCAGAGTTTTTTGGGATCTAGGGTTTAGGGGTTTAGGGTTTAGGGTTGTAGGGTTTTAGAGTTTTAGGGTTTTAGGGTTTAGGGTTTAGGGGTTTAGGGTTCAGGGTTTAGGGTTCAGAATTTAGGGTTGCGGGGTTTCAAGGCTCTACAGGGCTTTGCAGGAGTTGCTTTAGGGTTTGCTGAAGATTTCCGACTTTTTGGGGGTCCGGATAAAGGGGTCCTTGAGTGATTTTCTGCAGGGGTGTTGCGTGGGTTTCAGGGGTGTTTAGAGTTTTGTGCTTTTCAATGGAGGTTTTTGGTTAAGAATTTTAGGTCTGAAGCCCTTTTCTAAAGGATACATGTTTTTGATTCCAGTGAGGTGGGTGCATAGATTATGCGGAGGTTTGCTGTGCGTTTCATAGGCGTAATTGATGTTTGGTAGGGTGTTGTTGGGTTCCTCGTACGGTTTGGGGGTCTTGCAAGGCTGCCGTTTTTGGACTCCTTTCGTTGTTTGTAGGGTTTAATGGGGCTGAAGAGGTTCCGGGCCGTAGGTATTGGATGAGGTGTGTTTATAGGTTGTTTTTTTATCCATGAGGCTTGTTGTAGGATATTCTGACCTTTGACTTGCAAGCTTTCACGGCTCTGTCTGTAGCACTTCTATGGGGCTCAGAACAGCTTTTTTCCAGTGTTCTGTAAGCGCTTCAGTGGATTCAGGACGGCTCGGCTTAGAATGGCTGCATTTTTTCTGATCAAGTATTTGTCAAGGTTGCTAGAGTTTGGCACCTGGAAGAAGTCACTCGGAACTACAAACCAGCAGTTCTTGACACTCTAAAATCTTACAGGTTTTGGCGGTTCAGGGTTAGAGTCCAATTCAATGTTCCAAGAATTGGTGCTATGTGCGGTCTGCAACCTCGTTGCTGCGACATATGAAGAAACCGTCCAGCGAAAATTCACTGCACACATCCAGTCTAAAGCAGTTATAGAAGCTTTGTGCAGCCTCAGAAACCCTAAACCCTAAACCCCAAAGCCCCTAAACCCTAAACCCTAAACCAAAGCACAAACTCTGACATTCCTAGCCGGACGATGCAAGGAGCTGAAAGCGAGGTATCACGAGATGAAGCCGCCCGAGGACGCTTGTTCAGAGGTTGTTTGAAAGGGGTTTTAGGGTGTAAGGGTTTTGGGGGTTCAGGGATTGAGGGCTTTAGGGTTCAGGGATTCAGGTGGGTTTATGAGGGTTCAGGGCTTAAGGTTTATCAGCTTTATCGGCGTATGGTGACTTTTTTCCTTGGGGGGGGTGGTGGTGGTCCAGGGGTTTTGGCCCAAGCAGCTATGTCCGGTTCCAGCCATGCCCAGGCGGTAGCCTGTCGGGTTTTGGTTGGGTACTGCCCGCACTCAGTAACAGTTGGATAATATTCATAATATAGCTAATTAAATTCATCAGGACGTTAATACTAGCCCTATTACAGACTGTTAGAGTATGTGGGCAGTACCCAAGGTTTTGGGTTAAAGAATCATGGGTAGTCGTATGCAGGGCTACACATGAAAGGAAGGTGCAGTCAGATAGGAATGGCTTTTGGAGGGCTCGGCTCAGCCGTAGCATCGAGTGGCCGAGTTCCAGCTGGCCAGCCGTACTTGATGCAAACATGAACTTGCCGAACCACCGAGGATACTAAATCAGGTCTCACGCAAGTGTGCACTTACTTACATTATGTAGGTTGGGCGCCCCTGTGGATGCTCAAGAACACCCACATCCTCAAGAAAGCACATTGAACCATGCAGCAGTAGAATCCCATTCCAGAAGACACGGGATCAAGCCCATCACGACAAATCCAACACACCTGAGCTCCACCGTTTGGCGTTCAGGGTTTAGGGTGGGGGCCTCCTAGAAAGGGTAGCCTTTCAGTGAGAGGTTGCTGGGGAGCCTAGACAAAACACTGCAAAGAGGAAGGCGCGCCCGACAGCTAACGAGGCCGCGGCGAGAAGGGAAGGGCTTGAGTGCTTAGTGGGTGGCTTTAGGGTTTAGTGGCCGTTCTTTGACCCTGAAGCTGTCGTTGCTGTAGGGGGGACTTATCCCATCCACAACAGGTCATGGACCTATTTGTTTGGTTTAGGGTTAAAGGCAGCATGGTAAACGGAACGCTAAATCCTAAGCTTTAAATCCTAGACACTAAACTTCAACCCTAAACCCCAAACCCTAAACCCTTCGACCTACTGCCAGCCTCATGTGGCATTAAAAGAAGCTGTTAAAGTACATCTTCAAGGAAATCTTGCGGGAGAGTAACTTCATGTGGCTAGGACCCAGAGTAGGCCCTTATTCCCTTTTTTTTGGGATCAGGTTCCCTTATAAGTCCCTTTAAACCAAAAAGGGCACCCTTTCTATTCCTAGGTTACTCTTAGGTCTAGGTGGGGGATCCCTCAGTCCTCATCCCAAGGCCCTTAAACCCGAATGATCAAATTCGAGAACAGACTGCTTAGGGCCTGGGGTCTGGGCTTGGGGATTTTGAGGTTTGGGGGTTTGGGATCTTGAGGTTTAGGGATTTTGAGGTTTAGGGATTTTGAGGTTTAGGGTTTAGGATTTTTTGGGTGTGGGGTGTAGTTGAGGAAAAGATGTTGGAAAGCTACTGGAGCAATGTGGTTTGTCTTGTGGAGAAGGCTTACTAAACCCCGCGACACCCTTCAATACACCACCGGGCCGAAAGTTTCGACATGCAGCTTATAACATAGATGTATGCCGCGGAGAGGCGGAGAGCCCCAAGACCCATTTTACGTGGCCAGCGTGGCGGAGTAATTACTTTCCGGGAATAAATTTATACTATTATATAGTTTCGGGCGGAGAGCTTTGCGGGGTTGTGCTAGGATTCTACGCGGGAAAAGGGGTGAACATGCGGTGATCTCTCAACTTCATGTTGTATGGCGAACTTTCGTCCTGCGGTAGCGGGCATTCCGGGTGTTGCAGTCCTGGTCTGCACGAGAAAAAGAGGAGCCAGGATGGACCAATTAGGATGTGTTTCGGAAATCAGCGGGCATTCCGGGTGTTGCAGTCCTGGTCTGCACGAGAAAAAGAGGAGCCAGGCTGGACTAAGTAGGCTTTAGCGGAAATCAGCGGGCATTCCGGGTGTTGCAGTCCTGGTCTGCACGAGAAAAAGAGGAGATCTCTCAACTTCATGTTGTATGGCGAACTTTCGTCCTGCGGTAGTATAGTTCGAAAATTGGTAGTGATGTCCACTTCATGGTACTTTTCCACTTTAGTGCACACGTAGCCTTATTCTCTTCTGATTATTTATGCACGCCCCTGTATTAACATGCTCCTCTTGTGAGGTGAAACCCCTATTCGCCCTCTCCGTTTGCCCAGGGCTTCCGGCACAGCTGAGGCCGAAGCTGGGTTCGGAGCCTGTACATAGCATGCTTCCTGTCCTTGATCGCGTCGAGGATTATGAGAACCTGTACGGTTTAGGGTCTACCTTAGACCAAACCCTACCGTTTTGTAGGTCCTCATTATAGATCCTAATAGGGAATTTTTAGGGACCCTACGAAAAGTAGGTCTTGGTAGGTTAAGGTAGGTACAGCCAAGGATTGCAAGAGCTTTTGTTTTCGGGCTTGGGTTTAGGATTTGAAGGGTTTCAGGTCCGTCTATCGAGTCAAAAAGTTGTTCTTTCGGGTTACGGAGCTACGGGTGTCGGGTTTAGGACTACGGGTGTTGGGGTTACGGGGTAGATTGGGCTCTTTATAGAGTTTCTAGCTCTTTTGGTGTAAGGGGTTAGGATCATAAATAATAAAGGAGTTGTGGTGGTAATTGGGGTCATCGGGTTCAGGGTTTGAGGGTTGCTCCAGAAGTTTGAGCATGGGAGAAGGATGAGTTGTGCTGGGACTCCCGATGCTCTACCTTAAACGGTATCAGGAGTATCTAGGACCCACAGTAAGCCCTTATTCCCTTTTTGTAGGGTTCAGGTTCCCTTATAAGCCCCTTTAAACCAAAAAGGGCACCCTGTTTATTCCTAGGTTACTCTTGGGTCTAGGTATCAAGTTCCGACTTTGCAGCATGGCTTCGGATTTGCCGGGGAAGAATCGGGCTGCTGGGCTCCTGGGGATTAGGCCTCGGAGACTGCACAGTGTCAGAAAGCTTCATAAAACGCTGTCATTGCGAACTGGACCGAGCCAAAAAAAAATACAGAACTTTATGAACAACCTGATAGGAGCAGTTTACTTAAAGGAGTCGAAAGAGTATCTTCAAAAGCATGATCAAGGCCGAAAGCATGCGAAAAGAGCATCACCGAATCTCGGTGCGTAGAAATCTCTGATGGGTTTAGGGCCTAGGGGGAAAGGGTGAGGGTTTGAAAGCTTGGGCTTGGGGTTCAAGGTTACTTGGCTCTGAAGTTAAGGCTAGGATTAGGGTTAAGCTCCAGGGTTTCGGGTTTGGGGCTACCTAGGAGTGGGGATTGCAGAAATCGAGGGGACATTCCCGATGGCTTACGCTTAAGAACTTTAGAGCCTAGCGCTTAGCCGGTGTCTGGCAGCAGTAGCTGCGTCTGGCCGCCGCGAAAAAGACGTGAGTGCAGGGCGAAAATTAAGGCGCGTAAATCATACCAAGGATCCATCAGCAAATTGAGGTCTCTTCCCGAATTCAACAGGTTTTGGAGTTTCTACAGTACATCCCCATGTTGTTCGGTTTTTGAGAAAACCCGGGAAGAGAAAACCCGGGAAGCCCTGCGCCAAAATACCCTATACCTGAGGGCTTAAGCTGTGGGCGCCGTGGCCCCCGAAGCCCGCATCCGGGTCCCTAGAACCTAAAGCCTTACCTTAAAAACTCTCGCCCCTAAGCCCTGAGCCATACACCAGAAGCTCAGGGACCCTACGGATCCAAACGCCCCGACAACCCAGGATCCTAAATGGGAGTTTCCGAAAATAGGGGACCCTAGTATAGTACCCTAAATAGTAGGATCCTGATTATAAGGACCCCAAAATCAGGTATTCGGAAGCTCCCAAATCTCAAACCCACACCCTGAAGCACCCTGAAGTCTAGACCCCGTTGGACCCGTGGTTCGAAACGCCAAGCCCCAAGCGCTGAGCCTTGAACGCTGCTTGCCGTTGGCCCTTGAAGTGTCAGAGGCTTCCTGAAATCGAATCCCAGGGCCTGCTTGGAGGTTTGGGTTTTTGGGTTTTGGGGGGTTCTTTGTTGAGGCTTACTGAGTTCATGCTGTATGGGGTCTAGGTGTAGCACTGCGGGATGGAGTGGTTCAAAGGTTTTTCGAACTTAAAGGCTTGGTGTAGGGTTTCGGAATTTAGGAACTCAGGAATTTAGGGTTTAAGGGTTTAGGGTTTTAGGAATTTAGGGTTTAGGGTTTAGAGTTTAGGTATCGACCTTATGAATTTTGCGAGGACTTGTGGTTTGCAGCCAGGAGTGTCAACAACCTCAGAGACTCAGAGTCCTAACCTCTAAACCTAATTATATGTATGTATATATATATATATATATCAACCACATAAACCTTATAAGCCCTGTACACCCTATAAGCCTTACAAGCCCTATAAACTTTATTACTATAACCCTATATGCCACAAACCTTATAAGCCCTACAAGCCCTATAACCCTAAACCCTAAACCCTATAACCCTAAACCCTAAACCCTAAACCCTAAACCCTATAACCCTAAACCCTAAACCCTAAACCCTATAACCCTAACCCTATAACCCTAAAGCCTAAACCGGCACCCCCAGAGCCTGGAAACCTCACGCCTTACATTCCCAGAAGCACTAAACTTCAGGCTGAGAGGGTGTACCTGGACCCTAAAGAGCCTGCCTTCTTAGGGTTTAGGGTTTAGGGTTTAGGGTTTAGGGTTTATTTATACAAGTCCTTGAACAGGTAGGTGATTTGCGGTTACGGTGGGGTCTAGGGTACCCCACAACTTCAACACCTTAAAACGTCCCCATGTTCCTGGCGTCTTGCCCTTGGCTTCCTCCAACGCCCTGGGCACGAATGCTCACCGCGCGCAGGCCCAAGTTTAGGGGATTTCGGGATTTATGGGAGTTGCGGAGTTTAGGGGTTTAATGTAGGAACCTGATTAAGAAACCCCTGCCTAGAAGGATTCATATAAGGAACGCTAATACAGGCGCAAGGCTTCTTAATCAGGTTCCTACTACATTAGGGGTTCAGGGGTTGTGAGTAAGGGTCGGTGAAGCGTTTCAGGCTTAATCAGGCCCCGCCCTTCCGAAAGACGGTGCATCTTGACTGTGTCGGCACGGGCTCTAGTATCCGTACATATGGTCCCCATTAACACACACTTTGCAAGGGCGCCCCATTCAGCAACAGAACCCCGGTATCCGCAATTTGCGCAGCGCCTCTTTCGGAGCAGGTGCCGGTGCATCTGCGGGAAGTCTCATGAGGGGCCGGCCAGGCGAGCTCGCATCGATTTTGCGAGTTGATGATATAAAGCCTGCATTTCCCATAATGGGGATTATACCATAATTCCCATCAGCCGTAGTTGATGTTGTCTGCGAGTCTTGAGATGCCGTGTGGGCACAGGTTTGGGGTTCAGGGTTTCCAGGCGGGTCTCTGGAGGTGGAAGGGGTAGGTATCATCTGTTTACTTGTCTCCTCCTGTGACTGCAGCAGTGCTTCGCCGGACATCCGCCGGAATGATCACCGACCTGCATTGGCAGCAATCCCCGGTAGAGGCCGCATATATCAAGATTGAAGGCATAGACTGGCAGGTGCAATGGCAGGTCTTGGAACATGGATCCTCTTGTCTATCCTGGTCCTCGCAAGAGCCGGTACCGCTACAGAGAGCCAGGATCCTAAGGATGGTGCTGGAGGCAGCTCTGCTGGAAACGTGTTTCCACAGAAGGTCCACGAACCTGCCCAAAAACGCCTCCGATCTTCGCAGTGCCTGTGCTACAACCTCCGGACGTACTGCGGGCAACTGTCCACCGCCGCGGATCGAGAATCCTGCTACACATCGCGGTACGAGCCCTGCATGCAACGGTTTGGACACCTATGCACTTCCGCAACAACAGCTTCCACTACCACCACGGCAACTCCAGTGGAGAGCAGTTCTTCGGAATGCCCTTGTTGGACTCTGCGCGCAGACTGCGGACAGTTGTCCGTCGCCGACGCCCGACAGACCTGCTACACCTCGAGGTACGAACCCTGCATGGAGCAGTTTGGGCACCTTTGCACCTCCCGGTGATTGAGGGATTGCCCACTTGCCCGGGCAGCGGGATTGCTGAAACCACTGCGTTCTCACGCTTCACAGCTGCTAAGCTGAAAGTGTAAAGTTCTGTACAGATTTTGGTCGTGCTTGCCAATTGGATGGCCAGCTGGCCCTCATCAACCGCTTTTGGGCAGCCACCTGCAGTACTTGCATGGGTCCTGGGCCTTAGTAACCCTACCAAACCACATTTAGGCACCGCTTGGAAGGTCTTATAACCGCTTGAACAGTTATCAACGCTTCAGTAAGCCCATAGGCCCAACTAAGCAGGGGAGGAACACAGGCATTTCGTGTTTCGTGCCTGTGACCCAGTGGCCGCTTACCAGGCCTGGTGCACCTCGCGCCGATGGAAAAGCTGTAGTTTCTATACTTCGGCCGTTTATGCGGGTTTGGGTTGTAGGGTTCAGTGCACGGGGTTTGTGAGGTTCCCCTCCATGGGCCTTTGCTTGTTTTAGGTCCGTGATTGCCAAGGCCACTTCCCGCTGTGCGGGCAGCCACAGATCCCAACCCAGGCGCCATGATTCCCACGCCTCAAAATCCAAAACTTCCACAAGTTGCAAATCTCAAAATCCTAAACCCTAAACCCCAAAGCCCTAAACCACCACCGAAGCACAGCCACGGTGAGGCACTACAGCAGCCTCCCTCTGTGGCCTGCCCAGGCGACGCCCACGCTGCCTCGTCCTCGGAGTGCTCTTCATATCTTCTTTGGGGCTTTACGGGCTTTTGCCTGGGGTTAACCCTAAACCCTAAATCCTAAACCCTAAACCCTAAACCCGTTTAGGGTTAAGGGTTAGAGTTGAGGGTTGTGCGATTTGAACTTTAGGTTTCTATGCCTCGTTATGATTGGTCCCAGAGTAGATTTTGAAAACTTGTAGGATGGTTGTCTAGGTAGGGCTTTGGGACATTTTATATTTTCTCTTATTGGGCTTAAGAGGATCTTATTTACTAATATTTTTCAAATGCTCTAAACGCCCCACCTAGTTGTTAACAGGTTTTTAAGGACAGGAAAATAGGGGAAGGGTGCCCTCATCATTCAGGGATACTGGGCGATTCCAGTGTCCCATGTATGGTTTCGTACGAAATCACACGGTTTTTGTTTTTTCGCAGGCTGCTTCATGTTTTGGTTCTTCAGGGTCGTATATGTAGTCTTCACGCGGCTCTTACAGGTGCCACGAAGTTCTCATCAGTCTTTGTAGGGTTTGATTGGTTAAGATTTTGCGGCACTTGGGGATGTTTGGACTGCGCCGCGACATGATTACACAAGCATGACCACAGCCTCGCGGAAAGTTCTGAAACGCCCAACCTAAACCGTATAGATCCTGGACCTTAAAACCTTGACCTGGAGGCTTTGCACCTTCAATCCTTAAAAATCTAAAACTAATATAAAATCAAATCTATTTAAACGAATATATATATATACATTTACATATATATATATATATGTATATATATATATATATATATTTACGTATATATTTATTATTGTATCTAAATTAAACAATATCTTCGAGGAGTAAAACAAGCTTTTCCCTGAGCCGTCACTTAAGCCCCCAATCCTTCAAGCCTTGAATCCGAAGCAAGTTTCGGCTTTAGGGGTTACCTGGAGCCGAAAAGACTTACCTTTTAAGGGTTCCTTAGTATGGTTTCTATACGTAGTTCCTTAAAAAAGTAGGTCTTTTCGGCTACAGGTAGGGTTTAGGGTTTAGGGTTTAGGGTCTAGGGTTTAGGGTTTAGGGTTTAGGGTTTAGGGTCCTGGGTGTCTCAGGCAGGTGGTGACCTCGGCCGACGATCCCCGAATGGTGATCTACCGCCACAAAGCCAGGAGGATGGCTTAGGGCGCAGAGTTTCGGGTAGGGCTCCTTAAAGGGATCTATAGGGCTCCTTAAAGGGATCTATAGGGCTCCTTAAAGGGATCTATAGGGTTCCTTAAAGGGATCTATAGGGTTCCTTAAAGGGATTTGTAGGGCTCCTTAAAGGGATCTATAGGGTTCAGCAAAGGCATCTAGAGGGTTTAGGGTGTAGGGCTTACTTAAAGGATCATGGGACTTAGTAACTAGGGTTCTAATTAGGGTAACTACTGATAACCCCAACTATGGCACTTATAACCTTACTTACTATGTCCCATGATCCTCCAAGTAGAGTTTCGGGGCTTAAGGTCTAGGGGTTTTGGGATTTGAGGTTTATGGGCTTAGCCTTGAGGGTTTAACCCTAAACCCTACAAGCTGCAGTAGATGCCACAATCAAGAGGTGAACCGGACTATCTAGGAGGCTTGCAGGCCCAAGCCCTAATTGCCCCCAAAACCTTTTCCGAGCGAAGTAAGTATTCCGAACCATGAGTCTGAATGGACCCTCAACTACAAACCCTAAGCATCAGCTCGAACAGTGCAGGGATCATCCCGACCCCTAAGAGGATCCCTTAAAAGAGTCTCAAAAGACCTTTCAGGATCCCTTACTTGGAGGATCATGGGACTTAGTAAGCAAGGTTACAAATCTAGTTGGGGTTCTATTTAGCTATAAGTATAGTTGCCGTGTTTATAGTCCTAGTTACTAAGTTCGACGTTCTTTAAATAACAGAGCCTTTAGATGAAGTCTGGAAGGACCCCCTGAGTCTTAAGCTCTCAGCGGAACACAATCTCCTGGCAAGGGAATCATCCCGACCCCTTGTAGGACCCCGGAGCCTTCTAAGGTATAAGAACCCTTTGAGGAACCCTTGAGGACCGTTGAAAAGAGTCGTTACGCTCCTTTGAGGGTTGCCTTACGGGGTCCTTTCAGGGCTCCTTCAAAGGAACCCTTAAGGTAACTCTTAAAGGATCGTCTTAAGGGCTCCTTACGGGAACCCCACATTCTTCCTTTAAGGGATCCCTTATCTAGACCCTACACCTTAAGCCCTAAATGCGAACGCCGCAGGAACCATCCCGAGTACCAGCGGCAGGTGCGTGCTTTCGCGGAAAAGGTGCTGAATCTCGAGGCGCTCCGCTAGTCTCGGGCCGGTTGTGTCCGAGGGTTTGAGGGCAGTTATCAAAGGAGAAAAGGAGGGACCCTTAATGGGGACCCTTACCCTGTAATGGCCTATATAATGGGTATATAATAGCTATATTAAGGGTATATACCTAGGGGTATCGGAGGCCCCAAAAGGTGGGATGAAAGTAGGTAGGATTAAGGATCCCTTATATAAGGACTCTTATTTGGGAATATCCCACCTACCTTCATCCCACCTTTTGAGGCCTCCGAGTAGTGTCAGAGGGTTTGGGGGGTTTAAGGGGTTTAGGGATTCGGGTTTGGGTTTGGGGTTCAGGGGTGTTAGGGGTTTAGGGATTAGGGTTTAGGGTCTAGGGGTTTTTAGGGGTTTAGGGATTAGGGTCTATTTCGAGGATCATGGAACTTAGTTAGTGGTTTTTAAGTACTGTAACTGCGGTCAGAAGTAAGCACAAGTATACTTACCCTTCCTTACTTGTAAGTCCCATGATCCTTCTAGTCAGGGAGCAAACGGGGTGTATAAGGGCTGAAAAGAGTTCTATGAGGTCGTTAAGGGTTCGATGAGGCTGTATCCAGGTCGAGACTTTGTGGCGAGTTTGAGAATATGTGGGTTCCTAGGGCTGTATAAGGGTTCTATAGGGGAACATAGGGGTTTCCATCAAGAAGGTCTCATATAGCAAGGCTTTTCGTTTCGTTCAGGTTTTGTATGGGTCGTGCCAGGGTTATAGCATCAAGTGCCCAACCATGACACCTCAGTTGAGGGTTTTGGCCTAAAGCCATGAAAGCCATTTGCCTTAGACCCTTCATGAAGCCAAACTCTAAACCCTAAACCCCTAAGTGCTTCATCCTAAAACCTTAAAACCCTCAACCCTGAACCCTAAATGCTACCATCCTAAACCCGGAACCTGCGCGTGCAAGGCAGGGGCAGCCACTCGGCGGCTAAAGGAGCTCGATTGCCAGGCGCCTCGGCCCTCGCAAACTCGACCTGGACACCGCAGAACCGACCTAGTTGGGTTTGGGGTTTAGGGTTTGGGGGCTTTGGGGGTTGAGGGTTTCGGGGTTTAAAGGGTTGAGGTTTCGGGGTTTTAGGGTTTCGGATGATCTTTTTAATAAAGGGTCCTTAAAGGAGGTTTTTTGGGGTTATAAGTTAGGGTCTGGAGAACACATTCACTCTACGGCTAGTGGGTGTTTTGGTTTTGCTTCTTTTCGGGGCTATGGCTTGTGTTGTGGGGATCTCCAGAGCATGTACCTGGCCTGCCTTCTATTAGGAGTCTGAGGTGTTGTACATGGTTTCACAGGGCCTTGTAGGGTTTTGCCAGACTAACTAAGGGCTTTGACAAGTTTGAGGTCCGAGGGCCTAGTAAGTACTCGGTTCTGCACTGGCTCGGGGTTCGCGGTTCAGGGAAAGTCCCAGTTATCGGAGCAGTGCTCAGAGCAAAACATGCAAGGCAACCCCTTAAAATGCAGGATCCTTAAGGGAGGGTGGTTCAAGGGGGGAGGGTATAAGGAATCCTTAGGGTACTGTAAGGGAACCTTAGGGAGTACTAGGGCGAATTAGGGACCACTAGGCTATATACCCCCCTTGGACCCCCCTCCCTTAAGGATACTACAATTAAAGCCCAAAGCCCGTAGAGTTACGTGGGTTAATGGCTGAAGGTTTCACGTCCTCATAGAACCCGCAAATAGAGCCCTTCTAAAACTGTGATAGGACCCTCAGAGATTGTTGCCCTTGTCGAACCCTTTTCTTAGAAATCAAAACCTCGGACAGTACCCCTACATACGCAGTTGAAGAATCTCTACAAATCATATGGAGGACCTTCAAAATATCCCAAACCCTAACATCCCTGAACCCTGAAAGCCCTAAAACTTAAAACCCTAAACCCCAAATCCCATGACGTATGCCCTAAACTACCCTAAACTCCCCTAAACCCCTGAACCCCTAAACCCCTAAACCCCTAAACCCCTAAACCCCTAAACCCCAAACCCCCAAACCCTAAACCCTAAACCCCTAAACCCCCGAAACCCCCGAAACCCCCGAAACCCCCAAATCCTAAACCCTTCGAAACCCTCAGAGGCCCGGGTCCACTACAGCTGGGACTGCTTGAGGCGCCTGCTCCAGTCCCGTGCGGCGGGCCGATCGGTGGAGGCGCCTTTGAAGCAGGATTTGGGGTTTAGGGTATAGGGTTTAGGGATGTTTAGGGTATAGGGTTTAGGGTATTGGGTTTAGGGTTTAGGGGTGTACGTTTTGGGATTTAGGGTTCAGGGTTTTAAGCTTTAGGGCTTTGAGGGTTTACGCTATGTAGGATTTTGGGGTTTGGAATTCTGGTGTTCCTCCCAGTGATCTACGCTGATTCTACGCTTAATGGTCTTTGTGAGGTTTGCAACGGTTTGATGCTCTATCAGAGTTACAAAAGGGCTTTACAAGGGAGCCGTTGCTTCGACGACAGGTGGAAAGGGAAAGGGCTTGGTGTTGTAGTGAGCGATTTTGGGGGTTTCAGGGTCTAGGGCGTTTTAGCGATTTTCGCTTCCATTAACCCTGACGTTTGTAATGCATAGTTGTTGGGATTGCGGGCTTTGGCGTTTTCATTTCACGCTGGCATGAGCGATTCATGTGGTTTTATTCTGGGCTTCCACTACTGTAAGGACTTGCAGTAGTGCTGTAGAAAAGGACGAGGCAAGTTTAGATTATGGCCGTTGGGTGCAACGCTTGGGATTCAGAATGTGGGGCTTGCCGGGTTTGCAAGATGTAGATCTGTGGTTCAGGGCACTCTCAACCCTAAGCCCAAACCCGTAAACGTCTGTGGTTCAACGCGGAAGGTCTAGACAGAGAGCAGGATTGAGGCTTTAGCTCGGCCTCCGACACGGTTTACGGTTTAGAGTTTTGTGCTTTTGGGGTTTAGGGTTTAGGGATTTGTGCTTTGGGGTTTTGGGGCTTAAGGTTTAGGGTTTTGTGCTTTGGGGTTTTGGGACTTAGGGTTTGAGGTTTTGTGCTTTAGGGTTTAGGCTTAGGGTTCTGTGCTTTCGGATTTAGGGTGAAGCCTTTAGGGTGTCACTAAGTTCAGTCAGGTCCACTCCGTTCTCCTGGCCTCGGATGCCGACGACTCGCTTCGGTCCCTGGCTGCCGGCTGTGGCGCACCGCTCTTCGTGGCGGCTCCTGGGACGTTGTCTTTGTGTAGCCAGAGATTCATCAAAAAAGGAATATACCCGTAAGGGTTCCTTAAAAGGGATCTATAACGGTTCTATAACGGAATAAGGGTCTAATAGGAGCCCGAATATGACTTAACGTATATGCCTTAATTAAGGGTTTTGGAGTCTTTTTGTAGCGAGGTTACCTAGTTAGGGTTTCAGAGTTTGAAACATCCCGACACCCGAAACCACCCGAAATCCTCTCCAAAAAACCTAAACCTGTTTATGTTTACTGTCATATACCCGAGAACCCTTGGTAACGTGATCTCCAGAAATCAGACATGCACAGGATGCAGCATCGGATCCCCCGTTAACCCTAAACTCTGAACCCTAAACCAAATCCGAAGCCTAAATATGGTTTAGCGTCGCAGGGTTTTAGGGCTTTTAGGGTGTTGGGGCTTTGGGTTTTATTGCACAGGGTCTAGGTTTTAGGGTTCATGCTTTCGGCGTTTGGGTGCAGGGTTCAGGGGCCCAGCCTTTAGGGTCCCGAAGACCTAGGGCAAAGCTTTGTGCATGTTCATGGTGTCATACCCCCAAACCTTTCAAAACCTGGAACCTTGACTGGGCTCTTGAAGGGAATTCTTTAAAGGATCCCAGATCTTAATATGGGAGTTTCCGAAAATAGGGGACCCTAATATAGCACCCTAAATAGTAGGATCCTTATTATAAGGACCCCAAAATACGGTACCCCTTATTTTCGGAAACTCCCATATGACCTTGAGTGCTTCAGCACGGAAAACTCCGAAGTTCGGGACGTACAAGCGCCTTAGGACCTTATAGGATCGGGTCGTAAGAATCAGGGTTTAGGGAGTTTAGGGCTTAGGAGTTGAGAGTTTCGGCCCTAAACCCTAAACCCTAAACCCTAAACCCTAAACCCTAAACCCTAAACCCTAAACCCTAAACCGATCGAACTGTGGGTTTCGCCGTTGGGGTTCCGATGCGAACTGTCGATCCTCAGGCAACTCTAAGCCCTACTTGAAGGCCCCTCTTGCAACCTTGTTAAGGGTGGGGGGTGGGGGGGTTACGGTTCGTTGTTCTGTTTTGGAATCTCTCCAAATCTATTTTTCTCTGCTCGTAATTTTGGGTTCAGGTTTGGAGTTTAGCTTGGTGTTTATGCCCAATATTTGGGGTTCGGGCCCGGGTGTTTATCATACTTAAAGGATCATGGGACATAGCAACTAAGGTTATAAATAAGGCAATCAACTAGACTTCTAATGACTCATAGCCTTCAGGATACTGAAAGCCTTACTTGCTAAGTCCCATGATCCGCCAAGTATTGAAACAGGCACATTAGGGAGCCCCAAAACCCCGAACCGAAAACCCCAAAGCCATAAAATCCGAAACCCGAACACCGTAAACCCTAAAACCCTAAAGCCCTAAGTTTCAAAGTCCAAAAACCACTCAGAGTATGGAGTTTGGAACCTAAAACCCTACTATTTGGGTACTTGGACCCTCTGTGTAAACCAAAAGCCCTTAAACCCTGAAGCCCTAAAGCCCTAAAGCCCTGAAGCCATAAATCCCTAAACCCTAAAGCCCTAAGCCCTAAAAATCCCAAACCCTAAGGCCCTAACCCCTAAACCCTAAACTCCTTTTTCTACCCTTCTAGTACCTTTACAGAGCCCTTTGAAGGAATCCTTATAACACCCTTTAAACCCTAAAAACCCCAAATCCTAAGGCCCTAAACCCAAAACCAACCCTCGCAAGTTCGGCTGAGGAGCCAGAGCTGATCCAGGCAGGCTGCAGATAATGTGCTTTAGGGAATTAGGGTGTTCGGGTTTTAGGGCTTTAGGGTTTAGGGTTTTAGGGCTTCAGGGCTTTAGGGCTTGGGGGAAATGGGACTTAAACTGTAAGGATACAAGGGACCCTTTAAAGGGATTTCCAAAGGGGTCCTTAAAAGGATGCTTAAGGCTTCTATGAGGGGGGTATGGGACTTAGTAAGTAAGCCTATAGGTGCTCTAGTTGGGGTTGTCAGTAGTCAGAAGTATAGTTACATTAAGTCCCATGATCCTCCAAGTAGGGCTTCGGATTCAGATTCAACACCCCCAAACTCTGTAAACCTTTCTTGGTGTGACACGAAATCCCCTGTAAGAACTCTTCGAGAAGCCTAAGCTCCTGCAGGATTTTCACGAGTGCGCTTTAGGGTTTAGGGTTCAGGGAACCCAGAGACTCCAATATCCCTTAATTAAGGAATATACCTTAGATTATAGTAGGATCCTTAATGTGATTTAAGGTATATTCCTTAATTAAGGGATATTGGAGTCTCTGGGAACCCTGCCATGCCCAAAGCCCGAAGAAGCAGCAGAAGGCAGAATTTGCCTCCGAGGGTACCACGCAGAAACGCTCCTCGGAAAATATTTCTTCCTCTTGTTCGAGGGTTCGGTTTTGGGTTTAGGGCTTTGGGCTGTTATGAGGTGTAGGTATATGTTTATCAGGTGGTTCTTGTAGATTTTCGTGTTCAAACAGAACTGGTGTGAATTGAGCGCTTAAGTAGGGTGTAGGAATTCAGGGTCTTTTCGAGTTGCTGTTCATGTTTCTTGCTTTACACGGGCTTTCCGGGTTTGGGCTGAGATATTTTGCCAACGAGCAGGATTTGCTCAGTACTGGGGCAATATCCGATCCCATTGCCTGGCCTTTAGGTTTTGCGATGTTGGAGAGGATTCGGGTCCTCTGGGGCACGGTTGTACCACATCTCCATGTGGGCTCATAGGTGCTTGGGCAGATTTGATGAGAACGCTGCTGTTCAGCTTTGGGAGCGGGCAATCTCTTTCGCATGAAGGTCTGAAGAATTCTTATTACGGTTTCTGTTTAGGTTGCACAGTATGTACCCCTGAAACTCCACGCTAATGTTTGAGGCCACGACATCATCTCAAATCATCTCTTTGCCTTTACCCTAAACCCTCAACCCTAAGCCTTCCACCCTAAACGCTAAACCCTACGCCTTAACCCCTAAACGCTATGCCCTAAACCTTAAGCCTTAAATCCTAGACCCTAAACCCTACGCCTTAACCCCTAAACCCTATGCCCAAAACCTTAAGCCTTAAATCCTAAACCCTGAACACTTGTGGCCGGAGTTCGAGAGTTTGGTCTTCGAGGGTTAAGCGCTTGGCGCCGACAGGTCGATACAAGGCCCGGAGCTTCCGGGTTTTAGGATCTTTTAAAGGGGGTTATAGGGGTTCCTTTAAAGGGCTCTATAAGGGTACTACAAGGGTACTATAAGGGTACTATAGGGGTTTAGGGGTTTAGGCCTTTAGGGTTTAAGCTTTAGGCTTTCGGGTTCAGGGTTTTGGTTTTAGTCAGGGTTTAGGGGTTGTTTTAGGGTCCAAGGTTTAGGTTTTGGGGTTTAGGGTTGAGAGTTTAGGGTTGAGGGTTCTCAAAACACTTCATGTAATATTGGTGCTTGAATGATGCTCGCATCTGTTGCTCTTGTTGCCACTAGTGTACTTGTGGTTGGATTTACCCCGAAGCTTTCCCCTTACTCATGCGAAGCTCATAGCAGGATCCCCTAAAGGAATCACGCAAGTTCAAAGTTCAAAGATTAGGGCAATTAGGGTTGAATTTGAAGCTTTTGCAAGGCTGTTTGTAGGGTTTGTACGCGGGTGGTACGAGGTCCTGAAGTACTTGGAGGTTCATGGGTAGTTACAAGTGCAGTTATAAGTCCCCTAATATGGGTTATAACTGCAGTTACCTCTTATAGCCCCCACTTATAACTACCCCTGAACCTCCAAGTAAGGTTTCGGGTTTAGGGTATTCTGCTTCACGTGGGGGTTTCGGAAACCCTTGCAAGCCCTTACGGCCCCCCTGTGAAAGCCCTTATAAATCCCTTGCAGCACCCTTGGTCGAAGTTTGCAACCCTTCGATTCAATGCCAAACCCTAAGCTAGCCTAAACCCTACACCCCAAAACCCTAAACCCTAAATCCTAAATCCTGTGAAATTCTAAACCCTAAACCGTGTGTAAGTCCTAAAACCCCCAAACGCCCTTAAACTCCTGAGCTCGAAGAGACGAGCCCAGGCTCTGTCAACTACGTCGTGGCCTATCCGCTTCCGCGCCCGCTCACATCAATGAGGCAACCCATCGAAGGTTGAGGGGTTTAGGGTTTGGGGTTTAGGGGTTGAAAGTTTGGGGTGTAGAGTTTAGGGTTTGGGCCAAGGGTTTAGGACCCAGGTGAACACTTCGGCACAAATTCAGAGCTGCATTCCCTAAGTCCTGACTGAAACGCGCAACCTGCAACCCTGGAGCCCTGTTCCGTCTTCGGCGTTCGGGGAGCTGCGGGTCTTGCGAGTTTATATGTGCCCGGTTCGTTCACCCTGCGGCTCTACAGAAGCCTTATGAAGCCTTCCTTCTAGAATAATTAATACAGGGGCCGTAGATATTCATTATCAACCGAAGATTCCTTCATGGGAAATCGGGGATGCTGGGCAAGAACCTAGAAGAAATCCTTAACGCCAAACCCTAAACCCTGAACTGTTAAATGCCAAACCCTATGCCCTGAACGCTAAGGCCTTAAGCCCTACAACCTTGAATCCGTAGGGTGCTTTTAGAACCTTTTTGGCTGCACAGCCCCCTCAAAGAGCCTGAGTGCTGTAGGCCACCCGTTCTGGTGCTGGACGGGTTGGGGGCATCCCAGAACGTCGGCCAAGTTCTTCGAACGTCCTATCATCTAGGACGGGCTTGGGGCTCATTGAAAGACGCCCTAAGTTCTAATCCTAGAGCCTACACCCTAAACCCTAAATCCAAAGACCCTAAACCCGAAACCCGAAGCCCTAAACCATAAGCCGCTGTATAGAACCCTTACAGATCCCTTTAAGGAATCCTAATCCCTAATCCCAGACCCCAAACCCTAAACCTAAAGGGGTCATTGCACTTTAAAAAAACCTTAAGCCCTGGTTTGGGAAGGGGTCTTACGAGTTTGCGCTTGCGGGCATTCCCCAAACCCTGGGCTCGGACCTGGACCTGCAACCCTAGACTACTTTGTCATAGTTGGGTAACATTTTTACATTTTTATGGGTACTTAAACCCAACAAGGCGTAGACATGTATATTTTTAATCCTATCCCAACCATGAGCTAGACTATAACCCCAACTTGGCAGAGTAGGTAACCTGTAACCTTTTGCGGATTTATATAGTCCTGGGTTCTCAGCCCCTAAGCTAAACCGTAACTCTTAAGCATTTTCTTTGGGGTTTAGGGTTGCGGGTTTAGGGGTTAGGGTTGATTCAAAGCCTAAACCGTATCTCAAGCCCTAGGCCCTGAATCCAACGCCCTAAACCCTAGACCCTAAGGGTGCGTTGTAATGTTAAGACTTCGGTTAGTTTGGGGTTTGGCCTGGCTTCAGCCCTGAACCCGCGAACCCTCAACCCTCATGCTTGCCCCTAAATCGCGCACGAGCCCCCCCCAAACCCTGAACCCGCCAAACTTTGAAACCCCCAAAATTCTAAACCCCTAAACCTTATAGATTCTGTTATAGATCCCTTTAAAGGAACCCTATAGATACCTTTAAAAGAGCCTAACCTGAACCCGCCAAACTTTGAAACCCCCAAAACTCTAAGCCCAAAAGCCCCCGAGATCCTGCACCCTTGCTTGGGCTCCTTGAAAGGGCTCCTTTAAAGGGATCTATAGGGTTCCTTAAAAGGGATCTATGGGGTTTAGGGTTTCGGGTTTACTTAAAGGATCATGGGACTTAGAAAGTAAGGTTATAAGTACCTTAATTGGGGCTATAAGTAGTTATAAGTATAGTTACTCTAATTAGAACCCTAGTTACTAAGTCCCATGATCCTTTTCCATCGCTGTCTTAGGGCTTGGGGGTTCAGGGTTTAGGGAACAAAGGCTATAGTCCTAATACACACCCCTCTCTAAAGCCGGTGCAAAGTCTTTTGCAACCCTGCCTGAAACCCTACACCCCAAAATTTAGACTGAACCCCGTAAAATACCCAAGACTTTAAACATTAAATCCTAAACACTATTGGCTATAAAGACGCCAAGCCCTAAACGACAAACTCTGAAAAAAGACTTGTTCTCGCTCCTCGTACTTTAACCGCTAAGGTTAACCCTGAGTTTTTCTAGGATACTGAGCAAGTAAGTCCTTTAGGACCCTTTTCCAAATAATAAACACGAAACTATACCCTAAACCATCCCTACATCCCAAACCCTGAACCTTGGACCAAGCACCTTACTGTAAACCCTACACTCTGAGCCCAACAGTAGAAGCCAGAAAGTTGGAACATCATTATCCTCGTGCCCTTAACGTAAAGTATAGGGAATCCCAGCAAGAATCATCCTACATCAATGTTCCAAGTTTCTGGGGCTCACTATATTATCCCTCAGGGCTCCTTTCCTAAGCCGATGCTTTCGGTCAGCTGCTTGGAGGAGTGACGACAGTTCTGGTGTCGAATCCTGGCTGATATGGGAGTTTCCGAAAGTTAAGGCAACTTAGGGGTCCTTTAAAGGGTTACTGTCAGGGTGCTCTAAGGGTTCCTTTAAGTACTACAAGGGTGATTCGACGTCTACAGGGCTTTGGGGTGTAAGGTTTAGGGCTTTGGGGGTTAGGGGTTTACGGTTTAGGGGTTAGGGTTCTAGAATTCCTTTAGGGATTTGGGATTTAGGGTTTCTGCATGGAGGTTCACGGGCACTTATAAGCCCGTAAGTGTTATAAATGTAGATAGAAGTCACCTAATAGGGGTTCTGCTTTTCGTTACCGTACTTATGAACCTCCAAGTATAGGGCTTCTAACAGGCTTCGATAGGGCTTCTACAGGGTTTCTACAGGACTTCTCTACAGCAGTTTTGTTTAGATCGGGTTTTCCTTCTTGATACACTTACGATAAAAAGCACACCGAACTCCCGGTCTAATTATGCCTATCTTGCATAGAGAGCTTAGTTGTGTACTTCGAATACTGCGAAGTAGGGGAGGCTTTTAGAGCTTCTACATGTTGCAGCATTTGTTTACGGTTTTTACAGGGCTTCTTTAGAGGTCGTTACAGAGTTTCGTAGGGTTCTTCAGATTCCCAAGCTTGAGCTCTAAATCCCAAACCCCTAAAGCCCTAAGCCCTGGACGCTAAACCCTAGGCCTCTAATCCCTAATCCCCTAAACCACTAAACCCGAAAACCCAAAACCCAAACCCTAAACCCTAAACCCTAAACCCTAAACCCTAAACCCTAAACCCTAAACCCTAAACCCTAAACCCTAAACCCAAAACCCTAAACCCTAAACCCTAAACCCTAAACCCTAAACCCTAAACCCCAAACCCTAAACCCTAAACCCTAAACCCTAAACCCCAAACCCTAAACCCAAAACCCTAAACCCTAAACCATAAACCCTAAACCCCAAACCCTAAACCCAAACCCTAAACCCTAAACTTTGGAGCTCAGGCGATCCGTTTGGAACAGCCTTGGCGGTCGGGCTTGCCGCGTCTCCATGGGCTGGCGCGCCGACCTCCCCGGGTCGTTTTCTTGAGATTGTATAAGGTTCCGGGTTAGGGGTGCAGGGGTTTAGGGGTTCAGGGGTTTAGGGCTTTAGGGTTTAGGGTTGAGGAGTTTAGGGTTTAGGGGTTCAGGGGTTTAGGTCAGTTGGGGCTTAGGGTAAAGGGCTTGGGTCTCCATAGGCTGGTTCGGTGAGTTATAAGGGGTTGTGTTCTTGGGACTGATGGCGCACGGTGTGAGGTTTAGCGTTCATGGCTTACGGCATGGGGCTTGGGCGTTGGGGTCTCGCGTTTAGCGCTTAAGGCTCAGGGCTTTGGTCTTTGGGCTTCGTCTTAAAAGGGATGTCTAGAAGCTTATATAGTTTAACATATCACAACAGAGACGTATAATGTTGCTAAGCATGGTGGCTTACGCGAGTTTCTCAACAGGAACTCAGAATGCTTGGATTTTAAGGCTTTAGGGTTCCACTCAGGCTGATCATCAAGGCCCCTGTAATACCCTTCATGGTTAATAAAATATTGGCTGGTGCGGTCTAGTACCTCATGTACGAGGTGCTTCGGACTGGCCCAATGTCAACAACCTCCCTGGAGTTACGCAGATTCCTTGAAGTGGACACTACTTATAGAAGACGCACCTGGAAGGGAAACATAATTTGGAGCAACACGTCCTTTACCTGTAGTTTCGGTTTCGGGTTCGGGGCTTCAGGCTTGTTCGCGAGAATCCGACAGCCCTAACCCGAAACCCTAAACCCTGAAACCCCAACCCCCTAAAGCCAAACCAAAACCTAAAGCCTTAAATCCTAAACCCTAAACCCCAAAAGCCCAACAACCAAACGGACGAGATTGGGAAACAAATCGTAGGAATATGTCCTCAGGATCCACAACATAACTCATCGTACTATTTATCGCTAAGGCCCCGATATTACACCCCTCCATAGTGATCCGTCTAGTAACCCTTACGAACCCCTCTAAACGGAACCTAAGCCCATGAAGAAACCTCTCACAGAGCCAGAGCCATGAACCCGCTTTGGCAGGCTCTACTTCATGGATATCTTCCTCGCCGAGCCCTTAGCAGCTGCTTTGTTGCACTTCCTGGCTCTTCTCTTGACTTTGGGGGGGTGTTAGGGCTGTAGGGGTTCTGTTAAAGGGAATTGTAAGGGTTCCTTTAAAGGGATCTGTTGGGTTTAGGGCTTTTAGGGTGTTTGGGATGTGGGGTGTTGTGCTAGGGGCTGGTAATTAAGGGCGACTCTGAGGGTTCTATAAGGGCTCAGGGTTTAGGGTTGAAGGGTCCACGTACCCATGTAGTGTATGGGTAGTTTTTTCACGTAGGGTCCCTCTCAGGGTCCTTTCTAGTTGGGCCCTTTTTTAGGATCCCTAATGTAGAGAACCTAGAGGTATCCAGGGCTTTATGGGGTTGAAGGGTTCTAGAAGCGCTTTGTTACAGTTATTTTTGCGGCTTAAGTGTTCTTGTGAATCTTTCTTTGGATTCAGGGGCTTAAGTGGTTTGGGGTTTGAGGGTTCCCTAAATTACTAAGTGATGCTCACAGCTCAAAGAGATGTGACGGGAATACTTCGCATGTCATTCATGTTTCATTGCTTCTCTAGGACCCAGAGTAGGCCCTTATTCCCTTTTTTTAGGGTTCAGGTTCCCTTATAAACCCTAAACCCTAAACCCTAAACCCCTCGAAACCAAAAAGGGCACCCTTTTTATTCCTGGGTTACTCTTAGGGTCTAGTTCTTCGGGGCAGAAGGATCCTGAAGGTTTTATGGGAGTTTCCGAAAATCGGGGGGTACCTTCTTTTGGGGGTCCTGATAATAAGGATCCTAGTATTTCGTGTACTACATTTATATAAGGATCCCCTATTTTCGGAAACTCCCATATGAGGCTTCTTAGCGCGATTTCCAGAGAGTTGTGATTCAATCCTGAACAAGATGTCTCGGGCTATGTGCGGGGGTCATTGCGAACACATTGTAGAAGCCCCTCATTCTATCCTGTGGGGAGGTGCATCTGAACTCTTGGTGATTCTCAAACCACTCGAACTCCCGGAAGTGCCCTGAATAAAGCCTGGCGTTCTTCTGGTTGGCTCTCAGGACTCTAACTCTTTGGGTTTCTATATGAACCAATCTAAGGAGGCTAAAAATTTAACTTGTAGGAGGGGTTCACAAGTCAGCCAAGAAAGGTTTCATGTTGCTGAATTAGTGGGTTTAGGGCTGAGTACAGTCGAAGCCAGTTGGAACATCAGCATCCTAATGTCCCCAAGGTAAAGTAGAGGGAATCCCAGCACTAATCATCCTCAATCCATGTTCCAGCTTTCTGGGGTTCACTCTAGACGGTACTTGAGGGTTTTAAGCCAAGCCTCGAGTTTCTACCACCACCAACGCTTTTTCAACCCCCATTAATACAAAACGCCCCGCCTGAACCCTAAACCCTAAACCCTAAATCCCAAACCCTAAACCCTAAACCCTAACTCCTAAGCCCTAAACCCTAAATCCCAAACCTTAAACCCCAAACCCTGAACCCTAAATCCAGAAAACGCCCCTAACTCCTAAACCCTAAACCCTAAATCCCAAACCCTAAACCCTAAACCCTACCTCCTAACCCCTAAACCCTAAACCCCAAACCTTAAACCCCAAACCCTGAACCCTGGACCCTAAATCCAGAAAACGCCCCTAACTCCTAAACCCTAAACCCTAAATCCAAAACCCTAAATGCTAAACCCTAAATCCCAAACGCCCCCAACACCAGGATGGGCTGCGCCATCTTCGGGCCCAAGGCATCCGGATCTACGCGGCCGAGGTCTGCTTGAAGACGCAGCGAGTTTTGTGCTTTAGGGTTTAGGGTGTAGGGTTTAGACGCAGCGAGTTTTGTGTTTTAGGGTTTAGGGTGTAGGGTTTAGACACGGCGAGTTTTGTGTCTTAGGGCTTAGGGTGTAGGGTTTAGACGCAGCGAGTTTTGTGTTTTAGGGTTTAGGGTGTAGGGTTTAGACACAGCGAGTTTTGTCTTGCTTGTTTGTTTTTTTATTTATCGTGTTTCATAACTTGAGGGTATACACGCCATTAGGTCTTGAACCTTCGAGGCCGTTGTGTTTACTTTCGCTTTGGGCTGATGTTCGGTAGAAGGTTTCAGGTAGGGTCTTTCTATTAGCGCTAAACCCTGAACCTAGTACTTGGAGGGGCAGGGGACTTAGTGAGTCAAAGTAGGGTTATAATTGGGGTAACTCCATTTAGGGTACTTATAACTCTACGTATATCCTACTTACTGAGTCCACTGCCCCTGCAAGTATGAAAGTCCGGGGCACGAAGATCCCCAATCCTCGGGTTGTTTCTAGTCGGAGGTGGAGGATTTGAGGCATGTGCAGGGCTGTAAGCCCAGAGGGTCCATATGCACTGCCACTATGCAATTAAGCCCCCAAAACCACAATAGGGATGGTCTTTTGATGCCTAACTCCATAAGGGTATCGTATATTGGGAAGGGTGACGGAAGCATTGAGGTTCAGTGGGTTTTTGAAGGATCATGGGGCTTAGTAAAAAGGGCTTTAAACCAGGTAACTCTACTCGTAATTACATAGGCCCAAGCAATGTGCTGATAACCTTACTTGCTAAATTCCATGATCCTCCAGGTAGAGCATGCAAGCACGAGTGGGTGGCTGGTTTCCAGTCCTGGGTCCTTACTTCCCAGAGACTCCAAAACCCTGTACTTGAGGAATATACCTTACATCATCAAATTCGGACTCTTATTATACTTTAAAGGATATTCCTTAAGTAAGGGGTTTTGGAGTCTCTGGGTTTATTTTGTGCTCGACGCCGATGCTGAAGCGTTTGCGCAGTACGGGCACGACCTGCTTGGTTTGTCGGGTATAGGATGAGCGGCTTAGTGTTTAGGGATCTTCAGTTGTAGGCTTAGGGAAGCTCCTTTTTACAGAGGTGTTCCTTCACCCGAAGCCTAAACCTGAAGCCCTCAGTCCTACTTCTGACTTTGCCAGGATCACTTTGCACAGCCGGTGGTGCCACACGGGGATAGGCCGCTGTGAGCTGTTTGAATCTTCATCTTGGGATTCGGGTGCATCGTCTACTAACCAAGTTCGTGCGGTTTGGGTTCCGCAGAACAGCAGATGAATCCTGAGGAGGGTTTACTTGAAGTTTCATGGGTAGTTAAAAGCGGAATCATAAGTCCCTTACTTTGGCTTGTAAATATAGTGACTCTACTTGTAACTCCACTTATAACTACCCATGAACCTCCAAGTAGGGGTATCAGAGGCAAAGCAAGGCTTTCAGACCCCGCGAGTCTAAAGCTTTCATGAGCCCACTGCCCCGATTCTCAACCCGACTTTACATCTTACATTCATTACCTGATTTGCAGATATGGTGCATGGCAGACAGTTCACATAGAAGGTTGGACAGTAGAAGCCTGGAGCGTTGACTGGGGAGACTTCTGGTGATTCGGGTGGGTGGCACAAGATGTGATCACGGCAAGTTGGGAGGAAAGATCATGCAAGAGATGGAAATTCACCGTCGCTACGGCCTACTTGGAGGGTCAGGGGTAGTTATAAGTGGGGTTATAAGTAGGGTAGCTATACTTATAACCCATATTAGGGGACTTATAGCTCCACTTAGAACCACCCCTGAACCTCCAAGAAGGCTTTACTAAAGATGGCTCAGGGCCTGATGCCGCGGGATAATATTGGCAAAGCATTCCTTAAAGGATCATGGGACTTAGTAACCAGGGTTACAATTAGGGTAACTATACTTATAACTACTTATAACCCAAATTAAGGTCCTTGTAACCTTACTTACTAAGTCCCATGACCCTCCAAGTAGCCGTCTATATTACGGAAGGGAAGCCGAGAGGCGCCGAAGGCGAAGAGCGCGAAACGCTCTGAGAAGACGGGGGCAATGCTACGGCCCTTGTTAAGGCAGAAAAGATGTCAGAAGTCTCGAGAGCAATCTCTGTCTCGTGCTGCTGATGGGATTGTAGTTTAGGGTTTAGGGTTTAGGGATTGGCCTCATAGGAAGTTACATGAACATGTATGCATGTGTGTACATGTATGCATGTAGACATACGTATTCACATGCAAGCAGGCCTGCATGCAGGCGCACGTAGAACTTTCAACCAACCAATACTCCCCTTCCAAATCAGCAGCCTGGCCAGCTCTCGCATTCTTCGTGGCTTTAGAAGCCATATTCCCCAAACCGTATGCTAGTCCTAAACCAAACCCAGCTTACAGCCCCTGACCCTACAAGCCCCAAACTTACCTTTGGTTAGTAGGGAATGGAAGATTGGCTTTAATAGTAGTTATAATTATACCCCATTCCTCCGTTCCCTACTAACCCTAACCTCCTAAACCCCTAAGCTCCATTCCCTAAACCCTAAGCCCTAAGCCCTAAACCCTAAACCCTAAACCCTAAACCCTAACCCCTAAACCCTAAACCCTAAACCCTAAGCAAACCCTGAGCCAGTCACTGGGCACTCATCGTCGGTCACGAGGACGACGGTCTGTCCCAGGACCGACGGGTTGACCCTACTTGGAGGGGCTTTGGGGTTTTGGGGTTTAGGGTTTAGGGTTTAGGGTTTAGGGTTTAGGGTTTAGGGGTTAGGGTTTAGGATTGAAGGCTTAAGGGATCTATGGGGTTTAGGGTTTAGGGTCTACTTGGAGGGGCTTTGGGGACTTAGTCAGGGATCTCAAAGGGCCTCCTTAAAGGGATCTCTATAGGGTTCCTTAAAGGGATCTATGGGGTTTAGGGTTTAGGGTCTGCTTGGAGGGGCAGGGGACTTAGTAAGTCGTTTATAAGTAGGGTTATAGTTGGGGTAACTCCATTTAGGGTACTTATAACTTTACTTATATCCTACTTACTAAGTCCCCTGCCCCTCCAAGTAGCTTGTAAATTTTTTAGGGGCCTAAATAAGTACCTATGCTATTCTGGGGGTTCCATAGTATAATATACTTATAGCATAATGGGCCGCAAAACCCTATTCTAATCATTAAGGCTCCCATATTACTTAGGGTTTAGCGGTTGGGGTTTCAGGGTTTAGGGGCTTGGGGTTTAGGAGGGCTTTGGATTGGGACAAGGAATGGTAGTGTGCTAAACAGCCACAACGGCGTTTGGTACAGATCTCTTCAGGATCTGCGGCGGTGGGTTATTTTAGGGTTTAGGGTTTAGATTATTCGAACGTGCTCTTCCGATTCATAGGTTTTGAATCCATGAGGCTTCTGGTGTGTTGAGGGCGTTTGCAAGGGTTTTTGCAAGATTTTGTTGGGATCATTGAACTTGGCAAGCAAGTTGCCAGTACGCCTCGGAGGACAAGAGAGCTTGCTCTCATCGCCCATTTTGCTAAGTCCTCTTCTCTTGAAGGCGCTGAACCTTAAACCTTTAACCCCAAACTGTACTTAAAGGGTCATGGGACTTAGTAACTAGGTTATAATCAGGGTAACTGTACTTATAACTGCGTATAACCCCGATTCAGGTACTCATAACCTTACTTACTAAGTCCCATGATCCTCCAAGTAAGCCTAAACCCTGCACTCTAGCCTCCAACTTTGGAGTGCAAGCAAATGTCAAGTTGGTGGGCGTGAGGTTTGGTCGGAATAACAAGTACTGAGAGTCCCCGAAACCACTATACCAAATAGTATAGCCCCCCCAAAACCCTATTCGAATCATTACGGCCTGCTCTTCGTCGCTGAAGATGATCAGTTCGGCATTTTCTGATTGTATACCACAAAGCTTGAGCCGCAAATTCCGAAACCCTAAATCTTTAAACCCCAAGCCTTTTTCGGCGCTGCTGGCCAGGAATGCGTGGAATTAAGTGATGCGCGCATCTGCGTCACGGAGATGCAACTACCCAGACCCCCAGGAGGATCTAGAAAGTAGATCCCCTAATTTGGGGCCCTATACTATTAACGCTTCTTTTTTGGAACCCCAATTAAGGGATCTACTTTTTGGATCCTCCCAGGGGTCTGAGTAAGTTAAGGTTTCCAGAACGGATCTGTTGTGAGGGATCTTTCAGGGTCTTAGGCTGTTGGGGTTGGGTTTTCGAGTTTAGAGTTTAGGGTAGGCTTTGGGTTTAGGGTTTAGGGGTTTAGGGTTTAGGGTGTGTCACAGTGCCACGGCGCGCCCCACCCATGGAGTGGTCGTGGGTCGCGCCGTCTTCGTAACGTGGAACCCACCCACAACCACCCGAAGCAGGATTAGAACGGGTTTTGTGTTCTGCTTCTTCTTATTCGAGTGCTGCACTAGCCGAAAAGACGTTGCAATGTTGCGGAACGTCAAAGGGACATCCGAGTGATGTAGTCACAAAGTAGCAGCGACGCCCTCGCTCGTCCTCGCCGGCCGCCAGAGTCGTCCGTCAGCCGTCGTCAGAGTCGTCCGTCAGGGCCCAGTGCCAGGCCTCCAGAAGTGGTCTGCAGCCGTCCGCTGTCCGTGCCAGTCCGGCCAAGAGTGCTGATCATCCAGTCGGCCGCCAGGGTTTTTTCGCCCGGCAGTCCGCCAGAATTGTCCAGCTTTGCCGCCAAACTCGCACTCCAAGCTCCTTGCCAGAGTCGGCCACTGTCCCCAAGCTCTTTCTAGGACGTCCCGTCACTGGGTCCCCGCAAGGTCACCCCGCTGTCCCCGCCAGGGTCGCTTGGTCAGGGTCGCCGTCCCCGCCAAGGTCCTTACGCCGTCCTTGCCAGGGTCGTCCGCCGTCCCCGCCACGATCGCCCGTCCCCGCCAGGGTCGTCCGCCGTCCTCCAGAATCGTCTGCCAAGCTGTTTTTGGCCTTTTTAGTTGCTGTCAAAACCAAGTGCCCGCCAGAGTGTCCGCCGTCCCCGAGGGTTGCCCGCCGTCCCTGCCAGGGTCGTCCGTCTGCCAAACTGTTTTTGGCCTTCTGTCAAAGTCAACCAGTATGGTCGTCGGGCCCAGAAGCCTCACCGCCAAGTCCCCACCAGAGTTGTCCGCCGTCCCCGCAGGGTCACCCGCCGTCCCGTCCGCCATCCCCTCCAGAGTCCGCCAGAGTCGTCCGCCGTCCCGCCAGGGTCGCCCGCCGTCCCCGCCAGGGTCGTCCGCCGTCCCCAAGCTGTTTTTGGCCTGGTTAATTGCTGTCACAGCAGAGTCGTCCGCCGTCCCCGCCAGGGTTGCCCGCCGTCCCCGCCGGGGTCGCGCGCCGTCCCCGCCAAAGTCATCCGTCCACCAAGTCCCCGCCAGGGTCGTCAGCCGTCCCCGCCAGAGGACTCGCCGTCCTTGGCAGGGTCGCTCGTCAAGCTCTTTCTACCAGGTTCCCCGCCAGGGTTCTCCGCTGGGAGATAAGGCGCCATCCTCTCCAGAGTCGTCTGCCAAGCTGTTTTTGGCTTTTTCAGTCCCTGTCAGAGTCGGGTCGCCCGCCGTCCCCGCAGTCGTCCGCCGTCCCCCTCCAGAGTCGTCTGCTTTTGGCCCTTTTGCTGTCACAGCAGAGTCGTTCGCCGTCCTCGCCAGTGTTGCCCGCCGTCCCCGCCAGGGTCGCGCGCCGGTCCCCGCCAAAGTCGTCCGTCCACCAAGTCCCCGCCAGGGTCGTCAGCCGTCCCCGCCAGAGTCGCCCGCCATACCCGCCAGGGTCGCTCGTCAAGCTCTTTCTACCAGGTCCCGTCCCCGCCAGGGTTCTCGTGCTGGGAGATAAGGGTACCCAATTTTACTATTGTGCCCCATGGCTAGCAGTGCCAAATCAGGTCTGGTAGACTCGATCTGCTTGGCCAAGCAAGCAGATCTCGAAGCGGTAGCGTTCAGTGGTACCGGCCGCCGCCGGGCGCGGGCGGCCAATGGTTTAGAGTTTAGAGTTTAGGGTAGGCTTTGCAAGACGCGGGCCCAGGGCTTCAACCTAGGGTGTAGGATTTAGTTCAAGGTCTCAGGTCCCTAAAACCCCAACCCTTAAACCCTAAACCGACAGCCACCTAAAACGCCCCAAAATTTAGGAAATGCGTTTAGACTTGGGCGTCAACCCTCAGTCAACCAAGCTCCCCAAACCCTACTTGGAGGGGCAGGGGACTTAGTAAGTCGATTATAAGTAGGGTGATAATTGGGGTCACTCCATTGGTTACTTATAGCTCTACTTATATATATATATATATATCCTACTTACTAAGTCCTCTGCCCCTCCAAGTAAGCCCTAAACCCCAAATGCTGAAGGACCCCGCTACTACGAACGAAGATTCCGCCACGGGTACCTATGGCAGTTTGTGCTGTCGGGGGAACGTTGCTGGGGGAGGGTGAGTTGGGGGTCTGTGGTGCCTTGGGGCACCGCGCCTCCAGGCCCGACCTGCTGCTTCCGTTGGCTCCCAGTATCACAACCCACTGATTCTATCCAACAACGCGGGCACCATGACTCATGGCCCGACCTGCTGCCTCCGGGGGTCGAAAGTAGCTGCATGGCTCGTGCTTTGGACACCGGCTTCTGCTCTTAAGGACTTAATAGGAACGTTTGCTGGGCAGGTGATCCTCGGGGTGTGTGCCGCAATGGTTCGCTGCCCCTTACAGCCCTCTGTGCTGCGCCTTGGGGCTGTTGCTCGTGATCTTATGCTTGCTTCTGAAGCATTTGTGGCGCAGGCTTCCCTCGCTTGCCATTTGTTGTTTCTTTCATTCATGCCGCGCGACGTCGACGACACATTTTGGACTGGACGGCCTACGTTTTCGCTCTAAACCGCGAGCCGACCGGGAGATGCGCGAACGGACGAGACGGGGATGGGATGGGATGGGACGGGGATGGGGATGGGGACGGGTGCGACACCGGCGACGGCGACAAGGACGGGGCCAGGACGGGATGGGACGGACGCAGGGACGGGGACCGGGGAGGTTGCGAGGACGAAACGGGGATGCGGAAAAATGGAAACAGGGGAGGAACGCATCCGGAGCGCAACATCGTTTTTTTAATATTAGCCGCTGTATTAGCCCGTTATTAATAAGAAATGCAGTACTTTTTCTAGGGCTGCCCAAACGCCAAACGCTTCTTTTCGGGAAACCGAAAGGCCAGCATTCTCTGCCATGTTTGTCCCGCAACCCGTAGGTTTGCCCCCGCATCTTCGCTGTTGACCACATTGCGCAGGAATCAACGGACGTATTGACGTCAGGGTTTAGCGTCTGATGCGAGTTCACGTTGCTTTGCATTGCCTGTTCCTGTGCCGTATATCCGTAATACACTTGCCAAACACGTGCCCACGCACAAGCGACTGCCGCCGACAGTCTTATTCGAAGTGTAGGACGTCCTCGGATTTCGGAGAAGCATTTGGGCTGTATTCCAGTGCGGCTGCAAAATAGCTCTTCTATATGAATCCGTTATTAAGAAATACATAACTGTGGAGTGGGCGGCTCATTGCCTGCTGAATTACAGGAAAACCAAGTCGCCCGCATTCGGTGGTAAGTTTGCCCTGCAAGCCGTAGGTCTGCCTTCATCGGCGCAAGCAGCCGTGTGTGTTGCATCTCGGCTGCCACACACATGTGTGTGGCTCCTGCAAACACGCATGTTTGTGTCACTGGATCTCGAACCAAATGCAAAATGCTTCGCAAACATGCCTCTGTTCCGTGAGACAACCGTGTGTGTTGAATCTCGGGAGCCACACACGCCACACACATGTGTATGGCTCCTGCGAACATGCATTTCTGTGTCGCTTGACCTGTTGCTATGCTTAGTTGTATTCCTGTAACACTTGAAGCTTCAGATTTGCCGATTGCGGCACACATGTATGCGGCTGAGAACACACACATGTGTGTGGCCAACCTTGACAAGCTGGCACGGACCAGGGCGATTCTGCACAAAATGGGGTGCTCAGAGTCGATGAACCCACGGGTGAGGCTCTGGGCGGTCTGGAGAGCGCGGACCTTAAACATCATGCTCGGCTGCCACCGGGGTTGCTTCGGCACAGGTGGGTAGTGTCAAGTCCCGTGGAGCGCGGACTCTAAACGGGCGCTTGGCGCCCCACCAAGCTCAACTACAGCGAAGTGGAGGAGGTGCCCGGCTGTCTCTTAAAGCGGGGGCCATCAGTAACCCCCCACCTCCGATGAATCTTCGCGCAGGCACGGGGGCCTGGGAGCAGGACCGGGCAATGGCCTGCTCTGAACCCCACAGGCGGCGGGGCCTGGGAGCAGCACCATTACTTGATGGGGTAGTGGCCCTGCTCCGAAACCGTATCACATTTACGAGTGCCCAAACAGTTGTGTTGCAAAGGGTACGCCTTTCGCACAGCAGTTGTGTTTGAAAGGGTACGCGCTTGACGCAACTGTCGTGTTTGAGAGGGCACAACACAAGTTGTTTCACTCGCCGCACACACACACACACACACGTGTATGTCGGTTTTGCAAGCTGATGGTCACCAACGTGTCACCCCGGTCCAGCAAACAGTGCACGTTTTCATGCTTGCTTGAAACACCGGTGTGGGGACACATCCGGATAAACAGAAATCCATGCACATGTTTCTTCGAGTGGATGCATTCAGGGTTGCGGTCGCTGTCTCTACATGCAGGCTACATTAGGTTTCCTTGGCTGCGTAGCTAGCTCCAGCTTTCAACAATGGCAGCCGTGGAAGAAGTCCTCCAAGCTGCAACCGCTGCAGACTGCTTTGACGTCTTGGGTCTGGAGCCAAAGCTGGCAACTTTCGCCCGTCCCGAGGACCGTCTGCGGAGGTGCACGCTCATGCAGCAATACACAGAAGCCGATTTCAAAGCCGCCCTCAAAGTCCGTCAGCTACAAGTGCATCCGGACAAGAACAAGATTCCAGGCCAATCTGAAGCTGCTGCTGCTTTCAGGGAGGTCATGCGTGCATGGGGCCAGGTCAGCGACGAGAGCCTGCGCCAAACCTACAGTGCTAACCTGAGAGCTCAAGCCGTACTCCATCTGCAACAAGCCACGGCGGTGGCCAGCCTGCGCACCGCCGCCCCGGTCACAGCGGAGCCACCTGCAGCATCGGAAGTGCCAACACCACCACTCCCAAAAGTGTTGCATGCGCCGGGCGGCTCTGTTCACACATTGGCGAAGCATATCCGGGCCCAGGTGGATGTTTACTTTCATCCTCCAGGCTATCGAGCCCTTGTAGAATATGGTTTAGGGTTCAGGGTTTATAGAATCATCGTAGAAGCCGTATGAATGTGGAACCAATTAAACCCTAAATCCTGAACACTATAGCTCCTAGACCCTGACACCTAAACACCATAGCCATGATTTCTGAGACCTAAAACCTAAACAGTATAGTTCCTAAACCCTAAACCCTCGAACCTAAACAGTATAGTTCTTGAGCCCTAAACACTAGAGACCCAAGCAGTTTTGGAGGCTGAGAGAGCTGGCTTTTGCAGCTTGAGTTCCAGCTTTGGATGAGTTTTGTTGGTTTGGGGTTGAGGGTTTAAAGTTTATGCTTTTAAGTCTAGGGTCTAGGCTTTTGCCTTAGAGTTTAGGTTTTAGGGCTTAGGGTTTATTAGAGTTTACGGTTTAGGGTTTGGGTGTTTGTTAGGGGTGTAGGGTTTAGGGTTTAAGGTGTTTTTTGTTTTGGGCGGGTTGGTGAGTCGAACATCTAGAGGAGTTTTGCCTGAATGAGACAAATTTCCAACCAAGGTTTTTGCAGAACACCCAATACACAAGCCAACCTCAAAATCTTTAAACTACAGAAACTTGCATAATTCTGAGTATCATCCACCTATAGTCCCTATACACCTAGAATAACCTATAATGCCATTCCTGAGCATTCCTTATTCTATATACCGATACTTCAATGCAGCCCAACATTTAAATCTTGGTATCAAGGCTCCTATATTATAGTACCTTAAACCCTAAACCGCCTTGAACTATGCGCCCCAGCCCTGAAAGCAAGAGTTCCAGGACTGATAAAATTCAGATCTAGGGTTGTAAGATCCCGGTTTTGCCGACGATTGCTGATTGAGCCATAAACCTTGCACACACTGCCCTCAACCCAAACCCCAAAACCCAAAACTATAAACCCAAAACCTTAAACCCTAAACTAAACCCTGAACCCAAAACCCTAAATCCAAAACCCCAGATCGCTGAGACGAGCCTGCTGAGGGGGGCGCAGTGGCGTCGTTCGGGTGCAGGGGAGTTTCCGAAATTTAGGGGTACATTATTTCGGGGTCCTTATAATAATGATCCTACTATTAGGGTTCTCTATTAGAGTCCCCTATTTTCGGGAATTCGAGAAGCTCAACGAACCCTGGAGAAAGACATGACAAGTCACCTTGATGCGAACAAGTCCGTTTCAAACCATAGTCACAGAGACTGGTATTAGCTGTCTAACCCCTATATGCCCTAAACTGAACCCACTAAACCCTAAACCATCTTTAGCCTAAGGCTCCATAGTAGTTCCTTTATGGGGTCATATGTAGAAACTTACATGGTGATCCCAAAAGGGAACTAGTATGAGGCCTCTGGGTAGCCTTTAGCATTCTGCAGCGCTCAGGTGCCTCAATCACAAGGCGAATCGTTAAACGTCGCCCACGCCGCGGCGATCTGTCTCTACGAACTCTCCCGCGATCTGAGAAAAAGCAGTGCTGCTGGGTTGGTGGTTTAATCTAGATGTCCGAAGAATTCGTTTCAATGTTCCTTATATAGTCTCGGTGTCGATATGCAAAATTATGCTATAACATACCCCAAGGCCCGAGGGTTTAGGATGTGGGGTTTACAGCTTGGGCTATCGGCAAACGGCTGTGGGCGTTGAGAAAAAGTAGCGCTTTCGCTGTTGTTCGCTACACCCTAATTGCCCTAAACCCTAGACCCTAAGCCCTAAACCCTAAGCCCTAACCCTAATCCTTAAACCCTAAAACCCTAAACCTAATCCCTAAACCCTAAAACCCTAAACCTAATCCTCAAACCCTAAAACCCTAAACCTAATCCCTAAACCCTAAAACCCTAAACCCTAATCCCTAAACCTTAAATCCCTAAACCCCAAACCCCAAACTCCACAAAACAACCCTGAACTGTAAAGCCGGCCTATCTCTAAGGTTCAGAAACGGTTTTCAGTCTCGGCCCAGACGCTGCCGGTATGAGAGTCCCTGAAACGTTGGGAGCCGTTTAGAATATAGACTCCAACATTTAGGGTTTCGGGTTCAGGGTTCAGGGGCTTGATAATCAGTGCTCTTCGTTGAAGCCTTTTTTTATTAAATCCGCAATGTGCCCCAAGATCGTAGAATAGTCATTAAGGCTCCTACACTATCCTGAGTGTAAAGATGCTGAAGCAAAGTGCCTGCGTGCTTGTCGGAAGCCGCAAACCCACACCCCTAAGCCACACAACTTTCCAAGACACCAAACCTCAAAGCTTTAGCCCTCAAGCTACACGCCCTGAGCCCCTAAACCCTTTGAGTCCTAAGTCCTAAATACTATAAACCCCCCAAAACCCTGAAAGCCCCAAACCCCTAACTCAGCCATCTCTGTACCGTGGCTCAGGGCTCAAAGGTCTGTAAACTCCTGATGTTTCATGCTTCTTCTCCTCCGCCTCGTAGGTTTAGGGTTTAGGGGGCTGGGTTTAGGGTTTCGTAGGTGGTTCTAGCAATAGAGGGTCTGGGGATGACAGGAAATGGAAAGCACAACACCGAATATCATGTGGGATCTGTTCTACGGATGCAGGTAGCTCCTTTCTGACTGATGGATGGATGCCGATAATTACACAGACAGACAAACAGACAGAGAGAGAGACAGAGAGAGACAGAGAGAATAGATAGATAGAAAGGTAGAACCTAGAATAAACAAGATAGTTGCGCACGCACACATACATAGGCACGTATTTAAGCCGATAGCACAAAGCTTGTGGTAGCGGAGAGGCGCATGGTTCGCACAGAGATTTGGATCAATGGTGGCGATCCCTTCGAGCAGACGCTGCCGTGGGAGCAAGAGCTGTCGTCGAGCGATAAGATCATCTATGCCTTGCTGGCGGCGTCGCTTGGCCAGCACGGCAACAACTTGTGACAAGCAGCGCTCAACCACGATACACACCGTGCCCTCGAATCACAGGAGGTCCCAAAGGCATGCAGATCTCCCGCTCTTAGCCCCGAGCAGGGAATCTGCATGTCAGAAGTTCACCGTACTAGGGTTTAGGATTAGGGATTTAGCGGTAAGGTCCTTTCTAATCCTGCTGCTGCGGGTGATCTCAGCGGCCTTCGATGCGGTAAGATTCACTGAGCCAGCTGCGCCTGCTATCTCAGAAGGATTGCAGTCGGGGTTCAGAGTTTAGGGTTCACGGTTTACAGTAGGGGTTGAGGGTCCAGCGTCTAAGGACTTGAATCTTGAATTAGAGGTTTCAACGTTGAAGGGCTTCAGTTAACAGTTAATCAACAGCAGGCCGAAGGAACGTAAGGTAGTAATGAAGATGTAAGGATTTTGTAAGGGTTTTGGGATTTGGCTTTTGCTTTCATTTAAGGATTATGGATCGTGGGACTAAGTTACGAGGGTTATAGGCAAAGTAGCACCTTCAATTGCTTCTAACCTCTTTTAAAGGTACTTATAGCCTGACTTACAAAGTCCCCTGACCCTCCAAGTAGGCTTTCAGGATCCGGCCTTGAGGCTTTGAAGGTTTGAGGGCATAGGGTGTCTGGGGTTTTGGGATGAGGGCCCGCCTCTTCTTCTCCAAAGCCGCGCATCTTTTTCTCTAAAGCCGCCTTTCCTTCTCTAAAGTTGCGAAAGCTGCCCCCCCTTTCTTTGAACCCGCCTCTCCTTCTAAACCCTAAACCCCAAGGCCTGTATCCTACACACTAAAGCCTAAATCCTACACCCTAAAGCCTGAATCCTACACCCTAAAGCCGAAGCCCTAAACCCTAAATCCTACACACTAAAGCCTAAACCCTAAACTTAAACCCTAAAGCCTAGATCCTAAACCCTACGCCTAAACTTTAAACCCTAAAGCCTAACTCCTGAACCCTAAAGCCTAACTCCTAAGCACTAAAGCCTAAACCCTAAACCCTTAAAGCCTAAATCCTAAACCCTAAAGCCTAAGCCCTAAACCCTACACCCCAAAGCTTAAATCCTAAACCCTAGACCCTAAAGCCTAAACCCTAAACCCTTTAAAGCCTAAGTCCTGAGAGCGCCAAGCTTCAGCCCGACCGCTGTGGCAGTTTTATGGCCTCAATGCTTCCTTTGGGGTACCTATAAATAATTTTGATGTTTGGTTTTTATAATCCCTAAGAAACAGTACCTAGAAATAATTTTTGATTTTTGACTATTATAATCCCTAAGAAACAGCTAACATTGTAATTTTTGCCAGGGTTCTAAGTTCAGTATAGCTTCTTCTGCTCAGAGAGCTTTGGGCAGCCACTACAGAGGGCCTAGGGGTACCTTGGGGTTCCTCCTTTAAGGGTTCCTATAAGGGATCTGTAGGGTTCAGGGTTTAGGGAGGTTTGTCATAGGGGTAAATAAGTAAATATCTGAATAAATATAGATAAATATATACATATATATAGCAGTACTATTCTGTGGGTTCCTTGTTATGACCATGGTATAGCAAACCCCAAAACCTTAGTCGAATTAGTACGGCTCCTGTACTAGGGGTTTTGGTTTACGGGTTTAGGGTTTGGGTTTCCTAGCCCAAAGGCTCCATGTACTATTATAATAGATACTTAAGCCTTAAAGGGGATGGGGTCAGAACCCCCAACACCCGAACCCCTTTCCATGGTTTAAACCCCGTTTAATCCTCATCTTCTGAACACCCAAGCCCTCAACGGCCAGTCCTCCTCAAAGGCTAAGGCCCTAAGCCCCGAAGCCCTCAACCCCAAACCAATTACAAGTTACAAGCTTAAAGCCGCCAGTCTGTGCAGGACCTTCGGTACCTTTCGAACCCCTGCAGCTTGGCGGGAGTACTGTGCCTTACGGTTTGGGGCCGGGTTGACGGTTTATCAAAGGGGAAAAGGAGGGACCCTTAGTGGGGACCCCTACCCTGTAATGGGCTATATAATGGGTATATAATAGCTATATTAAGGGTATATACCTAGGGGTCCTTATTAAGGGTCCCTCCTGTTACCCTTGGAGTTTAGGGCTTAGGTAAGCAGCGAGTTCCTTAAGATAGTTTTGGTTCAAAAACCACAGAGCCTTCTTCAACCACTCCGAGCTTTTTTATAGGTTCAACAGTGTTCCAAGAGTTTAAGTACAGGCGTGGATTGTGGGGCTTTGGGTTTCGGGGCGTAGGGTTCACAATATGGGGTTTAGGGTGTGGCCAACCAGATGAGTTGGTAGGGCATCGGGTAAACCAATATGAGGGATGTTTGGGCTTTGTACAGGATGGATGTACAGTTCTATTTCACCTTTACTCCTTTATGTTGTACATCTGGGCCGTAGACCCCAAAGCCTAAACCCTAAACCCTCAACCAAGTCTATTCGAAGCTCGCATTAAAGCCATTTTTCCCTGAGGCCTAAATCCTAAACCCTGCCCTGTTCATTCAAGACACCTGGCACAGGTTCTTCGGCTTAGCTGCACTGGGCGTTCTGATAAAGTGGCTCGGAGAAACCGTCTTTAAGGTTTAAGGGCTTGGGGTTTAGGGTTTTAGATTTGAGTGTGGTTCTGAAATCTGAGCTCTTCGGTGTTGCGAAAGTTGGGCGTCTGGTTCCAGATCCTGTTTGGTCCGAAGCATTGGCCGATTAGATCTTCTCCTAGAAAGCTCCATGGACGTTGTTCAGCAGACGCCGACACCGATGGCGATTGTTAAAATTACAGGAACAGCAATTCTGAGACGCCGACACCGATGGCGATTGTTAAAATTACAGGAACAGCAATTCTGAGAAGCAGGTTAGTGGTGCCTCGAGGGCGATGCCGTCACCCGATAATATACTGTAGTGTTACAGCTACGGGGGTTGCAGGAGATTGAACCCCAAACTCGAGACCCTAAACCGGAAACCCTGACACAAATCTGTTTTGCACCCTCTTACTACGAACCCTGAGCTGTGGACCCTGTAAGGTAGTTGTTAAACCGTATGATCGAAATCCTGCATTACCCATAACAAGGAATCCACCATAATTCCCATAGTCTAGGGCCATTAAGGTAATCCAGGATTTATATCATCAATCCCAAACCCTAAACCCTATAGATCCCTTAAAGGCTTAAAGGATAGCCTTATAGATCCCTCTAAAGGAACCCATTTGTATCATCAATCGTATCAGAGCTCTGAGTCGCTTGTACATTGTTCCCTATAGCCCCTGCTTTAAACAGGACCTTTCATTGAACACCCACCCTTCATCGAGCCACATTTTGTCCAGATTTTCCCAGAGCAAATGAGCAACGAAGAGGCCAAAACCCCGGAGAGCCCTGAAACATAAACCAATAACCCAGACAAGCCAACTCAGCTTATGAACTATTTATAGCACAGAATTCGAGCCCCCTCACAATGCTTCGCTAAGATCCCAGTGTACGCCCAATAGACCTGCTACATTGCCCACACACCCCTAAACCCTACCTCGACTTGTTTTGTAGCCCGCGACCGCAAAGACTCTGTATTCGGGCTTATATCAACCTCCTACAGAAAAGGTAGGTCCTGGTAGTAGGGTTCGGATGCATGCTACAACACATGCTCTCAACCCTGAACGCAAACTGTCGGTTCACTGAATTGCCGTAGTTGCCGGGCAAAAAAACCGCATAAACACCCAACTATGATCCTAGACCCTAAACAGGTCTACAGGGTTTCGACTCGACACCTGAAACCCCAAACCCTAAACCCTAAACCTTATAGATTCTGTCATAGATCCCTTTAAAGGAACCCTATAGATCCCTTTGAAAGAGCCCTAAACCCTAAACCCTAAACCTTATAGATTCTGTTATAGATCCCTTTAAAGGAACCCTATAGATCCCTTTAAAAGAGCCCCAAACCCTAAACCCTAAGGGTGGCTAGCAACTTCTCCCTGGGCCTGCTGGCCGCAAAATGGGTCTTGGCTGGCGAGCAGGTGGCCGGGTCAAGAAGGGCTGGTTTGTCATCGAAGATTAGGGGTACCTTAGGGTTCCTTTAAAAGGATCCTTGAAGGGTTCGTATAAGGGATCTATGGGGTTTAGGGTTTAGGGAGTTTCCGGTATGTCATATTGGGAGTTTCCGAAATTCAGGTTACCTTATTTTGGGGTACTATTTCAGGGTCCACAACCCAGAGACTCCAAAACCAGTTCATTAAGGAATATACCTTAAATTTTAGGAGGATCCCCAACATAATCTAAGGAATATTCCGTAATTAAGGGATATTGGAGGCTCTGGGCAGGGGTGGTTTGTAACATAGGGCCTCTGAGAGTTTTCCGGTGATTATACTAGAGAGCATGAGGGTAGCGGTTTTTGGTTCAGGGTTTAGTCGTTTTGGGTTTAGTCTTTAGGTTTTATGGGTTTAGTCTTTAGGTTGTGGTGTTTCCGGCTTCAATGATGTTTAAGGCTTTGGGAGCAAGCCTTTATTTCTGTTCTCTGGACATCTGGCTCTCCCGGCCAGGGTTCAGGTTCAGCTTGATCTATCGCCCTGTTACCTTTACGGTTCTCCTGAGCCGGCAACCAACAGACATGACCCATCGTGACCATCGTGTGAGAAATAATGGGACCAAGAACGCAACACACACACACACAACAATGGTTAGAATCTTATCGGAAGCTGTTAATCTGTGGTCAATGCCAGAAGAATCCTAGGAATGGTATCCTTGAATGGAGTAAAACTGCAAGTGGTGGTCCTTCTCGTAATGCCAAGGTGGGTTTCCCTCTATTCGCCTGCTTCTGCATGGTGGCCGCCAACACAGAGCTGCTGGTGTCTGCAGGGCTGGTGTCCCACTTGCGTGCCATATTGGTAACTTGGTGAAGGCGTCGGGTTTAAGGAATACCATGGCCTTTGACTTTCCGTGGGAACCTAACCCTAAACCCCAAACCCTAAAGCCTCAACCCCTAAACGCTAAACCCTAAACCCCTAAACCCCTAAACCCCAAACCTAGGGACCCGAAAGCCTCAACCCCTAAACCCTAAACCCCTAAACCCTAATTCCTAACCCCTAGAAGCCCTGAACTACTGAGAGCGCCTCAAAGCCGAGGTGAAGCTCGCGATCCAGCGGCAGGTGAAGATCAAATTCACCTGCATCTCGCACTTGCTCGGATCGCAGGTGGGTAAAGCCTCTTGTTCAGCGTTTAGGGTTTAGGGTTTAGGATAGTGCATTTCCAGGACGTCAGCACTTTCAGGCTTTACATTTTTTCGGACCCTAAGCCGCGTTTACTCACAACCCCCACTGCCCTGGTGAAGAGCAGCTGCAGAAGCAAACCTTCAACCCTAGCCCTAAATTCTGAACTTAGGGTTTAGGGTTTAGGGTTCTGAATCCCAACCTTAAACCCCAAATCCTGCACCCAAAACCAAGAATCCAAATCCCCAACCCCGAACCTGAAGGCCTCAACCACCAACCCTGAACAACTAGGACCCAGAGTAGGCCCTTATTCCCTTTTTTAGGGTTCGGGTTCCCTTATAAGGCCCTTTAAACCAAAAAAAAGGGCATCCTTTTTATGCCTGGGTTACTCTTGGGTCTAGACAAGAGCAGCTAAGTTTTGCGTCATCGTGAGCGCCGCCTCCACCGTCGTTCTGGTTGTGCACCTGTCGGACCACCCATTGAGACTTGTCGGTAACTTGAGCCTATCCAGGGCTACCCTGAGCTCCGGCGTGTCCTTGTTTTTTATTTTTTGGTGGGTTTGGGTCTCGGGCCTCGGGTCTCGGGCTAGTCTAGGGCTTAACTCTTCTTTGTCACAAATCAGTTTTTATTGGTAAGGGTGTTTTGTTTTCATCTTTGGATCCATTAGTTGCTGTTCGTCTTCTGACTTGCAGAAGGAGCAAAGAGGCTCTGGTCACCACTATCCTACATGTGATTTAATGTGTGCAATACGATAGTTGTCTGCCTGTGGTCGCTTCGTTGGAAGTGAACCCTAAACCCTAAACCCTAAGCCCTAAACCCTAAACCCTAAACCAGCGCTAAACTCGACTGCGAGACTAACTCAAAGCTCCTACCCTTCAAGGACCCCAAACCCAAAACAGGGAACCCCTATAACAAGTCATAAAGCCGTAGCCCAAAGCCTTAAAGAGCGATAGAAAGGTATCTGGAACCCTCATAAGACCTAATCCTAAGCTTGAAATCCTCAGAAAAGCAAGCTCGAACCCTTATGAAACCTAAACCCTAAGCCCAAAGCCTTAAGCCCTTAGAAAGGAAGCTGGCAACATGGCTGGGTTTCACCCTAAACCCTACACCCTAAATCCTAAACCCTAAACCCTAAATCCTAAATCCTAAACCCTAAACCCTTAACCCTAAACCAAAACCCTCAGAAAGGAAGCTGGCAACGTGGCTGGGCTCCACCCTCGGCCTGCTCCTTTGGGTCAATGCGAGCTTTAAGAGCATTGGGCTCATGTCCATGGAGGCTGAAGCTCCGGGTTTAGACTTTAGGGGTTTAGGGGTTCAGGGGTTTAGGGGTTCAGAGGTTTAGGGGTTTAGGGGTTTCGGGGTTTGGGGTTCAGGGGTTTAGGGGTTTAGGGGTTTAGGGGTTCAGGGGTTCAGCGGTTTAGGGGTTTAGGGGTTTAAGGGTTTAGGGATTTCGGGGTTTGGGGTTCAGGGGTTTAGGGGTTTAGGGGTTTAGGGGTTCTGGGGTTTAGGGGTTTAGGGTATTGGGTCTAGGGTTTGGGTTTAGGTTTTAGTTGAGTTTCAGAGGGTAGAGGGTTGAGGGTTTCATTGGGCTCAGGTCTTGTGCAGGGTTTAGGCTTCAGGGTTTAATTCAGACGAATACTGCATCGATCATCGAGTCGAAGCTGGATCATGACGGCTTCGGTTTCAGCGGCGGGTGGATGTTATTGTGGGGGCCTTAATAATCAGAATACGGTTTTGGGGGTTCCTTCTTCTAAGTGTAGTATAATATACCCCAAAACCCTATTCTAATTATTCAGGCCCCTACATTAGCGGAGTTGACAGTTTCTGTCGGATTGAGGGTTCGGTTTGGTTTAGATGCTTAGTGTTTCTGCGTGACTTCGCTTAAGACAAGACGTCCAGGGTCAGAATCTAGTGCTGCTGCTACGACTTACTACTACTACTACTACTACTACTACTACTACTACTACTACTACTACTACTACTACTTCTACTACTACTGCTACTTCTACTGCTACTACTACTACTACTACTACTACTGCTACTGCTACTGCTACTGCTACTGCTACTGCTACTACTGCTACTGCTACTACTGCTACTACTACTACTACTACTACTACTACTACTACTACTACTACTACTTCTACTTCTACTTCTACTACTTCTACTACTTCTTCTACTTCTACTACTTCTACTACTTCTACTACTACTTCTACTACTTCTACTACTACAACTACAACCACAACTGCTACTACTTTGCTTTGTGCCTGGCTCTGGAGTCGCAAGCTTCCGCAGGTGTGGGAGGAGATGCTTTAATTGTAATAAGGACACCCCCTCAAAACAAAAACCTATTCTAATTGAGGGGCCTTAATAATGACCTATACTATTTTGGCGGTTCCTTATTGTAGGTAAAGTATAATGGGCGCCGAAACCCTATTCTAATGATTAAGGCCCCTAGATTATAGTACCCTTATACATCCCTTGTTAGTAGCCCTGAAAGTCAACTTTTAAGGAACCCTATAATAGTTCTTAAGGCCCCTAGGTTATAGTACCCTTATAGATCCCTACATCCCTTAGTAGCCCACATGAAGCTTCCGCAGGTGTGGGAGGAGATCAAGCCCATCAAATCCTCTTCCGAAGAGAAGTCCGTGGTCGAATTTGCAGAGAGCTTGTCGCTCCAAAGCGGGCAGCAGGAGAGGGGTTGGGCGATGCTTTTAAGGGTTCCTTTCAGGGTTTAGGGTTTAGTGTTTAGAAGTTTAGGGGTTTAGGGTTTGGGGTGTTAAGGTGCAGGAAATCGGGTGTGGGATGTTACGGTTTTCGAGCTCTAGTTCTTTTTGGTTCGGAGTGCAGGGTCTGTGAAGCCCTGAAGCAGTTCGTGCTGCATCCTTGCGCGACCTGAGCGCGAACCCCGCAACCAGCAACCCTCACTTGCGAGTCGAGGCGCGATCGTGGTCTGACATGTGGCGCTTCAAGCTGAGCAATGAAGATGAGCTGCTCTTGCAACATCGACTACGCCTCTTCGTCGTTAAGTTTGTAATCTTTCCATCCCGGGCCTAAGCTTTAGTTGAATAGGTTTTGGTAGGGTTTAGGGTTTACTTGGTGGTTCAGGGGTAGTTCTAAGTGGGGTTATAGGTAAGGTATCTCTAATTATGGCCCATGTTGGGGGACGTATAACTCTACTTATAACTACCCGTCAACCTCCAACTAAACCCCATACCCTTATAGAATCCCTGTAGTTCCCTTTGATGGGGCCCTTAGGGTCTGTAAGCTAGAGACGAAGGTTTGTCTGCAGGTGCTCCTGACAAGCGACTTCAATTTTTAGGTTTTTGGGCTGCTTCCTGGCAGCGGCAACTTTTTGAACCAGGATGTAGCCTCGAACCCCGAACTACCCCCTATACGACCCCAAATACCCACTACGGTTGATGATATAAATCTTGCATTACCCATAATAAGGACTATGCCATAATTCCCATAGAATAGGGTCCTTAAGGTAATGCAGGATTTATATCATCAACCGTATTAAGGACCATAAGGGCTCTCTCAAAAGGGCCTTGCAGGCTCCTGGAGCTGTGGTTCAGGGCGTACTTGGAGGGTCTTTAGGGGACTTAGTAAGTAGGCAGCAAGTAGACTTATAAGTACCCTAAAAGGGACCCTAATTGGGGTTATGGTACTTATACGTCCCTACAATAACCAGTTACTAAGTCCCCCGACCCTCCAAGTAGGAGGCGGGCTCAGGAAGTTCAGAGCGAGCGGAAGTTTGGATTAGGTCGGGCTTGGGAGCCCAACACACCAAACCCTGAACCCGAAGCCCTTGAACCCAAAACCCTAAACCCGAAACACTCAACCCTACACCCGAAACCCTAAACACGAAACCTTAAACCCGAAACCCTAAACCCTAAACCCTAAACCCAACACATAAATTATGAGCTGGACAGCAAGGCCTTATGCAGCATGCCTACCCTCGGCGCTGGTGGCTGTGGCGCATCCATGGACTCATGGCTGCCTTGGGTCTAGGTGGGATTTTCCAATTCTCGCACCGAACTTCGCAGACTTAGAGGCACCGTAAATCCCGGCCCTATACCCTAAACCCGAAACCCCTAGACCCTTCCCCCAAGCCCCTAAACCCTAAACCTCCAGATATGCACATAAAGCCTAACTATTTCCACCCTTACTACGTTTCGGAGTCTCCTGATTATAAGCCCTAAACCCTAAACCGGAGTCTCCTGATTATGAGACTGAGCAATAGACGGTCGAGTCAAGGCCTTACTGCTGGCCGTAGCTTGCCAACTCGCATGACAAAGGGGCCGCTGAAGCGCCCTCAGACCTCTAACTATACTGTTGATGGACAAAATCCTGCATCACCCATTTTATGGAAACTACCACAGTTCCCATAGTTTAGAGTTCTCAGGGTCATGCAGGATTTTGTCCATCAACAGTACCACTCTGTCTTACTGGGCCCACGAAACTTAGACTGCAGAGACATGATTTTAGGCACCCTTTGACTGGTGCAAGGCTTCATGCTTGTCAGCTTCGGTCTACTGAACGCCTGCGTGCCCACGGCGATCATTTGCTGCTGGGCCTTGCATGGGTTCCATATTACGGTTTAGGGTTTAGGGTTTAGGGTTTAGGGTTTAGGGTTTAGGGTTTAGGGTTTAAACCATGAGCGTCTTGTTGCGCCGGCTTTATGTGGCTTCATGGGCTTTACGGCTCAATGTTCATGATTCAAGATGTTTGGGGATTGGAATACGTCTAGAGTTTAGCGTCACGTCCAGGGTTAAAGGTTTACGTTTTGCGGGTGTCGCCGACTCTTGGGCTTGGGTTTTGGGTCATCACTGTATCTCTTCTGGTCTCGTCACACCAACTGTCAACGCTTGAGAAGACGATGAGTTTTGGAGGTTTGAGACCACAGTCGCCCAGATTGCTAAGTACTGCGGTTGATTAAGGAATATACCATCTCCATAGTCTAAGAGTCTAGGGTCCTTAAGGTAATGCAGGATTTATATCATCAGCCCTAAACCTTCACCCCCAAAACCCCTATAGATCCCGGGATTTGTGGGGTTTAGGGTTTAGGGATTTATATGGTTTAGGGTTTAGGCGTTTAGGGGTACAGGTTTAGGATAAAGGGTTTAGCAGTACTTATCCAAAATCCTAGGTGAACCCTATAGAACATGCCTTCGTAGGGTTCCACATCATGATTTCCGTGTGAAGGTCCTTAAAAAGGGTCGGTTCGCTGGGGTGACAGTAGTCCTAGAAGCCTTCACTCATGTCTGGGCTCTGTGAAGCTTAACCCTAAACCCTAAATCCTAAACCCAAAACCCTAAACCCTAAACCGCTTAGGCTACTGTTTGTCTCAAGTTCCGCAGCTGCAGCACATGGAGATCGTCGGCGGGGCGATGCCGGACCTGGCACCTTAGGCGTACTTAGAAATAATTTTTACTTTTGGTTATTATAATCCCTAAGAAACAGCTAAAATTATAATTTTTAATGTTTGGTTATTATAATCCCCAAGAAACAGCTAAAATTATAATTTTGCTAGGGTTCTAAGTTCAGTATAGGAACCGGGCCAGAGTGACTACTACATCCAGCTGCACCCCACATGGAAAGAGGATGTCATGCTGAATCTTGACGTGAAATTCGGTTTACAGTCTAGCTTTTTGTGGGTGTACTTGGAGGTTCGTGGGTAGTTTTAAGTAGAGTTATTAGTCCCCTAATATAGGTTATATTTATAGTTATAACTAGCACTGAACCTCCAAGTATGTCGGACTCCTCAGAGTACTGGTGAGTCTGTACATCGGGTTGCCCTGTTGGTGATCCTCGCAACAAAGCCTCGTAGTTACTCTGCTTATGGGCAGCATCAAAGTTTTCCAAAGCCGTAATGCTCAAAACTGAGGGTATGGACGAAAGCAAAGCAGAATCTCTTAGAAGCTGAGTGGTTACACTTTACACTTTTTGGATAGTGTTACCCACTATGAGACTGAAAGTGTACACTTTCTGGGGCTTATGAACCAACTAAGATCTTGTTGATCGGCAAAGGGAACTAAGCCTTACAATTTGAAAGCCCGAACCCGGAGCCAGCTCATGCAGGAAGTTCGAGCTGGAGATAGGCGGGGTCTTTTTTGTTGTGTCTTCCTGTCTACAGCGCTTTGTGTTTTATTGTTGGGGCTACTTTATAAGCCCATGATGCTTTCTTTTGACAGTTGTTGTGGCTTTCTTCCAGGTGGGGGTACCTCACTAAACCGAATTCAGCCCATTTGCACTCTGAGCCCCTCTTTTGGAGTTGCAGGGCTTTCTTTGGGTTGTGATGGTGGAATCGGGAAATGGGGAGGGCATGGGGTTGAGGGCTTGGGGCATACGGTTCAGGTTTGGTTTTGCAGGTTCGCGTATGCAGTTCTAGGCTTTTGGGTTCAGCGCATTAACTGTGGCATTGGGGTTTGGGATTCAGGGTGCTCAAATCATCGCCGCAATATGTTCACCATGCATACTGTGAACCTCTTGTTGACAACCCCTTGTCTTTCAGCGTTCAGCGTTTAGGGTTTAGGAGTTCTTTCGGGATTTACGGTTTAGGGGTTTAGGGCACTATATGTGGATCACCTATTTTCGGAAACTCCCAAGTAGGGTTTAGGGGTTCAGGGTTTAGGGCTTAGGGGTTTCGGGCTTTAGGGTTTGCTGTAATCTGCTTCTAGGACCTAGAGTAGGCCCTTATTCCCTTTTTCTAGGGTTCAGGTTCCCTTATAAGCCCCTTAAACCCAAAAAGGGCACCCTTTTCATTCCTAGGTCACTCTTGGGTTTAGGCTTTCGGGTTCAGTCCGAGGGTGTGGAGTTTAGGGGTCGAAGCCAGGCCGTGGGGATCCTTCGAGGGTTTAGGGTTTAGGGGTTTAGGGGTTTAGGGGTTTAGGGGTTTAGGGGTTTAGGGGTTTAGGGTTTTGGGTTTAGGGTTTAGGGTTTTTGATCTCTGGGATTTAGGGGGTTTAGTTCCGGGGAGAGGGTTAGAGTGTTCAGGGGTTGTAGGGGGTTCAGAGGGCTTACGGGGTTTTCGGACTTGAATGCGAAACAGAGGCACTTAGTTGTGCTAGTGAGAACCAGCCACTCGTTCGCATGTGCCCCCTGCCCGAAGGCAAGACCCTTCCAAAAATCCACAGCTCTGTGTAGTTTGATTGAGGAAGGTTCCCGAATTAAAAAGGACGGATGTGGGGTGCTGGCACATCATAGGGACCCTTAAGGGGGTATCGGAGGGGGGTAGGGGGCCTTAATACCTACAATAAGGACTTAACACTGCCTTTTAAAGGAAGTATAGTCCCCTACCCCCGTAAGGGTCCCTATGAGTATATGATGATTTTTCTCAATTCATTTGGCGTCCTGTCAGGGCCCAGCTATCGGAATAAAATGCTCTCTAGAGATTCAGCCTGTACAAATACCTGTAAACACCTAATCTAGAATCCGGAATAATTATCAACACTATTCCTTCGGTTCCGAATCATATAACCAGAATACAGACCAAAGCCCTGTTCTTTGATTATTAAGGGCCTTTGTTATACTAGGCAATAGTGCTCTGGCCCAGGCCAGGCATCGCGGTATGTATTCTGTGATTCTGAGTCCAACTGCGTTGACTTGCAGCCGAAGCACAGCGGGGATGAGGCAAGGTAGTTTCTCCACAGTATCTGTGGGGATCTTGCCCATATTCAGGCAATCGCTATAATTCTTATAATGCACATGGTCTCTGAAAGCTGGTTGTATTTAGTATAATTAGTACAGTTCGTATAATTAGCGAAGTTACTATCTGTATTGGACGTGTTATGGGCTAGCCCTATGTCTTGTTCTTTAGACTTCTCCAGTTGTGTCCGAGGGTGCAGGGGTTTGTGAGTGTGGGTGAAAAGCGCACCCCGAATCCCCTTCCTGTCAACTTAGAAATCAAGAGCCTAAACCCTAAACCAAAAGACTGTAGCAAAAACTTAACCTGAACAAGAATTCACCTTGGCGTGATTCGTGCAACTGCATCTTGCGTCCTCATGCCAGGATCTCAAACCTTTGGGAGTTACCATGTTTCAACAGTGGAACTTCGCCCAACATTCCTTTGGGAGTTTCCTTCTTCATGGTGGAACTTTACACGGCATAGACGTTGAATCCTAGATCCTTCAGTTCCGATGTTGAAATTGGGATTTGAGGATATCTGTTGCCGTCGGCAGTCACCCAGTAAAAAAACCCTGCAGGTACGCTTGTCGGCCAAGATCCGATTGGAATCTTTCGGGACGTGCCGTTTGACACTGCTGGGGCTGCGCTCGCATACCTACTCCTTCACGGTGCTGGCCCTTCGCTCCCTCAGTATCGCTTTGGAGCCATCGCTACAGGTTACTTTACTGAACAGAGCAGGATTAAGGTTTCCTGCGGCACCCCCCCGCCGAAACGGACATCGGCATGTACTTAGTCTGGAAAGAAAGCTGCCTAAAGTACCCCCCTTAAAGCACCCTTATCCTACCATAATAGTACCCTTATACTACCCTAACGGTACCCTTGTACTACCCATAAAGTACCCTCATCCTACCGTTATGTTACCCTTCTAGAGACCCGTCCATGCAGGAATCAATGCCCCAAGCTCTGAGCCCGGAACGCAAACCACCGGGCACAGCTTGGAGGATCATGGGGTTTAGTAACAACAGTAATAAGTATATAGTGTTTTAATTCGTAACCCTACTTGCAAAGTCCCATGGTCCGATGGGAGTTCCCAGCAAGTAGGGACCATCATGTGCACTCAGATACAACTGCAATAATAGGATCCTGGGTATAAGCACCCTAAACTACCCTGGCCCCAAACCCTAAAGCCTAATTTTACGATACCCCCCCTTGCAAGCCCTCACGAAGACTCACAACCCGCTACTTACGGGACCTTGGGACTTAGCAATTAGAGCTAGAAGTAAGATGACTATACCTTTGTTATTATAGCCCCAATCGAGGTACTTCTGACCGTCGTTACTAAGTCCCATGATCCTACTCAATTTGCGGACCCCCCCCTAAACCCTAAACCCTAAACCCTAAACCCCAAACCCTAAACCCTAAACCCTAAACCCTAAAGCACCAGAAGCCATTGTAGGCCTACATGTTTCGGTTTTTCGGGGGGAATGCAGGGCTTTAGGGTTTAGGGTTTAGGGTTTAGGGTTTAGGGTCAAGAGTGTAGGGTTTAGAGATTTAGCTTTTGCGATTTACGTAATTTCAGTCTAGGGTTTGTTTCATCGACTCCAGTCCAGAACCGTATTCTGCTTGTAGGCTTATGTTTTGGTCTGCCGAGTCGGGTACCGAGGAACAATATCCTGCCTACGAGATTGGCCGCCGGCTGTACAGCGCAACTTTGCTCAACTCCGCAAGCGTTTAGGGTTTAGGCTTCAGGGTTTAGGGTTTAGGGTTTAGGGTTTAGGGGTTTAGGGTTTAGGGGTTTAGGGTTTAGGGAAGTTCGGAGGAATGCCACGCAGAAACAAACACAGAGGGGGCGGCAAGAGTGCGCCTGTGCTTGTGCACGCCATCAAACTCCTTCAACCCAGGAGTCCTACTTGGAGGATCATGGGACTTAGTAAGGTGAGCCTTTAGGGCTTAGGGTTCCTTTAAAAGGGATCTATAAGGGTTCCTATAATGGGATCTATCAGGGTTTAGGGTCTACTTGGAGGATCATGGGACTTAGTAAGTAAGGTTATAAGCACCTTAATTAGGGTTATAATTAGGGCTCCTTAAAAGGGATCTATAGGGTTCCTTAAAGGGATCTATGGGGTTTAGGGTTTAGGGCTTACTTGGAGGATCATGGGACTTAGTAAGTAAGGTTATAAGCACCTTAATTGGGGTTCTAAGTAGTTATAAGTATAGTTACCCGAATTATAACCCTAGTTACTAAGTCCCATGACCCTTTAAGTAATTCCTGCATCTAGCACAGAACCAGAGCTACATATAGGGTCATGAGGAAGTACTGTACTAGGAATATCTTCCTCTACTCAATGATCTGGGTGCATGGCATTATGCATCCAAGGCAAGCGCTCTTCCGCCACGGCATCTGCAGAACTTATCGCTGAAGGCGGGAACCTGACACGATGAGAGGGCTAAGGGCGTTGATAGTTCAAGAGCGGTTCAGAGCGAAGGTTCACTGGTTGGTGTCCAGAAGTTTCGCAGGTAGCGTTTCGGTTGGTTTTGCTTTCTGGCTTTCTTCGTCGTGATTTTAGGATTTTGAAAATCAGGGTCGCAGGACTTCAGGTTTTGACTTTGTTTCGGGGCGAGGGCCCTAGTCTTTTGGGCGGTCAGCTGCGTGCTGTGTCTTTTGACCGAGGTGAAGTTTGGGTTGGATGGCGCTCGCATCAAAATGGTGCCTTCGAAGCTTCTCTGTCGTCCGAAGCTGGGTGAATGCATGCAGGAGGAAGCCCTTGTCCCTGTGGACAGCAGCTTCTTTGTAGGCGAATAGGTGAGCTTTTGGTTTGTTGTTGTAGTAAAAGTCCCTAAGCCTTAAACTTTAACCCCTAAACCCTAAACCCCAAGCCCTATACCCTAAGCCCTAAACCTTAAACCCGATCTTCCCAAAGCTTTTCCTGAACCCCAACCCCCAAACCTTAAGCCCCAAACCGAAGCTTCCTTCGGATCCCCGGAGGGAGCCACACCAACAACAGCTCTAACGGTTGATGATAGAAATCTTGCATTACCCATAATAAGGAATATACCATAATTCCCATAGTTTAGGGATGCAGGATTTATATCATCAACCGAAACACTCAACCCAAACCCGTAAACCCTAAACCGTAAACTGTAAGATTCTAAACTCTTACCCCACAACCGCGCAAACACAACTCTAAACCCTAAGCCTGAACCTTAGGGACCCAAAAAGCACATAAGCACAAGCATTTTAATGGGGATATCCCTACCTTATCGGCCTTCGGTGTAAGGGGGTTTATATGGGATATCCCTATCCTTATTTTTGCTTATGTGCCTTTTTGGGGGCCCTAATTTTAAGAATCTGAAGAAGAGCCCCTGCCCTGACCCGACAACCTGAACCCTCAAAGGCTTCAGGGTTTAGGGGTTTAGGTTTTATGAGGTTTATGTGCTTTTTGGGGTCTCTAGAACCGTAAGATTGACAAGCCCCAAAACCTTGGAACTCTAAACCCTGAGCCCAGAACTGCGAAAACACAACTTCTATGCCAGAAGCGCTCTACGGAAAGGGTTCTAAACCCGAAGTCCCAAACCAGGAGGCTCTAAATCCGAAAACGCCCCCCCAAACGCTAAACCCCAAATTCTAAACCGAAACCCTAAACCCTAAACCCTGAGCCCTAAACCCTAAAACCCTAAAATCCTAAAATCCGAAACCCTAAACCCGCACGAAAGAGAAGGTTTCAGCGTGGAAGTGAACTCGACGATCTCCAGCAATCTCACCTTGAAGCTGCTGCTGCTCCCGGGCTTGGGATTTAGTAGGGCGGCTAAAGTCTGGGGTCTTAGGGCCTTACAGTAGAAGCCAGAAAGTTGGAACATCACTTGCCTCATGCCCTTAAATCAAAAGAAATAAGTTTGAACCCTTATGTTTGTTCCCCTGGGTTTGTGGTTGGTTGGTTCGAATGAACAGTTGAGTGCTGCGCAAGCGGTCGCGGCTCGAGCATGGCTACGGCACTGAATGTAGAGGTGCCGCAGTTGAGAAATTTATCTCTTTGGCATGTAGAATCCAATGGAATTCTGCTTTGGTCGGTGAAGCCTTTCTTCGATTTCGTATTTACAGAGCCGAACCAGCCTCTTGCCTGAAAGTACAGAACTGATCAGGGCCTGTTCTTCCGTACTTGGCTTTGTCCATTGTGTGCAGCGCATAGCATCGTCTGAGGCGATACATTCTGACAGTGTCGAAGCAAAAAAAGGCCATCTGCAAGTGGCATCAACGATTATATCCTGGAGCACATGTCCCGTCCATTTATGTATCTCGATGATGTTAAGTCTTAAATCAAAGCTTCGCTGCAGCGTGCAAGCACAGATAATGTCATCAATGCCCAACCCTGTAGTGACTGCAGGTGCAGCGCGCACAAGGTCAGGGTGGGCGAAAGGCCATCCTGGACGAGAACTTGATTGATTCGAATCTTCTCACGGATCTGATTGAGCCGGCGGTGTCCCCGACGAGCATGATCGCGGCCCAGATGATGTCTTGGATCCTGGGGTCGCGACGGTCAGATGAGAAGGCAAGGAGGAAATTTGGCGTCATTCAGTGTTACGCCTTCCTGGGGCACAACTGTGCCAAGCTTGGCTTGTTGCGTTTTGTTGCGCGAGCCAAGGGCAGCCAAAGCAATGCAATGTTGGTTATCTCCGTTGCGGCAGCACGAAGACTTACTTGAGGTGCAACTTAGACAGGCACGCATGCAGTAGGAAGCAACTGTGCAGCATGTTCTCCATTGTGTCCAAGTTATAGTGCCAGGCGACGATTCGTGTGAATCAGGGCCGAGTTCTGCTTGGCTCCTGCGCAGAGCTTGCGGGGGAAACTTGGTGGCATGCCTACACAAGCTGGTTTGCCCAGCAGTCCACGGAGGAGGCGGCATCGGATTGTAGCAATGATCTCCGTCTGTTCGAACAGAGTGACCCTTGACAGCACGCAGCTGAAAAATCCAAGGTCGTATGGAGTGTAGTTGTGTCCGCGGACACACGAGCCTAAGGTCACCTCACCAGATATTGGTGTCTTGGTGAGTACGTTGCTGTACAACGGCAGTGACGCCTGCGTGGTCATGGCTGTTCAGGTGTTGCAAAGTGCCATCCAGCACCTGATTCAGGCAACCCTAGACATTCACAACAGAGAGCCACAGGCTGTTCAGATAGTCCCATCGAGATGTGGGGCGGTCTTCGATCGGCGAATGGTGGGCCCACTCATAGCTCAGATGACCGAGGAACGCTGTCTGTTGCACCCCTGCTTGCTTCCAGTTGCCTTGCAAACAATAAGCATCATAAGCAACCGTGCAGGACGGCTTCAGGAAGCTGGAAGACGTGCTGACAAGCCACGGCATGTCTCGATCTTTCGCGAGCAGCACGATCTACCCTGCAGCTCGGTTCGGATATCGATAACAAGCTCCTACACGCAATATGACACGAATGTCTGCTGTCTGGTGCGCTTAGCTTAGGAGTATGGCTCGGCATACCGATTACGTGCCCACACTGAATTCCGCGATTTGGTGTACCACCAGGCCTCTGACCATGAGTGTGTGCACGTGCCTGTGCGTGTGCAAGTGCGTCTGGGTGAGCTTGTACGGCCGTGTGTGTGTGTTTGTGTTTGCGTGTGTGTTTTTTGTAGACATGCTTTGCTCTCCCACACGTGTCTCTTGGACAGACCTGTTTCGATGCCGGGACCGCTGGCAATGTCAAGTACATGTTTGGCGTCTTCTTCAGCCCGGAGACAAACCAGGCGGCCGTCCTTCCACCTCAGGTGCGCCCCAGCCCTCTGAGCCGTGTTTTTGCACCGTAGCAGGGGAGTTGCTGACGGAAACTTAAGGTTTCTCTGTGTTGTTTAGGATGTTTAGGGTCTTCTGCTTTGAAGCGGTTAGGGTAGCTATGGGTATAGCTTCGGATTCCAGGTTTGGAGCTCAGGGTTGAGGGCGTGCGCGTGTGTGTGTGTGTGTGTGTCTGTGTGCATTATCAAACACGTTTGCATGGCTAGCCTCAGCTTTCTCAGGCGTAGCATGGGTGAAGAGCGACATTGTTTGAGCTAACATCTACTTTAGGTAAGACAGCATTGTGGAGATGTGTTGCCAGGTGCAATCGGAGGTTGTCTAGGTTTGCACATTTTGCTTGCAACCACCCTTGCTGGGATGGTTGGCTCTCATGCCATTGGCTTGACTCGATGCTTCCGCTGGGCCAGCCACACTCTGCAGTGTCTGCTGCAGGTTTGCGGTTTGTCTGAGGTACAGAGTAGCCTCCTGACAGAGACAGGTGGCTCAGACTCAGACTTCAGTGGTGGAGCAGGTGGGTGGGAAACCGCGGCTGGAATGATCACAGCAGCCTGTGAATCAGTTTCCGGCTTACAAGCTGCAGACTTGCATCCTTGCTCCGTATGCGCCCCTGGGATGCAACTTTTGCCTTGCACTGTCTGAACCGTGAACCCGGGCCCTCTCTTAGCGTATCTAAAGTTTCCCAGGTTCCAGGGGTCAATAGTAGACTCGCTTGGAGTTTCGTACCGGGCCTCTTCGTACAAGCCGAAGCAGGATTTGCTCAGAGGATTTGGTTGTGTAGGGGCGTCGCGAAGGAGAGCATGTCAACTTGTTAATTATCACGCTGAGAGTGACATAAGGAGTTGGATGCCACAATGAGATCTTCGCTCACTGAGAGGTTGAGCCCTACAACGTGTGTGTTTCGCAATGTTTTGGAGATGTGGGGGGATCCGACCGAAGTGACCGCGTACCTTGAACAATTCCCTAGTCCAGAGATGAAGCTCCGGGCTCTCGATGCACTGCCCTGGTACAGTCATGGTTGGTGCGAGATGCACCAAGACTGGTGTCCGTACGCTCAATCACGGCTGCGTGTGCAAGGGCCGCCATGTGTCGATTGGTCTCGGGCTGGGAAGGGCCGAGGACTGCTGGGACCCACGTTTCCCACCATGGTAGCTGCCGGCAGCAAAGCCAAGAGAACCCGTTCCCGCACCGTGGTGCTGGAAAACGTTCCCGAGCTGCCTACTTCAGTCCTGGAGATGTGCTACGGGGCGGGGTATGAGTGGCAGCAGGCAGTGCAACGGCCAGAGCAGGTGGGGTTCGGATTCATTGCAAGGGAGAGGACTGCGCTGCTGCCAATGAGATGTGCTTTGTGTTTGGTTTACTACGCCAGATTAACTCCAAACCCGAAGCCACCCTAAACCCGAAACTGTGAGGAGCTATTGGGCTGGCCTGGACACCTCGCAGGCTTCGTGGACCCGCGATGTGGGCCCGCTTCTGGCAGAGGTCCACAGCAAGCTGCAGCGTGATGTTGGCATGCCACTTCCGTGCTGTGTCTTCAACAAGTCAGCTTTGGCGGTCAGCGGAGGTGATAGGTTAGAAGTCATATATACATGTCTCCGCTTTCTAAGGACCAGCGCCGTGATGTCTCTCACTTCAATGGAGGACCTGCAACAGGACACGGCTGCACTGACAGCCGCACGCAGATGCCGGGGTCCACTTAAGGGGCCCTTGGGGTGGTCTTCCGCGGAATATGGGAGATGCCAGGCGTATGTCAGGAGATGGCAATCACTGCCAGACGAGCGCAAGTGCTCCTGGGAGGATTTGATTGTACACCTGGGAGACGATCCCAGACGTCCCAATGGCTGGTGTACCTGGTCCGCCGTGTCTCATGCCATACCCACCTTGAGGAAATCTTCGGGACTTCTGGCGTCTCCAGCAGCCGCTCGACAGCTGACGCTGCATGAGTTGTACTTGAGTATGGGATACCCGACCTACAGCATCCTAGCTCAGTGCACAGGCGTCCCGTTGTATGATGTGAGTCTTGAGCGGTATAACAGCAACCGCAAAGCACTGGGCAACAGCATGCATGTTGCCTCGGTCGGTGTTTTCACCATGTGCTGTCTTGCATGTGCGCAGGCAAGGGAAGCAGACGATAATGCAGCCTGCTCCCAGTAGTGCACCGTTGCAGGTGGCTGCTTGTAAATAATTAGCGATTGAGAAGTGTCCACGTCTATGCTGTGGTGCTTGCTGCGCGACTGCACGCAGCTGATATCCTGCAACAAACACAAGGCCTGCGGTCAAGAATCCAAGCTGGGTGCTCTCTGCATTGTGTCTGCAGACATGTTTCCCCCACATTTGCCTCAGGGGTGATTGTCATGTGTCTGCATGTCTGCATGCTGGACTGTGCTTTCTCAGTCGTTGCTAGTGTGTGAGAGCAGAGTCTGATCTTCTGGGTCGTTGCCATGCAGCTGCCTGGGCCTCCCACGAATCCGCTGGGCGCCAGGCAGGAAAGATCGATTGGAGGGGTTCAGGCGCGCTGTTTCCATTTGCAGGCCTCCGCTACTAGCCGCGCCTGCTGCGTGGGGTGTGCCCATGATGGCATCCGCCCCGCCACCGCCTGCAACAGTGCCCGGACCTGGGGCACCAGCACCAATGATGGCTCCTCAGCACTGGCAGCAACCGCAGCAGGTGCAACAACTACCGCAGCAGCTGCAGCAACCGCCGCAGCAGCAGATACCACCGTCTTGCGTGCCGAAACGAGGCCTAGCCTAACTAAAGGTTGGTCGGGTGAGGCTTAACCCGAAAGTAGATTTTTGTCGATTTTCCTAACAGTCAGGTGGGTCGCAAGTCAAGACGAAACCGCCCAAGGGGGCGGCGACTGCCAAGCAGTCTGTGAAGCAGGATACTCTGCCAGCGGATAGCAGGATCAAGAACCTGGAGGACGAGGACTTTGTTTCCATTTTGCAGAACATCGATGCCGACGAATTCAACGGCTACGCGCTCCGTGACACAACCCTCGAAGAGAAAATGGACCCTTATCCGCATGTAAGGCTGACAGCACACCTCCGACTCACTCATGTGCAATTTTGCATGCTGCCTGACGAGTAGCTGCGTGTTTGCAGGAAATGGTATGTCTGCTGGTCAACGAAGTGCCAGACGGCAAGCTTCCAGGCACTATTCGTCAGATGCTTAGAATCCAGAGCTTCAGCGCAAGATCTATAGAGGCCGATTTTGTACTACCAAGGTTCCAAAGCTCTGCAAGACTTGGCAGGGCAGCACCGCCGTCTCGCGAAAGACGGGTCTGTTGCGGCCGACTGCAACTTGTTGAGTCAGTGGCATGTGCAATGTGACCCTCCGGTCATGCTTCCTGTTGCGCTCATTTGTGTGCTGAACTAAGTTACATCCAAAGGCCTTCTACAGGAGGCTCGGAGCAATATCCATAAGCTGCGCTTCCTGACGAGTCACTTCCAAGTGTATCCGGGGCCGAATGGGACGACCTGCCTCTCGGATGGGCGCAAGCATGTTTACGTGAGACACAGCATCCATCCCTGGCTGCCACAGATCCACATTGATCGCTCGACGCTTGTGCCGCAGTCTTGCGTGAGACATGCTCTAAACTGTTGGCGACTGTTCCTTGTCCTGCCTTCAGTGCTTTAATTCTGCTGTCCTGAGGACATGGGAGCCCTTCCTTTGGAACGGGGTGGAAGCGGAGCCTATCTCGAAGTACCTCACCATTCCGGAGGTGCCCCAACTCCAGATTGCCGAGGACGACCAGTCCGTAACAAGGCTGCAATTGGTTATACCCGTTTCTTCCTGGGCTACCTTTCGTTTTATTTGAACCTACACCGCAAAAAGGGTTATTGAGGGCTTAGCGTTTGGGGGGTTACGGTTACGGGGCTGATGCGGGGCAAAACTCCCGAAAAGCAAACCCCCTCTCCCGGCCCGGGAGAGGGGGTTTGCTTTGAGGCAGTTTTGGGGCCACAGCACCACCATTTTTCAGGGGTCCGGACATCCAGTGTAAGAAAACCGTTCTGGGGGACACCCGGTTGTGATAAAATTAATGGAGGCTTGCAATATTGTATGAACTCAGGAACTCAATAGATAAACCCAAGCGAAGACGGATGCTTTCAAGTAAAGGCCCCACGGTTTATGCGGAGAGCCACTTCACTGCAGCAACTGTTTACTACGACCCTTCCAACCAAGCCTAGCAATGATACCATCCATTGACCCTTGCAGCAGGTGAGGTCCGGGTCCATAACCCGTGGTTCGCACCGTTCGCTGCTGCAGTCGGAAAGTGGTGTGGGAGCCGTCGGGTGCCCCTTCGTGCTGTTCTACCAGGGCTCCGACGTACGCTTGCTAGAGCTGCACAAGGCTGAGAAACGAGTCAGCCGCTCGGCAAGGCTTCCTGCCGCCGAGGATTACAGGATCGAGCATGACGAGGCATCTGCAGCCTATCTGCTCAGCTCCCACAGCCTGGACGAGTCACACTTTGCTTCTTGACAGCAAAGACGATTGATTGTGCGCATGTTATCACTTACCATTGTCTCTGAGCTCTGTGCTTGGCTAAGTGCTCCACCTTGTTGGACCGCGCCGCAATGGGTTTGGAGCCTATCCCGGGGTACCACGTGTACGAGGAGCCTCCTCCCAAGCGTCAGCGACTAACGGTGCTCTAGCAGATATTGTGACTTGCGTAGTTTGCGTGGGCTCGGATTGCGTGGGGCCGCAGTGTTCAACATGATGCTGTTTCGGCTGCCTGTGTGTGTCAAGGTACCATCACGGTGGCTGGCAAAAAAGGGCAGCAACCCTGGCGGTCGAGGATCAGGAACAGCTGTGACCCCAAAAGCAGAACCCAAGACAGCCAAAACAGGCAGCCCAGTGGTCACCCCAGGTTCGACGCAGACCGAAAACCCGACACCGAAGACAGGCACGCCGAAGGTCAAGCAAGCGCCGCCGCCACCAAACCCCCCCAAACACCCAGCAGGTGAGCCGCCCCGTAGCCTGGAAACTTGCCTGACGCCTGTGCCCCCCCCCGACGCACTGGGACTGACCTCCAGTCCTGCTGGTGCAGTGCCACCTCCAGGCGCTTTCCCAGGTCCTTTGGACCAGCCCTTGCAGCCCGCCGAAACGTCGATGCCGGGAGGCGCTGCCGCCTTGGCTGCCGGGCTGCAGTGTTTCAGAGCCCAAACCACGAAACAAGGGAACAAACCCTAAACCCAGCCCACCTTCGTGTTTAAGGTTTGTTCCCTTGCGTTTTGGGGTGAGGCTGCAGTGCTTGTGAAGCCCAAACCACGAATCAAGCGAACCGACCCGAAACCCAGCCCACCTTCGTGTTTAAGGTTTGTTCCCTAGCGTTTTGGAGTGGGTCGAGGCTGCTTCTTGGCCCACCGTGCACCCACCCCTTCCCTGCCCTTTCTGCCCCTCCCCCTCCCCCCCCACCCCAAACCCCTAACCCCGGCAACCTTGCTCTTTTGTGACACGCCCCCACCCCGCCCCCTTCCATCCCCTGAGAAAGTGCAGGTGCGCGCGCGCGCCCCCCCAGTGTTGTGCAAGACAACGAGGGTTTCCAAGGGTTGGGTTTTCGGGCGTCAAAAGGGTAAAAGAAACAGCAGGTGCGCGCGCGCGCGCGCGCGCGCGCGCGCGCGCCCCCCCCCCCTCGTTGCCTCGCTTACTGTCTCCCATCCTCGTGCGGGCAGTGCTGAGCAATTGAGCATTCCCTCTCCAAGGTCAAAGTGGGACAGCCAGTGCCACCTCCACACATGCCGAAGGAGTTCCAGGACAAGACCGATGACCAACAGGAGATGGAGACGGAGAAGGGCGAGGGGGATGAAGTCAATGCTATGGAGGAGGAGAACACCTCTTGTCTTTCCTGTCTCATCTGCGGGAGCCCTGATATGCTAAAGCTGCAACTCTAAACAACCTTGAACCCTACCCTACGTTCAGATGTGTGTTGCAGCCTTCGTGCAGGAACTCGCCCCTGAAGACGGGGAGTGAACGTGAGAGGAAGCTTGATTTTGCTGAGCACAAGGCAGTGGATATCGTGATTATCTGAATCTTGGCTTCAAAAGATGCCACTCCGAAACCGAGCTTAGAGTGTTAACCCGCACCTATCAGTTCCAAGCCTCCCGCTGCCCTTCTTTTCTCCACAGCAAGGGGGCATGTATACATGTATGCATTTGCATGTACTGACATACACACACACACACACACACACACACACACACACACACCGACACCGGGTTGAAACTCACATTCCAACGAATCTGGGAACTCAGATTCCGACAAACCCTGAATTTCCAAGGTATCGTCCGAAAACATGGAAGTATAGGTGAAGGGGCACCTCGTGTTGTGCGTGTGTCTCTCCCCCTCCCTTCCTCCCTTTCTGCCTCTCCGTTATCCCGCTGTTTCTCTCCATCTACTCTCTCTCTCTCTCTCTCTTTCTCTTTCCCTTTCTCTTCCTCTTTCTCTTTCTCTTTCTCTTTCTCTTTCTCTTTCTCTCTCTCTATCTATTTGTTCTCTCTCTCTCTCTATCACTCTCTCTGTCTCTCTATCAATCTGTTCTCTCTCTCTCTCTCTCCCTCTCTCACTCCCTCTATCTCTCTATCTATCTATCTATCTCTCTCTCTCTCTCTCTCTCTCCCTCTTTCTTTCTGCTTTGGCAGCGAATCTAGTCCGACCCAGCTCGTAGCATTGCTGCAACCACTGCCTTGACTTCGAGACTTGCTTTCCACTGCGAGAGCTGAGCAGTACAGTAGAACAGCCAGCGTGCAGAGCCGGGCTGCCGGCATGCCAGCATTTTGAGGGCGCTTCTGACTTGTAAGCACGGCTGCGGCTGAAGACTTGTAAACTGCAGCCTGCAGTGCCCTAGCTGCTCCGGCATGCCTGGCCTCGGAGATGACACGTTTGCTGCCACCAGAGAAAGTCTGTGCACCGTTGCGTGTGCGCAAGGGTTGCACCATGAGGGCAGTCCGATGAACCCCAGCGCAGGTCCTTTCTGGCGACCCGTTGCGAGCGGGTGATGCAGAAGTGCAACAGGAAGACATGCAGCTGGCGCGGGAAATGGCCACGATCGCGGTGCCAAAGCAATAATCAAGAGCTCTTAGGGCACACTTTCAGTTCAGAGGGCCGGATCTCAGCACTCAGGTGTTGGAGTCGTCCGGTGTCATCAAGGAGGGCAGCCTTAACCAGGCCCAGAAGGAAGCCCGGCTTCATCGCCGAGAGCCTTTGAGACAGACGCAAGCGTTCTTCAATGCGGTTCTGCAGGGCGTCGGGGTTTCCCTCGACGTACACATGCCGACGCCCACCTTGCACAGCGATGCGAGCGCACTCCTCAAGAAGGGCGGCTGGATCCTCCTGACCGATGGGGAGGCAAAACAGGTCAAGGTGCTCCATATGCTTATATACAAGCTGGGACTCCGTGCTAGGAGGCTGGTGGACGTGGTTCACAGACTCCACGATGATTCTTTGCTTCCATGTCGCCAACTCGGGCTTTATGGCATCATGGCAGCGACCAAGCTCGTGATGTCAGCCTGCCGCGGACCCTTTGAGACATGCCAGTTTGGCCAGGAGGTCTGTAACCTGGCTGCCTTGTACCTGGACTCGTTTGGCCCCAACTCACCTGAGCTGCCCGGCTGCATGCAAGGCTTTCAAGACTCTGTCCTTATTTGGAAAAGTCACAAGCAGTTAGCTAAGGTTCCTTGAGAACATCGAGGACATGCGTGCAGACATGGGCGCAGAAGAGGCATTGCCAACAGAAGTGCACAGCTTCTGTCGGCAGGGTGTGGGCCGCTGGACAACCCAAGAGGCTATGTGTCAAAGCAACCCTGAACCCTGATTCCTGAATCTCAGATGCCAGCGACCTGTGCGAAATGGAAGCCAGGTCACCCTGTCCCGCTTCTTCGCCTGGGTGGGCAATTGGCAGAACTTCGCGCCCTTCTTCACCTTCGCTCAGAAAGTGCACAGCTTCCGCAAAACCATGATGGGCTCAGTGGATGCTCCAGAGGAAAACGAGAACGAAGAGGCGGCTGCGGCTGAGGCAGAGCCTTTGCTTTCTGCAGCTGCACAGGGTGCTGGCGTGGGCAACAGGCAGCGTGTGCAGGAGGAACTGCTTTCCAGCCTCCGGGACATGCGTGCCAAGAAGCACACGTTGGACGTCGCTCATCTGGTGCTCAGCGACACCCGTGTCAAGAACTTTGCACACATGTGTCTCGTCCTTGTGTATGAGTGATCCCCTTGTCCTTTTTCGTGGCACTTGAATTTTCTGTACATTGTCTCTGACCTACGTCTATCCATTACATCGTCTAGAGCGAGGCATACTTCCAGGATCATCTAAAGCAGTTGTTTATCGCGGGAGTATCCTGTATAATAGAAGAGCCCGTCCTAGAAGCTGTTAAACCTCATCTGTGCATCCCTAAACCTAAACCCGCCTAAGCCCCCATAAACACTACCTATAAACCCTCAAACCTTCTAATCTACCCAGGATCGCATTCCCACAGCGGCGGCTTCTGAAGGAGTACCTGGATATTCTCGAAAGCACGAAGACACAGGCTGGCTCTGTGCAGGTGCAAGCGCGGTGGGCCGTGCGTGGCTGGGCGTCGCTCATCCGCGATATCTTCCTGGACTTGAATGAAACTTCGTGTCTGCAAAAGCTAGGCCTAACACAGCCCGCCACGAGCGATCAGGAGGACCAGCAAGCATCTGGAGACCTCCGGATCTGGCTTGATCTTACTGTGAGATCGGCCTCGCAACGCACGTGGTCAATGCTTGGGGAGTATGACGTGGCCCCGGGTAATTGGGCTGGCGTTTTTCATGCGAACGGGCAGGTCGCATCCGAGCACATGCGCTTCGTGGTGAGCAAAGACCAGGAGGTGGTCGAGGCTGCCTTTGAAGCCGCCAATGATGAAGACAATCCGGAGCGCGAGGCACACTGCTTCATCTTCCACCCTAAACCCTACACTGTGAACCCTAAACTTTAAACCCTAATAGCATCTGTCGCAGGCTCTCAGCTCTGCATTGACGGAGCTCTGGATCCACAAGATGACACTGGTCAAGGCGCTTCTTGAATGTATGGGATGTTAATCTGTATGAGTTGAGCCTTTCGCAAGAACGTGTAGCAGGCACAACACACTCGATCGTGGAACGTCCGTCAGCTGTAGGACTGTAGGACAGACGGCGTAGGTCCAGCTTGCTGAAGCCTTGGAATTTAGTCTGGGCACCATAAATGCTGCTTACAGTTACAAGATTTGCAGCCGGACTGTGTACCTAGCTAACAACTACACGACATTGCAAGGTCCGGCTGGGTGACCTTGGTAGTATCCTGGGATGTGATTGACCGTTGCAGGTTTGCAATTCAGGGTTTGGGGTTCGTGGTTAGGGGCTTGGGCTTAGGGTTTAAGGCAGGGTTTCAGGGCCAACCCTAGATAAATCTATTCAATCAGGGTTTGAAGAGGTAAACACAATGTAGCGTCGTTGCCAGCAGCCCCAGGAGACATGGGACTTTGCGAAGCAGTTTGGATGGAAACGGGAAGAGTTGTACCAACACCTCTTCCGCCTCACCAACGTGATGATTTCAACAAAACAAAACCTCGAAGACGTCCTCGCAACTGTCGGAGATGCTGTGGTGCGGGATTCCAAAAAGTTCACAGGCATGTCACCTGAAAGGCTCTTCTTCGTGTACAGTCGCAGCAAGCGACTAGCACAAACTGACGGCCAGTACGTGGATCCTGTGGAGCTCGGAGACCTGGACAGAGCTTCAGCACGCAGCTTTTCGCGTGACCGCAACCGCGTCTTCGGTGCTGCCAACCCAGTCAAGCAGAGCGTGCCGGTGATAATGAAGAAGTTGTGCCAAGCAGGCACGAGGTCACGCACGGTAACCCGGTAGTCATTCTGCGAAGCCTGAACCTTCCCAAGACCGCATGCCCGCTGCAGGCAAGACGGATCTTCCGAGGGCGATCAAGGACCGTGAGTGGAAGGCAGCAGGGCAGCCAGCCGACTGGGCTTCTGCAGGCTACATGCTGGCTCTCCGACGCATGCACCAAGGCAACTTTCTGAACTTTTCCGGTTTGTGGGCGTGTGCACTTCTCCAAGAGGGCATGCTGTTCGAGTGCACATCTTCGGGTGCATTTCTTTTCAGTTTGGGAGCCGCGCGTTCCACCGCTGTGGCTTGGTTGGTGGAGGAAGTAGCGGTGCCTTGATCGCCATTGGTGATTCCATAAAACAGTACAGTGCAAACCTATGCCTTCAGCTCGAGGTCAGTCAATGTATTAGCGTACTCGTACTGTGCAAAGATCAAGGATCCCTGAAGCCACAGTGACAGCAATATTTAAGACGTTCGGGGTATTTAGTCCTACACCCCTACGCCCTACACACCCTATACACCCTATACACCCTAGACACCCTAGACACAGATCGAATCTGGGAGATGCACTTGGTAAACCTCGCTGGACCAAGCCTTGACATGCTGGAAGAATACGCAGGCATCCCCTTCGAACCCTGCGACTCGGTTGCTAGGGCGGTGTTGGTTTGTTTAACTGTTCGCATGACTCAGTTACTATGCGTAAAGAGACTGTACAAGACTTAGGTCTCCCTTCCCAACGCCCGGATTTGCAGCAGTATGGGGTGCTCCTGAAGCGGACCGGGGCCAATGAACATTTGGTGCCGCATTGGCTGCAGCACGGCACGATGAACCCCTCCATTCGACAGCATCTGCCCAAACTGTGTGCCGCTTGCAAAGTTCAAGTAGAGAAGCACGATGAAAAGAAAGTGACCGACAAGTCACGCTTGCATCTTGGTGGTAAAGTTAACTAGGAGTGTGGATTATTAATGTTATTATAGTCTATAGGCGTTTGCAGGCCTCATATAACTTATACAATATCCCTCCGTATCTGCTTAGTTAACAGTCTCAACATTGCCACCCAACGCTGTGAGGCACTCGTTGCGGAAAGCTTTCTTCCCGGGCGAGACAGATGCCCAGCGTCGTGCAGCAGTGGAGCGACTGCTGGCTTCGGCAGGCCGAAAAAGTGTGGTGCGCACGGCGGGCTTGCGAGAAGCCCTGGAACTGATGCAAGCCTCTGAAGAGCAAGAGGCTGTAGAGGATCTTCGTCAGGAGTTGGACATGGAAGACATGCGGGACATGATAGTCAAGCGCTTCCCAGCAGCCAGGGCAAAAGCCACAGCGTGGACACCTGAAAGCATCAAAAACCTCAGGCCACCTGTTTCTTGCACACTGTGTTGGCAAATCAATGCGGAAGCCTTCGAAGCCTATTTCAACGTACCAGAGGCCTTCCGAACAAGAGGGAAGAAAACCTGGTCCCGCTCCAGAAGCTACAAGACTGGAAAATGGACGCAAGAGTCGGCGCTCAAGCAGATGGTCAATTTCCTTTGGAGTTCTCACGTAAAGTGTGGTGGGGAAGCGGCCTCAGTTGAACTAGCATGCCCTCAACCCTACCTTGAAGCCTAGGGAAATTGAAAGGATAGGGATAAGCTAGCCAACCATGTATACACCCTTTAATACCCTAAAGCCCAAACGCTTAGTGTAGTTCACGGTTTTGAGGTTAGAGGCTCAAGCGCATTAGGTGAAGGGAGTTGTATTTTCCCTGCTTCAGGACAAGGCCGGCCAGCCGAATGCCCAACAAGTGAGAGACGCCCTGAAACAGGCTGTCTCAGAAGTTCAGAATCCGGATGCTGCTCCTGCCCGGGATGTTCCAGATGCGGAGATCTCAGATCAAGATCAAGATCAGAGCGGCTCGGATGGGCTGTCAACGGATGATGATGCTGATCAGCCGCCATCATCCGCAAAACGGCTTCCTGCCAAGCGAGCAAAAGGTAAGGCTGCGTCGGCTTCAGCGGCAGCCTCAGCCAAGCGATCAAAAGGTGCGGCTGCGTCGGCTTCAGCAGCTTCATCTCGTGTGCCCGGCCCTGATTGTGCATCGGATGCATCGTCAGATCGCAAGAGTAAAAAGAAGGACAAGAAGAAAGACAAGAACAAGCACGACAAGGGAAAGAAGGCTAAGAAAGCCAAGGAGTAGACGGAGACTGTCTGCGGCCGGAGACGTCTGAGCCACCGCAGAAAAAGCGGGTTGTTTGTGTGCGTGTGCGTGTGCTTGTAGGCTGTGTAGAAACAAGCTCTCCACATCATGCATTTGGCAAGGTAGCGGTTTCATGTTGCACGAAACTACCACATATGCTGTCATATGCTGTCATATGCTAATAGCCCCAAAAGCTAGGGAACAAAGAAAAGGGAACAGAAGAAAAGCCCTTGATTAAAGCAAAGTATAGGGAATCCTAGCACTGATCCTCCTAAATCCATGTTCCAACTTTCTGGGATTCACTATAGAACCTCGGATTCAAGGTTTAGGGATAAAGTTGCGGGTCTTAGGGCGTAGGATTCAGGGTTCAGGGCTAGAGTTTAGGGTCTTAGGGTCTTCGGGCTTCGGACCTGGGGATGTAGGGCCAAAGTTTAGGGTCTTAGAGTTTTCGGGTTTAGGATTTAGGGTTTAGGGCAAAGTTCAGGGTTCAGGATTTAGAGATTGGGGTATTTGGGATTTGGGGTCTTAGGGACTTTGGATTTAGGCTGTAGGGTCTTGGCTATTTAGGGTCTTAGGGTCTAGGGGTTTAGGCCCTAGGGTTTAGGTTCTAGAGTTTTGGCTTCAGGGTTTAGGGTTTAGGGTATAGTTCGGAAGCTCGACATTTGTAAGGCACGCTACTAGATAATAAGTATATAAGATGCTTCATCTGGGGTTACATACCATAATGGGGGCAGTGCCCCAAAACCATAATAGGGATGGGTTTTGGGATCTATTTCCATAATGGTAGTATGTATGGACTTTAAACCCTAAGCCCCATAGAACCCTTAAAGGAGCCCTTAAAGAAACCTTAGTATGAACCCCCTGGGAGTTCCTCTACACGACCAGGCTACCCATGGATCCTGGAGATTCCAGCTCCTCAAGCACTTACACCATCAGGCTGCTGACTTAGCCAATGGAAGAACTTTAAAATTTTTGGCCTCAATTTGGTCTATGATCAAAGTTCGAACTTTTTGGGCCCTAAACCCTAAACCCTGGAGAAGAGAGGCTGACTGTTTACACTCTTCTGGACAGGCTGGAGGAGCGTCTCGGGCCTTCTGGAAGCTAGCTTTTCTGTTGTTTTCGTCTGCTTGGACAAAGGAAAAAAGAAAGCTCAGAATTCTGAACGTGCTTTTCGCCTCCTATATTCTTACGAGGGAGAAAACCTTCATCAGAATTCCTGGCGTGTCTGCAAAAGCAACCGAAGGCTCGCCCTCGAGATGTCAAAGCTACATGGGGAAGTCGACAGCCTGCAGGAGTTTCCAATTGCAAAAGGAGGGACCCTTAATGAGGACCCCTAGGTATCTACCCGTAATAGAGCTATTATATACCCATTATATAGCCCATTATAGGGCAGGGGTCCCCATTAAGGGTCCCTCCTTTTCCCCCGTTGAGGAGTTCGATCCGGCGCAGTCAGCCGGATCCTTGAAGCGTTTGAAGGAGATCACACAGCAGCGCGACGAAGTTCTTCAAGAGGCATACAAGGATCAGGATCCGATCGACGGAAACGTGGGGTTAAACAATAAGGTGACGTTCCTTGCTGTTGGGATGACGGGCACCGGCAAGTCAGAACTCTGCCGCTGGATGACTGGCAACCAAGAGCTGTGTACTCCCAGTAGCTCCACGAAGTCACACACCAGCGAAGTCATCGCGGTTGACGGCATGCCTTTCAACGATCCGAAGTTGATCTCGAACATCGAATGGCTTGACACGCCTGGACGAGGTGACACGAGGGGTTACAGCAAGGACTCGGAGCTGTGGAATCAGACAGTCTACCAACTCCGGAACCGCGGCAGCCGGAGCATCAATGCTATCGTTTGGGTGCTCAATGCAGCATGGCAGCGCGGCACGGCTGGCCGGAAGTTGATGCTACGAGAGCTCAGACGCACATTTGGCGTGGAGCTATACAGGCATCTACTATGCCAAGCCGAATAGTAAACCCTGGTCACTCCCCCATACGTATGTCTCCCTAAACTCTAAGCCCACGCCCTCAAGAGGCATCTATGTGTCGTGCTCAACTTCCTCCCTCATCCTGCCAACAAGAGCCTCTACCAAGAAGAGCTGTCCTTCCAGAAGAAGAAGTTCACCGACTGGATCTTGGAAACCGAAACTGGGACTATTCTTTAGTACTTGTTGTGCCAATTTCTCAGCGGTTTTCTTCAAAGCCCACTAAGCCCTAAACCCTAAAGCCCTAAACCCTAAAGCCCTAAAGCCCTAAAGCCCTAAGCCCTAAACCCTAAACCAAAAACCGCGAAGCTACGTCTCCCAGTACCTCCCCTTCTTCTCATTTTGGTTTTCGGCCTCTTGAAACTAGTTACCTCTCTCTGTTTTAGAAGGGCTATATACTGGTGATCTCACGAACTGAAGCCTAGATGCGAGAAGGCATGAATACTTGTAGTGGGGCAAAACGGCACCCGTAGATCATCAAGCGACACGGCATACCAAGGAAATGGACCAAACCTTGAGCTGTAAACCCCTTATAGAGCCCTAAAATGTAGGAACCTGACTAAGAAACCCTGGGCCTATAACTCCCAAGATGTAAGGATTCATATAAAGGAATTCTAACAAAGGCCCAGGGTGTCTCAATCAGCTTCCTACACTAGGACCCTTACATTAACGGAAGCCCTTAACCCAGGAAGTGGACATGTTCAACTGGAGCACTTACCTTTTCGATGAGGTGCAGAAAGAAGTCAGCAGTCTCCGCATCTATGGTGTGAGCCTTGTTGAGTGTTTGGCCCCTAATACATACACCCGAAGCCCTGTGCCCTAAATAGTCTACCAGCTCGTTGAGAAAATCCGTTTGAAGTTTTGCTTAAGTATTCATGCGGGTCCTTGGATTTCAGGGTTTAGGGTTCAGGGTCTTGGGGTTTTAGGGTTTTGTGGGTGTTACATGGTTTTCGGAGGGGTTTATAATAATTTAGGGTGAGGGAGTGAAGCTGAAGATAGCATGAGCATACGGGCATGCGGTAAATTACCTTGCTTGCCGTTTTTGAAACCCTTAAACCACGAACCCTAAAGCCCTAAACCCTAAACCCTGCTTGCCGCTTATGTTACTTGGAGGATCATGGGACTTAGTAAAGTTATAAGTACCATAATTATACCCTTAGTTACTAAGTCCCATGATCCTTTAAGTAGCCAGGAGCATTCATCCCAAGTACTACGGACTGAAGCCGAAAGACCCTTGGTCTCGCACATCCCTTTTCCTTTCGGGCTCTCCATATTCAAACCGACTAGTAAGGAAAAGGGAACCCTAAACCCTAAGGCCAAAACCCTAAACCCTAAACCCCAAACCCTAAACCCAAAACCCTAAACCCTAAATCCAAAACCCTAAACCCTAAACCCAAAACCCCAAACCTCAAACCCTAAACCCAAACCCTAAACCCAAAACCCTAAACCTTTCGAGGCTACTGAAAAACCCAGGATCTGCCCCTGTCGGCTCCATACTTGTCCAGCTTTCCTCCATTTTCACATCCGGTTGGCCTGGCCAGCTTGATCAGCCTGTTCAAGGATACGCAAGACGAGACTTGCCCCTTCTTTTCGCACAGTTTAGGGTTTAGGGTTTAGGGTATAAGTAGAAAAGGTTTGCATTAGCAGCAGAAGAGAGAGGTTCAAAACCATAGAAGGGCCTCCAAAGCTCAGGAAATTGGGAAGCAAGGCTACAGCGCTCTTGACCCCGGCAATCTGCATCCGCGCGTTGGCCCTGGTCTTGTCGTCTCTGGGTCCTACACCAAAACTTGCAAGATCGCGCCAGCAGTTCGCATTGCCCATGTCAATATCGCAGGGGAGGATTGGGTTCAACCAAGAGAGCTTTAAAGCTTCTCTGAGCCGTAAAAGGTCCTTATGCTGCATACTTGGACAGGGACCCCGATCCAGGGTCAGTACCCCTCCTCTCCACCACGAAATAAGCGCTTGAGTTCTCAAACCAATGCCCTGCACTTTCACACCCAACAACCCTAAACCCCGCAGGCCTGCGCTCCGCTATTAACCAAGCCTTTAGTAGAGAAGTTAAGTTCGGGTCTCACCAGTAAATGGTGTTGAGGCCCTAACAAGGCCGCGACTCCGTCATGGACCCCCTGCATTGCCCTACCTTGTCCACAAATAAGCTGCCTGCCGAAGAAGGTAATCGTAGCGACGAACACACTGGAAAGGTAGGCTTTATACTTGGAGGATCATGGGACTTAGTAAGTAAGGTTATAAGTACCTTAATCGGGGTTATAAGTAGTTGTCAGTATAGTTACCCTAATTATGACCCTAGTTACTAGGTCCCATGATCCTTTAAGTAGACCCTAAACCCTAAACCCCATGGATCCCTTTAAGGAACCCCTATAGATCCCTTTTAAGGAGCCGTTTCAGGATCCCTAGTTACTAAGTCCCATGAGAGGCGTATCGGCTTTCAGCGGCGCATGTGCATGGTTGGTTGTTATGGCTTTCATGGCAACTTGCAGGTTTCACGTCCGAAGGTTTTTGCAGGGTTTGTTGTTTCTGAAAGTTTTGCTGGCGGCTGCTCAAGGGAGTACCCCGCCACTGGTTTCACAGGAAGGCCTGCCTCGATCGGCAATGGCAGGGAAGGGTGGAGAAGCTCCGGCTAACCCGCCTTCCAACCTGGCCAGGGAGCTCACGCAAGCTCACCAACAGCTGGGTTTGCAGCAGAATATCACGAGCCAGCCGGTGTACACCGCCAACCAGCAGCTCTGGTTTCAGCACAGGCAGGACAAGCGCAAGGCACCGTCAGCCTCGGGATCCATGCTTGGTACACCGCAGGTTCCAGAGTCGGATGCTACGATGGATGAGATGGGTCCGGACCCCTTTGCCCAGGCTACTCCGCCGGACGCAGGGCAGGGAGCCAATCTTTTCCAGCCCATGCCCATGCAGGAGAGCACGGCATATTCACTGGCAGCGGCACAGCTGGGGGTGGATATCAACGACCCAGCGGCAGTGCAATCGTGGCTTTCCGGAACGGTCTCCACGCGTGCGGAGGTTTTACAGACAGTCCGGGCTTACCACCATGGGGTAATCCGCCCGGAGCTTTTCCACTATATCAGCCAAGTGGAAAATGTGGTTAAAACGCTCGACGACCGCATCGCGCAGAACCAAGAAGGACTACGCTGGCTCGCTTCTGAGAACAGGGCGCAGCAAAAGCGAGAGTGCGGCCTGATGGTTATTCTAAGCGGCTGGGACCAAAGCATGACGCCTGGCGAGCGCTTGTACATGATCAACTGGCTTTTGGGGCAGGTCACCTATGTGCGTCACTTTCTGCAGCAGCGCAGCTACAACCCCTCCGACTCTGCCGAGTACTACTATCTCGGGGCACTGCAAACTGACCCGAGTACACCGCCAGCCGGCACAGGCAAGTGGAGTACAGTTACCACACTGTATTTCAAATCCTGGGATCTGCGCAAAGAGTTTATGGCCGCGTTTGGAGGCTCAGGGGGTACACCGCTCTGGAAAGATTCGCAGACGGTGGCCAAAGGATTTCACATCCGGGCCACGCCGGCTTCGCCTCAGTTCCAGCGCAAGCTTGAGCTCCCGGTGCGAGTCCTCCTCAAGGCCATGAACAAGTGGGCGGAAACCCAGACCAATCCGCCCACTCAGATGATCATCCTCTGGCGAACACTCACGGTGATGGAGCCCAGCGAGAACCGTGAGTGGAACGAGCAGATCCGAGCAGCGGCCAGGATGATCTACTTTGAGAAGGATGGTGTGTTTCAGGGGAGGCTGGAGATTACTCGGGATGTGCACACAATCATCCAGAGTAAACTGAGTAAACCGCCGCCTCCAGCCCTGGAAGACACTCTCTGGGAACACTGCTGGAGCGAGGTTGCTTACGGCATCCAACTGGAGATGGACAAAGCTGATAAGGAAATTTTTGAAAGGGCCCTTCGGGAGTCCAAAGGCTCCGGAAAGGGCGTGCAGCTTGGCAAAAGCTCCAGGCATTGGAGTACACCGCTCATTCACAGCAGTGACTCCAACCCGTTCCCGATTCCTATGTATGTCATGCCTGTGGATGACATAGCATTTTCCTGGGACGAGCTGTGCGACAAGCAGAACCAGCCGGACCAGAAAGTAGGAGATTATAAGATTTCTACTTTTGGGGGTAAACCGCCGGCACCAGCTGCAGCTGCATCTGCAAGCAACATGCCGCCTCCCCTCCCTCCACGATCCCCGCCGGAGCCAAAGGCAAAGGCAAGGGCAAGAAAGGCCCAGCAGGGACGGAGGTGGAGGACGATCTTTGAGGGTTTACCTCCACAGTTTTCTCGCTTCCCTCTTTAGAGGCTGCGGTGTCCCCATCTCTTTTCTTGACTACACCGCCCTGGTTGCTGGCTGGAGCTGCTTTTGAAATTTCTCAACATGGTCTCCTGACGTCGCCTTTTTCGGGACCACAGCTCGCTAGCAACCGGCCGCGGATTTTACAAGGTAATTTGGCTAAACCGCCTGGCTCGCTTCATGGCCCGCCCTTTGAAACTTTCTTTCGTGGGACAGGGAGCTTGAGCCGGCGAGGAAAAGCCAGGTTTCGACTTTTTTGGGGGTTTACACCGCGCCAGGGAAGCCGCTTTGGGGGGCAAAGCTCCCAAGTCCTTTTCAGACTGCCAGGTGCGATACCACAAGGCTACCCCGCCACTAAAACACGATGACATAGGATGGGATAGAAAACCTATTAGGAGAAGCCAGCACAGCCGTTCTAGGCGTAAACCCAAGTTTCGGGATAGCGGTCAGATTTGGAATGCCCTTAAGCACATTACTATAAGTTACCTAGTTGTCCTTTACTACACCTCCGAAAATAGGCAACTTTGCCCGATAATCCTCATGGATGCTCTTATCGTCAGTACTTTGCTTCACGGAGTACACCGCCTCATTAGTTTCACTAGGGACGCCTTTTTCGTTACGAACGGTCAGGTAACAGCTGCCTCTAGGGGTTACGCACATTCCTTAGTTAATCTCTTAGCGCGCGCAAGAAATAGAACCATGCACGCAAAGTTTGGAAACTACGCAGAGTCAGAGCAAGCTAGTGATATCGACACACTGTTTTCTAGTCGTATCAAGCTTTCCAGGAACGCGCTTCTAGACATGCGCACGCCGGGCTACACCGCCAATTTCACCCCGCCCACCCTACAACCCATACGTCGCGCTAAGCGCACAGGGGATAGGGTCGAAATTATCACCGCCTCAGGTTCAAAACTCTTCCGCTCTAAGCGTAGAGTAAAACCCAACCATTGTGGAATTCGTCGAATTAATTCTACTTCCGCTAACAGTCCAGCACCGCCTCAACGAGGCACGCCGGGTGTCACCTCGGTGACAAACGAAGAGTGCAAACCTCAACTTCCCCTAAACAGTCCTCCTAAAGGCCGAGGTTCCAGGGCTAGGTGCCAACGCAGACGCCTATACAGGCAATGGCGCCGGCTCTCGGGAGGAATTATAGCGCCTAAGGTACTGGGTAAACCTACGGCGAACCAGGGGAATCCCTTGAAAGCAGCTCAAAGGTGCGAAAAAAGAACAAGAGCTAAGATTTTCAGAAGATTAGTTCTGGAACAGTCCCACCCTAGAAAAAGAGACCCACACCATAAATTAAAGCTGGCTACTCCGCCCATAGCTTATGGTGAGACTCTTTCAATCGGCACACAGAATGTGCAGGGTATGGCCGAACTCTTCAAACATCAGGAAGTCCTACAACTTATGAAGGAAAAGCACTTAGAAGTTCTTTTCCTCACCGAAACACACTCCAAATCCTACTACACCTTCCAATCAGAAGCACACCTCTTCATAGTCAACGGTAACCCCAAGGATAAATGGTCCGGAGTCACGGAAGTCCTCACCCCCAAGATTATACCGCATCTCAAAACCGTCATCCAGCATTCCGCCCGAATCCTCGAAATAATTTTAGCTTGTAGATCAGGAGACATCCACCTATTCGGGGTTTATGCACCTCACGACAAATCAGACGATGAGGTAAGAAAGGCCCCATTCTGGCAGAAACTCGGGGATGCTATAGCTAAAATCCCGCAACCAGAACCCTACTACATACTTGGGGACTTTAATGTACGATTGCAGGGTCGTTTTATTTCGGAACATGGAATACTTGGTCCTCACATTTATGGTAAAGGGGCTACAGCAATTAAGCAACAGCCAGGAACCAACAGGCATTATTATACACAGCTGTTACAGGGTAACGCAGCGGTCGATGTACTCAGCTATAAACAGTCTAATCTGTTGAAGCATGTCACATATAGGGACAAACATCCTCCACCCGATTCCTGGGATCAATTCATTCTCGATCCTTTAGGTTGGTTGCACGTATGGGATAAATTCCAGGCTACACCGCTCTTACAGGACGACCAGCTTCAGATAGTTGCCGACATCAGACAATATCTAGGCGCAGATACGCTGCCCCCCACCGCTTTGGCTAAACCGCAGGTAGATCCGTACAGGTTTCAGAGTTTAGATAGATGCGTCACCTCCAGAAAGTGGCTACCGTCAGTGCGCAAATGCGGTGCACAACACTACACGGGATTCCCCAGCGACCACTATCTTCTGACCCTTAAGCTCAGGGTTAAACTTTCAGGTAAAATGCCTAGGCACGTCCCCGCCCCCAAACATGATTACTCCGCCATCACCGACAGTATGCGTAGGGATTTCAATCGCGTGGTAAAACAACAGCTAAAACTTAAAGAAGACGAGCTCCCCAGCGCCAATACAGACGCGCGCTGGGACGTGTACACAGATGGTTCCGGCTCCCGGGGTCGCTGCACCAGCACTACCCCGGCAGGATGGGGGATATATATAGAGGATCAAGAAGGCTGGTCCACTGAAGCCAGTGGGCCAGTCGAAACCGACGAGTACTCCGCCAACTACCTAGGAGCAGCAGTGGGAAGCAACAACACGGGAGAACTTACAGCGTGGATGGAAGCAGGATTATACCTCCTAGCGTTGAGTACACCGCCTGAACGCGTCCTTTCACTATGATAGTCAATGGGCAGCGCATATGGTTACAGGTAAATTTAAAGCCAAAAGACACAAAGCGCTGGTTAGAACGGCCAAGCAAATCTACCAAGCGCTTCAACGCAGAACCATCGTTTACTGGCAATGGGTCAAAGGCCATACGGGCAACGTAGGCAACGAACAAGCTGACAAACTCGCCGAACAAGGCAAAACTCAGGGTACACCGCAAGGAGGGCGTTACATCATCTCGCCGCTGTATACACCAGCGCAGCTCGCAACTACGGAAACAGCCCATTCACCAGCCCCTGTTACTACTCCGCAAGACCTTGTAGCGCTTTTGGAGGCCGAAAAACAAACCATCCCCATGCTCACACGACGCCCACGCAACCCCTGGATCACCCCCGAACTAGCGCAAGAACTACAAACGGCTAAAAGACTACGCGCGTCACACGACAGCACGGCGGTGGACAATTACAAGCGGCTTAAGACCAAGGCAAGAAAACACAAAAGACAATGGCTGAGGGATAAGGTTTCGCAGGCTAACGCAGAATCACACACCTCGCTCTGGCGGGTCGTTAAGACCTTCAAACGTGGCTTTAGGGAACGCAAGTCAAGGCTAAAACGCAATGGCGCTCCGGTTCCGTGGTCGGAAAACCATAAAGTCTTCGCCGATTTTCTCAGCACGCAACAATGGGGCCCCACTACGGTGACCGCGGAGGAAAGACAATTGCTCAAAGAGTCGCCCCCCTTGGCTACACCGCCAACGCAGCCTCCTGCACCCTTCACGACGCAAGAACTCACGGATGTGATAAAGGACCTTAAACGCAACAAAGCCCCAGGACCAGACCGCCTACCTGCAGAAACTCTAAAGCTTTTGGACTATGTCGTAGAAGCAGAGCTTCTTAAGGTAATCAACCACTGCTTTGTCACGCGCACAGTCCCAGACGCGTGGAAAGAAGCTAATATAGTCAGCATTTTTAAGGGAAAGGGCGACGACTCCGACCCCGCTTCCTATAGGCCGATTTCTCTTCTTAACGTCATATACAAGGTATATGCAGCGCTGCTACAACGCAGATTAGCGGACGCACACGATCACGTACTCAGGGAAACTCAATACGGTTTTCGAGCAAACCGGAGTACACTTCAGCCGCTCTTTATCCTCCGAAGACTACAAGACTACTCACTCAAAACAGGGCAACCCATGCATGTAGTTCTCCTAGACTGGAAAATGGCGTTCGATAAGGTAGACCATGAATCGATGTGCATAGCCATCGAACGCCTTGGAGTACACCGCCATTACGTAGATATCATTCGAGATTTATATGCAGGCCAATCTTTTAATACCCTTGGCATGCAGGGCTCACAGGAAACGGCTAAACCGCACACGGGCATCCGCCAAGGATGCCCTTTAAGTCCATATTTGTTTATCATGGTCATGACGGTACTGATGCATGATGTCGATGCTAGATTGCGCACGCACGGGGTACCTACGAACACATGGTCCGTCGGTAAGCCAGTCTACGATCTCGAGTATGCTGATGATACACTCTTGATTGCCGTGACTAAACCGCAAGCAGAAGAATTTCTTCGAGCCATTCAGGTAGAGTCTTCATTGTACGGCCTATCACTTAACCTTACCAAAACGGAGCTACTTACCCATCCCCAGTCACTCCCAGGAAACATACACTATGTAAACGGAGATCCTGTAGTTAACACAGAAGAGGCCAAATATTTGGGAACGCAAGTATCCTGGAGCCACCCTACCAAAACGGCCATAGAAGCGCGCAAGAACAAAAGCCATATAGCGTACCTCAAATTACAAAACCTATGGCGTAGCAGAATCAACATCAGAACCAAAGTTAAGCTTTTCATGGCTAGCATAGTTCCTGTACTGTTGTACGGTTTAGAGGTCCTTTCTTTGGAAAATACGCACCTGAAAACCATTGACGCTTGGTTTCATAGATACCTTCGGAGGTGTATCGGAGTTAAAGCCTCGTTCTATTCACATGTTACCAACGAGCGAGTTTGGAAGGTTGCTGGTAAACCGCCTCTTCCGTCCCAGACTCTACTTTCTCGACAAATCCAACAACTCGCGGACATCCTGGCTAAACCGCCCAACAACCCACTACATCACGTCGTCTTTTCACCAGGATATAAAGATAGGGTTAAATTTACTAAGTCAAAACATAGGGGGCACCCCTGCCGTTATTGGTTTGAACTCACAGTTGAGAGAGCCCTGCCAATCTACCACCACTACCTGGACCACACCGCCCCGAACCAGTACAGGGACTTCAGAAGGGACTTCTTAGGGTTAAAACAGCTTCTTCAAGCTTACCCCGCCTTTACATCGCACCTGGTAGCTGCGCCGACGCGCCAGCCAGAATTACTCCGCTTTCTGCAATGTACAGTCGGGAGCGCATGGCAGCCTTAAAAAAGTCCCATGAGGCTTTATAGGCTTAGGTAGGCCCCAATCCCCAAGGAGCCCTTGGAAGCCCTGAATCCCGAAACTCAGGGCCGTAATAGGGTTTAGGGTTTTAGGGTTTAGGGTTTTAGGGTTTTAGGGTTTAGGGTTTAGGGTTTAGGAGTTAGTGCATTTAGCCGCTAGCCTTGTAAACCACACAACCCTCAAGGTTGAGTATAAAGCCTTACAATTAAATGCTTATAGTCTGTAGTATAGAGACCAGAAGAGGTAAGGATACTATTTCGTAGGGTTCCATATGCTTAATATAACTTCAGTATACCATCAAATACTTCTGAACCCAATATTGTGATGAATACAAGGCCCCTATGCCCTAAAATTAGAAAGTCTAAAAGAAACCCTATTCTCAACATCAAGGCCCCTATAACTCTAAACTCTAAACCCTATACTACAAGCTACACCCTCAAACCCCAACCCTAAAACTGGCGCTGTGAGGAGCTCTCCTTCGACGACCGGGCGGTGCTGGTGCCGGCAAGCGCCGAGTGTGGAGATCCGGATGCGAAGCTGGGTTCTTGTTAAGGAACTCAATTTAAGTTACCATAATAAGGGAACCCTATTATTTACTATAGATCCCTATTATGGTAACTTAAATTGAGTTCCTTAACAAGAGCTCAGGAAGGGCTGGCCCAAGTCCTGGCGAGAGAAGGTGCCCGTAGGGTCGTCAAGGTTGAGGGTTTACGGTTTAGGTCCCGGATACTCCAAGAAATGACCCCACCAGAAGTCATGGTACGATATTTCGCGAAGAGTTTTCGGCGAAAGAAAGCACCAAAGGCGCCCTTCACGCATGATTTTTAGGTTTTTGTTCCTCAAGGTGTAATCCAGCAGGCTAGGTTGCTGGGCCCCCTTCAGCGCGCCACGCTTCGGTTTCTGCGACGGTAAGCTTCGATAAGTTCTCGCCGCGGTCCTGCCGGGGCGCAGAGCCGCGCAGATTTTTGCACGGAAGTCGAGGTACCGCCACCGTGGCTCAATCTGGTTTTCACATTGCTCGAAGTCTCTAGAGTCGTGGCAGGACCACACTATTCAGTTCCTTGGAGCTCTAAGGGGTTGTGGAAAGTCGGATTTGCAGCAGAAGTGTTCACCGGGGTTTTGAGGAGCCCAACCAATCCCATCATCCAGGAACATGAGAACTCCTTGTAATGTCTTCCTCACATGATGTGCAGAATATTTTGCCAGGTATTCAGCCACAAATATGCTAGGTCCGCAACCGTGAACACGAAACCCTAGGCCGAAACCCCAAATGCCACTTCTAATTGCTCCTCCTACATCAGACCCCAGACCCCAAACTTGAAATCCGCCACTGCAGATGGCCTCGGTTCAGGGTTTAGGGTTTAGGGAGCCCGCAATCCAAAGCCCTATGCTCTCAATCCAGAACAACACCGAAATCTTGAATGCAAAAATGGGAGCAAGGAGAATCAGGACGCCTGAATGACGTACCCGAAAACTGTAGACAGCACCCCAGTCCTCATAAAATTCCTTGTGGGCCTTTGTACAGCCCTTTACAAACCGTGATAGACTTTCTCAAAATCACAAAATCATCCTAGCCCTACACCTTAAACCCTAAACCTCAAGCCATAAAGCCCACACCCTAGACCCTAAACCTTAAACCCTGAGCCCCAAGCCCCAAACCCGGAGGATCATAGGACTTAGTAAGTAAGGTTATAAGTTATAAGTAGCTTAATTGGGTTATAAGTAGTTTTAAGTATACTAACCCGAATTATAACCCTAGTTACTAAGTCCCATGATCCTTTAAGTAGACCCTAGACCCTAAACCCCATGGTTCCCTTTAAGGAACCCCTACAGATCCCTTTTAAGGAGCCCTTTCAGGAGCCCTAGTTACTAAGTCCCATGATCCTTTAAGAAGACCCCTCAGGTCCGGGGTCCGAGCAATGTTTCCAAGGGCTTCAACTCTTCGGTCTTCCACCTGGACATGCCGAAGGGGTTTAACGAAAGTGGCTTGGCCTCGGAGTTTACCTACCTTGAGTTAGTAGGGAATGGAAGAATGGTAGTAATGGCAGCAATAGTAGCTGTAATTGTACCCCATTCCTCCATTCCCTACTAGCCAAAGGTAAGTTTAGAGTTTCGGGTTTGGGGTTTTGGTGTTTGGGGTTTTGGGGTTCTGGGGTTCAGGGTCGAGAGTCTAGGCTTTGGGGTTGGCAGACACTCATAGTCCCAACACTTGACTAAGGAATAGAATTAGAATGCAGAGGGATGCTCATTATGATTCAAGGTGCATCCCAGAATCAAGGGTGCTGGGCAACTCCAGCGTTTTCGATACTACAAGCAGAGGAAATGACATAGTTCTGATGTACCCAGGATAATGGCAGGATTGAAAATCAGCAGTACGGAGCACCAAGGGGTATCGTAACTTGGGGCCTGCCCCAGGACTGAACGAGCCGCAAAAGCTTTGCTTCTGCGAAGCGCCAACGTGCAGCGAGTCCTGGCGGTTTGGGCAACAGCTGAATATTTCGATAGAAGCCTGCGAGACATCAGCGGTTCAAAGGGGCGTCGGTGGAACTGGCGGCATGATCGGGGCAATGGTCAACGGCATCAGGGCGGCGACAGATGGGGTTTAAGGTTCAAGGTTCCGAAATGGCAAGGGCAAGCAAAGGCGAGACTCGACTGTCCTACTCAGCCGACGAGAGGACGGCAAACGTCTCTCTGCCGCCATATGCGCAACAAAAAGCTTTCCTCTGCGAGGGGCGTCAAGGATGGACCTGTCAAGCGAAGCCAGCTTATCCCTGCAATCGTGTCATACTGTTGATGGGCAAAATCCTGCATTACCCATTACAAGGAGTACACCATAGTTCCCATAGTTTAGAGTCCCTAGGGTCATGCAGGATTTTGTCCATCAGCAGTATTCAAGGCCATACTAGGATGCCCAGTATAGTACCCTTATTCCTTTTTTGTAGTCCTAGGTTCCTTATAAAGTTAAAGAGAGGCCTTTTTGTTCTTAGGTTACTGGGTATCCAAGCATACGAAGCCCACAGATCAGCTCCAAGTCGCATTCACTAGTGCTCGAAAGGAGCCCTGTTCTTCTGCACCAAAGCAACCCTCAAAAAAACAAACAACCCTAAACCCTAAACCCGTTGAACCCTCTTTTCCTTCTGCCCGGTTGGTTAGTCGGAAGGCCCTGCGGGCTGAGGGGCCTCTAGGGCTTTTTGGAGGGGATTAGGGTTTCACGGTTTAGGGCTTAGGGTTTAGGGTTTAGGGTTTAGGGTTTAGGATGAAGTTCAACACAGAAAAAGACTCTACTTCAATATGCCATGCGCATTCGCCTTCGACACGGAGCCTACGGTCTTGCACCCACAGCGCTCAGCTCGAGCGGTTGCGCTACCGATAATGAAAGCCCCTATTATGTTGGGGTTTCGGGCTGATGGTTTAGGCTGAACAGTTACCTATGTTACTCGTTAAGGTTGCCTACTACAATTATAGTATGGTATACCCTGAACTGAAGGGAGCTGCAAGAAGGATATGCATAGTGTAGGGGCAGCTCGTGCGAGATATTCTTATTGCCGCAATGTAGTTCTTGTGATGCTTCACCCAAGAGCCACAAGCCCCATCTTGAACATGAAGCCTCCTACATTCCACTACTGACTGGAACAGCGAAGGCCCAACTCCGCAGCTCGAGAATATAAACTCTTGAAGCAGGCAGCACATGCAAACTTGCGAGACAGATGGGAAGCCTTCTAAGCCTCATGTAGGGTTTAGGGTTTAGGGTTTTGTACGGCCTTCCCAGCAGACTATCCTCGATCTCTGAATAAGGTCTACAAACCCTGAAAAGCCAGTCCTTGTATCGCCAGGCCCTATCCTGAATCCATGTTCCAACTTTCTGGAGTTCACTGCAGGCTTAGGGTTTCGAAGTTTAGGGTTTAGGGTTTCGGGGTTTTGGGTTTGGGATTCCTGAATCCTCACACAACCCTACAGTAGAAGCCAGAAAGTTGGAATATGATTATCCTAACCCTTCTATGGTAAATTACAGGGTATCCTACCCTGAAACCATATTCCAACTTTCTGGAGTTCCCTTTAAACCTTCGAAACCCCTAAACCCTAAACCCTAAACCCTAAACCCCGAGTCCGTTTCCGCAGCCGTCGCTGAAAGCCCTCAGAGACGTGGCCCATGCGCCTGTCGGCGGCCTTCCAGCGCCTTGGGCCTTCTTAGGACCTAACAAGGCTAAACCCTAAAACCCCAAACCCCAAACCCCAAACCCTAAACCCTAAACCCCAAACCCTAAACCCTAAACCCTAAACCCTAAACCCTAAACCCTAAACCTAAACCCTAAACCGTAAAGCTGTTAGGTTCAGGCTTTGGGGCGACTTGGAGGTCCGTGGAGGAAACCCTAAACCTTAAACATCAGGGTTCCCAGGGAGCCCAATACCCCTTAATTAAGGAATATGGCTTAAACTATATAGGGCCTCATATTATGATTTAAGCTATACTCCTTAATTAAGCGGTATTGGGCTCTCAAGTTCATCTTACTCCGCACTAAGGGCCCCAACATAGGCTCTACCTGGTAAGGTATTTTATTCTTGCTGTATCGCAGTCGGACAAGGGCCCGCAAAGAAAACTAAACCTAAACAGTTCTAAGTAGAGTAACTTTAGTTATAACCCATATTAGGAGACTTCTAACCCCACTTATGACTACCCATGAACCCTGCTTGGTTCAGGGATCAGGGTCCGAATCATAAGGCTTTGGGGTTCAGGGTTGAGGGTATGACGCCTGTTTTTCGTATCATTACTTACTGGTCGTATGATAGCTCTTATCGTTAACATTACTGTTATCATGATTCTTCTTTGAGTATCCTTACTACTAGTATTATTGTTGGTATTGTTTCTGTACTAGGACGACTATCATTATCATTCGTATCACTATGACTCTTTTTCTTCTTCTTATTCTCTAAATTCGGCTTCAGGGTTTAGGGTTGTATTCTTCTCTAGGTAGGCCTTGGGATAGGCTTCATTTTGCCTGAACGGAGCCTAAGAGGATCTCATTTGCGAGATTTTTTCAGAGCCTTTTGGGCCAACCTGGTCCTTTATCCTTTAATTACTTAGGTTAAAGGAACCCTCTAGAACCCTGTAAGGGGAAACCCCTAAACCCCTAAACCCCTAAACCTCATAGGTTTCTTATGGAACCCTTATAGATCCCTTTAAAGGAACCCCTATAGATCCCTTCTAGATCCCTGATAGACCCCTTTACAGGAACCCTTAAACCCCTCAAGATCCCCTGAAAAAACCCTTGCATATATAGATCCTTTTAGGCACCCCTAAAGATCCCGTATAGAACCCTTATAGACCCCTTTAGAGGGACCCTGGCCCTTAAACCAAACCCCAACACCCCTAAACCCCCAAACCCCTAAACCCCTCAACCCCTCAACCCCTAAACCCCTAAACCCCTAGACCCCTAGACCCTTAAACCTAAACCACGAAGCCCTTATATAGATCCCTTCAAGAATCCCTATGGATCCCTTTACAGGAACTCTTATAGACCCCTTTAAAGGGACCCTGGCCCTAAAACCTGAGTTATCATCTTCAGGAGCCTTGGGCTCACTTCGCTGCTCTGCTGTGCAGCTCGGCCTGGGTTTCAGAGGTTTCGCTGATTTAGGCGCGACCGTGTAGGGGGTGCGTTAAGGGCTCCTTTAAGGGCTCCTTCAAGGGCTCCTTTAAGGGGTCCTTTCAGGGACTTTAAGGGATCCTTCAAGGTATCCTTTAAGGGTCACTTTCACGGATCCTTTAAGGTGTCTAGGAGTTTTATGACTTTGGGATTTGGGATTCAGGGTTCCTTGCGTGGGCCAAGGATACACTAGACCTAAGACACTAACCCTCAACCCTTTAACCCTAATAGACCCAGTCCTGCACCTATTGCTGGCAATTGAAGGCTTGGTGGCTCAGCGTCGCCGGCCGTTTGCCTAAAAGCAGTTATGAAGTCTTCAGAACCAGAACGGCTCCGCACAGGGTTTTAGGGTCTTAGCGGCTGTACCGGAAGTAGATGTACGTAGGGCTGTAGTTTGTGTCCTCGCCTTCTCATTGATATGCTGGTGTGGCAACAGACAAACCTGACACCAAAAATCCATATTAAACCTTAGGCCCTAAGCCTTGCGCCTCAAAGCTCAAGCCTTGCACCGGCCCTACACCCTCAACCCGACAGCTTTCATCCCAAGGGCACTCACCCTTAAACCCATGATTTTGTTTTTGGGGTCTGAATGGCGGCCTCTGTATTCTGATTGCTGCAAGGCGCCGAAGCCCTGAACCCATATCAGACTGTAAAACATAAGCGGCCTTAAACCCTAAACCCTAAACCTTTGCACCCTTCTGCTTTCGAAGGTGGCATTCGTTTGCGGCAATGAAGATCTCACCGAGCTGTGCAGCTCGGAGGAGTGTGGCGTGACACTGCGACTTGGGCACGTTTGCGAAACCCTGGAGCGGTAGTAATGGGTTCCTTTAAAGGGATCCTTTAAGGGATCTATGGGGTTTAAGGTTTAGGGTTACCTTTGGTTAGTAGGGAATGGAAGAATGGTAGTAATAGTAGTTATAAGTTATAATTGTACCCCATTCCTCCATTCCCTACTAAGCAAAGGTAAGTAAGCCATGCGCTGCCCGGCCTTCCGGAACAGTACGTTTCATGAAGTCTACATGGGTTTACTTTGCAAGCAGGGGTAGTATGGGGGTCTCACTAGTTAGGATAGGGTCGTGGGGTATATTGGTCTAGGTATCACCCGGACTGCTAAGGAATGCATTGGTACATAGCAGTTTCGGCTTCCTTGTCCTCAAGGGCTTATAGCGAATTGCAGTAATCGTTAGAACAGGGCTATGGGGTATTTTAGCTCATATTACTAATCGTAGCCTGAACAGTAATCGTAGTTTCTAGGGTTTCTCCATTAAAAACACATGCCCTGAACCGAAACCCCCAACGCTCTCTGGATCAGCTTAGGCTGCAGCTGGGGCACAGCATCGACGATAGCCCGCACACCGGCCTGTCTGCCACATCGTCTGCTCCGCCAACTGTGAACCACAAGGTGCCGAACCTAAATCAGCGCTGACGTAGGGCCTTCGGGTTTAGGTTTGGTTGAGAGTTTAGGTCGGCTACAGTAAGGTTTGGGGCTATGCTTTAGTATAACTATATGGGGATTGCTGGGGGGCGTTTTTACTCATCATTCCAAACCCCATCGCGGTTTCCGCCCTGGGGTTTAAACCCTCTGACCTTGATATTGCGGCCGAGACACCAGATAACACCCCCCCGATCCTCCATACATCGTTCCCGCAACCCTGTTGTAAACCCCTCAAAATCTCTTGTGGAACCCTTATACCATCATCTGTAGTACTTGTTTTGAAGTAGCCTATAAAAACGTTCTACCCTATCCAAACTCTCCAAACTCTGGAGAAGCCCTGAACCCTAAACCTAGAAAAACCCTAAACCCAAGCATTAAACAACGTCTTATATTAAACCCTAAACCCTAAACCCCAAAACCCGAAACCCTAAACCCCTAACCCCTAAACCCCGCACCTTCCGCCGAAGGTCGCCAACGAAGCGCCTCAAGAGCAGAAAGCACTCCCAGAGACGGAGGAAGCGCTGACTTTGAACCTGGGAAAAGTGCGCCCTGGTTGTTGTAATTCTGTTGTAAAGTTTTCATGATTGTTTGAAAGTGTCCTGACATGTATCAAGAGGTTTGGGTATTAATTAGCTAGGTATTTGCTTGTTGCAGGTTGTTAGCCTTTTTGTTTTTAAGAATTAGGGTCTTTATAGGGCTTTATAGGTTAGGAGGGTTTTCACCGGAGTCTTGTCAGGGCTGTATACGCTCGGAAGGGGTTTCATGGGGTCCCTAGGGTTATTGCAACGTCACCACGCCCATGAACTAAAGCTTAGAAAGCTCTCAGGAAGCTGCGGAAACCATACAGCGCCATGTAAAAGTGTCAAAAAAGCCTGAGGAGCTTGAACACGCCTGTGGTCCCCATGGCCAAGAACAACGCCTGTCTCCTTCTGTCTTCTGTCTCGCTGCTTCTGCTGGGTTGCCTCTGGCTGCTATGCTGGGCACGTGGCTAGGCTATGCGCTTTGGGGTCAAGGCTTTAAGGTTTTGGTTTTAGCGTTTAGGGGTTCAGGATTTCGGGGTCGTGTCTACAGCTGAATCATTGAAGGGTTGGCGTTTTGTTTCACGCTTCCTTGCGATGCGTCGTGGTGGTTTCTGTTTTGTCTTCTGAAGTTTGGCTTCCCCAGCGCCCTAAGCGGATGGTGTGTTGTGGCGACGCAAGCTTTGAATTAATTCCGTCTTCTTAGACCCCCCAACCATAAGAGCTCCATTGCAGCGTGTTTGGGGTTGTCCTGGTTCGTTGATCTTCATTAAAATACTGCGGGAGGTGAGGTGGCCCTGATGTGTGGAGATTTGTGTTCAGGGTTCAGTGCCTCAAGCCCCAAGCTGGACAGGGTTCCCAGTTCATGGTTACTAAGCCTCAAGGCCTCAAGACCTCTGCTTCCTCGAACTCAAGCCTACTTTGCAAAGTCTTGTGAGGTTCATAAGCCTCAACTTTATGCCTAAACACCCCTTATAGTACCCTTCCAAGGAACCCTTATACTACCCTTCTAGTGCCTTTTTTGGAACCCTTATAGTACCCTTTAAAGGAACCCTTATCCACATCCCAACCCCAACCCTGCTCTTTCACAAACCCCAAGCTCCCGATCCCAACGTATTGAACCCGAAACCTTTCATAAACCCTCAACCCTACTTGGAGGATCATGGGACTTAAGTAAAGTTATAAGTACCATAATTGGGGTTATAAGTAGTTATAAGTATAGTTACCGTAAATATAACCCCAGTTACTAAGTCCCATGATCCTTTGAGTAGTCCCTAACCCCTAAACCCCATAGATCCCTTCAAGGAACCCTAAAGATCCCCTTAAAGGAGCCCTTTTAAGGAGCCGTAGTTACTTAGTTACTGGCATCCTCAACCCCAGCCCCAGACCCGACAGTGCCCTTGAAGTAGCGAGAGCCCGAAGACAAGCCGAGCGTTGAGGTTAAGGCCCTCAGTCCAGAAAACCGTAACTTCCCCACAGGGTCCATATACACTACCATTATGGAATGAGGTCCTAAAAGACCATCCCTGTTATGGTTTTGGGGCCCTAGTTCCATAATGGTATATATGGACCCTCTGGGTTCTTCACTTTTCGAAAGAAGCCTTCTAGAACGATTGAATACCGCTCAAACACACGAAACGAGTCCGTGTAGAACCCTGCAAGAACCCTTCTCGGACGCTTCGAGAACCAACCCCTTGAAGCACCCTGGTAGAGCCCTGAACCAGCGTTTGCTGATCCTGCTAAGAAGTCTTAGAACAGCCCTAGAGAAGCCATGGAGCATTTACGGAACCCCTATCGAGTCCCTGGAAGAATTCTGGGAGCCCCAAAGAAGCATTGAGTAAGCACCATGGAGCCCTTCTCAAAAGGACTCCTCAAGGCGTGTAGAACGCAAGGAAGCAGTTTAGGACCCTTTAGGAAGCCTTTTGAGAGCCTAATAGACTTGTAACGATACTGTTTATGGAACCCTAAACCCTAAACCCTAAACCCTGTTGAAGGCTTAGTAGACCCCTAAAGATACTTTCATGGAGCCCTAAACCTTAAACTCTTAAACCCCAAATTTACAAAAAAAACCCTAAACCCCAAATTAAACAACAAACCCTAAACCCCAAATTAAACAAAAAACCTAAACCCCAAATTAAACAACAAACCTAAACCCCAAACTTAAAACCCTTAAAGAAGGAAGGCAACAGAGCACCGAGGCGGCGGGGCCTCCGAGGGCGCAGCGGCCCGCATGCTGAAACTTGGGCTTCCAAAAGAGTCTCTTATGTTTAGGGTTTAGTGGGGTTTAGGGTTTAGGGTTTAGGGTTTAGGGTTTTCGGTCTCAGATTCAGGACTTTTGTTGTTATTTTTTGGGTTTGGGGTCTTTAGTGTGGATTTTTCGGGTTTCGGGCTTTTAGGACTTTTCGGCGATTTTAGGGGTTTCAAGGTCTAGGGCTTTCGGGATTAAGGTTTTCGAGTTGAGGGTTTTTGAGGTTGTCGGCGTTTTTGGTTTTGAGGTTTAGCATGTCTCTGTTTCAGGGCTGTTTTAGGGTTTGGCGGGGTTTCTGGCTGAGGGCGTTGAGGGTTTATGTTTTTTTTTGTTTATGGTTTACGATTTGTAAGGTTTCTGTTTATTGAACTGTTTTTGTGGGTTTAGGGATTTAGGGGGGTTTTGTGTTCAATGTTTCCAGAAACTGTTTTTTGTGGGACTTGTTTTGTGTGTGTGTTTTTGTTTTCAATTTTTTGAGTTTCAGGTTTTATAAGGGTGTGGGGCTTTGTCAGGCTTTAGGGTTCACGGCCTTTGGGGTTTTAAAGGTTCAGGGTTTTGATTGAAGTTGGGGTGCTGGGCCACCAAAGCTATCCCAAACTGGGTTCTACCTGGGTTCCATAAAGCCACCAGGGGTGTAGCGTTTAAGGGTTTGGGTCTGATGATTCAATACTGGGTTCTTGATAACGATTTTAGTTAAAGTTACCACGCTAGGGATCTACAGTAAATATCATGGCTTCTGCACTTCCGTGTTATGGTAGCTTAACATAAATCCCTGAACAAGATAGCGCCGTGCTGTAAAGGTTCTGGTTTTGATTCTGGGATCAGAGTGGTAGGGTTTGTAATTGTCACCTATTGCTTTGTAGGGTTCGGGGGTTATGCATAAAGGTCTGGCGGGCCGAATATGCGCGGGGGTTAGGGGAATTTGATGGAGGTCGTCAAAGTTTACCTAAATCGTTTTGTGGGCTTGTGTTAATGAACTCTAAATAGGTTTTGGGATCGGGGGGCTTAGAGACGAGGTCGGAAGTATAATTCTATGCTGGGTAGCTCCCACCCGTGAACCTTAAGCCATGCTACTGCTGGTTGGTCCCTGGGTTCTCCGGGTGGAGTTGAACACTTAGAGAGAAGGGCGCAGGGTCTCGGTTTGGGGTGTACTTGGAGGGGCAGGGGGCTTAGTAAGCAGGATACAAGTAGAGTTATAAGTACCCTAATTGGAGTTACCCCAATTGTAACCCTACGTATAACCGACTTACTAAGTCCCCTGCCCCTCCAAGTAGGGTCGAGGGAACGGACTGTACATGGTTGTCTGACTTCCTTAGACGCACGGTGTGGCACTCCTAAACCCTTCAAAAACCTTGGCCGGAACCCAAGCACTAACTATGGTCTTTTCCAGGTATTAGACTGTGTCTACAGCGGTTTGCAAGGGGGGTTCTAGATCTTAGCCCTAATTCCTAAACCCTAAGCATTCAGCAGCCGCACCTTACATTGCAAGATCCCTGAAACAGAAGCAGCATCTCCAACCCGGAAAGCCCAATACTTCTCAACACAAGGACTATTGCTCAAGGCGTAGGAAGACACCCTCTATACATGAAGGCATCTTCCTTAATGAAGGGGTATCGGGCTCCTTGGCTCAGGCATTAGGGTTTAGGGTTTAGGATTGAGGGGTATTAGGTTTCGTGCGGGACCCCAGGCAGAGGGCTCAGCTGACGAAAGCAGCTGAGAGTAAGCACGCGGGCTGAGCTGCGATGGAAATGCTGGGATCCGGTAGGGCTTCGAGAGTGTTTGTAAGCTTCTTCGCCGTTGATAAAGTGAAGTGGTTTACCGCTCCCTAGGGGGTCCCTACGGGGTCCTGGATTCGCTTTTGCTAACGCGGATTGGTGTGTACGACCGCAGCGGGTTTAATCAGGGTTAGAGAATGTAATTCTAGTTTGCTTTTGTCTTCTTACCTAGACGAAACCGTAAACCATAAATGCCAAACCTCTAAACGCTAGACCCCCCAAACATTGTTTTTGGAGGTCCGGACTCTTGGGTGTGACGGTCTCAGCATGAGGGCTTCGGTCTGCATGTGTTTAGAGTTTAGAGTGTAGGGCTGAGGGTTTTAGGGGTTTAGGGGTTTAGAGGTTTAGAGGTTTAGGGGTTTAGGGAAATTTTGGGGTTTAGGGTTTAGGGGTTAGGGTTTAGAGTGTAGGGCTTTTCACTGTAGTTGATGTTACAGTGTGAAGGGTTTTCGGTTTTTATCTGTGGGTGCCTCGGGACATTTTGGTTCAGAGGCAAGTTTGGTTTCTTGCTTTCTTTGAAACCTGAACAACGAAGCTCTATAAGACCTACGCCGTCGTACTTCGCTGGTAATTGCCGAACTCACAAAAGATTAGGTTCCTGCTCCGTAAACCCTAAGCCTTTAGTTGGAGGCCTGGCATCTACGGCTCAAGGGCAGAAAATCTGCCGGGAACACTCAGCTACATCGTTCGCTGGGGTTCCCTATGCTTGAATCTACTGAGTATCGATTTGGGATATTTTTAATGTCCCTTATTGCTTAACATAGAGCCCTAAACATGACTATTTTGGGGACTGTTGTGAATGCAAGAGACGATCCCGAGGGATGTGAGAGGTTTCCCGTGTGCAGATACCCTAAGCGTACGGCACTTATTGTATATGCCGAAATTAAGGATATCGCTCTCGGGCCTACCCTTCCCCTAAACCCTAAACCCTAAACCCTAAAACCCTAAACCCAAAAACCCTTAAACCCTAAACCCTAAACCCCTTACCCCATAAGCCCTAAACACCGGAGCTATCCGGAGCCAGAAGAAAGGACCCAGGCTCGGGCGAGTTTCTGATGTCAGCACGTGCTGCCAGCACGAGGCCCCAACACCCGAATCTGCTTACTGCAGGAACCAATGTAGGGATCTCTGGGGTTTAGGGTTTTGGGGTTTTGGGGTTTTGGGGTTTTGGGGTTTAGGGTTTAGGGTTTAGGGCCGAATCTGCTTACTGTACCTAACCCCCCCCAAAGTAGGTAAAATAATGGCCCAATGTCCAGAAAAGGCTATTATTCTGCATACTTTTGGGGTCCAGGTAGGAAGCAATGTAGGGATCTCTAGGGTTCCTTTAAAAAGGGATCTATAAGGGTTCTGTAAGGTATCTATAGGGTTTTAGGGTTCATAGGGCTTAGGGGGGGTTTAATGTAGGAGCCTGATTGAGAAGCCCTAATACCCTAACAGGGCCTAGAACCCGCAAAATAGTAGGATTCGCCCAAGGTCTCTTAATCAGGTTCCTACATTATTGCCTAAGCCCTTTCTGTCGTTTTGCTGGTAGGGAATTCTATACGTCTTACGGAAAGCCGTATTACTAGTAGAAACTTGTGGCCCCATATCATCCCTGGGAGCTGGGTGTAGGGATGTGTAGGCTTTGGGATTTAACGGTTTAGGCTTTTGGGTTTCGGGTTCACCCTAAACCCTAAACCCTAAACCCTAAACCCTAAACCCCTAAACCCCTAAACCCCTAAACTTAACCCTAAACCCTAAACCCTAAACCCCTAAACCCTAAACCCTAAAGGGGAAGAGCGGGGGTCTCTGAGAACCGTTTCGATGGTGGTTCAGGGCAGGGCTGAGGGTCTAGGCTTTACGAGCTGCAAATCCTAAATCCTAAGCCCTAAATGGTTTAGGGTTTAGGGTTTTGGGGTTTTGGGGTTTTGGGGTTTTGGGGTTTAGGGTTTAGGGTTTAGGGCCGAATCTGCTTACTGTACCTAACCCCCCCCAAAGTAGGTAAAATAATGGCCCAATGTCCATAAAAGGCTATTATTCTGCATACTTTTGGGGTCCAGGTAGGAAGCAATGTAGGGATCTCTAGGGTTCCTTTAAAAAGGGATCTATAAGGGTTCTGTAAGGTATCTATAGGGTTTTAGGGTTCATAGGGCTTAGGGGGGTTTAATGTAGGAGCCTGATTGAGAAGCCCTAATACCCTAACAGGGCCTAGAACCCGCAAAATAGTAGGATTCGCCCAAGGTCTCTTAATCAGGTTCCTACATTATTGCCTAAGCCCTTTCTGTCGTTTTGCTGGTAGGGAATTCTATACGTCTTACGGAAAGCCGTATTACTAGTAGAAACTCGAAGCCCCATATCATCCCTGGGAGCTGGGTGTAGGGATGTGTAGGCTTTGGGATTTAACGGTTTAGGCTTTTTGGTTTCGGGTTCACCCTAAACCCTAAACCCTAAACCCTAAACCCCTAAACCCTAAACCCTAAACCCTAAACCCCTAAACCCTAAACCCTAAAGGGGAAGAGCGGGGTCTCTGAGAACCGTTTCGATGGTGGTTCAGGGCAGGGCTGAGGGTCTAGGCTTTACGAGCTGCAAATCCTAAATCCTAAGCCCTAAATGGTTTAGGGTTTAGGGTTTAGGGCTAAAGCCCTAAACCTTGAACCCTCAAGCCCTAAGCCCGAAAACTCTGAACCGCAAAACTTTAGACCCGAGCTTTCGAGGCACCACCTAGCACAGCGATGTGGGCCGCTGGTAGAACTCTACTTGGTAAGTTCCAATCGATTGGGTTTAGGGTTTAGAAACAGGTACCCTGCGCCTCAGAACTCAGAAGTTAGTGGCTTTCCGGGTGTTGGTGCCGCGCGATTTTGGCGCCGCAAGTCTCCACGAACACACTGGGGACGATGGCAGGGGGCCGGGGGCCTCTCTTGGCGCTGGGGTTAACTTAGGGGTACTTAGAACTAATTTTTAATTTTTGGTTATTATAATTCCCTAAACCCTAAACCCTAAACCCCTAAACCCCTAAGCCCTATTATAATCCCTAAGAAACAGCTAAAATCATAATTTTTGCTAGGGTTCTGAGTTCAGTATAGTTAAGCCATTTCAGCCTGAAGCTCAAAACTTTCAAAGCCCCAACTTAAAAAACGCCCCCAAACCTTAAGCCCTTATGGTAGGGCCCCAAAGAAGCGCATAAGCAAAAATTAGGAAAAGGGATGTCCCATATATAAGCCCCCTTTAAAAGGAAGCCCACAAGGTAGGGATATCCCCACAAAATGCTGATGCTTATGTGCCTTTTGGGGTCCCTATATGGATCCTTTGCAATTAGTGCCCTTTCGGACCCCTGAGACCTCAAACCTCAAAGCCCCTAAGCCCGCTGTACTGCAGTTGGAAAAGAGCCATAAAGAGCCCTCAACAAAAACCCTACAAACCCTAGAAACCCTAGAAACCCTAGAAACCTTACAAGCCCTCCAAACCCCTAAACCCTGAACACTACGAACCCTAAACCCTATCAGCCCTAAGCCCTACAAACCCTTAACCCTATATACCCTAAAACCCTAAACCCGACAAGCCCTAGGCCCTGAACCCTTCTCCCTGAACCCTAAACCCTACAAACCCTACATACCCTAAGCCCTAAGCCCTAAACCCTATATACCCTAAACCCTAAGCCTTAAACCCTATATACCCTAAACCCTAAGCCCTAAACCCTATATACCCTAAACCCTAAGCCTTAAACCCTACATACCCTAAACCCTAAGCCCTAAACCCTACATACCCTAAACCCTAAGCCCTAAACCCTCAGTCTCAGGCCGAGGATCCCTCAACCCTAGGGCGCTTTCGGGAGGCTTCGGGCACTGTGATGGCCAGAGGTTGTAAAGGCCCACTGGCGCTAGCAGTGGATATCTTGCCCCTGTGGGTAATTTTCTGCAGTGTCTATCCCTCTGAGAGTGCAGAATAAGGAGAACTTTTGCTACTGAGGCACGGTTCTCAGTATATCCTGATGTGCATTTTCGAAAATTACCCGATTGATTCCTGAGAGACTTTGCGGCGTGTGGCCATTTCAAAAGGGTGATTGGGTTATGCCAGTGAGGCCTTACTAGCTGAGTGCGGGAATCAATGAAGCTTTAGCCGCTAGGCGTTAAGCCCTACTTAAATAAGGATCATGGGACTTAGTAACTAGGGTTATAACTAGGGTAACTATACTTATAACTACTTATAATTAACCCCCAATAAACGTACTTATATCCTTACTTACTAAGTCCCATGATCCTCCAAGTAGTGGCATGAGTAAGGCCGCTAGAGTAAATCACCCGAAACCGAAGCCCGCACCCTAAACCCTTATTTTCAAACCCTAAACCCTAAACCTCAAACCCTTAAACCCCTAAACCCTAAACCTCAAACCTCTAAACCCCCAACCCGTAAACCGTGAAGTTGGGTGCAGGGATTCGGGCTTCGATTGCCGGCCAGGCCGCTCGAGGTTTAAAGATTCAATCTTTCGGAGGCTTCAAAAAGGTGGGATGAAGGTAGGTAGGATGAAGGATCCCTCGTACAAGGACTCTTACTTGGGGGTGTCCCAACTGCCTTCATCCCACCTTTGGAGCCCACTCGGGTTTTGGGGCTTGAGGGCCTTACTTGGAGATTTTGTTAAGGATTCCTTTAAGGGTTCAAGGTTTCTTCAGGGATGTGGGGTTGGGGGTTTGCTTGGAGGTTCATGGGTAGTTAGAAGTGGGGTTGCAAGTAGGGCAGCTAGAATTATGACCACTATTGGGGGACTTACATCTCCATCTATAACTTCCCATGAACCTCCAAGTATAAGTGGGTTTAAGATTTTCGAGGGTTTTTTTGTGGGGGTCTGTCAGGCTTCTACACTATTGTTGATGATATAGATTCTGCATTCCCCATGATAAGGAATATATCGTTAGTCCCATAGTTTCGGGTCCTTGAAGTAATACAGGAGTTATATCATCAACCTCAGGGCTGCCTTAGGGTGCGCCCTTTAGACTGTAAATGCTAAATCCTACACCCTAGACCCACTGGGGTTTTGTGGCTGATATTCACAAACGCACACCTTTGGCTTCCCGGATGCTCCTTCTACAGGAATCCTTCCTTGGATTACTAGGAAGAATTAGGGAGACCCCTTGAAGGTGACGCTTCTTGACTCTACTTCTGGCTCTCTTAGAAGGGACGTTACTGAGAGGGTCCCCCTAATCCTGACTCCCATGTCTTTGTGCATGGTCTGGCCTTTCCTGTCCTGGCTCTCAGTTCGAAGCGCAAGAAGCCATGAGAACCCTAAACCCTTGCAGCATCCTACATCCCCGACCCTCAAGCCCGAGACCCACCACAGTCCGCGATCCTCAACCCCCCGCACTCTCCCTACTTGGGGTAGTTATAAGTAGAGTTATAAGTCCCCTAAAACAGGTTATATTTATAGTTGCCCTTTATACCCCTACTTATAACTACCCCTGAACCTCCAAGTGCTGAGATGGCCATGGGACTTTTCTTCGAATAGGTTAGACGTAGGCTTACAGTTTGGATGAATCCTTGTAACCTACATCCCAAATTCCCCCACTCCAAAGGACCCCAAGGTATCCTGCTACTCCACCCCTGAGCCTTAAACCTCCTCAAACGTAAGCCCAACTCTTGAAACCCTACCTACACCCTACATCCTACATCCTGAACTCTAAACCCTACACACTCAATGCGAGACTACTAAACCCCAGAACCGAAAGCCTGAGCCTTGAATCCTAAATCTGCAAAATGATAGTTTCCGACAATAGCACCCTAGATAATAGGGTTCTTATTATAAGGACCCCTTGTAAGGTACCCCTAAGTTTCAGAAACTCCCAAAGCGAGCCTTACGCGGCAGCACGACGAACCTGAAATGTGCAGCTGGCGTGTTTACTTTCAGGTTCTGGGTCCTATCATAGCGGCCTGAATAACTATTGTACTACATTTCCCCAAGCCCTACGTATTCTAGTTTCGGTAAGGAGGGTGTAGGTTGCTCTTAAGTTGACTTTACTCTGCAACTCATGCTGCGGTATCTTCTCGAGGATTCCCTTGTGGGCTCAGGTCAGGTCGGCTCTACGTAAAGGGTGACGGAAGTCAGTAATTAACTAGGGTTCCTGGGGGAGGGCTTAGGGTTGCTTGAAGGATCACGGGACTAGAAACTAGGGTCATTAAGTAAGGGACTATACCTATGTCTTTTCATCGCCCCAATGAGGGTACTTATAACCTTAGTGACCAAGTCCCATACCCCCGTTATAGAAGCCTTATGGATCCCTTAAAGGTCCCCTTTAGGGATCCCTTGTAAGGAAGCCTATTATTTTTTCACTCCCATAATCCTACAAGTGGGTAAAAGGAGGGACCCTTAATAAGGACCTAGGTATATGCCCTTAATATAGCCATTATATACCCATTATATAGCCCATTATAGGGTAGGGGTCCCCATTAAGGGTCCTTCCTTTTCCCCTTGGATACAACTGGGTAGCCCTGATCGGGGCTCTCTTTTCTTGTGCATTGCCCTACGCATACTTGGAGGATCATGGGACTTAGTAAGTAAGGTCATAAGTACCTTAATTGGTGTTGTAAGTAGCTACAAGTATAATTCCACTATATAATTATAACCCTAGTTACTAAGTCCCATGACCCTTTAAGTAGGCCCTAAACCCTAAACCCCATAGATCCCAGTAAGGAACCCTACAGATCCCTTTTAAGGAGCCCCTTCAGGAGCCCTAGTTACTAAGGCCCATGATCCTTTAAGTAGGCCCTGGGGCTCCATAGTTTTGGTTCGTAGGTTCTTCTAGGGGTAGTAGGGCTTAGGGCTCAGGGTTTAGGGTTTGTTGGTAGGATTTAAGGTTTTTAGGGTTTAGGGTTCGGAGGATTAGTAGGATTTAGGGTGTAGGGTTAGTGGGGTTTAGCGTGGGTATGGTTTCGGGTTTGTCAGATTCAGAGATTGTAGAGATTAGAACTACCCTAAACCCTAAACCACGTTCTTACAAAGCGCCGAGAATCTTTATGAAACTGTTGTATAGGGATGAATCTTCACAGCAATTCCACAAGAACCCCCTTGAATCTTGAACCTTTCTACACTGATCTAAAACCCACAACCCTAAACCCTAAACCCCTAAGTAAACCCCTAAACCCTAAACCAACAAGCCGTAAACCTTAGACCCCTAAACCCTAAACTCCTGAACGCCTTCAATTCCAAACCCTGAGATGCGAGAAGCATATAAACCACTTGCAAAGCCCAGTGCAACACCTTGTGGACATCTGTAGAATCGGCTTTGTTGGTTGAGGGTTTAGGGTTCCTATGCGCCCCTAAGAACCCCAATGCTCTTGGGGCTTTCTGCGTCCTTGCCAGGAGGGCTTGCTGCCGACGCTGTCGCCAGAGGCCGGGTTTAGAGTTTACCGTGGGGTTTAGGGGGTTTAGAGTTTAGGGTTTAGGGCTTTAGCGTCTAGGGTTTAGGGCTTTAGGGCTTTCCGGTTTAGGGCTTTAGGGCTTTAGGGCTTTAAGGCTTTAAGGCTTTAGGGTTTAGGGCTTAGGGATTTTGAAGTGTAGGTTTTAGTTTAATGCAGAGATGTTCAGCATTCAAGAGCTGGGGATTGTGGGTGTGGTGGATAGGATTTAGGGTTTGCGGTTTATGCTTTAGAGTTTTATTAAGGTCTGGGGTTTAGGGTTTACGGTAGGAGGTAGGGTTTGTGCGGTTTTTAGTTTCGAGAGCATTAGCTTTGAGCTTCAAGCTTTGAGGTCTTCTTGTAGACCGTTTTCGTAGAACGTTTTCGGCGAGTTACTACCCGATCTACCCGGTACTACCCCTTGATTGAAAGCTAAAAAGATGTAACAAGCACTCCACCATACACCGTGAACAAGGAATATTCCTCAAACAGTTTTAGAACGGTGCCCTGCTGCCACGGTGGCATTGGTCAAGTTTCTGCGTAGCCAACCCTAAACCGAGAGATTAGGCCTTAAACCTACGTTCTAGATTTGAAACCTTGAACCCCCAAACCGTTGACATGAAACCCTGCCAGCCCAGACATGCCACGACACGCATTCCAACCACCCCACACTGCACCCAGTGTGGGCGGGCATGGATACTTACCCTGAAAGAGGGGGGGCTGAGTGGTACTCATAAGTATCACCAGCTTCGTGTCTTCTCCATGCTAGCCGAGAAATCCTTGCTCGGCATTCGAATGCTGCGGCAAGCAAAGATAGCAAAATGGCCTCAGTTAATGCCGCGTAAGGATATGGACGTGTTTATACACAAATGGGTGGGCCCGGCCTGGTGAGGGTCTGGGCCAGCCTCTAGCATGCGGCACCGGCCGTCCTCGCACCGTGGGCAGAGCAAACTTTGGCAACAAGGGCCACAAGGACCAGCCCCCCGCTGCACTGAAGGACCTACCAAGCGACTGGGGCGAACTCTACTGGGATCGTTTCCGGCCCTACTTGTGAAGCTGTAAAGCGCGAGCTTAGGACTTACCGGATGCCCGTGATCAGAAGACTTTGATCGGCAATCGTCATCGCAAGAGCATCCATCAAAGCGGAGAAGGAGAGGTTTGCTTGACTTGCCTACATGGTCGTGACAGACCAATGAGTCGCCGCGGCTGCGTCGACTGCACCACAATGTGTAACCCGCTCCGCATGCACGGGTGCTGGAAGTTGTCCCTTACTCTAGGGGCCTTAAGAATTAGAATAGGGTCTTGGGGAATATTTTAATTACTACAACCATAATCAGGAACCCCCCCCAAATAGTCTTGGTAGTTTTTAGTATCGACCACGGAGGGTCAAAATAGCTTAGACTTAGTTAGGTTAGTTTAGTAGGGTGAAGCCCTAAACCGACCGGGAACTCTGGAGCATCGACTGAATCCTTGCCCCAGATCTCTGCAAGTTGGGATCCATTATGCATAGGTTTTTGGGATTAGGATTTAGGAAGGTGCTTGCAAACCCACGTGCTGAAACAGAAATCCGAAGCCCTAAACCCTTAACTTCCCAACTCCAAACCCTAAACTACAAAGCCTAGCGCAACCCCAAATCTTGAACCCTAAACCTAAACCCCGAAGCCCCTAAACCTAAACCCCTCAACCTAAACCCCAAATCCTGAACCCTAAACCCCTAAGCCCCTAAACCTAAACCCCTCAACCTAAACCCCAAATCCTAAACCCCTAAACCAACAAAACGCCCCGGAGACCCAACCCAGACCTGAAGTGAAGGATTTGTAACAGACCTGAAGTGGGTGGTTGTCAAAGTTAGGGTCCCGTTTTGGGTCCCGATTATAATACGGCACCTAACATTTAGGGTTTAGGGCTATATGGGTGGTTGTCAAAGTTAGGGTCCCGCTTTGGATCCCCATTATACTACGGCGCCTAACATTTAGGGTTTAGGGCTTTCTGGGTGGTTGTCAAAATTAGGGTCCCGTTTTGGGTCCCGATTATGATACCGCACCTAATATTTAGGGTAATTACCCAAAAAGGACCCTAATTTTGACAATGTAGCATCTAATATTTAGGGCACCCAAAAAGGGACCCTAATTTTGACAACCACCCAAGGATTTGTAGCATCTGAGCTCTGCGCAGGTCCTGGGCCTGGCTGCCCGCAACCTGGCAGGAGCCGCCTTTCGTGCGTTCTTTCTGGCTTTGGTTAGGGTTCCTTAAAGGGATCTATAAGGGTTCCTTAAAAGGATCTATAAGGGTTCTATAAAGGGTTTAGGGTTTCCGAAAATTAGGGGCTAGGATGCCCAGTAGTACCCTTATTCCTTTTTTGTAGTCCTAGGTTCCTTATAAAGTTACGAAATACCAAAAAGAGAGGCCTTTTTTTTCTTAGGTTACTGGGTATCCTAGTAGTACCATACTTCAAATCTTTTTTGGGGGTGGACTTGTTCCTTAAAGGAACCATTGTGAAAGAAAAACCTATGTTTTTTCACACATTTTTCGATGTGTGATCAGTGGTTACGTGGTGACTAACATGTTTTAGAGTTTGGGGGTATATAGGTGTGGGGTTAGAGCAGTTCCAGTAATTGAGGAGCTGGTGGTTGGAGGTGTAGCATCGAGAAATCGAAAAGCTTACGGTTTAGGGTTGTTGCTCAAATCCTTATGCCATACTCACTGGCAGCAGGATGTCCCTTGAATCCCAACTGGACAAGTTGTTGGACCCTACACCCTAAACGTTAAACCCAAATCCCCACACGCTAAAGCCCCTATAGCCTAAACCCGATCCTGGACTCAAAGCCTGTCAAGAAGGGTACGGCCTTGTGGCCCTTCCAAGCTAACACCGTTTGCTGACCGACGGTTGATGATATCAATCCTGCATTACCTTAAGGGCCCTAAGCTGTGGGAATTATGGTATATTCCTTATCATGGGAAATGCAGGATTTCTATCATCAACCGTAGTTGTAGAGTAGGTAACCTTTAACCTTTTAGTTGGGTAGTATAGCCCCTATATAATCCCTATATAACCAAAAAGGTGAAACCTTGAGTTGCCCATGATACCCGACAAGTAGGCCGAAGAAGAGCTGTGAACGTCACTTTGTATTGTAACCCTAAGGCTCAAAATAGCCCAGAAGCCTTATACAGTATGGTCTTGGGGCCCAAAAGCCGTAAAGCATGAGTCATCACCTAAACCCCCCAAAGTAGGTAAAATGATGGCCCAATGTCCATAAAAGGCTATTATTCTACATACGTTTGGGGTCCAGGCAGAGCCCAAGGGTGAATGTGGGGGTGAACTTTGTCTTAAACACTTTTGGGCATTTTGGGGGCCATTTGCTGCATTCCCGAACCGGGGAAGTTGATCTGACCTCCCTGGCATACACTCGCAGAACACCCCGAACCCATCCTCAGCATGGCAGCATCTGCCCTAGACTCCCCCACAAAAGCCCTACATAATCTCTAAAACTTGTTGAGACCCTATTAATTAAAACTTTACATCCTAAACTAGAACTTGAAGAACCTTAAAGCCCTTAGTTTGGAAGCCCTAAACTCTCAGCTTGAGCCAGAGGAGTACCAGAGCCCTTATACATCAGTTTAAAGGAACCCTATAAAGAAACCCTACACCCTAAACTCCTGAAGCCCTAAACCCTAAACCCCGAAGGTTGAGCCATAGGAGTACTTGGAGTCTTTTGCATCCCTGTAAAGGATCCCTTGAAAGGATCCTTTTGAAGAACCCAAATCCGGAGCGAGAGGAGTATTTGGAGTCGTGTTTGGGGAAGATCAAGTTCGCTGTGGTCTGCACCAAGTGGGCCGCGACTTTCTTCTGGGAGGCCCACGATCTCAAAGTTCCTTTAAAGGCTTCCTTTAAAGGGGTTTAGGGTTTGGGGTTCCTTCTAAGGGTTCTGTAAGGGTTTGCGTAAGCACTTTTGTAACGGTTCCGTTCCCTTGAAGGGTTTGCATAAGCAGATTTTCAGGGTTCCTTCTAAGGGTTGTGTAAGGGTTTACGGGGTTCCTAGAAGGGTTGTTTAGGGGCTTTACACGGTCTTGGTAAGGGCTCCTTGCAGCACAGGGTAGTTTCATGCGCGAGTCCTTTCTTGAGGGTCTAGGGTTTTAGAGAAGCAACATGCTAGCGGGTTACGGCTTTGGGTTTAGGTCTAGGGTTTTTAAGGTGCAGGGTTTGGGGTTTAGGCCTCTGGGCTTCTCAGAGAGCCCAAGCGACCTTAGTAAAGGAGTACACCTTGTATAATAGGGGGTTTATATCTACAGAATCTACATATGGCTTAAGGGAAGCGATCTAAATTCTAGTGGCTTGAGGTGATGACTTAGGATATAGTACTTAGTTGACTGGTCTTGGGCCGAAGAGTTTCCATGGGTGGATTTCTCGGCAAGATAGCATTAGGGTTCAGTGTATTTGGTTTGAAGAGTTTAGCTAGGATGCCCCGTAGTACCCTTCTTCCCTTTTTGTGGTCCTAGGTTCCTTATTAAGGTACCCAATACCCAAAAGGGAGCCCTTTCTATTCCTAGGTTGCTGGGCATCCTAGTTAGGGATTAGGTCTCATAGGGTTTCGGATGTAAGGTGGCCATGGTAGGATCCTGGGTTTCCTTGGAGCCCGTTTTGACTTGGTAGGTTTGCTCAAAGAGCACTCAATATGTTGTTTTGTTGGTCCGAGGCTTTAATATAGAGGCTTCATACTGATTACCTGTACTATTTCCTTCTTGTAATTCTGGCATAATACCACTGCCCCCCCCCAACCCTATGCTTTATGAACGCCCCTATATTAGGTGTTCTAGCCTTTCGGCGTTCAGGGTGCTGATGGCTTCGTGTTTTGTCATTGGGGGTAGTTCGGGGCCTTAGGATTTAGGCAAGGCAGGGCTTGGGGTTTAGGGTTTAGGGGTTGGGTATAGGGTTTAGGGCTTGGGGTTTAAAGGTTCAGGGATAAGGGTGTAGGGTTTGGTGTTAAAACCGAGAAAGACCCAGCCCCGGCCAGAAATCAGACATGGAACACCTTTGAGAAGTAGAGCTGGTAGTTACTTGTTGCAACCGTCGACCGGATTTTTGGATATGGTTACTATACCCCGTTTTCCTCAACTACCTTCCCTGAGCCCTAAACCTAGGCCTTGTGAGCATACAAGCCTGAACCAAGTTGAATTTGCTTCGAGGTCTCCTTGTACTCTTATTGTCAGCTTACTGAGGACCGTAGGAGTGCACTACAGGTGTTTCGGGCTTTATCGTTCGTTTAGGGTTTTGGGTTTAGGCCACAAGCCCTAAACTCCCTAAACCCTACAAATTTTTAGGGTTGAGGCTGGGGGCAGATGGGAGAGCGAGAGACAGAGAGAGAGAGAGAGAGAGAGAGAGACAGACAGAGAGAGAACCCACACAAACACCCCGACTGGGCCCGTAAGCGTCGACCTGAAGTATATTTCTGCTTATATACCAAGTCCCCTGATCCTGCCAGTGTACCCTAGACCCCAAACCCCGTCTGCAACCATTATGGGCCCTTTCAGGCTTTCGTATGAGCCTTAAAATCCTGACAGCTTCTATAGCGCTCGTGAAATCCCCTAGAGAAAAATCTGAGAAGCCCTCCTGCACTCCTTCAAAGACCCATCAACGAGGCTTGCGAAGTCTATATAGATCGTGGCGGTCGTAGGCCTCCTGGCCCCTTTTGTGCAGGGAACCTCACCCTAGTAGTAGAGTAGGTAACCTTTAACCTTTTTTGGGTAGTATAGCCCCTATATAACCCCTACTATATACCCATTCAGGTTAACCTTTAGTTCCCCATGATACCCGACAAGTAGGTCACCATCAAGCCTGAACCGAAGGACAAAAGACTTGCATGTTTGAGAAGTTGAGCGGGAACAGGAGCCCTTACAAGGAACCCTGTTCTAATTATTATGGCCCCTAATTATATAACCTTACTATAGATCCCTTATAGACCCCTTCAAGGAACCCTTTAAAGGAGCCCTATTCTACTGATGAAGGCCCCTATATTGCAGAACCCTGGCTTCTCAAAGAGCCCGGCAGGATCGCCATGAGCTCATCGCAGACGTGAAGTCTGCCCTCATGGAGGAACGCTGTTATTTAGGAGTTTCCGAAAATAGGGGACCCTAATATAGTACCCTAAATAATAGGATCCTTATTTTAAGGACCTCAAAATAAGGTACCCCGATTTTCGCAAACTCCCATATAGGGGCCCAAACAATAAGTGTGGTATGACGGATCCCAAAACCCTTAGTCTTATTGCGGAACCTAGAGATTCCCAAGCCCCTTGATTGGGGAATATGCCTTAAAGGGCTCCTTCAAGGGGTCCTTAAGGGAATTAAGGAATATACCTTATTCCTACGGTTGATGATATAAATCCTGCATTACCTTAAGGGCCCTAAAGTATGGGAAATTATGGTATATTTCTTATTATGGGTAATGCAGGATTTCTATCATCAACCGTAGTATATTTGAAGGTATACTCCTTGATTAAGGGGGTTTTGGAGTCTCCCGGAACGGTGTAGGTTTCCAAGGGATTCGGTTCAGGGCACAGTTCCCGATGAAGTTATTTGGGGTTTCAGGATTCGGTGTTCTGTTTCGGGTTTAGGGCTTAGGGAGGGTGTTCCAAGCCGTTGTTTCAATTCTGGGCTTAGCTTTTTTTTTTTGTTTTAAATGTTTGCGGTTTGTCTTCGGTTCTTCCCAGGGTGTTTATAGGGTTCAGGGCCCAGGGGTTTCGGAATAGTCTAAGCTCTCAGGTGTTCAGAGTGTAGGATTGGGGCGTAATGCTGCCATCTCAGTACTTGAGCGTGCTAGCATTAAGCATCCCACTGAAGTAATCTTGTCCTGATGAGAAATGCCTACTCCTCCACCTTCTGGACTCAGAGAGTCCAACACCGCCAAACCCAAAACCCTTAACCTATAATATTCCTAAAGTCATAAGTACGTACCCAAAATCTGTACGCAACCTGCGCTTGATGCAGGGCTGGACTTGTTCAGGTAGAAGGTCTGAGGGTTAAGGAGTTTAGGTTAGAGCATCTGGGGTTCAGGTTTGTTACTTGTTTGGAGTTCAGGGTCGTTTGTTGTGTGGGGTATAGGGTCTGGGGTTGTTTGTTGTTTTTCCGCCGTGTACGGTTTAGCGTTTAGGGTTTAGGGTTCAGGGAAGCGTAATGGCAACCATGATGCGCATGGACAAAGCAAAAATCGTCATGGTGATTTGGGAGTTTCCGAATAGGGGACCCTAATATAGCACCTTAAGTACTGTAGTAGGATCCTTATTATGAGGACCCCAAAATAAGGTAACCCTATTTTGGGAAACCGCCATATGAAAAAGCGAACAAAGACAGAGACAGCATCAGCCTTGGTCTGCACCTCAAACCCAGACGTGTCAAGTCCCTCAGCACAAGGACGTCTTCCGCGGTGCCAGTGCATCGCCAGCACCGCGGAGTAAGAAGGAGGCAGGTCTTGTTCAGAATTCTTGCAATGGCTCCTTGAAGGGCTCTGTAAGGGTGTGTAAGGCTGCTGGAAAGGTTGGTTTTTGAGGTTGTAGGGTTTAGAGTTCTTAGGGCATTGAACATGTAAATAAAGACCCCCGTACCAGCCTTTGGTGGTATGGTTTTTCTGGTTCAGAGTCCAGGGTTTAGGGCCCCGAAACCCCAAAACCCAAAGCCCTAAGCGATTGGGTTTGGGATGTTAGGGCCTAGGATCGGAGTAATATAGGAGCCTGAAGAATTACCTATACTATTTTGGGGGCTCCTTGCTATAATTTTTGTATAATGGGCCCCAAAACCCTATTCTAAGTATTAAGGCCCCTATATTAATGAGTTTAGGTTAGGGTTCAGAGTTCCGGCTTTTAGGGTTTTGGGTCATGGAATCTGGTTTGGGGCTTCTGGTTTAGGTGGGGTGTGGGGTTCAGGGTTGAGGACTAAGGCGCAGGGCGTAGGCGGAGTCGCAATCATCGTTCTTCTTGAGACCCAGCGAATACTTGTAAAGGTTGCTTAGTCTCCATAACGGATCTTTGCAGTACGTGTTCTAGGCCGCTCTGGTGTTATAGCAATGAGTTGGTTTCGCATCCTCTTTCCCGTGCGCTTTTAGTACTAGGTATCGATTTGGGTTGCTGCTTTTTATTTTCCCACCCTCATCTTTTTAGTACAGACCCCTAATTCCAAATAGTTTTGGCTACTTTCGACTCGACACCTAGAATATGGGGATTTCCGAAAAGCGTGACCCTACTATAGCACCCTAAATAGGATCCTTACTAGAAGGACCCCCAACATAAGGTACCCCTATATAGATACCTACAATTAGTTCTTATTTGTGATGCCAACCCAGTTGCCCGTGGAGCGCCTCGACCCTAGAACCTAAACGCTAAATCCTGGACCCTAAACCCTAACACAGGGGCCTCAATAATTTTCCGATACCATTTTGGGGGGTCCTTCTTATAAATGTAGTATAATGGGCCCCAAAGCCCTAGTCTAATCATCAAGGCCCCTATAGTAGACCATAAACTCTAGTCTAAATCCAAGACCCAAAGCCCCAAGGCAGTGCTAAACTTCTAGCAGTGCTGATGTCGTCGGGATGCATGCTCAGCTACGTTTCCCTATGGGTCCATGTGCCGAGATAGTATGTATATACATTGGCCCTAAATTACCTTGAAAGGTCCTATTTTATGTATATACTGGGTACATGGACCGATAAGGTTTAGGGGCCAAGACGTCCAGTCAATGAAGATGCGCAATTTAGATCGAAGTCCGAGGTTTTGGGCTCGGTTTAGGGCTTTGGGGGTTTAGGGTTTAGGGGTTTAGGGGTTAGGGTTTAGGGGTTTAGGGTTTATAGGGTTTAGGGTTTGGGGGTTCAGGGTGTCGGGTTTAGGGTTACTGATGTCAAGGTGGAGGCTGTGGAAGTATTGGAGTGCTGATAGCACCGTGGCAAGTCTGGCTGTGCGTGAGTTCCTCTACATCGTCTACCTTCCATTCCGGCCCTGGCTTGAATGGTGAATGAGAAGTCGAATTAAGCATAAACAGCTTTGAGTTGTCGCATTTTAAACAGGCAGCGGACAGCTAAACCAGAAGTCCCAACCCCTACAAGCACAATCCCAAACTTTGAAAGTTTGTCCTTCCTTTATCTGGGCGCAGCACCGCTGAATAGCAACACTGTGCAGCCACGTCGTTGCGGTTTCATGGCATATCGAGCTCTCTACCTTGGCTGGATTCGGACATGCCATTTAGGGAGTAGGTTGTAAGTAGAGACGTAAGCATCGCAAGTGGGGTAATCCTACCCAGATCCCTACGTACAACTTACCCACGCAGCCGCGCGTTTTCTTGTCATTATGGTTTTGGGCGCCTACTTCCGTAAACTGAGTATATATGGACCCTAAACCCTAAACCCTACAGAACCCTTACAGGAGCCCCTAAAGCAGCCCCTAAAGGAATCATATATGGACCTTCTGGGTTCATTGCAAGTTTTCGAGACTTTCGACCATTCAGCGCCAGAGCTGAATTAGGCTTCTAATATAGGGGCCTTCATAATTAGAATAGGGTGCCTTTAAAGGGGCCTATAAGGGCTACGGCTACTATAAGGGGATACTATAAGGGTACCATAAAATATGGGGGCCTTAATTAATTCAAGATAGGTTTTGGGGCCCACAATAGTATAGGTAACTATCTAAGCGCCTATATTAGGGCACTTTAAGCTTAAACCGAGGGACATGCGCCCTTCGGGTCGCAGCGCTGAACAATGTTTGAAAGCTGTCAGATCCATGGTGGGTTTGGGGTCTAGAGGGTGTGGGGATTATGGGGTCTAGCCACCATCGTGATCACGCAGTACGACGGTGAGTAAGAACATCATGGTTCGTCACAATCACACACATGCGAGCATGGAGCGGAATATTTGTTTTAGTAATTACAACGGTTGAACACACAGGAACAGCAGTAAGAGAGGTTTTCAAAAGGACATGTATCAGGTAGGGGACGAAGGCTGTGCAAGAGCTGGGTAATAACGTAATGCCAGTACATGAAGCTAAACCATTGAAACACAACCGACACCCGAAATCCTTTGCTTCCAAGCACTACACAAGCACATCGAGGTGGAGACAGAGCTGCAGCCGTTCCGCTTGGCACTGATGGCAGGGCATGTTTTCTTTCATAGGGTTTTAAGCCTGTGCTTGGGATTTGGGTTAGGGTCCTGGAAAGGTTCTTTTAGGGTTCTACCCGGGTTCTACGGTTCACAGTTCGAAGTTTTTTGGTTTTCGGCTGCTGGGTTTGTGGTTTATGATTGTTGGTTTATGGAAATTCACTCGTGCTCTCTAATGTTAACCCTACTTAACGGATCATGGGACTTGGTAACTAAGGTCAAAATGGAGGTAACTGTTCGTTTAATGACATAAAACCCCAATTAAGTTACTGCTTACTTTTTAAGTCCCACATGCTCCAACTAAGCCCTACGCCCTGAACTGTTGGTTTTGGCTGGAGTTAGGGTTGGACGTCCTGTGACGTCGGAGCTGAGAAACCTTGCAGCTGTTCCGAGACTCCAAGATCCCTCCAAATCCTGTAAAAAAACATTGGGGAACTTAGGGTTAAGGATATAGAGACTCCAAAGTCTTTGTAATGCGGAATCCCAGAGGGTAATGGGCTTAGTAGGGTTTTAGGTCCCAAATTCGATAAGGATAAGGGATATCAGCATACAGTAGGGTTTTAGATCCTAAATTCCATAGTCTGAAGTCTTTTTTGTATTCAAAAACCCTACCATTTCGGCACTTCCTTGAAACAGGGGTTTCGGAGTCTCTGGGTGTAAGATGTTTAGGCCCTGATGTCGGATGCCATCATCAAAAGCTTTCCGTGTGTTTGTGCAAAGCCGTCGCGTGAGGTGCAACAGTGTTTGGCTTCAAAGTCTTGTCCATTTACACCCTGAGCCCGGTACCGTAGCACTAAATTCTAAGTCCTGAGCCCAAGCCTTCGACCCCAAGCCCGAGACCGTAAACTCGTGCCGTTGACGATCATAGAGATGCACGTTGCAGATCTTAACCCTTGAACCTACACCCCACTTCCCTAATAAATACAACTACCTACACTCTATTCCAAGCTAAGTGCACATACCCTTCATGTCTCAACAATTCACAACATTAGGGCTCCATTTCCGGCTACTTCTGTCGATGGGCAAGGTCATGCATAGCCAATCAGAAGGCTTGTACCATCATACCCACAGCTCAAGGATTTTAAGTCTCAGGGTGTAAACCAACGCGTTCTTTCCTGTAGCCTTACCTAACGACAGGTACTTGCAAGTTCACGAGTCCTTCATCCTTTGGGTACAATACCCCTACTGGGAGGGGCAGGGGACTTAGTAAGTCGTTTATAAGTAGGGTTATATTTGGGGTAACTCCATTTAGGGTACTTATCCCTACACCCTAGCCAAGAGCCCTCAGCAGCGGGAAAGCTTCGCGACGAGAGGCAGCCGTCCTATACTGCAGCTGGGACATGATCGCGAAGGTCCTTGACCGGGGTTCGGGCTAAGGAGGTTGCGCTATGTAGCGTTGAGGGTTACCATAGGGTGTTGGGTTTCAGGCTTAGGGGTTCAGGGGTTGGGGCTGAGGGTTGAGGATCTAGGAATTGGGATGTACAGGACTAGGTTTCAAAGGGTTGAATTTGGGGGTTGGTGTGCCTGGAAATTGGGCTGAGGGCTGCAACTAAGGTCCTGGTTCAGGTGCTTCACTCGAGATGTTTCGGGAATGTCGCCATGACAATGCTACTCACACGGACGGTGGACAAACTCCTGCAATATCCTTCGTCAGATGGGCTGTACCATACTTCGCGGAGTACTCAAAGGATGCAGGATTTTGTCCATACGCCCATGGAGGTTGGAAACCCGCAACCCTAACCCCTAAACCCTAAACTCCTCTAAATTCCTGAACAACGATAAACCTGAACCGCAAGTGCCTGGGATCAAGACCCCTTGTAATACAAGATCCGGAGATAAGTGCTTGTAGCTTGTAATTGTAATTACTACTGTTGATGATATAAATCCTGCGCATTGCCGGAAGGACCCTAAACTATGGAATTTATGGTATATTCCTTACTATGGGTCATGCAGGATTTATATCATCAACCGTAGGTCGAGGGTTAGGGTTTAGGGGCCCCCGGTATGTCTTCTGATTCTCGGGCCTCCTGGCCCTGCGCGCTGTGTCCAAAATTCAGCCGGCCTTTATGAAATATTCCCTAAACCCTATAAACCCTAAACCTATTCAGACCTCACCACAGAAACCCTAAGCCCTTCTGCTAGACTTTTGGAGCTGAACACCGTGTTGCTTCGCTGCCTCGGCTGTCGGGTCGAGCCAGGAGAATCCTTACACCATCGTGTAGGGTTTAGGGCAGTTTAGGGTTTAGGCACAGGCTTTCTTACGGGTTGAAGGTTCTGAGTGTGCATGGTGCAATTCATGCAGGTCTGTTCTTTGGGGTTTCACTAAAGACGACATGAGCCCTGAAAGGCTTCAAGGTTCATACACCATCAAGGGGTTCACAGTATAATGGTATCGGGCCTCAACTTTTAAGGCTCATTTGGTCCTCAAGGTCAGCTGTACTTGCACGGCATTGTCTTCCAAAGGACCCAAGCCAAAAAGGTGTTGCATGAGCCCCTGTCATAGCACAGCCTAATATAGGGGCCTAAATCATTACCAATACTATTTTGCGGCTTCCTTCTTATAACTATAGCATAACGGGCCCCCAAACCCTACTCTAATTGTTCAGGCCCCTATAGTACACCCTCTCCTTGCGTTGCAGGCCGCGCGCAGCCTCGTAGTCGTTGTCGACTCGGTACCACGCTGAAGAACCGAAAAAAGACAGTGTAAACCCGAACTTCAAACCAAATAGTATACAGTTTGGCCTTAAAGTAGTTCTTATACAGATACTTTGGAACCAAAGTATATACTAATTGGGAACATGGACCTTTTAGGGATTCCAAACAGTGAAGCTAAATCTGAACAACTCTGGCTCCCGTTCATGTACGCTGAAACATAGGCATAGTGCGGCATAATGTAAAATGAACTTGTAGGTCGTAGTTCCTTTAGTATAACTGGACGAGGAATGTCCACCACGGCCCTGAACCCTAAACCCTCACTCCTATACCCTAAACCCCAAATCCTAGACCCTAAACCTTCAACCCTAAAACCTAAACCCTAAGCCCTTGTTGAAATGCTAACCGTTACCGCAAAAGATCTAGGGCTTCAAAGGGGCTTTACGGATTTAGGCTTTGGACCCCAACTAATCTTCCTTTTCAAAGACGTATATAACACAAACCATAGTAGGGAACCCTACAAATGAAGGTTTTATAGGGCCCAGGTAAAGCTCTAACCGATTTACCCAAACTCCCCAAAGTAGGTAAAATAATGGCCCAATACCTATAAATGGCTATTATTCTACATACTTTTGGGGTCCAGGAAATCATACAAAGAAACCGCCGGCAGACTCCGGCACCCAGGGCAACTTAGAGACTGAGCCTGCGAACCCAAAGCGCTACTGTTGATGATATAAATCCTGCGCATTACCTTAAGGACCCTAAACTACGGGAATTATGGTATATTCCTTATTATGGGTAATGCAGGATTTCTATCATCAACGTAGGGCCTAAACCCCAATGCCCACACCGAGGTTAGCATCGTGAGTTCTTAAAGCCTGAGACATGGTACTTCAAGGATAGGTAGCTTCTATAGCCCCTGGCATCTAAGGACTCATATATTAAGGCTTTTGGGCCCAAAGACCATACTATATAAGGCTTTTGGGCTATTTTGATGCCCAGGGTAGGGGCTTCAACAATTACCAGTACTGTTTCTTGGGGTTCCGAGTTATGATTATGAAGCATATTCCCTGAAACCCTTTTCTAATTATTGCGGCCATGCTAGGCCTTTGGGATACTTGTATTCACGTTTATTAAGACTAAAAGCATTTCATTTAAGAATATTTTTCGGAGGCTTGAAGGGGCCGGCCTAGAGCAGAGTTAGTGTTACTAATGACCCAGAATGACTAGAACAGAATATAAGTACCAGAAACGACAATCGTAATCGTAATAACGTCAGCAATGATGGTAATAGCAATAGTACCCTCAACAGCAGTAATATCAGGCGTACTCGTACTAATGGATTGAGGCTCTTCCGTGAGGACGAGAGATATCATTATGAAAGCCCGTGAAAAGCGCTCGGTGCATCACCGGGCCCATCCTGTATGCGGGAGTCCGAAATCACCGCGCCTTAAATGCTAAACCCCGAACCTCTAAGCTCCTCAATCCCAAACCCTAAGCCCCTAAACCCTAAACTCTAAACCGTAAACCCCGAACCTCTAAGCTCCTCCATCCTAAGCCCTGAGCGCTTGCTTCTGCTTGTTCTCTTTTCTTGACTGCGTGCCGCCTGTCACCGTGTGCTCTTGAGCTTCAGCACAGAGCAGGTAGTTTCCCCCCCAAGCTTGAAGCTGCTCCACCTTGTGCAGAGCCCTTGTCTTATGAGCCTCGAACTTGAGACGCTTGGCAATAATTTTGTGATTACGTCCTCATTCTTGGATTCCTCTATTCAAAGTAGGCTTCGGGTTCATGAGCTTGCCAAAGGGTCCTATGTACCGATTTAGTAGAATGTACGTAGGGTTTCCATATCAGGAATTACTATTATGACTTAGGGAAGTATCCCCCATCACAGTACATAGGACCCTTTGGGCTTTAAAAGCATTTAAGACCGATTCGGCGGCCAGCCATGGCGCAGCGCACGTCGCGCGCGAGGAAGGCTTGCTTCGAAGCCCATGGGAAAGGAACCTAGTCCTTGGCCCAAAGGGTTTAGGGTTTAGGGGGCCTTGGCGATGTTTGATCCGTGATCCAGAAACTCTTGAACACCCAAAGAATCGACAAATTATTCTGTAAGCTCGCAACCCTACACCCCAACCCCTAAACCCTACATGGCTGTTGGCCTTATTTTCAGTGTCAACTCGAAAACAGTGAGCCAATCGACCTGCCTGCAGAGAGAAAGGCCCAACACACTTAAAAAAAAAAAACACCTAAAACCCTATAGATCCCTCAAAGGAAGCCCTTAAAGGTACCCCTATAGATCCCTTAAAGGAAGCCCTTAAAGGTACCCCTATAGATCCCTTTAAAGGAACCCTACTTATAAACAAAAAAACCGTACATCCGAGCAGTTCATCCTCGACATTGCCGGTAGCTCACATCTCTGAGTGAACAAAGAGCCACCGCTAGTTAGGCCCTTATGACCCTAGGGATCTAAGGACTCATATATACATAAGCCAGGCATGATTGAAGAACCCTAAGCCTTAAACCCCCAAACCCTAAAGCCTTTCTTAGTAGAGTAGGGTTTCTTTTGAGCGGTCCTTTAAAGGGTTCTATAAGGGATCTATAATCGGGTTCTATACTAGAGGGGCCCTGAACCCTTTTTAAGGAGCCTAAACCAAGGCCGAGAGGTCGAATTCAACATGCCCGGTTGTACCCGATTAGGGGCCGGTGCCACTTCTGCAAAGACTAAAATCCCGATCCCTAAACCCCAATCCTTAAATCCTAACCCCGACTCCCTAAACCTCGAAATCTAATCCCTAATCCCTGAAATCCAATCCCTCCACCCTAAACCCTTAACCGAAAGGCCAATGCACTTTAAACAAAGAACTCATCCTTGAACCCTAACCCAAGAAAAATGTACCAATACTACTTTGGGAGCTCTGTATAGTATAATGGGCCCCAAAACCTACTCTAATTAAAAAGGCTAAACCCACAGCCCTAAACCCTAAGCCCTAAACCTTAAACCCTAAACCCTAAACCCTACCAAACTAATAAACCCTCAACCCTCAATCCTAAACCCTAAACCCTCTGTGTCAGGCTGGGCTTCTCTGCCTGCTGCTGGCAGCTGCCTGGGCTGCTGCAGGCCGGGGCTTGGGACAGAGAGCCCATGACCGGGGTGTTGGGTTTCCTTACTTGGAGGGTCGGGGGACTTAGTAAGTACGGTTTAGGGATCCTTAAAGAGGATACCTTAAAGGGATCTAGAGGGTTTAGGGTTTAGGGTCTACTTGGAGGGTCGGGGGACTTAGTAAGTAAGTAGTAAGTAGACTTATAAGTACCCCAAACTTTCGGGTTGAGGCTTTAGGGCTTTCGGGTTCAGGGTTTAGGAGAAATCCAGTGGGCTTGCCTTGGAATTTGGAGTTGCCTGCTGCCGCCGTCTTGGTGCGAGGATCGGGTTCTGTCGCTTCTCCGGGAGTCTCAAGAAATGGGTCGCCCCACTTCACTTAGGGGTACTTAGAAATGATTTTGGATTTTTGGTTATTATAATCCCTAAGAAGCAGCTAAAATTATACTTTTTGCTAGGGTTCTAAGTTCAGTATAGTTCAATGATGTTCTACACGTAAATGGTTGAAGGTTGCTCCTTGTGTTGGTGCTAAGGGAAGTTTGGGGCACTCCGCCTGCAATTTGCCTGCAACAGCCTTGCGCCCGAAAGAAAGGCCTGCAGACGAGCCAAGAACAAGCCTTTGCGCAGGGCAGTGCCTCGGATCGTGCTGAGAAGCTTAGGTTTTTGGCAGTTTGGGAGGTCGAGCTTTTCGGTGTCGGCGTGGTAGGTTTTGGGGTTTAAAAAGGATTCGGTTCTTTGAGGATTGTTGTTTTTCTTTCAGTGTCTGTTGTCAGTACAATTAATGGCTAGTTTGGACTTGTTTTTTTGACGGTTTAGGGTTTAGGGTATAGATACCCTCATATATAGGCCTTAGTAGTATAATGCACCCCAAAACTTGAAACGCTATTCTAATTATTAAGGCCCCTACATTAAACCCCTGAAAACCCCACCCAAAGCCCTCAAATAAGGAATCTTGAGTAAAGCATATGGTAGAAGCCCAACAAATCTGTGAGCTAAACCCTAAACCCTGAACCCTAAGCCCTAAACCCTAAAACTTAAGCCCTAAACCCTAAGCCCTGAGCCCTAAATCCTAAACCCTAAGCCCTAAATCCTAAACCCTAAGCCCTAAGCCCTAAACCCTAAGCCCTAAGCTCAGGGTTTTGACTGTGTTGCGGAGTACAGGGGTTTGGAAGCCTCATGGTCTTCGGGTTTGGGTTTGCGATGATGTGCTTCGGCTTCAGGGTGTAGGTTTAGGGTTCACGGTTTACTTAGAGGATCATGGGACTTAGTAAATAGGTTATAATTTTGGGTATAAGTCCCCTAAGTGGGGTTATCCTAATTGTAACCTACTTATAACCTTACTTACTGAGTCCCATTAGCCTTCAAGTAGGGTTTGGGGAAACCTTCGCCCCCATAAGATCTTCTTGAACTTTAAGAAGGGGATCATCCTAGGCGCACATGTCCCGTAAATGCTGCGCCCTGCTTTATCAAAACTCTACTAGGACCCTTGCAGGACCCCTAGGGATGGTTGTCAAAACTAGGGTCCCATTTTGGGTTCTCACTATAATACGGCACCTATTATTTAGGGTACGGAAAGACGACCCAAATTTTGACAACCACCCATAGAAACCTCTGCGATGCGCAGATCTCGAGGAACCATCTTGGTGACCGGCGCCGGGGGCAGGACAGGGAGCATCGTCGTGGCCTCCTCAGGTCTTGAAGTCTTAGGGCTCATGTTCTCGGGCTTTGGACGGTAAGTTTTAGGGGTGTATGATGTTTGTTATTTGGGGCTTGGGGTTCAGGTACGCATACACATACATGCATAAATAACCATCATCTCGGAGTTTGTGGCGCAGCACACCGTCCCGGAAGTGGGGCAGGCTGAGGAGCTTTCATAGTTCTGCGCTCGCAGAAACCTGAACGCCGCAGACTTCGAACTTGCGCTCATTGAGGAATGCCAACAGCGGTAATGGCGTCTGGAATTGGGAGAGCACCAGAGGTCTCTTGCACTGCAGGTATTCGCCGCAAGTGCTACGCCCAGTCCTTCGCGTGCGCGGACGATCGGAGACGTACGCCGGGAGTCCGGGAGCTGGGCGCCTTGGGCTGGGGTGTCGCCGTCCCAGTGCGGCTTCACCAATGCCCGTGCCATCCGAACGAGCCTGAAGAGGAAGAGCAAGATTCAGATAGCAGAGGGAAAAGCGAATGCAGTCCAAAACTTTGATTGGAAATGCTTCGATCCAAGTTTAGGGTGTTTCAGGGTTTAGTTTCTCAGGTGTAGGTGCCATGCTGCCACTGTTGCTGCTGCTGGTTACCGTAGTTGTGAGCCCGAAAGGATGAACTAGGGCTCTGAGGTTTGGGGCTTTGGGATTCGCTAACTCGTGCCCAAAGAACCCGGTACCCCATGACTAAGGACGATTCCGTGGCTCGTCGTGGGCTTGCTGTTACGATGCACGACATGTTGCTTACCTAGGGGTAAGCCCCGACACGAGGCCCTGGGTAGTTTCAGGAATATTCCTAAATCAAGGGCCCTAAACTTTAAACCCACAACCCAAATCATTGCATCTCCTAGCTGTCTTTCTTCATCCGATATGGTACACGCTCAAAGTGGGTGCCTGCCAGCATGAAACTTCATCTGAGGGGTCAACAGAGAACCAGAGCGTATCATGGGCTCTGTTTTGACAAAGTCCTTCGACCAGCCTAGAGCTCTCTAAATTGTTTTATACCTATACTGTTTTTGGGGGTCCTTATTATAATGATAGTACAATGATGGGCCCTTATTATAATGATAGTACAATGATGGGCCCTTATTTTAATGATAGTATAAGGATGGGCCCCAAAACCCTCATATGAGTCATGCAAAGGCCTTCGGCCAGTACGTTCGGTTTGACGGCTCGTGGACTGGCCGAAAGCCATTGCACTCGTCCTAAAGTGAAGCCTTCGGCCGCAACCATAAGACCGCAATATGGACCTCTGGGGTAGTTAGCGTAGTTCCTGTTGGCACCTAAAAGAGCGCTAGGGTGGGCTAGGTTTACTATAGTCTGATTTCTCAGTATTAATGTCCCCTTACAGTTCCTGTATACCTCAACACCGTGATTTAACGCCCACAACAAGATTTGTCCTCGACTGGCTAGGCATCGACCTTCACGTCATACCCTCAAACAGAGCGCCTGCCCCATACTTACCTAAATCATCCTAAATCCTGCTCGCCACACACTAAGCCCCCTGTCACGCCTTAATTGCAATTAAAGCCATTGCAAACTTCTCAGAGAATCCTGCAAAGCTTCCCTCTGTACAGCCGAAGACACCTATCATAAGCCCTCAAACCTAAAGCCTAAATCCTAAAAAAGCCCTTAACCTCAAGCCCCCCAAAACCTAAACCCTAAAGCCTTTCGCACCAAAAGGTGGAGAAGCTTGTGCGAAGTGGCCGGTACACTGTCCGGGCTCTCGTGCACTCGGAGAAGAGCAAGGACGCTTTGGGGTTTAGGGTTTAGGTTTAGGATGTGGGAATTCCCGAAAATAGGGGACCCTAATATAGTACCCTATATAGTAGGATCCTTACTGTAAGGACCCCAAAGTAAGGTGCCCGTAAATTTCGGAAACTCCCATTTAGGGGTCGAGGGTTTAGTGTAGGGACTCACTCGGATTTGGGGCTCCGTCGGGTTTGGTGGGTTTTTTCGTTTCTAGGGTTCAGTGAGGGTTCCAGGGTGTAGGGTTTAGGATTTTTTTTGAGGGTTCTAGGGTTTAGGGTCATCTAGGGTTTAGGGTTTTTTGAGGGTTCTAGGGTTTAGAGTTCAGGCTTTATTTCCGGTTCTGTAGTGTTGCGTCGTGGGGGTTTAAGTAGACGAGCACTGTGAAGTCCAGCAAGTCCCACGGCCCAAACTCTGAGCCACCATGTGGGTGGTTGTGAAAATTAGGGTCCCTTTTTTTTGGCCCAAAAAGGGACCCTAATTTTGACAACCACCCAAGTGTGGCCGGTTCGAATTTAGGATAGCAGGATGTAAAGTGAAGGGTTTACGTCAAATTTGGGTGTAGAGCTTTTAGCATTTTGGATATTCGGGTGTGGAGGTTATAAAGTATAGGCTACTACCTAGACCCCCCAACTACCCTCTAATATGCCCTAGATAGCCACAAATGAGGACCAGAAAAAGCTCTATTAAACGGCCGTTAGGGGGTCCTGGCAGGGTGTATATAGAGTTCAGGGTTTGGGATTGTTAAGCCGTTAGGTCTCGGATTGCTGAGTGTTTAAGGTTTAGGGTTTAGAGTTTAGGATTACGGGTTTAAGGATTTATAGGGTTTTGGGCATAGCAGAATACACTACGACTGCGAAGTCTTATAAGTGAACAGTTGCACCCTCCAATTCCCTATTCAGGGACCCTAAACAGCCAAAGCCATAAACCCTACATCCTCAGCCCTTAATCTGAATCTCTTCATGCATGTTTCGTGGTAGATTCTATGACCTTGTTGCTCATTACTCTAGGGGCCTTAATGATTACCAAGACTTATTGTACATATACTATGATATAGACCAAAACCCTACTCTAATTACCAGGACCCCTACATTATAGTACGCGTATAGATCCCCTAAAGTAACCCTTATAGACCCCTTTGAAGGGAACCCTATTCTATTTATTAAGGCCCCTTCGGTTGATGATATAAATCCTGCATTACCCATAATAAGGAATATACCGTAATTCCCATAGTTTAGGGGCCTTAAGGTAATGCAGGATATATATCATCAACCCTAAACCCTAAACCCTAAGACCCTATAGATCCCTTAAAGGAAGCCCTTAAAGGTACCCGTATAGATCCCTTTAAAGGAACCCTACTTATGATATACAGCATCAGCCGTTTACTACTCGGACCGCCCTTGAGACTCTGTTCCAAGGGTAAAAGGAGGGACCCTTAATAAGGACCCCTAGGTATATACCCTTAATATAGCTATTATATACCCATTATATAGCCCATTATAGGGTAGGGGTCCCCATTAAGGGTCCCTCCTTTTCCCCTTAACCCCCCCAAAACCCCCCAAAACCCCCCAAACCCCCTAAACCCTATACCCTTATAGAATCCCTAGAATCCCTATAGATCCCTTTAAAGGGTCCCCATTAAGGGTCCCTCCTTTGCCCCTTTGATCTGTCGAAGGATGCCTTGCTAAACAGCCGGGGCCCGAGATCCAGAGCCGGATTTCTGGTGCCTACAGTTTGGGCGTTGGGGCTTTCAGATTTACGGCTTTAGGATTTAGGGTTTAGGATTTAGGAATTAGGATTTAGGGTTGTAGGATTTAGGGTTTAGGATTGGGGCTTTGGGATTTAGGGTTTCAGGATTTAGGGTTTAGGACTTTAGGATTTAGGATTTAGGGTTTTAGGGTTTTAGGATTTAGGGTTTTAGGATTGAGGGTTGTAGGATTTAGAGTTTTAGGATTTAGGGTTTTAGGATTTACGGTTTTAGGATTTAGGGTTTAGGATGTAGGGTTCAGGGTCTAGGATGTAGGCCGAGCTTGTGGGCGCTCTATGTTCAGGGCAGTTCTAGATGTCTTGGGGTGTATTCTTTGAGGGAATCCTGCAGAGACAGCCTTAAACCCACGCCAAACTCTCATATCATCCCAACCTAAACTCTACATCCAAGGCCGTGAACCACATGACCGAAACTGTAAACCCAAACCCTGAACCCTAATAAGCCTCCAGCCCGACACCCGCGGCCCTAGATGCGAAACCATCCCACAATGTCCCAAAGCCCAACGCCTGAACGGTAAATAATCCTGAACCCTAAACTCCTAAACCTCAAATCCTAAACCAGAAACCCTTAAACCCTGAATCCTAAACCTCCGAAACCTTAAACCCCCCCAGCGAGGGCGCGTCATTGAAGCTTTGGGGATCCCTCAACGGTTTGGGTACTATCGGGGCTTTAATTTGTGTTTTAATTTTTACCAATACCATTTTGCAGGTTCCTCTTCACAATTATGGTATGCTGCGCCCCAGGCCCCTATATTACAGGGCTCGAGCCTCAAACCTTCGACCCCCAAAATTACGATCTAAGAATTTCGGACTTTAGGGTTTCAGGGTCTAGGGATCAGTGCAGCACGCGCGCACCGCAGAAGCGCTGATTTCTAAAGGTCTTGTGGCAGCCCAGGAGACCTCTTACAGGGAGGTGGGACTTAGTAAGTAAGGTCATTAGTACCTTAATTGGGGCTTATATGTAATCATACCTGAACTATTTGGAGCTATATGTAATTATGAGTATGGTTACCCTTAATTATAACCTAGTTAGTTACCAAGCCCTATGGTCCTTTAAGCAACCCTTCAAAGGGTAGTTTGGACTGGGCCAACGATCTGACCAAGGCAAAAGAACCCTTGAGCCGTTAGGGGTTAAGGGTAGAGGGTTTAGAGTTCAGGATCTAGGGTTTTAGGTGTTTAGGGTTCAGGATTTAGGGTTTAGGATTTTGCAGGGTTCAGGATTTAGGGTTTATAGGATTTTTTCGGTTTAGGATTTAAGGTTTAGGGCTTTGGGGGCCAGCTCTTGGGCTTCTGTCAGTAGGTCAGTAGGGTGTCACGGATTGGAGACCCACGGCTTGCACCTCTGTGAAGCCCGAAGCTAACCATTGATACGGTTGATGATATAAATCCTGCATTACCCATGATAAGGAATATACCATAGTTCCCATAGTTTAGGGTCCTTAAGGTCATGCAGGATTTGTATCATCAACCGTATTATGGGAGCTAAGGAGCCAGGGATGATGATAATCCCTATTAGATAAGGAGCTAAAGAGCCAAGGGAACCCCCAAAACCACTGGTTAGTAAATACCGGGCTCCTGTTAAGGAGTGTCATTTTAAGTCACTGTAATAGGGACCTATAGTAATTAATATGGTTTCCTGAGCATGGCAACTAGATTATACAAATCCCTCAACAAGAACCTAGAATACCTCGCATACGCAGGGATACCCTGAACCGTTTAAAGTTCTTCAGAAGCCCTGAGACCCTAAAGCCTTAACCCCAAAAACAATCCTTAAACTCAGGCTAAAATACAACGTTCCATAAGTACATCAATGTACATCGCTCCATACTCCCTATAAAATCATGATTTTTTCTTTATATCCCTACGGCACAGACGGTTTGGAGACCTTTGAAAGACCCTTACAGGACATAGAAAGAGCCTGGGAAATAGATCCTCATAAGCACCCCCGGAGTTAAAGATGCCGTAAAACCTTTAAAGACCTAAAGCTTAAAGCCCTCAAGCACCTTAAACCTTGAGTAGGAACGGATACCTTAGGGTTTTCAGGGTTTGCTAGACCCCGAAAAAGTACTTCGCTGAAAGCCCCAGGGATAGAGATGCTCAATCCGAAGAATGTGATGGTCGCTGACATCACATCCAAGGCAGACGATGCACGAGCGGGGTTGGGGGGTTGGGCAAGAGCACACTTGTCCTACCTAAATTCAGGAACAGATAATAATCGATGTAGATATATAAAGATATAGGCAAATAGCCAAAAAGGTAAACACAACATATATCAACACATAATTGAACAAGGGAAGAAAGAAGTGAACAAGTCAGTACATGGACCCTTCCATACTCGTTAGGCATATCAGCAAACAAGCACAACACGAAGGACATGTGTAATGTGGGTGTCGGTTTTGGAATATAGGCCCCTTTAATGCGTCGGCTCCGGGGCTAATTCCGAATCTGACAAAAAAATTGGGGTGAACTAATTAATGCGGTTTTTTTTGGCTGGGGTGATTTTTTGGTGGCGGGGCTGTGCTATTTGCTGATGGTCAATCTTAAGGCAGCCACGACCTGAACCCCCACCCAAACCCCCACCCAACCCTAAAACCCTGGCCCTGAAGCCCGAAAATCTCGTGCAGAATTGTTTCGCTTATTGGGGCGTCAGGAATGAAAATCTGTACTACCACTGTACTACTACTGTACTACTATTCTACTATACCTTGATTATTGGGGGGGGGCTGCTAGGGTGAACCGCCGAATCGGGGATTGGACCCTAGCTCAAAAGAGGCCTCTCCAGTACTAAAGTTTGTATAAAAAATTAAGTTTTGGGTCGAATCTGGACCGACCCCCCTTTGGAAGGGTTTAGGGCTTAGGGTTCAGGGTTTGTTATAGGGTTTAGGAGTGTAGGATTCTTTAGGGTTTAGGGTTCGGTGTTTAGGGTTTCAGGCGCTGGCTTTATGCTTTGCTTATTGGGGGGAATGTACTCACTGGCTTTATGCTTTGCTTATTGGTACTATTTCTGTACTATTACTGTATTACTACTGTACTACTGTACTGCTGTGGTACTACTACTGTACTACTAGTGTACTACTATTGTACTACTACTGTACGATTACTGTACTACTATTGTACTACTGTACTTGTTATCGTACTACTACTGTACTACTATTGTACTACCACTGTACTATTGTTGTATTACTATTGTACTACTGCACTATTATTGTACTACTACTGTACTACTACTGTACTATTATTGTACTACGGTACTATAATCGTACTACTACTGTACTACTACTGTACTACTATTGTGCTACTATTGTACTACTGTACTATTATTGTACTACTGCTGTACTACTATTGTACTACCACTGTACTACTGTTGTATTACTATTGTACTACTGCACTATTATTATACTACTACTGTACTACTACTGTACTACTATTCTACTATACCTTGATTATTGGGGGGGGCTGCTAGGGTGAACCGCCGAATCGGGGATTGGACCCTAGCTCAAAAGAGGCCTCTCCAGTACTAAAGTTTGTATAAAAAATTAAGTTTTGGGTCGAATCTGGACCGACCCCCCTTTGGAAGGGTTTAAGGCTTAGGGTTCAGGGTTTGTTATAGGGTTTAGGAGTGTAGGATTCTTTAGGGTTTAGGGTTCGGGGTTTAGGGTTTCAGGCGCTGGCTTTATGCTTTGCTTATTGGGGGGAATGTACTCACTGGCTTTATGCTTTGCTTATTGGTACTATTTCTGTACTATTACTGTATTACTACTGTACTACTGTACTGCTGTGGTACTACTACTGTACTACTAGTGTACTACTACTGTACTACTACTGTACGATTACTGTACTACTATTGTACTACTGTACTGTTATCGTACTACTACTGTACTACTATTGTACTACCACTGTACTACTGTTGTATTACTATTGTACTACTGCACTATTATTGTACTACTACTGTACTACTACTGTACTATTATTGTACTACGGTACTATAATCGTACTACTACTGTACTACTACTGTACTACTATTGTGCTACTATTGTACTACTGTACCATTATTGTACTACTATTGTACTACCACTGTACTACTGTTGTGCTACTATTGTACTACTGCACTATTATTGTACTACTACTGTACTACTATTGTATTACTGTACTATTATCGTACTACTACTGTACTACTACTGTACTACTATTGTGCTACTATTGTACTACTCTACTATTATTGTACTACTAATGTACTACTATTGTACTACCACTGTACTACTGTTGTATTACTATTGTACTACTGCACTATTATTATACTACTACTGTACTACTACTGTACTACTATTCTACTATACCTTGATTATTGGGGGGGGCTGCTAGGGTGAACGGCCGAATCGGGGATTGGACCCTAGCTCAAAAGAGGCCTCTCCAGTACTAAAGTTTGTATAAAAAATTAAGTTTTGGGTCGAATCTGGACCGACCCCCCTTTGGAAGGGTTTAGGGCTTAGGGTTTAGGGTTTGTTATAGGGTCTAGGAGTTTAGGATTCGTTAGGGTTTAGGGTTCAGGGTTTAGGGTTTCAGGCGCTGGCCCAGACCCCCCCGACCCCCGACCGCGCAGTCGCGCAGAACCGCAGACCCTGCACCCAAGCCAGCCCCCAAACCCCGGCACCTCCCAATTCCCTGCCAGGGGCTACCGGTTCCATATTAAATAGGATTTTTTTTTTTGGTCGGGGGGGGGGGGGGTACCCCACTATTAAACCGACACCCACATTATGCTTTTGTAAACGTATATGTATCTACTAATGCGCGCAGATGTGTTTTTATGCACATGCATACGTATGAGTTCTAGTACAGTTGCTATCTACGCCTTTAAACTTGGGGTTCATGCGTGATTCCTGGTGCCTTATTCTTCCATTGCCGTGCTGCCTGCTGCACTGAAGGTTGTTCAATGAAGAGTACACGTTGCTCAAAACCTTGAGCAACTCGGGGCTTCATGTGGATTCGGGATTCCAACTTCTGTTCGATGTCGCAAGCAAGACAGAAGCTTGATGGCAGTTTCGCATTCACCGTCGTGTCATGGAACTTGTTGACACTGGTTTTGACTCCTGTGTATTACGAGGACCACCGTTGTCAGCGGCCCATGGCGTATCAGGGCAGGATCTTGAATCCCCCGGCTGGCAGCTTCAAGGAAGAGAGTGCGGAGGAATCCCATTGGCTCTGGAAGGATTCCTGGCCCGAAACCGCAGGATCAAGATGGATGCCAAGCAGGTCCCACCTATGGTAGAAGCCCAAAAGTTGGAAACCCCATAGCCTCAATCCTTAAGAGCCAACTAAAGGGAATCCCAGCACTATTTGGCCTTAATAAGGTTTCCAACTTTATGGAGTTTACGGTAGGAACATGATTGTGATTGAGAAACCCTAAACCCTAAACCCTAAACCCTAAACCGGAGAGCACAAGCCCCACCGCCTTTTAACGAAGGGTCGGGTCGGCTCTGATGGGGAATTCATAAGGGCTTTCAGGGAAACCCCTCCAACTGAGAATTCTGAAGCCCTATACATACCTGGAACCTATAACACCTTTATTTTTAGGGTTCCCTCTTATGATTTCTTTTATACCAGTCCTGAAAAAGGTTCGTTGGTCGGGGTCCAGGTATGTCTTAAACCCTTAACCCTAAGCCCTATACATGCTGTGGTACGTCAACCCCCAACCCTGAATCCCATCCGCCCTAAACCCTAAACCCAAAGCCCTACAACCTAAACCCTAAACACGAAACTTTAAACATAGTTCAGGGTTTAAGTTCTAAACCCTGTGGAACACTTAAGGGAACCCCTTAGAGGATGCTAAGAACTACCCGTGAAGCTCCAAGTAGAAACCCTAGGAACCCTTTCAAGGAGCCCTTTTCCAGGAACCCTAAAAGGAGCCCTTTAACGGAACAAAGGAATCCTTTAAAGCAATCCTTAACTACCCATGAACCTCCAAGTAGAACCCTAAACCCCAACCCCTAACACCCTATCCCCTAAAGCCTTAAACCCCTAAACCCTAAAACCCTGAAGCCCTAAACCCTAAGCCTTAAACCCTAAACCCTAGAGCCTATAGCCTAGAAAGGAGGCCTTGACGAAAGCCTTCGCAGGCGCTTCGGCTGTGGGGACCCCGGGGGGAGCCTTGAAGCTTTGTAGTTATATGGGGGTTTCCGAAAATTAGGGGTACCTTATCTTGGGGTCCTTATAATAAGGATCCTACTATTTAGGGTATTCTATCAGGGTCCCCTGTTATCTGAAACTCCCACATATTTAGGGTTTCAATAATAGTAACAACTTCAGCAATAAACATAACATATGAATAGTAGTAACAGCTTTCAGCCGACCTGTTTAGATAGTTTTATTTCGGGAATTCAACTCGACAGTGGAGCTTGAACCACAAGGATTTGAGGGCTTTAATGGGGCCTGACATGGTTTTGCAGAGCTTTCAAGGGTGTTGAACGGATTGTAAAGGGCCCGAGTAGAGGGCAATAGAAAATCCTAGGTGGCCCGTAGTTAATTCGGCAACGTTCTGGTCTTTATAAAGGAGCAACAATATGGAAGCCTGCCCAAACCCTTTACCCCGCTCCTGGCGACTACCCAACTTTTTAGTAAGAGCCCGTTGGACTGTCACTACAGGCCCAAACCCTTACACAGGAACAAACATTCATAGATCTTCGTAGCACCCTTACAGAGCCCTAAACCCTAAGACCCCTAAGCCATAGATCTCCCTAGACCCTACACTCTGAACCCTAACACCTTAACCACAAGCTCTTTCAACCCGATCCCAGAGATTTCAATTTCCCATAATGAAGGATTACACCCTGCGCTATAGAGGGATCTCCAACTGCGATCAGAGTAGACCCTTTGTCAAAGGGTTTTGGAGTCTTTGAGAACCGAAAAACCACCTGTTACAGCTTTCTAAAAACCCCCTATCTAGTAGAATGTATATAGGGCTTTCACATTAGGGATTTCTACAATGATTTTTGGAAGTTTGCCCCATCATCGTACCTAGGACCCTTTCAGGTCATCGTCGTGACCTCCGCCGTGCCGAAGCTCAAGCCGCTCTCGCTCATTCCATTCCTGCGCCTCTGGCCGCGAAATTGCGGATGGGTTTAGGGTCCAGGGTGTGGGGCTTAGGGTGTAGGGTGTTGCATGGTTCTCGCGGATGATGAGACTTCATGCTTTGGAGTTTCTAGGGTTCTTGTTTGGGTTTTGGCTTTGTCTCTTCTTTTCATTTGGGGCTGCGTTAATGCTCAGGGTAGACCTGCAAACCAGTCAGCAAAGCTCCTTCCCTCAATCACTCAACCCTCGTCCCTTCCTTCAGCCTCAGACGAGGAATCTTCTCTCTGAAGGTCATAACACCGTCAGGGTTCAAGTGCACAAATAATAGGAGGATTTAGGCGTCGAAAGCCCATTCAGACCATGAATTTTGGGAACCTAAAACCCTGCTGTTTGGGCACTTGGACCCTCTTGGATTGGCTGCAAGGAACCCCATAAAGCCACATCAACACCTCACCACCTCTTGAATGACGAGCCCCTGATTCATGAAACCCCTTCCCGTCATAAGAAATGTCCGCACCCAGTCCCAAGTGCAAGGCTTGGCAAGCTTCTCGGCCGTGGGCCCAGGTTTTGCGGGCCTTTGCTGAAAGTGCCTCTCCCTTTCGGGCCCTTTTAAAGTTCTATCGGAATCTATGAGGCTTAGGGGCTCCTTTAAAGGGATCTATAAGGGCTCAAGGGTTGTTGTTGAGCAATCTGAGTTAAGTGACCATAATGGGGATCGATAGTAAAGTTACCATAAAAGGGATCTATGTTTAAGATACCGCGCCTCTCCCACCCCGGATTCTTGGGTCTTAGGGTGTAGGTTTTGACGTTTTCGGCCTGAGGCTTAAGGGTTTTAGCATTTGGGATGTAGGGTTTCGGCTTTTTGGTTTTCGGTTTGGGGCTTCGGGGTTTCGGTGTCAGTTTAGGGTTAAGGTTTGGGGTCTTAGGGTTTAGGGAGTTTAGAGTTTAGGGTTTTGCATTGTTAGGGTTCTCCTTTTCAGAGGTTCCGAATAAAGACTGGAGGTTACTAGTCAGATGGGGTATACAAGGTACCTTCACTAAGGATTTCCTTGCAATTTTCTCCTGGACCCTTTGAAACCCTCGGGGTTGTTGGATTTGATTTGCTGATGTAGATCCTCATAAAAGATCGGGGTTCAGGTAAGGGTATAGTCTCGGGATAGGACCTTGTCTGCTAAACAAGGCAACCCTGCTTTGTATGCTACATCCTAGTTTCATTCCCTACTTGGAGGTTCATGGCACTTAGTAAGTAAGGTTATAAGTACCTTAATTGGGGTTATAAGTAGTTATAAGTATAATAGTTACCCTCATTATAACCCTCGTTACTAAGTCCCATGATCCTTTGAGTAGACCCTAAACCCTAAACCGCATAGATCCCTTCAAGGAACCCTATAGATCCCCTTAATGGAGCCCTTTTAAGGAGCCCTATTTACTAAGTCGCATGATCCTCTAAGTGCTGATGTCGGGCTCCCACTGCTCTTTTGATCCGTAAGCCCCAAATTTTGAATTTCTGACCTCGGAAGGTTTAGGTTTTAGGGTTTTAGCGTTTAGGGTTTGGCTCTAGAGCCCTGTAAAGTAGACTTTAGAAATCACGCCACTGCAAACACTACATTTTCCCCTAAGGGTCCATGTGCCCAAACAGTATATACTTTGGCCTTAAAGTAAGGCCCCCCCCAAGCCACAAAGCCCGAATCCCTAATCAGCGAAGCAAGTCTGAAATTCGAAAGTTCCTCCAGTCCAGAAGCCCAAGATTGAGGTTACCTAGGTAGGCCATTGGGTTTAGGGTGTAGGATTTAGGGCTTACCCCTTCTGGTGCGTAAGCGGATGTAATTCGCGAGCAGGCTTCAGGTGCTTTGAGGGCCAACCACGGCCCTAAACCCTAGGCCCCCAAAAACCCCAAACCCCCCAAGCCCGAAATACCCTGAAAACCCTGACATTTAAACCTCCAAAACCCTCAAAACTACAAAAACCGTAGACCTGGCTACTAAGGCAAGAAGTGGAAGCTCAAGTTTACCTGGAAAGGCCTTTGGGCTGTACCTAGAGTCTCCATTGCAGTTCCTCGTTTTGGTTGCCCAACTTACAACTTGTAAATCTAGGTAGGGTCTTATAAGGTAACCAAAAAGGGAACTACAATGACGACTATAGATAGCTTGTGTCGGATGTGTCCGCGGTTTCGGGTTGAACGCGGCAGCTAGTGACCAGAGGAACATAGCTAGCAATCGCAACTGGCGCTTCGCACCCTCATGCAAGAAGCCGTCAGCTTTGCATTTTCTCCAAGCTTTCACACATGCATGTGCATACGGCGGTGATCTGGATTTTGGGGTGCAGGTTTAGGGCCTCGGAATTTTGGAGGATGGGGTTTAGCCTAGGCTTTTTAGGGTTTAGGGCCCAGGGTTTTGACCCTAAGCCCTAAACCCCACACCCTAATCCCTAAACCGTGTTAAACCCTGAACCCTGAGTCTGATATGCAGAGGGTTTCGGGTTTAGGGTTTAGGGTTTAGGGTTTAGGGTTCAGGGTTCAGGGTTTAGGGTTTAGGGTTTAGGGTTGCATCTCGCTTCGGATGGTTTAGGCCGCAGCAGTCAGAGCTCCGGGATTTTAGGGCTTAGAGCTTTCATCCGGCTCACTCACATGGGTGGTTGTCAAAATTATGGCCCCATTTTGGGTCCTTATACTAATACGGCACCTAATATTTAGGGCACCCAAAAAGGGACCATAATTTTGACAACCACCCACATGTACCCTTCTAACTTCTGGCCCGGCTTAGGGTGGCAGCCACAACTTGAAACTACGTCGAGTCGGTCGGTTTTGGGTGCAGGCTTCAGTTCGCACGCTTCACGTGAATGTCCAGTAGGGCTTTATGATTCTGAGGGTGCTCTGTTACTCACAGTAGTCCATGAGGACGTTCCTCCACGAGCGTTTCCAAGTTTTCTGCCCACCTTAAACCCTAAATCTTCATTCGACAGGGTTAGTATGAGCCTTTCGCGGGGGACCGTGCTCGTGACCCGACGTGCTTTCAGCCTTCAACGAGGCTATTTGGCTGGGCTTCTATGCTCTGTTCATCAGCAAGAGCTTGACAGCAAAGGAAAGGTTTATATGATCATCCCCAAACATTGGGTACTGCCCCCAGTCAGTAACAGTTGGATAATATTCATAATGTAGATATGTTAGGACCTTAATAGTAGCCCGACTATAGACTGTTCCTGTATGGGGGCAGTACCCAACCTAAACAGTTAAACAGTGTCTGGGTGCGGAGTTCAGGATCCGGAAGCCGTGCGGTTGATGGTTAAACCCTTAATCCCCAAACTCAAAATGCCGAACTCTAACCTCTAAACTCCGAAACCCGAAACCGCGGACCCATCCGAATCAACCTATCTATAGTCGTAGGGTTTTTGGGGTTTGAGGCTTTCTCAAGCAGCCATGCTCCCCCCGAAAAGAGTGAGAGCTACGGTCTTGGAGCGAACTCGAACGGGTTGATCCCTCCTGCTCTGATTCTTAAGTTTTACATCCCAAACCGTACATATTAAGCCCAACACTCTGTACTAAACTCTACACCCTAAGCTGAAATACGTAACCTCGAATTCTGAAACTGCAGCCGTAATCTCCAAGCTGTAAACCATATGCCCGAAAGCGCGGGCTGAAAGCCCTAAACCTAAACCCTGTCCAGAGCCGAAGGTGGCAAACCGGAGCAAGTTGACTGGGAAGGCTTGTTTGTTGGGAAGGATCATGCTATTTAGAATCTAAGAATAAAGTCACTTAGTTGGGGTTATAAGTATTCATAATGTATAGCTACCTTAAGAATAAGTGTAGTGGCGAAGTCCCATGGTCTTGTAAGTATGGGCCCCCCAAATATGGACCCTCAGGCCTTTTAGGGGGATTCTAGGGGCCCGATAGATAGGTAGCCAGATAGATAGAGGGTATAGAGTAGGTATAAAGGATTCCAGGGACAAGGACCCATACTACGGGCCCATGATTTCAATCCTCAGGTTATTGAACCGGGTATGGCAACTATTCAGACTACGTCCTTAAGGATTCTAGATTTGGTGCTTGGGCTGTTGGCATGGGACGGGGGACGGGGGTTTAATGTAAATCTGGTTTGCGGTTTGGGGAGAAGAGACTCCAGGTTAAGTGGGCTTCGGGTTTGGCATCAGGATTTCAGGTCTTCGTCTATACGGGTGGTTCTCTAAACTAGGGGTCCCTTTCTTAGATCCGCGAAACGTGGCACCCGCTCATTCGACGCCGGATAATGCCACTGCAGCTAGTAGGCAGCCGAGCAGCGTCAGCGGAACACCAAAGCTTCCGGTTGACACGGGCTCTGTCGGTTGACACTGCCGACACATGCGTCTACTACTCGATTGCTTTTGACATGGGGACGAAGTCCACGCTGTTTGTTGCCCCAGGGCGCGACCACGCGGATGCTGAGCCAGAGGTCTCAACCTACCGGCCCCTGGACCTGGTTCTGGGAAGTCCTCTCCCGGATGTTCGCAAGGGCCACGCCGTTCACCGGGGCCATGGCCGGCTCCACTGTCTGAATGCAGTCTCCACATGGGCACGCATCCGAAGGCGCCGGGCCACTTATACTGAAAAGAACCTCAAGTTCACTTCCGACTCCTTCAGCTCGATGTTCACCACGGCCTGCCCCACACTGGTTCAGCATCGCTGGGACCTGCCCCTCATCCCCTTATCCGAAACAGCCTTCATTCTGAGACGGCTAAGTCTTCAGAAAAGTATATCCCAGTTAGCCATCGTGCCTGGTTTGTTGTCCATGATGCGAGCCACTGCTTCTTGCGCCTAGGCGGAATGTCCTTTGTTGGGTGGTGCCCGCGAGTGCCCATCCGAGCCCTTTACACCCTAGTGGCAGAGTATATAGCCTTTAACCCTTTTTGGGTAGTATAGTCCCTATAATATAACCCCATATAACCAAAAAGGTTAACCTTTAGTTCCCCATGATACCGACAAGTAGGACACAAAGGATCTCAACGGATCCCACAACTAAGTTTGGAAAAGCGAGCCGTACCCAAGCCGAGAACCCCACGACCGGCCCTCAATCCCTTCAGTTTCAGTTTGACTCGTCTCGACTCTACCCCTTATAAAGGGGTCTATAAGGGTTACTATAAGGGATCTATAAGGGTACTATAATATAGGGGCCTTAATAATCCTGTGTCTTACCTTTGGTTAGTGGGGAATGCAAGAATGGTAGTAATAGTAGTTATACTTGTACCCCATTCCCCCACTCCCTACTAACCCACGATAAGTAAACCCTGAAGCCGGGGTGATGGAATTTATTTTTAGCGATTTGCGCTTCCCATGTTTTAGTGTCTGACAATCTAACCGTTGAACCTGTCCCAACCCTGCATCCCAACGTGCCTGAACCCAAGCGATGTCAAGGCTGCACGTTTGTAGACTCAGTGGGGTGGTTGTCAAAATTATGGTCCCTTTTTGGGTATTCTAAATATTAGGTGCCGTACTATACTAGGGACCCAAACAGGGACAATAGTTTTAACAACCACCCAGTGGAAAGCACGCAATGAAAGTAAGGCCGCTGAGTTGCAATTGCCCTAAGGCCCCAAAGTAGTTCCTTTTGGGGGTTCATATATAGAATCCTATAAGGTACTCCCAAAAAGGAACTACTTTGGGGCCTATGGAGTTGCAATTGGGAGTTTCCCAAAATAGGGGACCCTAATATGGTACCCTGTATAGTAGGATCCTTATAAGAAGGGCCCCCAAATAAGGTACGCCTAATTTTCGGAAACTCTCAACCCTTATAATAACCCTTTCAAGGAACCCTTATAGTACCCTTATAGTAGCCCTTTAAAGGAACCCTAGGGACCCCTAATTTTCGGAAACTCCCAATTGGAGGCCAGAAGAACCAGTTTGATGCTGCAGACGAGGCCAAGGCGCAAGTCCTACGGTTGATGATAGAAATCCTAGGGTTCCTTTAAAGGGATCCATAAGGCTACCTTTAAGGGGCTCCTTTAAGGGATCTATAGGGCTTTAGGGTTTAGGGTTTAGGGTTGATGATATGGGAGTTTCCGGAATTGGGGGTACCATATTTTGGGGTCCTTAGAATGAGGATCCTACTATAAAGCGTACTGTATTAGGGTCCCCTATTTTCGGAAACTCCCATATAAATCCTGCATGACCCATCATAAGGAACATATACCATAATTCCCATAGTTTAGGGACCTTAAGGTAATGCAGGATTTTGTCCAACAGTAGTTCCCAGCGGTTTCGGGGGCTTTCGAGCTTTCCGGGTGCTGGGTTCTTGGAGTTTGACCTTGAGTTTCAGGTCTTCGAAGTTCTTCTGGGAAGTTCTGGGGACGTTGCAGCCAGGTTCTAGGCAGAGTTATGAGCACCCGCAACGGCGCAATCTTGACTTAGCTGACTTCGCTATAGCTCGACTTAGAACCCATGTATTCGCCAAGTCGCGTGATTTGTTTGCGTCTTGCCCAAACCTTTACACCTAAACCCTAAGTACCTGATAGGTGTTCCTGGATTTAAAAGGCCATGAACGGCTCTTCTCAAACCCAAAAGCCTTTGCGCAGCTTTGCTCCTTAACACAGCCTACCAAGAAGAACTGCGCGGAACAATTATTTATAACGCAACCAGTTCAAGAAGCAATCCCTTCGTCTAGTGTTGATTGTACCGGCATTTTCGAGTTTGCTCCTTCCTTGTTTTGTGTTTAGACAAGGTTCCATAAGCTCTGAAGGCTCTATATGGGTGTTGCTAGGTCTGAAGCTTTGGGGTTGAGGGTTCATTCGATTTTTGAGCTTACCACTATGGGCTATTAGACCCTAAAGATCCCTATTAGGACCCTATTAAGGGTAGATTCAGGTACCCATAAGGTCTAATAGCCCATAGTGGTAATTGCTTTCCGGCAGGCAGTGCGGAACAAGAGTTTTAGACTAGCGTTGATCCGGCACAAACTAGCCGTAACTCTTGGACCCGAAGCCCTCACGGTTTAGGGTTTAGGGTCTAGGGTTTAGGGTACCCTAGCCCTCATCCTTGAAACGAAAACTCTAGATTAAAACGCAGAACCTTAAATCTTCAAACCTTCAAACCTTGCGCCCTAATGGAACCTCTAGAGAACACTGAAACCTCAAAGAAGAGCCCTCAAAGGAAGTCTCCTTCTGAGGTGAAACAGGTCATCCTCGTGGGCACGATGACTGGGACACAGAGTCTCGGAGGTCTACTTGAGCTAGAATGTTGTAAACCCCTTAAACACCAATGTAACCAATGTATGTACGATTTCTTGTAGGACTTCTTACAGTGTTGATGAGCCCATCGCAGGAGTCTTTTTCCAAGAACCCGAAATGTTCGATCCCTGCAGCTACGTGAAGTCTCAGGGCTCACGAAACGCGCTTGAGCTCACCCCTTCCCTAACCCTGGGGATCTAAGGACTCATATATTAAGGCGTTTGGGCCCAAAAACCATACTATGCAAGGCTTTTGGGCTATTTTGATCCCTAGGGTAAGTAGCTTGCAAGCCTGGTTCAGCGAGAGGGTGAGGGGGAGTCGTGGGTCAGAAGGGTTTAACTTTGGTGTGATGTAGTACAAAGAAGGATTAGTTTTTGGGTTTGGGTTCTGAAACCTTAAACTCTTATATAGGGGCCTAGATAATTGCCTATACTATCTTTTATCATACACATATTATAATATATCACAAAACCCTATTCTGATGATATATTAAGGCCCGTACATCATATACCCCTATTATAGACGCCCTATAGAACCCAGTGGGGGAACCCTATTCTATTTATTAAGGCCCATACAGTATGAGCTGAACCCTGCAGCTACACCCGTCAACCCTAAGCTGTGAACGTGGGGTTAAGCAGCTGCAGATGAAGACCTTGCCCTAAGGCTCCTCAGAGGGTGTTGGGCCTTCTGGGGGAGGGTTTCGGCTTTGGGGGCTAGGGTTAGGGACCTCACTGCAAGGGTCCAGGAGCCTTAGGGTGAGTCTTTCTATAGGGGCTATAGCTAAGGTTTTGGGACCGAGTTCATACTGGGTGTTGTCGGCAGTATTAAAGTTTAGCAGGGTCGAAAGTAAGGCTAGTGTACTGGGCCTAAGAGCCTTGTCTTATTTGCTGCTGTCATGTTCTGAAATGGGAGTACATGCCTAAGATGCTGCGCAGAAATGACTTGGTTCTTGTTAAGAGATTCGATTTAAGTTACCATAATGAAGAGCCATGTAGATCCCGATTATGGTATCCTAAACTAAACTCCTGAACAAGAACCCAAAAGACGCTGCATAACAACCCAGAGGGTCCGTATACACTACTATTATGGAATCAGGTCCCCAAACCCATAATGGGCATGGTCTTTTAGGGCTTAATTCCGTAATAGTAGTGTATATGGACCCTCTGGGAAGGAAAGATAGCTTCCTCAACAGCATCGGTGACGGTGACGGCGATCAGATCGTCATGTGGAAGCGAAAGGCCCGCTGTGTTGTTTCTGAATTGGGGTTTAGGCTTTAGGGTCTAGGGTTTAGGGTTTAGGGTTTTAGGCTTAAGGTTTTGCGTTTGGGACTTCGGGTGTGCAGAAGACTACAAGAGTAGAGCGAGCTGAGGTTTTGATTTGGGAATGGTATTCGTTTTGTTTGCTTGGGCTTGCCGGAAATGCGTACAGACTTGTAGCAAGCGCAGACATACCGAAACCCCGACCTAGAACTGCCATAAACTGCTGCAGGTTCCAATTAGAGTTCGACTCCTTCTACCCTAAGCGACGCTTGCTTTGGTTCCGAAGCACCTCGATGGGAAATGTATCCTAAACCCCAAACCCTAAAACCCACAACCCTAAACCCTACACCCTGAAACCCTAAAACCCTAAACCCTAATCCCAAAACCCTTATACCCTAAAATCCTAAAACTCTAAACCCTAAAACCCTAAACCCTAAACCCTATAACCCTAAAACCCTAAACTCGAATAGGGCTTAGGGTTCAGGGCCAGGAAGGGCGAATAGTGCTCCGCAGAGTTCCTTACCCTATTTGTTCTTTGTCAAGGTCCCTACATGGCTTGTATCTGGGTCTTGGGAGGGTGTTAGGGTTGTCGGATTTACGAGTGTGAACGACCAGAACCTACCTTGTCGTAGGTGCTTGTTTGAAACAGCGGTGTCAGGATAGAAACCCTAAACCCTAAATCCTAAACCCTAAACCCTAAACCATGCCAGGATAGAAACCCTCAAAGGAACCCAGAAGGATCCTATACAGTTCCGTTTCAAAGGTACGATACGGGGTTCCATTTAGGGTACTACAGGGGGTCAAGGGTGCTAGAGGGGTACTTTAATCATGAAGGCTGCAACTCCCCCCCTCCAGACTCCCCCCCCTTTTCTAGCTAGTGCGATTCCTTGAACCCCTTGCTTCACAATTCATCTTTTCCGCAGCCATGCTTCAGGGGCTGCACAGCGATATCCAGAAATGAGTTGCATAACCACGCAGCACCCCAAACGTATCCAAGATGGTTGTTTTACACTGGGCCGGAGGCCTGACCTGCAGAATCAGGGATTTCGGTCGGGCAGGACGAACAACATTGCCCGGGACTAGGACATGCCCTGGCTTAGCCAGAGACTCATTTTCGTTTCGCGCTGCGGCACGAGCCCAACGCCCCGCCTTCGGAAGAACGCATCTCAATGGGAGGCATGCTTGGTTGAGAAGTGCGAAGACTGGGAGCCTGTGTCGGGCTCAGGGTGGGTCGAGGGTGCTGGGTGCCAAACTGGCAGGGTGGAGGGGGGGGGAGTCCAAATTGCTGGCAGGGACAGTGTTCTGGACTCCCCCCCCCTGTTTGGCCAAAACAGGGGGGGGAGTCCAGAACACTGTCCCTGCCACCAATTTGGACTCCCCCCCCCACCCCCTGCTTTTCGCACAAAGAACCTCACCGACCTCAAAAAGCAGCAAACATACCGCTCTGCCTCTAAAGTCGGAAAATCATCTCTACCGTTTGCGTGCGCCGGTGGAATGTGCACAGCCGATCGAAAAGTACGATGTACAGCCTGCATGTGTTCAGCATGTTTGCACCTGCCGCGTGAACGGAAATGGTGGCAAGCTGGCATCTGGATCTGGAGACATCTGGTGTGCAGAGTGAACAGACTCGTGATGATTTTCGTTTGCAGGCGTAGTGTCGAAAGTCTGAAATACAATCAGAACTCGCCAAAAACATCCGAGACTGCTTTGATTGATGCAGGTCCAACTTATGCACTTTTGTGCGGCAGTGCTTGTCCACAATACTTAAGCTTGATTTTAAGCCTAATTAAGCCTAATTAGTGTCACGCAAGATTTCTTGATTTAGCCCTAAATAGCCTTAAATAGCCCTAACTAGCCCTTATTAAGCCTAAACAAGATTATTTGTTGGATTCTGGAACACAGCGTCGAGGTAGGATTTAGGGGGGGAGTTCAGGGGGGAGGTGTTCGGGCATTCATGATTTAAGGGTTCCTTGTAAAGCTTTGTCAGGCTCAGTCAACACTCAAGCCAGACGACAGTGTGGCGATGGAAACCGTACGGTTTAATTAAGTACTATGCATATTTTGAGCATCCCCGCCCACATCCCAACCGCGAACCCCGAAGCCACTTCAAGAACGATCCCTAAACCCGGAACCCTTATGGTCTGCCCTATAAGCTGTATATTTGGGGACTACCGGGCTTCGCCTCACGGAAGTCCGCCAACGCCATGGCCGATTGTGCTGCGTCTGAAGCCATCATGCAGCAGATCGTGAGCGTCCATTGCATGGCAGGTTCCAGCTTTGAGCTGAAGGTCAACTCTGCCGAAACGGGGTGGGAAGTAGCTGAGCGCATCGCAGCCGGAGTTGGTCACCCCGCAGGTTTACTTCTGCTGACATCCGGTGGCTGTGTCATCAATCCGCGCCAGCTGCTGCTGCATCAAGTCCAGCACGACGAGATCTGGTACGTGGTGCGCAAGCTTGGTGCGGGCCGTGTCGCAACGCTTTGGGAGCGCTTACTCAAGGGGCAAACAGTGTCTGATGCAGATGTAGCTGCCCTGAACGAAACGATGTCAGTCACCTTGTATTCCCACGAAAACCTCAACCAAGGCATCCAACTACCCAGTAGCCTCCAGAGTTTGACGTTTGGGGCGCTTTTCAACCAGAGTTTGGAGGGCATCCAACTACCCAGCAGCCTGCAGAGTTTGACGTTTGGTGGCCAGTTCGACCAGAGTTTGGAGGGCATCCAACTACCCAGCAGCCTGCAGAGTTTGACGTTTGGCGACAATTTCAACCAGAGTTTGGAGGGCAGCCAACTACCCAGCAGCCTGCAGAGTTTGACGCTTGGTGGCCAGTTCAACCAGAGTTTGGAGGGCATCCAACTACCCAGCAGCCTGCAGAGTTTGACGTTTGGCCGCAATTTCAACCAGAGTTTGGAGGGCATCCAACTACCCAGCAGCCTGCAGAGTTTGACGTTTGGCTACCGCTTCAACCAGAGTTTGGAGGGCATCCAACTACCCAGCAGCCTGCAGAGTTTGACGTTTGGGGACAATTTCAACCAGAGTTTGGAGGGCATCCAACTACCCAGCAGCCTGCAGAGTTTGAAGTTTGGCTACCTCTTCAACCAGAGTTTGGAGGGCATCCAACTACCCAGCAGCCTGCAGAGTTTGACGTTTGGCGACAATTTCAACCAGAGTTTGGAGGGCAGCCAACTACCCAGCAGCCTGCAGAGTTTGACGTTTGGGGCGCTTTTCAACCAGAGTTTGGAGGGCATCCAACTACCCAGCAGCCTGCAGAGTTTGAAGTTTGGCCTCCATTTCAACCAGAGTTTGGAGGGCATCCAACTACCCAGCAGCCTCCAGAGTTTGACGTTTGGGGCGCTTTTCAACCAGAGTTTGGAGGGCATCCAACTACCCAGCAGCCTGCAGAGTTTGACGTTTGGTGGCCAGTTCGACCAGAGTTTGGAGGGCATCCAACTACCCAGCAGCCTGCAGAGTTTGACGTTTGGCGACAATTTCAACCAGAGTTTGGAGGGCAGCCAACTACCCAGCAGCCTGCAGAGTTTGACGTTTGGTGGCCAGTTCAACCAGAGTTTGGAGGGCCTCCAACTACCCAGCAGCCTGCAGAGTTTGACGTTTGGCCGCAATTTCAACCAGAGTTTGGAGGGCATCCAACTACCCAGCAGCCTGCAGAGTTTGACGTTTGGGGCGCTTTTCAACCAGAGTTTGGAGGGCATCCAACTACCCAGCAGCCTGCAGAGTTTGACGTTTGGGGCGCTTTTCAACCAGAGTTTGGAGGGCATCCAACTACCCAACAGCCTGCAGAGTTTGACGTTTGGCGACAATTTCAACCAGAGTTTGGAGGGCATCCAACTACCCAGCAGCCTGCAGAGTTTGAACTTTGGCTACCGCTTCAACCAGAGTTTGGAGGGCCTCCAACTACCCAGCACTCTGCAATTTCTCACTTCGCGGAATTTGTGTGTTGCCACGTGGTGAGCCCTGATGTGCTGGTTTGTGTCCTCTTCAAGGCCAGCTGGGTCGAATGACCGTTCAGGGTTTAGGTTTGAGGGGCAGCTTTGGTGGGACCCTTAATGGGGACCCCTACCCTATAATGGGCTATATAATAGGTATATAATAGGTATATTAAGGGTATATTCAGGGTTTAGGTTTGAGGGGCGGCTTTGGTTCTTGACGAATGTCCTACAGCACCCCACCCTAAACCCTAAACCCTAAACCCTAAGGTCTTCGTCGTCACGGCTGCTGGTATCTATGGCGGCGCTCGTTCCTGACCTCTTTGGATCCCATACCCAGCGGAACTGTTAGGGTTTAGGGTTTAGGGTTTAGGGTTTAGGGTTTTCAGAAGAGTTTGAACTCGCAAGGAAACCCACGTCCTGTTGCTAACCACCAACCCGCTGAGTGTTTTTTAAGCTCTCATCTAATGGTTGATTTGGGCACAAGCCTCTTCTTATGGACCTGCTCAGCGGAGAAAGCGCCACGGCATATGTGGAAATCAAATCCTTGCAGCCCTGTTTTTGGGCTTGCGGCTTCAAAGGGCTGTCGTAGCCCTCAGTACTGAGGGTCCATGTGCCCAACCCTAAGCCCTATAAACCCTAAACCGTACTTGAAGGATCATGGGACTTAGTAACTAGAGTTATAATTAAGGTGACTCTACTTATATCTTCTTATAACCCCGATTATAGGACTTATAGCCTCACTTACTAAGTTCCACGATCCTCCAAGTAAACCTAATAGTCTATACTTCGGCCCTTTCCTGCCTATATACGGACGACTTCAAGGCCAAAGTATATGCTAGTTGGGCACATGGACCCTTACCCTAAGGCTCAAAATAGCCCAAGAGCGTCATACAGTATGACAGTATGATCTCTAGGCCCAAAAGCCTCAAAATGTGAGCCCTTAGAGCCGTTGGGGTAGCGCCACTGCTTAAAGGGCTTCGGGACCTCACATTGAGTTTGACATGCCCACCTTGGCCTGTCCAAGGCCGTAGTTCTATCAAAGGGGAAAAGGAGGGACCCTTAATGGGGAGCCCTACCCTATAATGGGCTATATAATGGGTATATAATAGCTATATTCAGGGTAATATACCTAGGGGTCCTTCTTAAGGGTCCCTCCCTTTACCCTTGGATTCTAGTTTCGCCAATAGTACCCTGTTGCCGGAATAGCTGGTGAAGACCCTCAACCCTCAATCCTAAACCCCTAAACCCTCAACGGCCCTCAACCCTAAACCCCTAAACCCGTGTCGGAATCCCCGAAACGTGGACGGCGCCGGGCACGATCCACCCAGCCAGCCCGGCTTCCCGAATCTGCTCGAGGATCCCTTCTGCAACTTCCAGGAACCCCCAAGTGCCCCTAGCTGGAGCCCTTACCCTAAGGGTCCAAAGGACCCAATAGTTGGGTACTTAGGTTTCGGATAGTAGTTATAAGGTTCCTATTTGGGAGAGTATATGATTGTAAAGGTCTTGAATTTCGCTGAGTAACACAAGCCAGTGGTCCTATGCAGAACAAGCTGCGCCGCAGGCCATCCCTCGGAGAGGCTCTAACTTTTTCAGTCGATTCAACAAATGCCTGAGCTGTAACTCCTATGCTTCTGTTGCATGCAGAGTCCATTGTTTGGACTGCTATCTGTGACCTTGTGCAACGACCGCTCGCCTTGAGCACTCTCAGCATCTGCGAGGTACAACATCACAACTGGGACAGCACTGCCGAAGCTTTACAAGCAGCACAGGTTTCCAGCTAACACAAGGGCTAACTTCTGTGGCGGCACTGACAATCTGCACTCCTCCTTGATGCAAGCGCCAGCAAAGCATCGTCAATAGATGCGGTTGCCGCCATTCTCTAAGCCTCTAAGCAGCATCGACAAAGCGTAACTTGCTGCACCCGTCCAGCATTCCTCAGACCCCATCACTCACGAAATATGTGCAAATGGTCCCTATTTCGAACCTGGTAGAACTGCCCTGCAATGACCTCTCGAACCGGAGCTGGTGGCGGAGGTACTCGAGCAAAAGCCGGTTCATAATCAGCTTGCGTTGACTGATCCTTCATCAATTTCACCTTCGGCTGTTTGTTTCTTGTAGAGGAAGATGTGGAGGAGGAAGGTTGTTCACAAGGTTTCGGATCGGAGGGCTCATCAGGAGGAAATCTCGGAAGAGGGGAACACTCCTTGGGCATGGTGTTGTCGAACTTCTCTTTCAAATCACATAACCTCTCCTTCTGTTCTTCGGTGAGGTCGCCGGGCTCATAGGTCATAAGTGTTTGCAGCTCCTTTAACTCTACCCTGGTCAGCTTCCCTTTGGGTGCCGAGGATGCGGAGGCTCTCAGGGCCTTCACTTTCGCTCCTCTTGTTCCAAGGCATTGTTTTGCAGCTTCCCATAACCCAATCGCAGCTACTGCCCAGACAAGGATTGCCAAATACAGATCTCATGGAACTTCAGCTTGAATGTCCTGTTTTTGAGCAGCCGTGCCACAAACTTGACATAGGAGAAGAAGTCGACGCACCCACGATGCTTCCACATTCATCGCTTTAACACTTCTACCTTCAGAGGCTTCTCGTCGATCAACGATATTCCACATTCTCACCAACTGCTTCAGCTTCTCTCGGGTGAAGGGTTTAGTTCCCAAGTCTGCCCTCTCAAACTCGCCCGGGGTGAACTTGATATACAGCTCCTGCCTCTGGGTCATCTCGCGCACCCAATTTGACCGTAGTCTCAAGTGCCGGGTTCGCCAGGAGCCCGAACTCGTTGTTAGGAGAGAAACCGCTGCCCTGTTGTCCACCCAAACCACAAGGGGTAGTTCCTTGCCCGTGATCTCGGAGATGAGTCCCTTCGTTCACGGCTTCTAACAACTCCGACTCTGCTGTTGACAAAGTCATTAACTGTTGCCTTCCTGCTCGCCAAACTATAGGGCTCGAACCAAGAAAAACAACGGCCGCACCCTGAGAACGTCCTCCACTAGGCGCAAAGGAGCTGTCCGTGTACACGTGCAGCTCCTCCGTCACCTCGTCGGTGTCCTGGGTCAACCCCAAGCGATAGAACTTCGTCTCATTCAGGTAGTCCAAGAGCCTTTCTCCCAAGCGATTAACCATCTCTGGACATCTCGTCAATCTCGCAGCCATGATGGAAACTGTGTGTTGCAAGTCCGGTCTTGTTCGACCCATAAGCCATAAAAGCTCTCCGACCCTCCTTTGCGCTTCCTTCAACGCCGGGTCCTTCTGGTCTACAGCTGTTGGCTCTGCATCTATCAAAGCCCGCTCCTCCTCATCGCTCAGAAGTAGTGTATCACGTGGCCCTTGAGATTGAGACCTCGGCCCGTAAAATCTCGTTCACGAAGCCCTCCTGAGCCAACTCTACTCCATTAGCAACTCGATGGATCTCCATACACAGGAACCGGATCGGGTGGTCGTAGTCAAGAATGTTTAGGTCATCAACCTCTCACATTGAGGAAACCCACTTGAAGAACCCGTGCATCGCCTCCTCCTCAGCATGAAGTAACAGGTTGATACTCATCTCCCATCTGGCCTTCTTGAGCTGCGAGTCTTTGAAGGCTGCCCAAAGGGCCGGTGAGTCCCTGAGTCCATACAAAGCCTTTTCAACGTACCATACATCTCCAGGGACTGCTAGCCCTAAGGCATAGGCAATCCCCGGTGGTTCCAGGGCCACAGGGCCCCCTGTCCAACCGGCTAGGACAAAGGCTTGCCTCACATCCGTGGTTCCAATGCGCCACGGTTTCCTCGCGCTCAGTGCCAACATTGCCCTTAGCGAGGTAGCATCCCGTCCACTTGCAAACAAGTCCAGGAAGGCTGCATCTTCAGGTACATGGTTCCCACAAGCAACGAATCTGGTTTTTCGCCGGTATCCCGGCAATGCTTTGTCTGGCTTCACCGTGTAGACACCCTTGTAAGGAACAATGCGGCAGTCTGGAGGGAGCTGGTTCCTCTTCTTCACCGTGAAAGCCCGCTTCACTGCAGTGAGGTTCTTGAACTCCTTCAAAGCAGATGGTTTCCACTTCTCTATGTTGGCTTTTACATCTGAAAGGCTAACTGTGTGAGTTACCTCCAGCTGCTTCCCCCTCGCCTCATTTTCCTCGAGGATGCCCTCAATGTTCGGCGTGTACTGTACTTCGGCCTTCTTGATCATCTTTTTGATTTGAGGTTAGGATCCAGATCAAAGGCTTCCTGGGGATGATGACTGGACTTATCCCTGTTGCACCCATTGAAGATTTCAGTGTGCTCGACTTCGACAAAAGCACAGCCACAATTGGTGACTGTTTCAGCCACCATCATTTTGACCGCTGGGAACGCCGAAAAACCATCGCTCACGTCCTCCTCCTCAGTGTCCTCGTCCGGGGAGTTCAACGATTCGGGGTCCACATTAAACCCATGCTCACTGAGAAGATCTGCTCCTTCTTGGGTGAGTTTTGTCGCTCTAGGAGTGTACAGGAGCAACACCAATCTTTCACCTTCCCAAGGTTGAACTTCATGCCAAAGTCTCGGACTGTAACTCACTCTACTTTTACCTCGCTGCATTCCAAAAACCGCCCTCTAATGATTTGGCCGTTGGGGAGGGCCTTGGTAACGCACTCAGACTCTTCCACATCATCATCCTGGAGCCATAACGAACCATGTTCAAACTGTTGTAGTGGTAGAACGTGGTTTTTGGACAAACGATAGTTGTGGGAGTCTCGACGAAGGCCCAACTGAGCATTCTTTGCCAAACCCAATGCAGACAACTTCACATCTCCACAGTGTGGTACTTCGCAAACTCAGTCAGGTACTTGGTGGCCTTGGGGAATTCTTTCACGTTAGATCTCGTTCCAGCGACGCCTCCATGTACAAACGCCCCTGTATACCACGAAGTCACCGGGGCCTTCTTGTTAAACCTCGCGTCCGATTGGCCAAGGTTTTCCAAGAGGTAGTAGAGCTTCACCACCTCCCCGATGTCGTAGTTCTTCTCTTTGTTGAGCTTATTGGCCCTGAACTCGATCTCATCCTTTAGCTCTCCCAGTGTTTGCGGCTTCCCATCACCAAACCACTCATCTGGGATTCCACCACCAATGGCTGGCTCGAGGAGGCCCTGCAGGTCTCTCTCAGGCTCCACCACATCATACTTCACGCTCTTCGCCACGGTGAGTCCACCATCTTCTCTCATGATCAGGTGGCCTCTTCCAACATCCATTGCAGGTCCCCGGTACACACCCTTTTTCCACCTCGCTCCAGCTGCTTCGTGCTTCTTCTCCTTCTTGCCCTGGTAGGCTTTGGATCTAAACCACACTTCGTTTCCAAACGCGGTAGCCGGAGGGGTAGTCCATGAGCTAGCTGGAAAAGCTTTCGCCCAGGCTGTTGCAGCGGCATGTTGCATTGCCATCGGCCAATCCCGTGGTGAAGCCTTGGCTGCTCCAAGAAGAGCTCTCACTCGAGCCTTTGCCCACTTGATGCCCAACTCAGCTGAGCTGTTGCCTGAAGGATCTGCTCCAGTCGTTTTGGTGTGCCTCAACTTTGAATCCACCGTCCATTCCTTGAACGCCTTCGCCTTGAACTCTCTGGCCCTGTCTGTGTGGATGGTTTCCACATGGAGTCCTGTTTGTTTCAATTGTAGAAGGATCTCCTTGGCCGCCTGGACCACATAGTGATTTGTCCTTCCTCGAAGAGGTCTTGTCACATACATAGTTGCCCACTTTTCGGATTGAGACAGTCCTTCCACCGCATCATCCAGGGTTTCTGGACCAAGAGGCAAACTTTCTTCCTCCTCCTCGTCCTTCTCTGAGTCGCTTGAGCGTTGAGCATTGCCTCGGTCATGAAGCACTTCCATTGGGTCCTCGCCATCAAACTCCAGGGGGTCGTCGGGAACATAAAACTCCTTGTCTAGCTCCTCAATGGCCTTTGCGCTCATATACTCCCTGGGGCATCTGTAAGCAGCAACCATGATGTACTTGTAATCCTCATGCTCCATGTAACGGCACTTCTGCTTGAAAGGGCCAGCTAAGTCCAGAGCAATCGTGTACATCTGCGGGTTCTTCCTCCGCCGGTGTTGGTATCCCGTGGCCTGAGCATTGATACAATCCGAACAATCTGCCCGATAAGGCTGGTGGTCATTGAGTAGGTGACGTCGCCAAGCTTCTCTCTGTTCTCTTGTGAGTTTGCTCAGCTTGACCCCATTTTGCACTAGCTCCTCCTCGTCCTGCCAACGGGCGGAGTGGTAGTCCCTGATCAATTCCGACACCAGCTCCTTGAATTCCCTCGGCCACTGTCGGAGCTGTGCCCTCGTCAATAACGAGGGAGGAGCGCAGCCATCATGGAAATCGTAGTTCTTGTCGATCTGGATGACGGTCGGGTATATACGTGGTTGCTATCGTAGTTGGTCTCTTCGCTTTATGACCGTAGGCCCCCATGTAGAACGACACCTCCTTCATTCCCGCCACTGACCGAAAGGCCTTCCACATTTCCGTGGTCCACACCGAAGCTCTCACCGGATCATCATTGCGTAACCTTTCACACTCTGCAGGAAGCTCCAAGAGGAAACCCACATCCCTTTGCCCATTCATCTGCGCCAAGAACCATGTCATCAACTGCTTAGCCACACAAGCGGTTTCCGCATCCACCTTCTGCTGCTGCGCTGCAGTCAAGTCCTTCACACCAAAGGGCTGAGACGTGGTTCTCATCGGATAAGACTCCGGTCCTCTCGTAGGCGCCATTGAGGTAGGCCAAGTGTGATGGGGAGGCGAGCTTATGATATCGGAGATTTGTCCAGCCGAAGCCGCCCACAACAAAAGCTGGTACACCCACTTTTCTTGTTGATGTCCCAAAGCTTGGACTTGGTAATGTCAATGTCCAGGACGATTTTGCCTGCCAGGGGGATCGCGTTGAAGGGGTCGTTCTTGTAGTTTTCATCGCCTGAGAGCATGTTCACAACCCAGTTCGCAGAAGACATCAAGGCTCGCCTCTTCCTTCTTGACAGAGGTAAACTTTTCAAGTATCGTTCTCCGTCCTGAGGATTGAACCCTTCTACGAGAAGCGCTTGAACTTCAGCTGGCAAACCCCGCGTCACAGGGGAAGTGAGGATCGCCTTTCAACAGCGTTGGTCTGGATCCAGTCCTTGAGAAATCTCGTAGCCCAGTCCCTCTTCTCCTCTTTCTGAATCACTTCCAACCTTGCCCTTAAGCTTGCCACGTGCTCGTTCAGGGTGTTCACCTGGCTCATCTCAAGCTCTCGAGTCAAACCCAAAGCACCTGCTGCAGCAAACCTCGGGGCAGTGGTTCTTTATCCGAACCCTGATTGACTTCTTGTGCGGGTGAGTCAACCTCAAACTCTTTGGAGACCAATGAAGGGTGCAGCCCAGGTTCTCGATTACCGCCCCCGATGGCACGATGGGCTGGATCACCGAGTTCTCCTCCTGGACCAAGATTGTGCCTTCGTTGTTCTGTTTCAGAACTCTCACATCCTCGCCGGCCAAGGTCACACGCACTGGTTGTCCTTCCATGTACTCTTCCTCCTTGGCAGGTCTCATTGCATGACTTGCACCACTTTCCAACAGGCCCAGCACTTCCTCAACCGACACAGCATCATCACACACAGCCTTGATCACACCCTCCGTCTCAATCTTTGTCTTGTCCATTGCCACCCCATAGTCTTCAACGACGTTGCCGACATAGCCTTCAACATCTTTCCCACGTCTGCTAGGACTTCCTTCAAATCAACGGAGTCACCATTTGTCCCGGAAGAGGAAGAGGATCTTGCTGGGATCAGCTCCACCTGTGGGTTCTCATCTATGCGTACATTCTTATTCGACGTCGCATTTGAGGTAGTAGATGTCGTAGGTGGTTTGGGTGCTCCGGACTTGGGGTAGATGGCACTGTGGGTGGTGGATCAGTACTCGGGATCTTCTTGTTGGGACAGTCTTTGGCCGAGTAGTCGGACGCGGAGTGGTTGTCGTGGTTGAGGTGTTGGTATCCCTTTCCGTCCTTACGGGCTTGATTCTCGGCTCCGGCTTTGTGGTTGACCCCGGCACAGTGGTAGTAAATGCCGTAATCGTTCCGCACTCTGCCAAAAGGTGATGGTAGTACTTCTCCACCGAATCCAGAGACGGCTTCGTGTCCACGGACAAGTGGCTTTTCACCAAAGAAGTTCGGAAGCTTGCTTCAGCATCCTTTTCGAGCACATTCTTGGTGATCGTCGAGAGGCCTCTCATAAGGAGGCTTGGATCTGGGGCCGAAACCCCTAGCTCCTTGCATCGCCTGAGCCATCTTGCCCACGTTCGTAGTGCTTTCACCGCCTTCTGTGCGCTGTGCTCAGGCTCTGGCTGCTGAAGGTTTTGTAAGATCATCACCGTCTCCTGCTGTCGTCCTGGTTGATAAATCGTCAGGAGTCTGAACACCAGCGCCGTCACCGAACCTGTAGACCTCCGCTGAACCATCTCTTGACGAACTGAGTCATGGAGGGCCAACATGATCATCGAACCACCCCTCGAGTTAACCCTGCTCCAACGCCCTGTTTCCAACTCTTCATCTCTGGGAGGTTGTATGCTCAGCTTCTCAACTGGGGAGGCATGGGTCCATGTCCGGTAAGACTCATCCGCTAAGGCTCTTACTCTCGTCCACCAAGCCGCACTCCCATCGGACAGGTCCTGCATAGTGGTCGTGATCACCTCCAGCCAATCCATCACGTCGACTGAACTCGTTGCCGGATCACTTCCGGAAGGACTGGTAGCGTTGACGAGCCTGGTTTCACCGTCTCGGGGCTCTTGTCTTCGTCCTTTGACTTGTCCTTGTCCTTATCCTTGAGCTGAGTCAACATAGCCGCCTGCAACTGAGCGATGCCGCCTGCCAACAAGGACATAGGATCAGGTGTTGTTGCCCCACCTAGCCACTGACTGGGTGTTCCCGTGGTAGTAGATGCCGTAGGCTTGGGGATGCTATCGCCAGTCTCATTTGTCGAAGAATGACCCGGTACCCTTGGTGCACTTGGCCTAGCTCCAAGAAACGACGACGGATCACTGCAACCCTGTTCAGCCCTAGGCTGAGATGTACCTCATCGACAAGTGCGAAGCCGGCAAGATGAAATACACGATCATCCACGCAGGCGGGGATTTGGGTTTTGGTTTTGGGGTTTAGGGGGATGTTAGGGGGGTTTAGGGTTGGGAGGTTTATAGGGTTTAGAAGGGTTTCAGATTTAGGGTTTAGGGGTTTGGGGCTTAGAGGGTTCAGGAGTTCAGGGTCTAAGGGTTAGGGGTTCAGGGGTTTAAGGGTTTAGGGTACGGGGTTGGGTTTCAAGAAACCTGGGAGGATCGAACAAGTGGCTCCCCTAATTTGGGATCCCATACTATTACAGGATATCTTTATAGGAACCCTCTTCGGGGAGCTACTTTTTGGACCCTCCAGGGTTTGGGTTTACGTAGGGCTTTGGTGTTCAGGCGCTTTCTGTTCTAGGGGTTTAGGGGTTTACTTAAAGGATTATAAGGTTTATGGGGTTTAGTAACTGGTGCAATACGTATTTAAGGTATATAAATATACTTAAAACTATTTACAGCCCCAGTAAAGGGACTTATCGGCCTACTTACTTCGTCGTATGATCCTCCCTTATATAATAGAAGCCGTATAGATGCCTTTAAGAAACCCCTTTATGGAACCCTTTTAAGGAACCTTACAAAGTCCCTTAATCCTCCCCTATGTAGATGGGTGGTTGTCAAAATTAAGGTCCTTTGTTGGGTACTCTAAATAATAGGTGCAGTATTATAATAAGGACCCCAAAAGGGACCAAAATTTTGACAACCACCCAGATGTTCTTTTGCCTTTGGTGTCAAGGTGCTCTGGAGTTGCAGGATTTCAGGGGTTTAGGGTTTAGGGTTTAGGGTTTATAGGCCTATAAAAGGCTATTATTCTACATACTTTTCGGGTCGGGTTTAGGGTGTAGGGAAAAGGATGTTTAGGGTTTGAGGTTTAGGGATATACGGGTTCTATAGGTTCAGGGTTCGGGGTTTTACGGGCTGCTAGATAGGCGCCTTGGGTCTGCTCATATTCCCTAAGGGTCCATGTACCCAAATAGTATATACATTGGCCTTATTGTAGTCCCTATATAGGTACGTTGGGCCCAAAGTATATACTACTTGGGTACATGGACCCTTAGGGATTCTCCAACTTGAGCATCTTTCTGAGCATTTTCAGAGGATGGAAAGGGCCAAGCTATTTAACCTTCAGATTGCCCCATGAGCAGATCATATATAATGCGCAAATACATAAGGTATAGTTCCCTAAAATACATAAGGTATAGTTCCCTAAACCCTAAACCCTCAACCGTGACATTGGGGCGCATTGCTTAACCCGACGTTGCGCTTGCACCAGACCCTGTGGTCGCTACCAGTAATGCACACCCCTGATAAAAAGCCTCTTTAGTATCTTTACTGTAGAGGCCTTAATAATTACATATACTATTTCGGGGATTCCTGATCATAATTATATTATATGGGAGTTTCCGAAAATAGGGGACCCTAATGTAGTACCCTATATACTAGGATCCTTTTTGTAAGCCCCCAAAATAAGGTACCCCTAATTTTCGGAAACCCCCATATGGGCCCCGAAAGAAACCCTATTCTATTTATTGAGGCCCCTATGGTAGGCTCCCATGCAGGCGGGCTCAGCGACGATGATGGCGGCACCGCCAAGGCAATTTACCGCTTTGCGGTTTAGGGTTTAGGGTTTGGGAGTGCCACCGTTGTGTTTCTGAGCAGATGTCTTGATTCGTATGCTTTGCTTGTCCTAGGTTCCTGAGTAGTACCCTTTGGCCCTTTTTGTTTACAGTTCCCCTTGTTGCAGTCGAATAGTAGGAACAAGGGTAAGCTTTTTGAATATACAGGGGCTACTCAGGAACCTAGTTTCTTGATGCGTCCTTCGAATGGATGGGTGTGTTCGATTTTGCCAGGATGTAGGTAGATGGAGGGCTCAAGGAAAGAACGCCCATCCCCAAACCCCAAACCCTAAACCCCGAACCTCCTCCAGGTGGTCCGCGGTGCCCAAGTTGCTAGGAATGTCGGAAGAATTGTGAGTTTCCGAAAACTAGGCCCCCCCCCCCCCCATTTTGGAGTCCATATAACAAGGATCCTACTATTTAGGGTGGTATAGTAGGGTCCCCTATTTTCAAAAACTCCCAATTCATCCTTGGTCTTCTCGACTGTTTCCGATTGCTTCCCTGGTATTAACATGGAGCTAATGTGGCTGTGACATTGAAAGGGTTCCTAGAACAATTCTCGACTCTTGGAACGGGGTCCTGTTCTTCGAAGATGCCTGACAGCTGAATCCTACATCGGACGGTTCTATATGCAGCACAAACGCTTGAACTTGTTTTGAGCAAGCAATGGGGACGTGTACTGTGCGATAGCCTTGGAAATCTGTAAACTATCAACGACATGTCTTCATTGACAACTGCAACACCGAATCATGCTTGTGACGTGTCTGTAACATCTTATGGACCTGGCTTCCGCTGGTCCATGCCAAGCTGTCTGTTCAACCAAACGGATTTTGCAAGCCAGACGAGGTGTCCGTTGGTGTGGACGATACGCTGCGAGAGGCTGGAACACGTATTGCTTGGCTCATCCTTTTTTTTTTGGTTTTTCAGGGATAAGGGTTTTTTATGATTCTTAAGGGCTTTACATGGGGGTGTACAATCTTTCTTAGGGTTCGCCGGGGTTTCGGATTTATCGGTACTTACGTTCAGGCAAGTTCGCCCCGAGAGTGCACTTTTCACGGTGCTGGCGGTGTTTCCCGCGATGTAGGGTACTTGCTTCTCTCGCCACCAACACCATAGCTGAGAATACTGAATTCAATCATCAGGCTACTTACCAAGCAGGGTCAACCTTAGACCCCGGTCCTTTTCCATATCTGTTCTCTCTACACCCTAACCCCAAAACCTCACAACATAGACCTAGCAGCTAGCAGCGCGTCTGGATGCCTGAGTCAACGCGGTGCCCGATTGTCTTTTCTATACCCCCAAACCCGGTTCTAAGTATTCAGGCCCTTTTACCGACACTATTTGCGGGGCTTCCTTACTATAACTGTAACTAAAGTATCATATACCCGCAAACCGTATTTTAAGTATTAACGCCCCTCACACCTGAAAAGCACAGCCCGCCACCATCCCTGCAGCCGGAACTCCCCCCGAGCTCGGACGCTTCAGATCTGCGCCTAGTAACCTCCCAACCACTGGGCGTTCGGAGCGTCCTCTGGCGGAATTCTCACCAAACCTGTCTTCTCAAATCCACAATGTTCTCCTGCTCTCGTCCTGTCTTCCCAGATTTGTCTTCCCAGAGTCTCGCCAGACTTGTCTTCTCAGACTCGTTTTCGTTTCAAGACTTTTTGTCATGTCCGTTTTCGAAGATCCCAGCAGGTCGCTGGCGAAACCGTCACGGATGCAGTGCAAGCCCTCCGAGAATCCAGGTTGATGCCGTGGAAGCTGCCAGACCTACATGGTGTCAGCAACATGCAGGGTCTGCGTCTGCGACTGAGCTCAACGCGAGCTCTCGTGAATAAGAGTGCCTACAGCAAGCTCCTGACCGAAACAGTCGCTGGCCTGGCCCGTTCCCGTACATGCATTGGGAACCCCTCTGTCTGGAGGATCATGCGGCTTAGTAGGTTCCTGAACAAAGGGCGCCTCAAAAGGGTTCTGTAACGGGTTCCTTAAAGGGATCTAATTCTACGGGAGGATCGTGTAACATAGTAAGTAAGGGTACAAGTAGCTTGCTTGGGTTATCAGTAAGTATAGGTACGGCTATCGTATTTATAACACCTTCGCTGCTGAGTCCTTCGATCCAGCCCGCAAAGCCGTGTAGCATCCTTTTCAATACTGTAAATCTCTTACTATTTCCATTTACAGAACCACAGAGAGACTTCGTACTATACAAACCCTCCAAACGCCAAACCCTAAACCTCACTAAACTAAACCCCTGAAGCGCGATAAACTCCAAACCCTATACACTGAAGCCCTAAACCCCAAACCGTAACCAAACCCCTAGCTGGACCCCAAAAGTATGTAGAATAATAGCCTTTGAGGGGGATTGGGCCATTATCTTACCTACTTTGGGGGAGTTAGGCAACCCAAAAGCCCTCCCAAATCGAAGAGCCCTCCCCCTCCGCAGTCGAAGGTGAAGCCCTCGTATCGGATTCCCCGAGCCGACGTGGCCGAGGCGTGCGTGCAGGCAGGTGAGAGATATGCATGGTCCATTTTTTCGCGCGAAGTTTTTTTCAATCTTTCACAGCGTTTCAGAGTATGTCTGATAGCTGTGCCTTGTAATTTTGTCAGCTTTTGACAGCTTTTCTTGAGACAGTCGGTTTTTGTAGAGATAATCTTGTTTTCAGGGTGTTATATAGGGGTCTTCGGATCCCACACCCACTGTTGAAGCCTCAGGGTTCAGGGTTAGGGCTTGGGGCTTAGGGGGTTTGGGGTTCAGGGTTGGTGTTGCTCGTAGGTTTTTTCGAAGGGCTGTAAACGGGCTCTGTTTTAAGAGGGGTTGTCATTCGAATGTCGATCCGAAATCCAACCCTGAACCTCGAGCTCAAATCTTGTCAGGCCTCGGAGTGCTTCACCTTGCCAAACTCTATACTTAAAACCCCAAGCCATAAACCCTAAACCCAAAGCCCTCACCCTCAACCCTAAGTGGTAAGCCCCAAACCCTGATTCCCAATTGCCAAGTCTTACGCCCTAAAACTTAAGCCCCACACCCTAGATCCTAAGCCCGAATCTTAAACCCCAAGCCCTATGTAAACTCAGGGCTTGCGGTGCGCGGTGCAAGGTGGGGGTTCATGTCAGACAGCCGGAATTAAATATTACAACATCTGTAGCGATTCTTACGGTTCTTTAAATAACATGTCAAGGAACCTCCAAAGAACCTCTAGCAGAACCATTATTTCAGGAGCAAAGAAACCTCAAAGGACCCCTTTAAGGAACTGTTAAAAGAACTTTGAAGAAACTTTGACTACAGAATCCACTGGGAGACCCCTATCTCCCTTATACATATGTATGTACGTATATATATATAGATAAAGAATAGAGCCCTTTCAAGAACCGTCAAAGGTTAACCTTAAAAGAACCCTAAACAAACCCGGCCTCCCAGGCCTTGGAGTGCAAGGATCCGTATCCCTTATAGAAATCCGAAGCCACAAACGCCCTAAGCCCTGAACGCCCTCAGCGATAACCCCTAACCCCTAACCCTATCCCCTTGTTGTAATTCCTACAGAACTTTTCAATAGCTTTCAACGGAACCTGAAAAGAACCCTTAAACTACCCCTTACCTCCCAGGCCTTGGAGTGCCCTCAGAGAAGCACTAAACCCGAAACGTCCTAAGCCCTAAGCCCGAAACTTTATAAGCCCTAACCCCTGAATGCCCTGAACCTTAAACCCCAATCCATAACTCTATCCCCTTGTACCAATTACTTATAGTAGCAGAAACGACTGTTGTGGCGTGTAGAATGCGGATCTAGAGTAGTGATAGCCACAACAGTCCATTTAAGTGCGCGGTAAGCGACATCAACCTTTTGACCTTTCTATTGCGATTCCTACAGAACCCTGTCATGTCAACAGAACCCTTTGGAGATCCGGTACCCCTTGTGGAAGCCCTAAACCCCAAACACCCTAAACCCTAAACCGGCCCTGATCCCTGATCCCTACTTGGAGCATCATGGCACTTCGTAAGTAAGGTTATAAGTACCTTAGTTGGGGTTATACGTAGTTATAAGTATAGTTACCCTAATTATAACCCTAGGTACCAAGTCCCATGATCCTTTAAGTAATCCCTAAACCCAAAACCCAAAGATCCCTTTAAGGAAGCCTATAGATAGATCCCTTTAAAGAGCCCTTTAAGAACCCTTACTAAGTCCCATGATCCGTTAAGTAGACCCTAAACCCTAAACCCTATAGATCCCTTTAAGGAACCCCTTAAATATCCCCTTAAAGGAACCCTAAACCCTAGTTACTAAGTCCCATGATCCTTTAAGTAACCCTGGTAATTATACTCCTTTGGGGGTTCCTTAATAGTAATCTAGTATAATATACACCAACACCCTATTCTATTTATAAAGGCCCAATCCCTAACTCTAATCCCATCTCCCAGGCCTTGGAGTGCAAGGAGGCGCTGGATCGCAGTTTCGACTTGGGCTCCACGGACGCGGGCCAGGCGCTGACCTCCCCGGAGGATTTCAAGGCGCATGGGGGGGGTTTAGGGTTCAGGGATTTAGGGTTTAGGGTTTAGGGTTTAGGGGTTTAGGGGTTTAGGGGTTCAGGGGTTTAGGGTTCAGGGATTTAGGGTTTAGGGTTTAGGGTTTAGGGGTTTAGGGGTTTAGGGGTTTAGGGTTCAGGGTTTAGGGTTTAGTGTTCAGGGATTTAGGGGTTTAGGGGGGAAGCTTCACCTTCGACTGCGGAGGGTGGAGGGCTCTTCGATGTGGGAGGGCTTTTGGGTTACCTAAACCCCCCAAAGTAGGTAAAATAATGGCCCAATCCCCCTAAAAGGCTATTATTCTACATACTTTTGGGGTCCAGGCTGGGAGAAGGCTGATTCTGCTGTTTTGCTAAAGTTCTGCTGAAGTTGTTGATGGTTGTTTGTAAGGTTTATGGGTGTGTTTTGCAAAGCATGTCGAGATTCTTGGAGGTTTAGGGACTCTTCTGGGGTTGTAGCAGAGTTTTACAGGGCATGTATATTGGGTTTATGGGGGTTTCAGGAACGACTGGCAACGGTTTGTGGGGTTTTAGGGCTGAAGTAGGGTTTGCTTCTGTCATGCTCAGAGACATTACAGGGATGTTTTGGGATGTTACAAGGGGATTGGGCCGAGGGCTTGTATCATGGACCTTCGTGGGGAATTGACCGAAAGTAGGGCATCTCGGCCTCAGGCTTTCAGGTTTTGGGGGTCTAGGTTTCCGTTTTTAGGGTCAGGGCAAGTAGCTATGGGATCAGGGTTCAGGGTTTAGGGTGCAGTTTTTGGATGGTTTGTTGGCGAGTGTATGTCGGGCTCATCCGGGGCTACATTATGGAACCCATTCTGTTTGCTTTTGCTCATGAGCTTGTTATTTGGAAGGGCACCGAAAGGGGGCCAAACATCAGGGCCGTCATAGGGTTTTATAAGCTTTAATAGGACTTGTAACATGATTTGATTTAGAAAGGCTCTGTGGGGTTTTCAAGGTGCACCTGGACGCTTAACGGTTGTTCCTGCTGTTTCCTGCTACCTTAAGTTTCCTGTTAATGGATCCCAGCCATAAGCTAGGCTGCCCAAAAAGACCCAAACCCCAAACCCTGCACACTTACGTAAACCCAAAACCCTACTTGGAGGGTTGGGGGACTTAGTAAGTAGGTAGTAAGTAGACTTATAAGTACCCTAAAAGGCCTAGGGTTTATTAGCTGCCGTACTATAATAGGGACCTAAAAAGGGACCATAATTTTGACAACCACCCAGGTGACTATGGGGCAGGTAGGTATACAAGTACGGTAGCTGCATGTATTTTTCTTGATACGTAAGCCCCTCGATGAAACCCCGGTGACTCCACAGGGTCTATAGTTTAGAGTTCCGGGTTTAGGGTTTAGGCATTATGGATACGTGGAGTCCCAACCACGGTACCTGCAACCATTCCTTTCACAAGCCCGACCCTTCAAGCAGACGCTCCCACCCCGCAAGGACCAAAACCAAAACAAACTCGATGCATCCCGGTTAATACTTGAAGCTGGCGCAGGCCATCCTCGCGACGCTTGAAGGCAAGAACTGCGACTACACCATCAATCCTCCTCCGTGAGAGTGGGCCGCTGCTTCAGATCGCTACAACTCTTGCTGACGGCTGTGCACCGTCGTTATTTGGACGATGCTCTGAGTAATTATGTTGGGTAGAGTTTTTGGATGAATTAGATTTTCGCCGTCGTGCCCTGTTCTACTTCGAGCATTGCTCCAGCTTGTGTTATTTTGTTGCACGACGTTGCTATGATCGCTGTGTGTAGCAACATACAGACATGCTAAATTTCAAGCCTATCCGCATGCTGAGCGAAACTCCAAGTTGTTGTTCAAGCCTGACATACACCTTTGATTAGATAAGGTTTTTTCCGGGAGTCATGGGAGTCATGGTCTATTGCTTATACTCATATAATGTCTGATGCAGGATGTTATCCATCAGCCGCGAAGTAAGGGCCTTAATAATCAGAATATTATATCAGTCCAATGAGGAACCCCCCAAACCCTATTCTAATTATTAAGGCCCCTACATTACCACCCCTTCAGAGCCGGCTATGTTTTTTCCATTAGCGCTTGCTGACCAGGCGACAGCAGTACTCGAAAGATGCATGGGGGGGGGGGGGGTTGGGAGTTTGCTATTTCAGGGGTACCGTCTCTTGGAATCCCTCTAGGGAAAGGGGTGAGAGATACTCATAGATACTCACATAGTATTCCGTACGGTTCCTTAAAATGACATCTTGGAACCATGCTCTTTTATACCCGCCAAGCCCTGTCTATCCATAATGGCCCTGTGTTGAGAGCTGAGGGTTTAGAGTTTAGTTTGGGTTTATGTAAGCGAAAGGGATTTGGGCTTGCATGACTTTGTTAGGCCTGGGATCTCGTAGACACTTAAAGGTATATGGTTGAGCGCTTGATATAGGGGCCTTGATAATCCGAATAGGGTTTCATAATAAATATAGGAAGCCCTAGACCCAGAAATAAAAATGTACACAACCCTAAAGTCCAAAACTCCAAAACTCAAGCAAGTTTTTAGCCCATTTTAGCCGCCACTCCGAGGGCTTCTCGGGGAACATGTCAGCCTCAGCGTGGCTGACGTCGTCACGGAGGCGTTGTCGCGGCAGCGAACAGCAGTCTCCACTACCAGGCCTTTATGCGGGCTCCCCCACGGCGAGTGCATCGGCCAAGTCAGCAAAGTATGTTGATGCCGGCTACTTCATAGCCGTGCCGTCCTGGGAGTACGGCGACTGCATAACCCGCGTTTTCCCAGGCGTCGCCGTGGTCATCGCCAGTTACTCCAGGGCGTGCAGCTACGCTAGGGCCCATGGTCAGGAAGTTTTTCTTGGCGACTCCACGTGCATCCAGGAGTTTGCGGGGTCATTTTTGACCTGCACTCAGCAGTGTTGTTCTTGTCGAAGGGGAGACGTCTTTTGCTCGGGCTCTACTGACATACTGGCAGTCGCCGCCTCTGCGGCTTCTTCAACTTCTGCGTCTTCTGGACGCATTCGCTTTTCGAAAGCGCTTAATTCGGCTTTGCCAAACGGGCTGTTTAATTCGGTTTCACGTATTCGTTGTGCAACTACCCTAAATACCCACTATGAAGGACCCTAAGGGCTCTATGAAAGGGCCATTGGGGAGGGGCGGTCCTGGTGTTTATAGATCCAAAGGTAAAAGGAGGGACCCTTAATAAGGATCGCTAGGTATACACCCTTAATATAGCCATTAGATACCCAGTATTTAGCCCATGATAGGGTAGGGGTCCCCATTAAAAGTCCCTCCTTTTCCCCTTTGATTGAGTTAAAGGAATCTTTCTTCAGAAACCCTAGGGATCCCTTTAAAGGACAGAATAGTACCCTTTATAAATCCCTTTGAAGGAACCCTCACAGATCCCTTTTTTGGAACCCTGGAGATCCCTTCAAGTAGTTATAAGTATAGTTACCCTATTTATAACCCTAGTTACTAAGTCCCATGATCCTTTAAGTAGGTTCCGGGGCTCTGGTATAGTACCCTTACTAGGTAGGGCTTTGGGACATTTTATATTTTCTCTTATTGGGCTTAAGAGGATCTTACCTACTAATATTTTTCAATTGCTTTAAAAGCACCTCCTAGCTTATCTTTCCCTTTAAAGGACAGAGGAAGCTTCGAGGCTCTGGTGGGTTTCGGGCTCGGGGCTTTGGTTGTCCGGATTGCCCTCACCCCTAAACCCCGAACCTTCAACCCCAGACCCTACCTGTAGCCGAAAAGGCCTACCTTTTTAAGGAGCTCTATGCAGAAACCATAATAAGGAACCCTAAAAAGGTAGGTCTTTTCGGCTACAGGTAGACCCTCAACCCCCAGACCCTAAACCCTAAACCTTAAACCCCCTAACCCTAAACCCATAAACCCTAAACCTCGAGCCCTGGCCCCTAAACCTTCAACCCCAGACCCTAAACCCATAAACCCTAAACCTCGAACCCTGAACCCTAAACCCTAAACCTTAAACCCCAGACCCTAAACCCATAAACCCCTAAACCTCGAACCCTGAACGCTAAACCTTAAACCCCAGACCCTAAACCCATAGCCCATGATCCCTTAACCTCGAACCCTAAGGGTTGAGGGTTTAGAGTGGGAGATTGTCTCTTTAGGGGGGGGATCCATAGAGGTTCCTGTAAGGGATGTGTAAGTTTCCTTCAAGGTTAAGGTTTAACGCTGAGAGTTTAGAAAAAGAGGGTCCCTTCAACTAAACGGGTTTAGGGTTTATATCGGGGTTTAGGGTTTATGGCATGAGGGGTTGAGCTCTCAAGGTCTCGGTTTTGGGGTTTTAGGGTCCTGGGGTGTAGGGTTTCAATGTCTCAAGTTCTATCTGGACCTTATAGAAACCTTCAGTTTGGGGGTTCCCTATGTCGATTTCTGTATATATAAGTCGGCAAAAAGGGTAGGTTATAGTCGGGGTCATGGTAGGGTTTCGGGAGAATTTGTCCGATATCCAGCAGCGTCAGATATGCAAGAAGTTTCCTCCGTTGCAGAGCCGAGTGCCGCAGCAAAGCTTCTCGGAGAGCAGGAGTAGAGAGAACGCCCTGATAATAAGATTAAACCCTAAACTTTAAACACCCGAAAAGCTCATGCAAACAGTCAGCGAAGATTCGAATCCTGCCCTAAGCCTCCAGAGGGAACACGGACATGAGATCCAACAGCCCTCGGGTTCACGGTCTAGTGTGTATTAGGCCGCGCGAATGCGAGTTCCCTGAACCTTCGCGTTAGGTTCTGCAAGCTCGTATCTCCACACGGCAGCCAAAATTTACACCTCCATACCGGGGAGCCTGATCCTAATGCAAACCACATAACTCTTGTCGAACTCTTATACTAACCCCTGCACTGAACCCCAAACCCCTGAACCCCAGTCGCCAAACCCCAAAACCCTAAAGCCCCAAACCCTTAACCCACCCCTACCTAAACCCTAAACCCTAAGCCAGAAAACCCTAAATCCTAAACCCCAAACCCTAAACTATAAGCCCTAGACCCCAAACCCTCGAATACTGGGGCTTCGGCCACATGGCGCCCGGCACGCAGCGTCCTGATGCCTTTCAGGCAGGTTGCGGATTAGGATTTGGGGACAGATGGCCTCTTTAAGGGATCTTTAACAGTTAAGGGCATACTTAAAGGATCACGGGACTTACTAACTAGGGTCATAATTAGGGTAACCATACTTATAGCCACTTAATAACCCCAATAAGGGTACTTTTAACATTACTTATTAAGTCCCATGATCCTCCAAGTCGGAGGCTGGGAATACGGTTTTGGGGTTAAGAGTTTCGGATTTATGGTCCTAGGGTTTAGGGGAAGACGGGCTCTACAAGGGGCTCATAAGGGCTTCGGGTTTGAGGGACAGGGAACTGAGTAGCCAAGTAGGGTTTCAAGGATCATGAGACTTCGTAGCTCAGTTAGGTTTGAGGGGTCATAGGACTCAGGAACGAAGGTATACTAAGCCAACGAGACGAACAAAATTTCGATCCCACTTATGAGCCGCTATTGCTGGCCTACTGTAATTCTGGACCTGGAACGGCTGGAACGGGTTAATGATTTGGGGTTGAGGCAGGGTTCAGGTCTGTGAGGACTGAGAGTTTAGGGTTTGGGGATACGTAGGGTTTGGGAGTTTGGGGTTTGGGGACTTATATACTAGGTCATCCAGCGTTACCCTTTTCGCTTAGGTTCCTCCGTGGAAGACTGGAAAACGGAAACCTATTCTCAAAGGAGGAGGAACTTTCTTGGAAGAAGGGAGGTCCCTACGTGCAGGGTTGAGGGTTTGGGCCAAAGCCCTAAACCCCAAACCTACCTGCCGATCCTCCCGGCAATCATTTGCCCGTGGTGACGGTCCGCAATCTTTCTCAACTTCCTGTCCAACAAATGGCTCTTGGCACGGTTCTGCCGAGGGACGCTTGTGTCCGTCCAGCCTGCAGGAGAAGATCTGCGAATATCAGTATTCGCAGATACAGGCTCCGTTCAAGGGAAGCCCGTGCATCCGTGATGCTGTGATGGGCACACAGCTCTTGCATCTGAGAGGCCGCAGCCCTGGATCCTTCCGAACCGGAGGAAGCACTGAGCAAAGAGGAGGCAAAGAAGCTGGCGACCCCCTGCTGGAGATCTTGCTTTATGTTTCAGTCTTGGATATGCCAGGGCATGCCGAAGCTTCACTCCGAATCCTAAACCCTACACCCTAAACCCTAAGCCCTAAATCCTTATAAACCCTAAACCCTAAACCCTAAGCCCTAAATCCTTATAAACCCTAAACCCCTGAACCCCTAAACCCCTAAACCCTAAACCCTAAACCCTACACCCTAAACCCCAAGCCCTAAATCCTTATAAACCCTAAATCTTGATCTGTTTGCAGGCTCCTGGTGCTACTGAGCTGCTGCGCCGGGAGCGGCGATGCCGAGGCCTTTGTTCCCCGGACGTTTTTGCCTTTCTTAAAGGGCCCCAAATGGGCTTAACCACGGGTTTAGGGTTTAGGGTTCCTTTAAAAAGGGATCTATAAGGGTTCCTAGAATGGGATCTATAAGGGTTTAGGGTCTTTTTGGAGGATCATGGGACTTCGTAAGTAAGGTTATAAGTACCATAATTGGGCTTATGAGTAGTTATAAGTATAGTTACCCTTAATTGTAACCCTAGCAACCAAGTCCCATGATCCTTTAAGAAAGGGGCTTAACTGCGGGTTCAGGGTCCAGGGTAACGCTGCCATCGGGGTCGGAATAGCTGGTAGTGCTATCTCCCTGAAGTCCTTTCTGCAACTGTAGTATAATACTTACCAATGACACTCGTTGGGGTTCTTATTATGACCATAGCAATATCATGATAACCTCAAAAAATGACCAAAAAGGCTCTATGTGCTGGGTCATGAGCCGAGATGCTGATCCATGCATCATTTATTGCGGTAGCTACGGTCGATGATATAAATCCTGCATTCCGTGAATGGCTCTAGGCTATGGGAATTATGGTATATTCCCTATTATGGGTAATGCAGGGTTTATATTATCAACCGTAGCATTATGTAGCTTGAGGTCCGCTCAACGTCTCGAGCCAGACACTGCCGAGCCCCAGCTCCGGCAGGACCTGCAACGACTGCGACGACATCCCAGGTTGACTCTACTATACCTTGGATACTGCCCCCACTCAGTAACAGTTGGATAATATTCATAATATAGATATATTAGGCCCTTAATACTAGCCCTATTATAGACGGTTACTGTATGGGGGCAGTATCCAAACTATACCCTATCCCCCCAAGGACCTCATAGTTAGGGCCCTAGACCCCTGAAGGACCCCATAATGAGGTCCCTGGAGGTATAGGGATAACTTTGCATTTCACGTTGCTTTCAGCTCTCTCTTGGCGGCCTCTGCCGAGCTCATGCGGACATGGGCGGACCGGGAGACTTTCGTCATTTCTTGCAGAAGCAGAACGGCGCGGACCAAAGCGCGAAACACCCCGGAGACTCGCTAACCCTAAACCCCAAACTCTCAACCCCAGATAACCCTCAACCCTAAACCTTAAACTCAAGACCCTAAGCTCTAAACCCTATACAATAAGCCCAGAGCCCTATGCCCGAACCTTCTGCATGTTTTGGCTCGCCTGCGTCACATGGACTCAAGACACGGCCGAAGAAGAAGAAACAGCCCGAACCCTAAACTCAGGCTTGAACCCCAAGGTAACCCAGGCTTAGGAAGTTCAGCCGCGAACGGCTTAAAGGGTTCAGGGGTTTAGGGCTTCAGGGTTTAGGGTCCTAGGAGGTCAGGGGTTCAGGGGTTTAGGGGTTTAGGGCTTTAGGCTTTCGGGGTTTGGGGTTTAGGGATTTCTGGGGTGTGGGGTTTATAGGGTTTAAGGCTTAGGGTTTAAACCCTAAGCCCTGAACCCAGCACCCTCCACTAAGCCTCGTAGCCTCATATAGGGCCTTAATAATTTGCACAGGGTATTTGGGTCCATTATAATTATACCAGAAGTATAGTAAGGAACCCCCCAACAATAAATAGTAATCATAAAGGCCCCTATGAAAGGCTTAGTAAGCTGTCACATGAAGGCTCCATTTTGGGGTACCTCGAGGGGTCCGAACCCCAAAGCCTGAACAGGAATCCTAGATCGCAAGGCCTACACTTAAACCCCTAAACCCTGAACCCTAGAAGGCCCAAACCCCAAACCCTAAACCCCTAAACCCTAAACCGTACAAGGCTTAAGCCCCAAACCCTAAACCCTTTAACCCTAAATCCTTAAACCCGAGACGGCCAGACATCTTAGAGGATCAGGAAGATATCGTCGTTGCGGCCGCCGAAGCCGTGGAAACGGCAAAGGCCGCCTTGTTTGGGTAGGGGTTAAGGGGTTTAGGTTTTTCAGTGGCCTCAGAAGCTGGGATGAGGGTAGGTAGGATGGAGGATCCCTTATGTATGGGTTCTTGTTTGGGTGGCATTCCGCCTATCTTCATCCTACGTTTAGCCCTTGGACATAGGGCCTGAACTTAACCCATTTCCCAATCCCACTTAGAGGAGTATGGGACTTAGTACGTCGGGTTCCTCAAAGGGCTCCTTAAATGGATCCATAAGGGTTCTGCAAGGGTGTTTTTGGGTTGCTCAAAGGAAGTTTCGAATTAGGTAGGGTGCTAGTCACTAGTTACTAGTGACCTTAGTTTCCAAGTCTCATGATCATTTATCAACCCTACTTGGAGGATCATGGGACTTAGTACATAAGGTTATATGAAGTTTAGGGTCTACGATTTCAGATTTAGGGTTGTGGGTGTTTTGTGGTGTAAGGGGTGTGTGTCGTCTTGTTTTGAGGTGCTTCGAGGGAGGTCTAATGGGTGCTTCGAGTGTGGCCTAAAGGGCTTTTATGGGGCTTCAGAGTATACCTAGACAGCAAAGTAGGTAAAAATAATGCCCCAAAACCTTTGAAAGGCAATTATTCTACATACTTTTGGGGTCCAAGTAAACCCTAAACCCTCAACCCCTATGGTACCCTTATAGCGCCCTTTAAAGGAACCCCTATAACCCCCGTTCAGGTGAACCCTAAGCCCATTTGGCGAGGTAAGAGTTGACAGTTTTTGGCCTAGAATGGTTCTGGAAGGCTTTTCCTGAAACGATTATTTCTTTAGGGACTCGGGCTCCAGGGCTCAGATAACAGGTGAGTAACAGCATCTTAGCGCGGAATTCGGAGGTTCCATTTCAAGCTTGGAGGCCCACGGCACTCGGTAGGTGCTGTTGATGATGTAAACCCTGCATTGCCCTTCAGGACCCTAAACTATGGGATCAATGGTATATTCCTTGTTATGGGTCATGCAGGATTTATATCATCAGCCGGTGTCTTATACTTCAGGCAGTAGCAGTGTGGGCCGATCCCATTGTTAATTCCTTCTTATAGATCCACGGTTTAGGGTTTAAGGGTTTATGGCTTCGGGTTTAGTGCTCCCTTTATTCCTGCAGCCTTACAACACGATTATAAAGCACCATGGCAGAACAGACCCCGCGACCTCAAACAAAAGGGTCCGAGTGCGCAATACACCATATACTCGTCGGAATTCTTCTTGTAGCTTACATGACTATTGCCCTAAAGCCGGTCATCGAATGATGAGGGTCGTGCCCCAGAGAGCTCAATCGTGCCCAGTTTAGATCATTCAGTTGTTGTTAGAAAAGATTTGCCCTGCCGGAAGAACCCTTCCTCCGCAGCGAGGCTGCGCACAGCGGCCGGCGGCCGGCGCACAGCACCCCGACTTTCATGGTTTCAGGGTTTAGGGATTCAGGGGGTAACCGGGTCCTACGGTTTCGGAAAGCTCAGGTCGTAACCTTGGACCCCTGTATAATAAAACTCTAAACCCTAAACCCTTAAACACAGCCACCCCTAAACGGGTTTTGTTTTCTGCTTCTGCTCGCCACTGCTCTTTCTGCCTGGCCGCCGTGCCAGAATTTGTCTCTCCCTCTTATTCAGATTGCACCCGCGCGCTCCGTTCCGTTGGCGCGACATAGAGTTTACCCACCTGAGATCGATGGACTTTGTCGTCTGATACTTCGAGTAGACCCCAAACATCTCGAAGCGCCTCAGCCTTAAACCCCCTGGCCCGAAACGGCCCTAAACCATGACTCTCATACTTAAAGACCATACTGATGCTGCTTTTGAGGACCCTTCACCATTTCTTAGAAGGGGCCCCCACCCTGTAAAAAGTGACAATAAGGAATTTTTTGCGGCCCTATTATATTCCTATTAAACCACTATTACAGGGTGGGGGCCCCTTCTAAACCAGTGCCATGTCTGCACACATTGCACATACAAGTCCTAAGCTCTCTTCTGCTCCGGTGCTGTTTAAAGGGATTTATGGTCACTTTTTTGGGTGGTTTTTGTGATTTCGAGGTTTAGGGGTCCTTTGGTTAAGGGGTCAGGGGTTTTAGAGGCTTACCGACTTTGAGGTTTAGCCCAGAAAATCCAAGTACTCCTTATTATAGGACTTGAGGGCCTTTTTAGGAAAAACCAAAAATAGGAACTACTTGGACCCTTAGGGTAGGGGTTTAGGAGTTTGGGGGCACGTCGGGTTTCGGAATTTAGGGGTCACCCGGTTTAGGGGTTTATAGCCTTAGAGTTGAAGGTGTTTGGGGTTTCGCTGTTTAAGCGTTTAGAGTTTAGGGGTTTAGGGTTTAGGGAGTTTAGTCTAGGGTCTAGGGTTTAGGACTTCTCAGCTTAGTTTAGGGTTTAGGGCCGTATTGCAGCCAAAGCTGCAGTGCAACCCTCAAAGCTGCGTTTGGGTTTCGCTGGGTAGGCTCTACGCCAAACCAGAGCCATTAAGCCTTACACCCCTGACCCTACACCTTCATCCAGCATGCCGGAAATTCATTAACACTGGACCCCGAACTTAGGAATTTCGGGGAATCAATCTTACGCGAGTGCGCGGCTGTTCTACGGGTTGCCAAGCGAATTGTGTCTGTCCAATCCTGGCATCCAATGGTGGTGTTGCAGCTTACTTCTCGAAATCTGCGAACACTGCCCTAAACCCTAAACCCTAAGCCTGCATCCGTCTCGTATGCTGTCTCCGTCACTGCATATGAGAATGCGGCTTCTACAAACTGTTGCGAGCCTTGCAGTCGGCGGCTTACAAACCCGACACACTCAATCCCAGACTCTACCTAAACCCGAAGGTAGTTGTCAAAGGTCCCTTTTTGGGTACCTTTAATAATCGGTGCCGTATTATACTGGGGACCCAAAAAGGGACCCTAATCTTGACAGCCACCCAAATATTTCAGGTTTAGGGTTCAGGGTCATGTATAAGCCTTTAACAGTGTAGGTTGCTAGGACAAAAGGTAGGCTGTTAGGATAAAAGTACACCCCCAAAGAGGCCAGTGAGCAGGCTGCGGCCAGGCTGACTGGCTGCCGAGCAATGTCAGAATTACGCGTGGGACGGCGTTTACTGTAGTGGCCTAAATGATGGCCTATGCTATGTTGGGGTTCCGGCTTATATGTAAGTACAGTATAATGGTCCCTAAAACCCTATTCAAATCCAAATCCCGTATTGTCAAACCCGGAACCGTTCTGCTTGCCTAACGGTCAGGCACCTTAGGGTCACAGTATAACAATCCTGAAAAAGCACATCCTAAAATCTAATGCTTATTGGGCTGTTCAAGGCTATGCTCATTCTGCTTCACTAAGGGTGGAGCAGCTTAAGCTTCACGGAACACTTATTTATGGGCTTTTTAAACTCAAGGCCTTAAACCCGAAACCCACGAAAGCCCCAAATCTGAAATCTTAACTCCTAAACACTTGAAGCTCAATCGGGAGGCGTTTAAAACACAAAAAACACACTTAAAGCTCCAAAAAATTCCAGTTGGGCGTCTCAAGGCTATGCGCCACCCGATGTCTCCAGCGATGTTTGCTGGGTCGGCGACTACTCCAAAGACCAGCACCTTGATCTTTGCAAGTCTGCCTAAGGTTTAAATTTAGGGTTGAGGGTTTTTAAATGGTTTTAAGGGCTTTTTGGCTTTAGGGTCTAAAGTTTAGAGGTCGTAGGGGTTTTTGTCATGTGCTTTTAGGGTGGCAGGCGTTTCCGCGGGTTAGGATAGGGCCCTGTGTGTACAAGTTTCTATAGGGTGGGTTGGGATGTCTTGTAGAGCTTTTCGAAGCCTAAACCCTAAACCCTAAAGTTCACGGGTCCAATTCTAAGTCCAGGTGCCTCTACGGCAAATGGTTTAGCAGTTTAGGATTTAGGGTTTAGGGTAGGGTTGGGGTATTGGTGAGGGCTACTTGGAGGCCGAGGAGACTTAGTAGGTTTCAAGTAGAATTACAAGTATCCTAAGTTGAGGTACACCAAATACAACCCCACGTACATCCTACTTTCTAAGTCCCCTGGGCCTCCAAGCACTTGGAGGATCATGGGACTTAGTAAGGTTATAAGCACCCTAATTGGGGTTATAAGTAGTTATAAGTATAGTTACCCTAATTATAATCCCAGTTACTAAGTCCCATGATCCTGTAAGTAGGGGTTGGATGAACTTGAACGCTCCATTGTCAGGTGCTGCCAAGGAGATTCGTCGACCCACGCGGATTGCTGGGATGACCTCTACAGCTATGAGGATCGGTTTGGTGTCCTTACCCCAAGGGTCCAAATCCCAATAATGATGTACTCTCTCAAATGTTAACCTACATAACTACGATCCTAAAACCCAAGTACCGTATCATTGGGTCTTCTGGACCCTTAGGGTTAGGATTCCTTAATGAAGGACCCGTGCTCGGAGCACACAGACGTCTTTGGATGCTCACCCCAAACCCGAAACCCTGAGACCCGTTTAGGGAGCCTGGTGTTTGGACAGGAGTGCTGCCCCAATGCGGATTGCTGGGACGGCAGCAAGTTCACCTATGCACACTGTCCGCGCCCAACCTTGTTGCAGGACTTCGAGTTGTAGTTAGGGACCCAAAAAGGACATAAGCATAAGTATTTTATAGGGATGTCCCTACCTTAATGGGCTTCATTATAAGGGGGGTTTATATGGGATATCCCTATCCACATTTTTGCTTATGTGCTTTTTTGCGGCCCTACATTTTCCATGGCTTGGGATGAAGGGACTTGTAAGCACTGGGCTCCTTTCAAAATGTAACAACCAAAGTAGGGATCTCTAGGGTTCCTTTAAAGGGGATCTATAAGGGTTCTACAAGGTATCTATGGGGTTTTAGGGTTCATAGGGCTTAGGGGTTTAATGTAGGAGCCTGGAGCCTGATAAGAAACCCTGGCCCTATAACACCCAATATATCATGATTCATATAAGGAGCCCTAATAAGGATCCAGGGTTCCTACATTAGAGCTTAGTTAGTTTCAGGAAGGAAAGCACGTAGGTTTCAGGTACACATCGAACAGGCTTTCAGTATTTTTTCAACTTGACGGCCAATATTGCGAGCGCTGTGAAGAGTATATGGAGCACTTGCAACGGAGAGGTACGGTTGATGATATAAATCCTGCATTGCGCATAACAAGGAATATACCGTAATTCCCACAGTTAGGGTCCTTAAAATAATGCAGGGTTTATATCATCAGCCGTGGAGCAAGGTTGCGCTGTTGAGTGGGTGTTGCTTTTTCTGTCAGTGGCATCGGTTATTTGCAAGGATCTACGAGGTCAAGAGCTTTTGATCTACGAGGTCAAGAGCTTTTGGAAAGTCTTGTGACTTATACGTAGGGGCTGAGCAGGTGGCCTTGAACTTTTTGGGGCTTATATGTCCCTACTATACAAAATTTGGGAAGATTTCTGATTTCCCTGACTGTTCAATACAGAGCCCTCGTTGTAATTAGCTTTTGGGACCGTTGAAATCGACACCTAGTATAAGTGTGCGACAAGGGCTTTCTACGGGTCTTAGGGGTTAAGGCTACTGGCTGCACAGCCTTAGCTAGATCTACCCTTGAGCACTCAAGTAGGCCCGGAATCCTAAGTCCTTAGTCCTGATGCCCAAGGTCTTAAACCGAAAGCATTTAACCCCTGAATACATCCTGAACCAACCTCGAGCCCTAACTTCGGTCTTGGACCCCTAAACCCCAAACCCTGAACCCTGAACCCTGCACCTGCAGCCGGAAGCTGAAATCTTGAACACTTTTTGAGGTTTAGGGCTTAGGGCCATTCCCTAGGCCCTAAACTGCTGAAGTCCAAACGCTGAACCACACAAACCGTTCCTAAAACCCTAAACCCGAAACCGTCACGGTAGTCCGGATGCCGCGAGGCGAAAAGACACGAGGGTTCAAAATAGCGCTGAAGTTTTGTTGAATACTTCGTAGGCCCTTAGGGGTTCAGGGTTTAGGGTTTCGGGTTTAGGGTTGGGTTTAGGGTTCAGGGTTTAGGGTTGCTGCTAGCGCTGAAGCTGGTATGCAATGAAGCCTATGTCTCTAGGAAAGAGAGGACCATCAAGTCCCTCAAGTTCACTGATGGGGCCTAAAACCCTAAACCCTAAACCCTAAACCTCTTTATCCTATGAGTTTAAACCTTAATGGCTTTCGTGACATTAGGGTTTTTTGCACCGGAAAACCCTTGAATCCTACTTCGTGGCACGGACATCCGGGATCCGCGCCACGAAGCAGGATTTAAGGGTTTTTCTGTCCCGGGATCCGCCCACAAAAAGCCTTAAATCCTACTTCATGGCGCGGAAATCCGGGATCCGCGCCACGAAGTAGCATTTAAGGGTTTTTCTGTCCCGGGATCCGCCCACAAAAACCCTTAAATCCTACTTCGTGGCGCGGAATTCCGGGATCTCCGCGCCACGAAGTAGCATTCAAGGGTTTTTCTGTCCCGGGATCCGCCCACAAAAACCCTTAAATCCTACTTCGTGGCGCGGATCCCGGGATTCCGCGCCACGAAGTAGGATTTAAGGGTTTTTCTGGGTTTAGGGCCTAGGGTTTGGGCTTTAGGGTTTAGGGCGTAGGGTTTGGGCTTTAGGGTTTAGGGCGTAGGGCTTGGGCTTTAGGGTTTAGGCCGTAGGGCTTGGGCTTTAGGGTTTAGGGCCTAGGGTTTGGGCTTTAGGGTTTAGGGCGTAGGGTTTGGGCTTTAGGGTTTAAGGCGTAGGGCTTGGGCTTTAGGGTTTAAGGCGTAGGGCTTGGGCTTTAGGGTTTATGGCCTATGATTTGGTAGGGCTTCTGGGTTTAGGGCTTAGGGTTTGGGCTTTAGGGTTTAGGGCCTAGGGTTTGCGCTTTAGGGTTTAGGGCGTAGGGTTTGGGCTTTAGGGTTTAGGGCGTAGGGCTTGGGCTTTAGGGTTTAGGGCCTAGGGTTTGGGCTTTAGGGTTTAAGGCTTCAGGGTTTAGGGCGTAGGGCTTGGGCTTTAGGGTTTAGGGCGTAGGGCTTGGGCTTTAGGGTTTATGGCCTATGGTTTGGTAGGGCTTTAGGGTTTAGGGCTTAGGGTGCTTAAGGCAGTAAACCGGTGGTTGGAAGGAGTATGTCTAAGCTCGACGACTTTAAACAATTTTCAATCAGCTGTGTGAGGAATATGAACCGTTGTATTTTCCTAATGGTGTGTGAATAACTTTAAAACATAATAAAAGGCATCATAAAAGTTTTGACAAGCTAAATTGTAGGTAGAACTCTTTGAATGATGATGGAACTTTATATTGCTTAATGTTATGGGATTCTATGGGTGGGTGGGTGTTATATCAAAACCGTACATACAACTGTACTATAAAACTGCTCGATCCGGAGCTGCTAAACCCTAAACCCTAAACCCTAAACCAACCAACCAACCTAAACCCTAAATACCACCCCTCTGAGACTCTAAGGTCACTTGGAAGCTTAAGTGCCGGAGCCGCAAAGCCCTTCTTCTTATTCCCTTCACGAACCCGTGTAGAGCCCTTACACAACCTTGCAGAACCATTATCTACTGCCCTGGGAATTACTTTGAAGAACACTTTCGTAAACCCTAAACCCTCTAAGCCGTAATGACCCTAAACCCCAAGCCTTTTAAACCCTAAACCCTAGGCCTCAAAGCCCTAAACCCCAAGCCTTATACACCCTGATGCCTAAACCCTAACCCCCATAAGCCTAAAACCCTAAACCCTAAGCCTTACAAACCCTATAAAGCCTCAACCCAGAATCCCACATAACCACCTACATTTTCAGAAACTTACTTAAGGAAATCATCATAAGGAGCCAAAAAAAGGTAGGTTGCTTAGGGTCCAGGTAAACCCTAAACCCAGAACCCTTGCGAAACTTTCGACCGCCCATCATGGCCCCCCCCCCCCCCACAGGCTGCGACCTGCAGCATGGACCGACCGGGCACGAGGGCCTTTGGGCTGAACCAGAGTTTTCTGTTGTTTGTTTGAATAAGGAGTTTAACAGTTTGGTTTAGGGTTTAGGGTTTAGGCCTTTATGGTTGATGCTTTTGGGCTTATGGTTTAGGGTTTAGGATGTATGGTTTATGCTTTTTTGGTTTAGGGCTTTGGGTATTTAGGCTTTTTTCAGTGGATGCGTACGAGTGTTCTTTGTTTATGGTTGTCAAGAGGGTTTACCAAGGGTTCTAATTGGTTAGGGTTATCAAGACTAGGATGCCCAGTACTACCCTTATTCCCTTTTTGTAGTCCTAGGTTCCTTATAAAGTTACCCAATACCAAAAAGAGAGGCCTTTTTATTCTTAGGTTACTGGGTATCCTAGGCCATGACTTTACCTACTTATTATACCGGCCTAAAACACTACTGATACTATTTCGGGGTTTCCTGATTATAATTATAGTACAACGGGCCCCAAAGCCCAAAGCCCTAGTCTAATCATTAAGGCCCCCTGTAGTACCTGCTTTCCTGGGGTTCAGGCAAGGTTCAGGCTCCAAGGATTTGGGTGTTGGAAATCAGTTTTTTGAAGGTTTTGGGGTGTTGCTGTCCTCCAACTAACAACTAACATGCAAGAACCACATGGACGTTTCAGAAAAAAGGGGACCTAATATAGTACCCTAAATAGTAAGATCCTTCTTATAAGGATACCAAAATACGGCACCCCTAATTTTCGGAAACTCTCAGACAGTTCCTGGTAGGGCATCAGTCAACACCCATGTCGAGGTTCCTATGACTGTGGGGTTGTTCTTGTCCAGCCTGTGGTTTTGTTGAATACTTCGTAGGCCCTTAGGGGTTCAGGGTTTAGGGTTTCGGGTTTAGGGTTGGGTTTAGGGTTTAGGGTTTAGGGTTTAGGGTTGCTGCTAGCGCTGAAGCTGGTATGCAATGGATCCCATGTCTCTACAAAGGAGAGGATCGTCAAGTCCCGCAAGTTCACTGACGACGCGTGGCCTATGGGGCCGTCGGTATCGTACCTGGACTTGCGGCAGCTCTGCCAAACAAAGAGCCCTGAGGGTCCATGAACCCAAATAGTTTATACTTTGGCCTTAAAAGTACTCCCTATATAGGTACATTGGGCTCAAAGTATATACTATTTGGGTACATGGACCCTTAGGGGAAGGGCCATGTTTGCTTGCGACCTTGGCAATTAGCTCGGTCTCAAACCCAGAGAGTCCAAGCACCCATATAGTAGGGTTTTAGGTCCCTAAAACCATTCAGAGTATGGATTTTGGGACCTAAAACCCCGCTATTTGGGTACTTTGACCCTCTGCCAAAGGCTTCATCGAGCCGGAGGTGCTGCTCCAACTTTACGAGGTGGTCCTCTTTAACTAACGGATTTTGCACCAATGCGGATTAATAATCACTCCTTTCAAGGTTTCTTATAAGCGATCTATAGTAGGGTTCTATGGTATAGGGGCCTAAATAGTTACCTATACTACTTTGGGGGTTCCTTATTACAAATATAGTAATTATACTGGGCCCCAAAACCCTATTCCACTTTCTTAAGGCCCCTACATTACGTGTCGAACGAGTGGTGGACACCTCCATCAGGTCAGAGGCCAACCTGCCTGACTTCCGACATCTTGGAGAAGTACCGCGACACGATCTCCTGCACAAAGCTTTGCGCGTAGTACCTTACTTAAATGACGGAATTACACTACAATGGTACCGTTTTATATCTCACAATAGAGAACTCGGAACCATAAACCTTAAACCCTGAACCCTAAACCTTAAACCCAAGGCCCTACACTTGAACCTGTAACCCCTAAGCCCAAAATCCCCAAACCCCAAGCCCTCAACCCTGCCAGAACTGGTACTCTACGCCTCAATCTCCAGACCTTAAGCCTAAATTGTTCCCTGAACCCGAACCCCCCCACCCCCCCACCTGAACCTTACACCCCAAACCCCAAGACCTGAACGAGAAACCCTGAACCTTACCTGAACCCTAAACTCCAAACCCTAACAAAACTGAACTTTTGCTCCAAAACCCAGCCCCACACTCTACCCGAATCCCTACCAAACCTGAACCCTGAGCCTCAAGCAGCCCTGAAATTACAGCTTGAGACATGCCCCGCTTAAATATTGAAACCTCCTCAGTGCCCGACCTGTCTCCGCAAACCCTAGGGTGTTGGTCTGGGGACTACACCTACGAGCCGCCCGGATTGGTAATATGGGGGCCTTAATAATTGGAATCGGGTTTTAGGGTCCAAATTACTATAATTGTGACTATATTATGGTTATTGTTTATATGTTTTTCAACCTTATCACGGGCTCCACAGGGGTTTGGTGCTGCAAAATGTGGTTAATCAAGGGTGCCACATGGGGTTTGGGGCGATAAAGGGGCTGATAATCATGGTCCATTATTATGTTACAACATGTGCAGGTATTTGAAGGGCGTTTCAAAAGGGTTGTTGGAGCCCAGGGGCTGCCTTAATCAAGGGAATATACCTGAAATTATTTTGGTAGGGTCCTTAATATGATTTAAGGATTATATTCCCTAGACCCTTATAAACCCTAAAGCCTAAACCCCTAAACCCTAAACCCCTAAACCCTAAACCCTAAACCTTAAATCCTAAACCCTAAACCCTAAAACCCTAGACCCTAAGCCCCAAACCCTAAACCTAATTATATTCCCTAAACCTTAAACCTTAAACCCTAAAAGGGCCTTCAAAAAACACCTTAAACCTAATTATAGGGGTATATTGGAGTCTCTGGGAGTTTTGCCAGGGCTGGGCAGCATGCCATGGCCGAGGGCTCCGGGAATAGAGAAAGTAGGGCCGGGGTGAGGCTAACATAGGTTTAGGGGTTAGGGGTTGAACACACAGACCAACAGAGTTTTCGCATGCTGCGCGAACTTACCAGCAACGGCTGCACGGGCAAGCTTTGGCCGAGTCGTTTTCTTTCAGCCAGGGCACTCTCGTGTCCCGGCCTCCGCCTGAGCGTGCTGGACTGCCCAACCCTGCCACTGAGATTGGACGGCCGGGCCCTGCGCCAGCTGGACTGGCCAACCCTGCAGACGCTGGACTGGCCAACCCTGCACCAGCTGCACGCATCGTTACTGAGACGGACACTGCACCAGTTGGTCGTAGTGGCGTTGACACTGCGATTGGACTGGAAGGCCCTGCGCCTACAACACCGCCGCCCCGAGCCCCAAGGTCTGGTCCTGTAACGACACCGCCGCCCCGAGCCCGAGCTCTACAAGACAACACTCCCAGCTCGCACCTGCTTGAAGCAGTCTTGGTGCGGGAGCCTGAACGAGATCCTGAAAGACTACCTGTTAGGGGTTTAGGGGTTTCGGGTTTAGGGTTTAGGGGTTTTAGGGTTTAGGGGGCCAACATAGTCATAAGGACCCTAGAAGGGGTTCGGGCGATAAGAAGGACTTAAAAAGGCCGATTCAAGGAAGGTATAGTCCCCCTACCCCCCCTGCCCCCTACCCCCCTCACGTTCTGTATGACATAGGTTAACTTCGGGTTTAGGGTTTACCTGAACCCTAAATAGCCTACCCTGTTAAGGACTCATTCATATAAGGAATCATTGTAAGGAACCCGAAAATTGTAGGTTCCTTAGGGTCCAGGGAGGGCCTAGTTCAGAATCCTTGGTTACCTCCAGGACTCCCAACGGCCAATTAATGGAGCCCTTATGGTCCCTAATGGCGGGTATCTGGGGTGTAATAGAGCGTAGCTAGGGGGGTTTAGACTTATAGCCTAGTTCAGATCCTTTGGGTCTTTAGGGCTCGTTATCTGGATCCTAGTATTTTGAGATTATGGGATCCGGGTTTCTTAATCAGGTTCGTTTACATTATCATGTCTAGTGATGTAGGCTTCCAAGGGTCTTGGACTCGACAGATCTTCGGTGGTTTGGGTTTAGGGGTTTAGGGTCTCGGGTTCAGTGTTCCTGTGTGGGATTCGGTGAGATTTTCTCGGGAGTTGCGGTATTGGGCCTGTGGCATGTAGCAGTGTGTGAAGCAACCCTTCAATCTGAACCATGAGCCCTACTTGGAGGGTCGGGGGACTTAGTAGGAGTAAGTAGACTTAGAAGTACCCAAAAAAGGGACCCTAATTGGGGTTATGGTACTCATAACTCCGTAAAAAAAAGTTACTAAGTCCCCCGACCCTCCAAGTAGGGGCTTACATCCAGGGCCCCAGAGCACACCTTCCAATTCCGAAACGCTTGCCCCCCGAAACCTTAGGTGGGAGTTAGGATTTGGGGATATAGGCCCTCTCAATAAGGCCCCTTGTAAGAGAGCCAGAAGTAGGGTTCAGAAGGGGTACCCTTTAAGGGGTCTCCCTAATACTAATAATACTACCTATTAGCCTCAATCCAAACCTAAACCCTAACCTGGCCTAAACACTAAGCCCGAGCTTTCAGCAAAAGAAATGCGTACCTAGGTTTTTAATTTTTCGGTCAGCACTTGTTTTGTAGTACCCGAAAAAGGGGAGCTTACTAAGCATATTCTCAGCCCCGTATAACACCGGAATTTGTCCACGACAATCTGCCCCAAACCTTAGTCGAATTCTTGTGTATATCATATAGGTAGTTGTCAAAATTAGGGCCCTTGTTGGGTACCTCAAATATTAGGTGCCGTAATATAATAAGGACCCAAAAAGGGACCATAATTTTGACAACCGCCCATATAATCGGTAGGAGCCCGGTTTTGACAACCGCCCATATAATCGCTAGGAGCCCTGAACCCTTAACCCTATACCCTAAGCGAAGCACCCTCTGGGGGATGCCGTAAAGAGTATGCAGGGTTTAGGGATTATTGTTTATCGGGCTTATAGGGTTTAGGGCTTATAGGGTTTAGGGTGTATGGGTTTAGGGCTAAAGGGTTCGTGGGGTTTAGGGTTTGGGATTTATGGGGTGTAGGGTTTATAGGAGTCTGAAGGCACTGTTGCCTGGCGAACCGCAGCTCACAAAGCTGGGTTGACATTTTCGTCCGTGGGATCGACACGGAGCGGCTCAGTGTGCGCGGATTTCATAGGTTTTTCTTCAATGTGAATACGGTTGGATACTTTCTTGAGGTTCTCTAGTTTCATGTAACGCTTGTCAAAGGTTTTGCGAGGGGTTCTGCGAGGGTTTTGTCAGGGCTTTATACGGACTTTGTCTTTGGTTTTCAGGTCTCGAGGTTCACTTGGAGGATCGTGGGACTTAGGAAGTAGGGTTATAAGTACCTTAATTGGGGGGGTATAAGTAAATATTATTTTTAGTTACCCTAATTATAACCCAGTTGCCAAGTCCCATGATCCTTTAAGCAGGGGTTGTTTCTTAAAGGGTTTGGATGGGATTGGCAGGGTTTGCTTTTTGGGGAGTTTTCCTTTGATTGAAAACTAGGTGATTCCAGGGCTATGGTTTCATACAGACGGCAACGCGAAGTATCTTCAGATAGGCCCATCTTATCATAACTAGCCTAGTATGCCCACCAAGCCGTATTCTAAGTGACACTAATCACAAAGGCCGGTGTGTGAAACCTCATGAAGCCTTTGAGAACCTTATATAGACCCGTAAAACCGTAATTCGTCTATTTCTTAGGCTTGTATTTGTTTTGGCAACCTTGAGTTGCTAATGGTTGTTCAGGCTTCTACAGGATTAGGATGCGCCAATGTACTTATGATATAGAAGCCCCCCCAAGGCTTCCGTCTTATGCATGTATGTATATATGTATATTTATATTTATATATATATATATATATATACGTATATGAAAGTGCGCAGATACGTACGTAATTTACTTATACAATCTTACTTAGCCAGTTGGAGAACTTTAAACTTTTGGCTTTATGTAGTTGGTCTATCTTACAAAGACTGAACTTTTTTGGGGCCTGGTTATTGGAAAAGAGAGCAATATATGCATATGTACTTATGCATATGTATATAATATGTATACATGCATATGTAGGTGGGTGTATACATTTATATATATATATACACACGTTATATACATATGTACATATATATATATATACATATGTTTGTCCACACGGGTGTATATGTACACATTCGTGTGTCTATGTGTAAATCTTTCTCTCTCGGCATTGATAACCGTATGTACTTACACATATATAGATATACATACACATGCATGTGTAGATGTATACATGTGTATATGTATACACGCATATCTATGTGTGTATATGTATATGTATATATACATATACTTGGTTAACATGTGTACATGAAAAGATGTAGGTATGCACATATATAGATATGCATATTTGTAGATATGTATGCATGTAGATTTGTAGATATGTATGAATGTCTATATGTATATGTGTGTATACATGTACGAATGTATATACGTGTATATATGTGTTTTGTTTGTAAACCATCCCCGTCCCCCACAGCCTCGGTCTAAGTGTTCAGGCTTCCATTTTGTAATGAAAGTGTAAGGGAATATGTTCCAGCAAGCTTAAGCAGTGGCCTTCTCGCGAAGAGTCACGACCCATGCCTCTCAATCGTGGACAAGCTGAGTTATCTCTCAATCTCGAATCCTAATTACACCCTCGCTAATATGGGGGCTTGAATGATTACCATAGGGTTTTGTGCAATGAGTAGCATTGGGTTTTGTGCTATAATGTAAAGCACATAAATTTACATGGAAGCAGGAATACCTAGATGACTATTCGACTATTCACCCTCCGCAGTATCCTAAATAGAGGGTGGATTGGTTTGCGGTTGGGTTTAGGGGCTTTGAGATTCGTGGTTCAGTGTCTCCACCGGTGTCCAAGCTCAAGTACTATGCGGGCCAGTTGATGTAGCAACATGTTTCGTTAGGGTTCCTTACTATGACTGTAGCCTGACACACACCAGAAACCTATTCTAATTGTTCATTAAGGCCCCAAATGAGAGCCAGTATCCTTACGGCAAGCAGGATCAGTTCTATGGGATGGACGAGTTCTATACCGATGCCCAGTGCCGCAGTGGGTGGTTCTTAATTGGATCCCTTCCTTGGTCGATGGTTTCAAGACTTATTTGGGTGCAAGGAATCTGGACACATGCCCAAACCCAATTTGGCAACGAAGAGCCTGAAATGCTACACACTTCTGGCATTGCATTTGGACCGTGCGTGTTTGGGGCTTACATTGCGGCTGCATAATTATGTGGCTCGGGATTTCAATTACCTGTCAGGTGGGGCTACTTTCCAACCCTGTATAGAAACATTGAGTGTGAGTACCCATAACCGAGTCTTCCAATACATAATATAGTTGCCTGGGCGCTATAGGACCCTTCTTCATCCAAAGCCCCTCGATCCTCCACACAGTTGCTGTTACTACGTCGGGCCTTACGGCAAGAAGAGGAGCAAGACCAACGACAAACGCTGCACACGATAGCAGTCACAACATCCATAAGACTGACGAGAATGGTCGGCATCTCGTTAGGGCATCTTGAGGTTTCAAAGAGGAAAAGGAGGGACCCTCAATGGGGACCCCTACCCTATAATGGGCTGTATAATGGGTATGTAACAGCTATATTAAGGGTATATACCTAGGGGTCCTTATTAAGGGTTCCTCCTTTTACCCTTGGAACATCTCTTGGTAGCATTTATTCGTTTAACGTAAAACTCAACCGCAATCCCCAAGGGTGGCCTGAGGGGTCGTGCATCGATTCGGCCGCCTTGGTCTCTGCCTGCAAACTTAGACCCCCCCCAAAGAATTACCTAATACCGCCTCAAATCCACAGTCTCCCTCTTTCTAATGGTAGGTTGCTAATCATATATTATGTACCCCAGTAGCCTACTAGAGTTTTTTGTCGACTACAGGCCTTCATTCATGGTATTCGGCAGGCACAGGCAATGCGAGGGGGTGAGTCATGTTGATTCGCAACTGCCATGAACAGCTTTGCAGCCATTGATGCAAGACTCTTAGCTTACTGCTTGTTAGCACGGAGCGGGGGAATGGATCCTGGTCTTCGTTTCCGTTCCTTCAGTCCTTAGCCCCACCAAGACCTAGCAAGTTTTTTTTGCATGCCCTGATCAGCGTATGGGGGTTAGGCTGCAACTGCTTTCAGCAAGTAGTATGATGCAAGTTCCGTCTGCAACGAGGTTTGATGTTGTGGAGTATGTTGCATACTTCTGCTGCAGCTTTAATTTGATTATTTTCGATTCAACACAGTACTTGGAGGTTCATGGGAAGTTATAAGTGAAGCTATACGTCCCCTAGCATCGGAACCTGCAAGCACAGTAGGCCCTGCTGGCTCGAGGCTTGCAATAAGCCAAATATAGCTCAAGTTGTTTGACCTGCACTCAGCCTTGCGCCCTTCGCGCAATGCGTTTCGTACTCTTGCCGATGCTCCTTCCAGTTGCTGCCTCCATGCGAGTTGACGGCACCATGACGAATGAGTCAGAAAGTCTTCCCCAAAAGGGAGATGCTTGCACTTGCAGCAGTGAGGTGTGGTTCAGACAGCCAAAGAGCTGCTGTGCCCATGGCTTGGTGTGCGCCAAGGACACTGCGACCTGCAAGCCTGCCCAAGATCTCCACATCAGCAAGGCGCGTCTTTCCTCTTAGCCTTTGCACTGTGAACCCAACTCCTTTCTAGAGCCATAGCTAGGGCGTGATGCCAAGCGGCTCACGCATCCCCGGGGCCAGCGTATGCAAACTCGTATCGCCTCAGCGCCGCATTCTTGCGGTCTTCCGTCCAAATTGTCCCATCCTGCTTGGCCTTCTGGCGGTAGTACTCCCTCCTCTCCCTGGCATCATTTTTAAAAAAGTCCTGCAAGTTGATCTTTCCTTGGCCCTTCTTCCAGCCACATACATGGTTCCGGTAGCCGTGGTGGGCTTGCCCACCGCAGCGCTGGATCTTGGGAGGATCGCGGCCTTCATGTGTGACGAGCTCGTGGCCATCCTTGATGCAACAAGAGTTCTGGCCGTTCCACCCACTGGGCCTGCTACACATAATGGCTCGCCCGTAGGTTGCTGAGTCTGCACACGCAGTCCAAGCCAAGCTCCAATCGCACCTGACAAATTCCCTAACCCGACCGTGTCCGACCCCCCATACCCCGAACCCTACTTGGAGGTTCATGGGTAGTTATAAGTGGAGTTATAGGTCCCCTAATATGGGTTACCTTACTTTTAAACCCACCTATAACTACCCATGAACCTCCAAGTAACCCTGAACGCTCAACCCTCGCCCTAAGCCCTCAACCCGAGCCGAGCCCTCCGCAGGTACGGTGGGGACTTCGGATACTACTCCACCGGGCGTGTCTTGGGCAAGAGCGACGGGAAGACAGCCCAGGACCAAGATAGCCCAACACTCCTCTAGACATCGATCTGGGATAGTTTTTGATTTCCCTTATCTCCATGTTTTGGGGGACTGTTGAAATCCGCACCTCGTCCTTAATGACCATGGAATATGCCTTGAACCACCTCACGGATCCGTCTTTTGCTTTAGATCATACCTAAAGTATCCACTGTAGCTCATGGTTTCACAGTTTTTGTAGTTCGGAGCAGGTACGTAACCCGAAAAGGGGAACTACAACGGAGACGATCGGTATTCCTTCAATTAGTCAGTAATACGCGATAGTTTAAAACTGACTGATTAGCTCACTAAGTATGTAATTGCTTCCAATCTAGTTCTTGAACTAGCTGAACCCGAAAAAACCTCCCGTTTGAGGGTCTCTTCATACGGGTAGTTGTCAGAATTAGGGTCCCTGTTTGGGTCCTTTTTATAATACGGCACCTAATATTTAGGGCACCCCAAAACGGGACCATAATTTTGACAACTACCCATATACTTTCCGTATATAAATCCTTAATCAAGGATTAGGTCGGCTGTTTGGGGATTTAGGCTTCCGCTGAAGGGTTCTTCAAGGGATCCTTAAAGAGGTTCCATAAGGGGTTCTATAGGGTTCTACTAGGAGGGGCAGGGGACATAGTAGGTCGTTTATAGGTAGGGTTATAATTGGGGTAACTCCAGTTCGGGTACTTCTACCTCTACTTATGTCCTACTTACCAAGTCCCCTGCCCATCCAAGTAGAATAGGTTCCTCAAGGATTCGGTTTATTGTTCCTTTAGGGAGGTTTGAGCAGTTTAGAGGTTTTGGGGGATGATGTGGTTCAGGGGCTGAAAGGGTTCAGTTTCAGTCGGAATAGTAGCGCGTGACAGTAGTATTTCCCGTATAGTCCACAGCAGCAGTATGTTATAACATATCACATAGCTTATTCTTATCATTTATCAAGGTTGTTATTGATATTGACGGTACGGAGCTTTCCAATGTAGGGTCCCTTCTGTTTGAAATCCTCAAATGCCCGTGCCAAGCTGCCCAGTGCAGCCATTCCGGCATGAAAAGCAGATTGCCAAATTGCAGGCTGAAGCTTGCTGCACAGGCAGCCCGCCTCGCAGAGATGACAGTACCCACGTGCTTGCCTCGGCGGTGCTATAACTATAACCGGGCTGCATGCTGCATCGCCCATGTCATGGATAGGCTGAAGAAGCTCGCGAGATTCTACCAGCTGCCCTCCAACCTGCCAAAGGCGGAGCTGGTCAAAAAAGCTCTGTGAAAAGGGCCGAAGTCTCTTCGCTGCATAAGGTGCAGGCGAAAGACAGCAAGCAGAGTGGACCTATGGCACGATTCTGCGCGCGTGTGCTGGGGTTTTATGGCTTAGGGCTTCGGGCTTTTGAGGTGTATAAGGGTTTAGGGTTCAGGGCTTTAGGGTTTAAGGTTTTGGGGTTTATAAGGGTCCTCGCCAAGAACAGGAGTTCGCGCACTACACCACCTACCCCATGGCGCTGTCGCCGCATTTCGGTCGGGTCCTCTGCCGATTGGCAACTCGGCAAGAACGCAAGGGTGCAGGGGCCGCTGTGCAACAGTTAAGCTTCAAGAGGTTTTGCTAAGATGCCCAGTAGTACCCTTATTCCCTTTTTCTATAGTCCTAGGTTCCTTATAAAGTTACCCAATACCAAAAAGAGAGGCCCTTTTATTCTTAGGTTACTGGGTATCCTAGTTCAAGAGGTTTTGGGATTGCAACATTTTGTTGGGTCTATGCTGGGTCTTGTAGGGTTTCACAGGAGCTTGGGCCAGCTTGAGGGTCAATGTAAGTTTCGGAGTTCATGGTGTTGCACTTTAGGGTTTTGGCTTTCGCGTTTTGGTGATTTGGGGTGGGGGGTATTTTTTGCAGCAAAGGGTTGCCGTGGAGGGGTCCACCTAAAAAGATTTCTGCAAGGGTTTCCGTAGGGCTGCTGTCAAGACGCGGGGGTTTTCCAAACCCCAGACCCCCATGAGTCCTACACCCCCCACCCCAAAGCCTTAAAACCCTCAGTCTCCCTAAACCCTAAACCCTAATCCCTAAACCCTAGGGCTCTGCTAAGCTAATACCGGGGTGTGCAGATTTACGATGTGCGATTTAACAACCCAGAGCCTCCAAAACCACCAATTAAGGAATATACCTTAAATCATATTATGGATCCTACTATACTTTAAGGTATATTCCTTAATTAAGGGGTTTTGGAGGTTCTGGGAAGGGCGAGACAGCCGATGGGGTCAACTTCATGGAGGTCCCTGGTCTGGGCTGTTTTTGCTAGGCTTCTTCAGTGTTCTTGTTTAGAAGGGGCCCCCAGCCTGTAGTGGTATAATAGGAATATAATAGGGCCCTCATATAATCCTTATAGTCACTATTACAGGGTGGTGCCCCTAAACCCTAAACCCTAAACTCTAAACCCTAAACCCTAAGTTATTGTCTTCATAATGCTTTGGTTGGTTCTCAGGGTGGTTTGCTGTAGGTTTGGTGCTTTAGCATTCGGTTCCCCTGACGTGTCGGTTGGGTGTCGTGGTTCGTAGCTAGAGCGGTTTAGGGTTTAGGGTTTAGGGTTTAGGGCTAGAGTAGCTAGTTTCTCGAACTTTTGGAAATCTAGAACTGCTGGGAAGCTGCAACAAAAGGTTCTGGCTGGTTAAGGTAACTTTAAACACTCTCGGTTCCAGACCTCGGACATTGCGCCTAAGCTCGCAATCTCCGCAAACTCGGAAACCCGGAATTCAGAGCCCGCATAAAACTCTGAAGTATCCTAAGCTCTACATCCTAATACTCACCGAACCCACGAAAAGCCGTCTAGCACCTTGCCAAGACCCTTTCAACACTTTTCAATTTTGCACCGGAGCCCTAAACTTCCTTGAACCTCAAGTTTCTGGCTAAGCTTTATGCTTGTACGCCCTACTGCCCTCAAACTCCCACCCCATAATATCGAGGCACGCATAACTAGGGCTCGCATTCATTTGTAGTTCCATTATGTAGCTATCTGACACTCAGCCCGAAAACCTGTAACAGTTTGATAATGCCCGCACACTAAGGTATTCATCATGTGGCTTCAGCTGAAAGAGCGGGCACCGTACCGCGTTGTGGAGATGGGCGCAGGCGCCATGGGTTTGTGACCCCCAAAAGGCATTGCTGTAGTGATCCCTCTCAAAGAAGCCCTTATAATTAAGGGGAGTCCTTGAGCAGGAACGTTTAAAGGTAACCACTGCTGAAGCAGCCGATAATACATGGACTACTTTGTAATTAACACGACTCGTTTTCCCGCATGGCGCAAAACCGTAATGTGTGTTTTTTGCTCCTTTCTTTTCCAACGGTAGATACTTATGCCCGGCATGTATCGATTTGCGCCCATTCGCGCCCCAAGTAAGGTTTCGCAGTGAAGGGCAAAAGCCGTGGTTTTTTCAAGGGCGTTGGAGGCAGGTGCGTCGACATTTTGAAGCTTTCATAAGGGGATCGTATTACGACCTCCATATTGGACTGCTGCCCTTTTCGGTGTAACAGTCTAGGGTGTATTGACTGCGGGCTTCGGGCTCGTAGGCTCTCCCGCAGTATCGATCTTAGTATAGTAGTCTCATAGGGGCTCCTTATATTAAGTATACGAGTATGCACCATCAAACACCACAAAACACCTCAGTGCCAAAAATCAATCTGTATGTGGCCTAGGGCGCACTCTAATGCCCGACCCCCTTACATCCTACATGCTTGGATGCTTCACTTGCTGAGCTTATTGGAGAAGGGTAAACTTGCTGGGGTTCGCAACTTGCGGATCAACCCACCCGCACCCCCGCGCCAGCCCCAAAATGCCTATGTTTTGGACCAGTTGTCGAAGGAGATCACATTCTGAAATTTTCCCGAAGAAACGTCGTGGGGGTTCTGGGTTGAAGCAAGCCTAATCTCAGAAGCCTGAATTTTTGGAACATATCCATTTCCATCGTTTACGGCTTAGGGCTTCGGTTTTTCGGACATTTTGCAGGCCGAAGTCGCGACCATCCTAAAAACCTAAGCCTTGAAACCAAAACTCCAAATTAAACCTCAGGGGTCACTCCGTCAAGACTCCCCCCCTGTTGCAAGGAACCTTGGCCGAGTAGCTGAGTCTGGGTATATTGTTTGGTCTTCAAGTTTAAATCACCTACAGGGTCCTGCACTGCACCTTTTTGGGGGTACCTACTTGTCTATATAGCAGATCCAAGCCGGATAACTAGGTATCTTAAAAAAGGGTAGGGTAGGACCCTATAAGGTTTAAATTGAGATAGATCCCAATACCTAGCCTTTAAACTTGTGGGTTTCTTATAGTTTAGTAGGAATCGGAAAGGTTAACCTTGCATCTCTGAAGCTTATTGGGTAGTAAGTTAAGGTTCAGGCCTGCCCCGTGTGGGCTTTTGCATGCGAAGTTTGCCGTTAGGGTTTCCGGCTTAGAGTTTCGAGTTCGTGTTACCGGCTGAAGACTTAAACCATTGCCAAGAGTATTTTGGGAGTTCCTTTATAGTTTCAGTATAATGGGCCCCAGAACCCCACTCTAATTACTCAGGCCCCGATATATTATCGCATCAGCCATGTCCGCAAGGTTTCTGCATTTCTCGGGTTCAGGATTTGCGGACGACGGCTTAGTGCGCGGGGTTGAGGTTGTGTTGTATATCCTTGTATAGCAGGGTTGAGGGTTTAGGGTCTAGGGTTGGGGTTGTGTTGTATTATCTGTATGTCCTTGTAGCATGTCGCCACCAAGCACGCACCGCGACAATTCGGCTGACAAGTTCTTGCTATCGTTTGGACCTAGTGCACTGGATGTACATGTCATAAAGATGCTGCGCGTCTGGTGGCTCTCTGGGCAACTTGCGGCCTTCATTCCCGTAGAGGATACGTTGGACGTTCGAGGCTTGAAGCAGCGCCTGAACCAGCTGCATCAGTTGCCCCCGCGATTTAGGCAGAGGGTCCTTCGCTATGGCGAGAACTTGGCGGATGCTGCGATGCTTACATGCACGATGGATCTGACTCTCGTTTCTCGGTGGCAGTTGGACGGTTTTTGGTTACATGCTTTTTGGAAACGTTGAGCAGATCATAGAATTCGAGTGATCACGCTCCTCAGTACCCGTCAGCACCTTCAAGTTGTAGTCACGAAAGAGTCCTTATTTAAGATACATTGGAGTCATAGTTCTCTAAGCTGTTGTCAAAGCTCTAAGGGCTCTGATAACAAAGCTGCATAGAGCCCTGACAACAAGTAGTACGTACAGTACAGACGCCTGAGTAACCCATCTAGCTAGATATTCGGGTTCCTCATCAAGTAAATGATGCCCCCCAAACTCGATTCCAATTGTTACTGTCTCTTCTTAGGGGTACTTAGTTTTTTATAATTTTTGGTTATTATGATCCCTAAGAAACAGCTAGAATTGTAATTTTTGCCAGGGTTCTAAGTTTAGTATAGTCTTTTTTGCTCAGGTATTGTTGCCATTTGCCGATGTTCCTCAAACTCAAGTGGACGAGCTCGCAGTCGCCGCTCGCCGCGGCTCTGCCACCCAGGTACCGAGTTCTGAAACTTTAGGGTTTAGGGTTTAGGGTTCTTTGTGGGTTTTTTCGAGGTACCTAGACCCTCCATCTACCCTCTATTAGACCCTAAATGCCCCTTATTTGGGACCATATACCCCTATTTGAGGGCACAAGGAGGGTCCTGGTACAGAGTTCTGAAACAGACGGGTGTAGGGGTTTTACAGGGTTCTTTGTGGGTTTTTTTCGAGGGTGTAAAGGCGTCAGAAACCCCCACTGCACCGGACCTTAAACCCCAACCCCTGAATTTACCATACGGCATTCCGTGTTGTTGGCTTCGAGGCATTTTGGAGTCATTGGGTAGTACTCAAGGCTCAGGGGATGCCGAGCGAACTCGGCGTAGCATCCGCTTTAGGATGGCTTTTTCTTGGTGTTTCTGCAATACTCTGAATAATCGGAGTGAGGGCGCGAGTACCGGTAACATAGAACGCTGAATCCTTGGGTTCGCCCATGATAAAAGATATTCTAAGTATACTACGGGCCATGGGTTCCAATATATGCTATATATATATACACAATGGCTTCAGGGTTTTCAGCTTGATGTATTTTATAAAGAAGGCATTATAGGAACTGTATTGTCGGTTCAGTGCGAAGAGTTTAGGGCGTAGGTGTTTCTGCTCTTCCTCGACCTGATCTGTCTACAGGGTCCTACCCTACCCCTCTTTGAGGGTACCTAGTTCTCTGGTTAGGATCTATTATCTAGAAAAGTAGGTACGCCAACAAAGGGATAGGGTATGACCCTATAGGTACTGTTTGAAGGTCGCCTAAAGTTTCAGGGGAGGTAGGAAGTACCAGGACCCCAAATTGCTCGCCTGTTTAAGTTAGAGCAGCTAGGGTTCCTCATTATGATTCCCGTAAACAAGTACTGAAACACGTGGGTTTTATACGCTTAGGGTAACTTCTGAGTTACGTGGTTTGTGCCAAGTCGCCGGCATCCTAGATGCAAGTTGTAACTTACAAAATCCCATCGTCCTAAACCTCGACAACAGAAATCTTGTGGAACCCCTTACAACACCTCAACACGGCCCGTCTTTGCAATAGAGCGATGCAGGCATAAACCCAAACCCTGAACCGCCGTCTGTAAACACCAAAACCTGAAACACCAGTTCACGAAGTTCCTCGTTATATAGGGGCCGTAGCAATGATATAGACTAGGGTTTTGGGCTATGGGGTATTGGGGCTTTGCGGGTTTAGGGCTTTGGGTTTTAGGGTTTAGGGCTTTGGGGTTTTAGGGTTTAGGGTTTAGAGGTTTAGGGTGTTGGGGCTTTACGGGTTTTTGCGGTTCGACGAAGCGCTCATGTTTTTGGGGGAAGGGTGTACACAGCATTCTGCGGGAGCCTCCCAAGCTCAAGACCCTTCAGGTTGAGTCGATGCTGCATCTTCCCCAAGATCCAGACTTGCCTCACTCGGACGGACGCACACCACTGCGGATGGCAACTATTGAAGGTCATGTCGAAGTTGTACGCTTGCTGCTGGAGGCCGGTGCCGACAAGAATGCGACGGGCAACCACGGTTCTACAGCTCTTCTGACAGCATCTCAGCGTGGTCATTTCGAAGTTGTACGGTTGCTGCTGGAGGCCAGCGCGGACAAGAATGCCACCAACCACAACGGCTCCACAGCTCTGAAGACAGCATCGCAGGGAGGCCATGTCGAAGTTGTACGTTTACTGCTGGAGGCCGGTGCCGACAAAGATGCGGCCGACAAGAGAGGCTTTACAGCACTGATGGCGGCATGTTTCGAAAACGAAAATGTCGAAGTCGTCCGCTTGCTGCTGGAGGCTGGTGCCGACAAGAATGTGGCAGACAACGACGGCGTTACAGCTTCTGGGCTCTTGTTAAACATCTGGTCTTGGGTCACACAGCAAATCACGGTTTATGCTGCTGTTTTGCCGTGACTTAAGCCCCAGCCCCTGCACCCTAACATAGGGGCCTTAATAATTACCTATACTTTTGGGGGGTTCCTTATTCTATGTATGGGATAATGGGCCCCAAAACCCTACATATTCTAATTATTAAGGCCCCTATACTACTTGAACCCTACACCCCTAACAAAGCTCCTTAGCAAACCCAGGCTTGGATGGCGGCATCTCTGGCAGGGCACGCCGAAGTCGAGCTCGAGCTGCAAAAGGCCAGCCAAGTCCTGAGCCCCCCGAAAAGCACAACCCCTACTTAAAGGGTCACGGGACTTAGTAACTAGGGTTATAATTAGGGCAACGATACTTATAACTTATAACTGCACATATAACCCCAATCATGGTACTTATAACCTTACTTACTAAGTCCCCTGATCCTCCAAGTACCAGAGTTGTTGAAGGTTTGGGTTCTAAGGAAGAAAACCGTAAACCCCACACCCTCAAACCTAATTAAGCCCTTAACCCCCTGATCCGAACTTAAAACCTCATGGAGTAGACAGGTTCTTGAACAGTTGTTTCGAAACAGGGTTTCATGAGCCTCGCGGGTCCTAGCTACTATCACATGGGCTAAACCCTGAGTTCTGATTCGTTTTTCAGAACCCTAAACCTTACACCTATCAAAGGGCCATCGGGGGGCTGTGCCCTAAACCCTGAACCCCCTAAGCCATATGAAGCCCTAAGCCCTATAAACCCCTAAACCCCCGAACCCCTAAACCCCTAAACCCTAAACCAGTCCCCATAAACCCTAAGCCCTCAAAATCCTCAAGTCCATTTGGAGCCCAGAAGGCCGGTGCCAGCAGACGTGGGCGGCTACCCACCTTTGGCCCCAAGTTCGAGGGCAAGCGAAATGAGCAAAAGTCGCCGTGCCGGGGTTTAGGGCTTGGGGTTTATAATTTAAGGTTTATATGGCGTAGAATTTATGGTTACGGGCTTAGGGTTTAGGGCTGTGGATCTGGGGCTTAGGGTTTAGGGCTTAGGATCTATAGGGCTTAGGGTTTAGGGTATTTTGGCCTTAGCGGTTCGGAGCCGAAATCCATTTGCCGCAACCCACCAGGTCCTCAAGCAGACCAAACAACTAGGATGCCCAGTAGTACCCTTAGGGATCTATAAGGGTTCCTTAAAGGGATCTATAAAGGTTCTATAAAGGGTTTAGGGTTTCCGAAAATTAGGGGCTAGGATGCCCAGTAGTACCCTTATTCCTTTTTTGTAGTCCTAGGTTCCTTATAAAGTTACCCAATACCAAAATTTAAAAAGAGAGGCCTTTTTGTTCTTAGGTTATTGGGTATCCTAGACAAGCTGACCCTTGTTTGGTTGCCGAGTCTTGTTGGGGTTTGGGGTTTAGGTAACGCCTTGATGGGGTTCTTATACTTGGAGGTTCATGGGTAGTTACAAGTGGGGTTATAAGTAAGGTAACTATAACTATAACCCATAATCAGGGGACTTATAACTCCAGTTAACACTATCCATGAACCTCCAAGTAGGCCCTAAACCCTATACCCTTATGGAACCCCTATAATAGATCCCTTTAAAGGGGTCCATAAACCTCCAAGTAGGGGGCTTGTAAGGGCGTTGGAAGGAGCCGGAGCTCCGGAACATGCGAACTATCAAAGGGGAAAAGGAGGGACGCTTACTGGGGACCCCTACCCAATAACGGGCTATATAATGGGTATATAAAGAATTAAGGGTATATACCTAAGGGTCCTGATTAAGGGTCCCTCCCTTTACCCTTGGAACTAAACTTCTTGTTTCAGAGTGCCTCACAAGAACTTGGCGATCTTCTGGTTGGGTCTTCCTGGACCTCAAAATTATGTAGAGTAATAGCCTTTTATGGGTTTTGGGCCATTATTTTACCTACTTCTGGGGGTCTAGGGTCTAGGGCTTTAGGGTTCAGGGTTTCGGGCTTCCGTGTTGACCCACCTGCCGGAAGTTTACGTCTGCAGGCAGCGGCCAACTCGCGTACGATATCCAGGCCGCTGAGATGTTTAGGGTTTAGGGCGTCTTTGTGGGCTATACCCTTATAACCCTACCTAGACCCCCCAAGTACCCTCTATACCCCGAATACCCACTATGACGGACCATAAGGGCTCTACGAAGGGGCCATTGGAGGGTTCCTATTAACCACAAACCTGAAACCCTTAACCCTAAACCCTTAACCCCAACCCCGCAAGCTTGGTCTTAGGGGTTTGAGGGTTCAGGTTTCCGGTTTTTGCTACGAGGCTTTAGGACCTGGGACTCCTTCATGTGGAGTTGTGCGGTTCAGGAGGCGGGGCTCTGGGTTCTAGGGCGTTAGCCACGGACCCCTTCTTGGAGGATCATGGGACTTAGTAAGTAAGGTTGTAAGTACCTTAATTGGGGTTATAAGTAGATATATGAACAGTTACCTTAATTAGATATAACCCTAATTACTCAGCCCCATGATCCTTTACGTACACCCTATAGATCCCTTATAGAACCCTTATAGATCCCCTTTAAGGAGCCCTTTTAAGGAGCCCTAGTTACTAAGTGCCATGATCCTTTAAGTTGCCAGGGGCCCTGAAGAACCCGGAGCCACAAAACGCTGCGCCCTACATCCTTAGATGCTTTGACTCTCAACATTTTGAGCCCCGGCCTCGACCCTTAGGGTTTAGAGTTTAGGGTTTAGGGTGGTTTAGGGTTTAGGGTTTAGGATGGTTTAGGGTTTAGGGTGGTTTAGGGTTTAGGGTTCCCCCAAAAGGACATAAGCATAAGCATTTTATAGTCAAAGGGATATCCCTACCTGATGGGATGTCCCTATCCAACTTTTTGCCTATGTGCTTTTTGGGGCCCTAGTTCAGCCCTAAGCCCCTCAATAAACCATCAGCCCCGAGCCGGACAGCTAGGTTCTTTACGGGTTCCTGTAAGCTTTCTGGGTGGGTTTAGGAATATTTTGTTTCAGACACCACAAGCAATATTTCAGATTAAACCCTGTAAAGACCGTAGAAAGACAACATTATTCGGTTCGATACCTTAAAGACGACATGAGCCCTAAAAGGTTTTTAAGGTTCATTTACCCCCTAAACCCTAAACCCTAAAGGGTGCAGAGCCCCGGCTTTTCAGGCTCATTTGGTCCTTAAGGTAAGGCCCCTTAGGGTTTAGTGTTTAGGGTTTAGGGCTTGAGAATCAACACCCAGGCATGCATCAAGCAGAACGAACTGGGACTGGACCCATCGGTGTGGAGGTCGGGTGGTATCTATTGTACTTCTCGGTTTAGGGTTTAGGGTTCAGTGTTTAGGGTTTAGGGTTGTATTACTTGCAGTTCAAGCCTAGGACCCAGAGTAGGCCCTTATTCCCTTTTTTTGGGGGCTCAGGTCCCCGTAGAACCCCCTTTCAACAAAACAACGGCACCCTTTTCATTCCTGGGTTACTCTTATGTCCGGAAGCGTTGAACTGCAAATTTATACAAACACCTGGGTAGTTGTCAAAATTAAGGTCCTGTTTGGGGTACCCTAAATAATAGGCGCCGTATTATAGGCGGGACCCAAAAATGGACCAGAATTTTGACAAGCACCCACCTGTACGCCAACTGTTACGCCAACTGTTGCGTGACAATTGGGCTTTGCGCAGAAGGAGCCTTTTGTTATTTGTAGGCGGTTGCAAGGGTTCGTTATGTGGTGTCTTTGCCTGTCCAAGTAGGTTACACATACATGCATACACACAGACACACACATACATGCATGCATACATACATACAAAGATACAACGGCCATGTTATGCGCGCTTGGAGGCTCTGTCTCACGTTTCGAGTATCCATGCTAGGTGCTTCACACCACAGACAATACTCGGAATGATCTTAGCGAAACTAGGACCCAGAGTAGGCCCGTATTCCTTTTTTTTAGGGCTGAGGTTCCCTTATAGCCCCCTTTAAACCAAGAAGGGCAATCTTTTTATTCCTAGGTTACTCTTAGGTCTAGGAAAATAAGCTCACAAGTCGGGTCTTTGGACTAGGGTAGAACTTGGTTGGGGTAAGCTTGGACGATGTTTGGGCTCAGGAGTATAAGTGGGGTTAGAAGTAAGCTAACGATAGTTATAGCCCATATGGGGGGGACTTATAACTCCACTTAAAACTACCCATGAACCTCCAAGGATGTTTGGCTTCAGGGCTGGGGAGTTTCGATATTCCTGCCAGTCAAGGTTTAGGCTTTAGGGTTTTAGGGAGGGGTTTGGCGCTCTGAGGCTCGTTTACCGCTGAGTAATCTTGGGCAGACATGCCCCATACCTATAGTCTCCATTGTAGTTCTTTTCTGGTTAACCAAAACTATATTCTAGGATCCTAACCAAGCATAGAATTGGTTAACCAAAAAAGGGAACTACAATGGAAACTATAGGTAGATTCTTTTAAGGGGCCCTTATGGATCCCTTTAACGGAAGCCCTAAACCCTATAAGCCCTAAACCCTAAGCCCTGAACCCTATAAGCCCTAAACCCTAAACCCTATAAGCCCTAAGCCCTAACCCTAGAAGCCCTAAACCCTAAACCCTATAAACCCTAAACCCTAAACCCTAGCAGCCCTAAGCCCTAAACCCTAAGCCGAGACCCAACACAGGCGCTTCGTCGCGGCTTTCGAGTATGTGATCATGGAGCGGCCGGGCCCTTTGCAGAGTGGTTCCTTTAAGGGTTCCTTTAAAGGATATGAGTATAAGGATGGCTCAAATCCTTTAAGGGTTCCTTCAAGGGATATGAATATGAGGTTTACTTAAGGGTATCTTTTAGGAAGTTTAGGGCCGGGCCCACAGCAACCTGCATCGGGTTTCAGCGTTTAGGATCTCGGATCTTTCCTTGGTTTATGGTTTTATGATGATTAGGATCCTATAGTATAGTTTTTTGGTTAAGCAAAATCCTCCCTGGTCCTTAGTAGGGAATGGGGGAATGGGCTTTTGGGACTACTATAATACTATAAGGAGCCTTAAGGTACTGTCACAAGGATCCTTTCCCCCGTTCCCTACCAAGAACCAGACAGAAAAAGGAATTACAATGGAGACTATAGATTAGAAGCTGCCCCCAGCCTGTGATAGTGACTATAAGGATTATATTCGGGCCCTGCTATATTCATCTTTTTCCACTATAACAGGGTGGGGGTCCCTTCTAAACTCTTGGCAAGGTTCAACGCTCTCCGGCCCGTGAGACTAGTCAGTTTTCCGCGTGCAGCCATCTACAATCCATCTCGGTTTAGGGGTTTAGGATTTTGGGGTTTAGGGATTGGGGTTTAGGGTTTAGGGATTAGGGTTTTGGGTTTGGGGTTTAGGGTTTGGGGTTTAGGGATTGGGGTTTGGGGTTTGGGGATTAGGGTTGAGGGTTTGGGGATTAGAGAGCCAGGTTTTTTTTCGACCGCAAAATCTCAACGCGTACACCTTAAACCCGGAACCCTAACCCCAGCACGTAGACAAAGCTAAACTCTAAAACCTAAGCCCTATAAATACCTTATAGGAACCCTTTTAAAGGTCCCCTAATTTTCGGAAACTCCCAAACCCTAGACTCTAAACCCTATAGATCCCTTTTCGGAACCCTTAAAGGAACCCTTACAGATCCCTGTAAGGGTACCCCAAATTTTCGGAAACTCCCAAACCCCAAGCCCTAAACCCTATACATCCCTTAAAGGAAGCCTTATATAGCCCTATTTTTCGGAAACTCCCAGACCCTAAACCCTAAACCCTATACATTATAGATCCCATTAAAGGTACCCCTAATTTTCGGAAACTCTAAACCCTTATAGAACCCTTTAAAGGAACCCTTATTATAGTACCCTTATAGTAACCCTTTAAAGGGACCCTAAGGAAATTCCCTATAGCTCCCTTTCAGCCTGAAGCTTTGTGCTCTCCAGTCGTACTCAGTTGAGGCACTCTAAGCTAGGCTCCGACGCCGTAAGGGTCAAGAATAGTGGATAAGACTAGAATCCCAAAGGGTCCAAGTACCATCATAGTATATACTTAGACCATCTTAGATCCCCAAAATGCCCCATAAGTATATACCAGAATGATACTTGGACCCTTTGGGAATATAGGTACTAGTCATCTAATCGTATTTATACCCCTGGGCATCAAAATAGCCCAAAAGCCTTATATAGTATGGTCTTTGGGCCCAAAAGCCTTAATATATGAGTCCTTGGATGCATAGGGTACTTGTTAGATCAAAAGCCGTTAGATTACCGCTCAGATGCAGGAACGTGAGCTCATCCACCTACTTTAAACTACCAAACCTACCCTTTGAGGTTCCGCCTCGTCCTTAGCTCGCAGAAACAGAGGGATACCGTGTTAAACCAGTTCCTCCAGCAGCACCCTTTGCACTTACACCGTTTTTGTGGGAGCTTCTTGTTGACACGGAATAATACGAACCTGGGTAGCTTTGTTGTGCGATCTCCCGAAACTGTCCATCGTAGCTCTTAATGGCAGTGCTATTGCTCCAGAACGACGTCGGCTGAACAAAATCAGTGAGTGACCGCAGCTCATCTTCATAGATGCTTCTGGGCCTTCTGTGATGGCCTGGCCTAGCCTGCGGCACCCTCTCCCAGCTGCTGCTGGCGTCTACTGGGCCCTGGCACAGCTTCGCTTTCTACCTTCCCTCTCGCGGGATCGATCGCTTCGAATCAGGGCCAGGATCGGTGCATTGCCTGAGTCATCCAACTCAGGGAATCTGGGCTCGATGAAACAGAACTTGGTTGTTTAAGATGCCATGATAATAAGGAGACCATGTTATTATTTACCATAGATCCCTGTTATGGTAGCTTAAATTGAGATCCTTGTCAAAGAACTTAAAAGTTACTACCATAGCAAGGAAATCATGTTATGTACTTTGGATCCCTAGCATGGTAACTTAGTTTGAGCTCCTTAGCAAGAGCCCAGGAATGCAGCTGCTTGGGCACAGGATCTTTATGAAACTATCCTGAGGCCAATGGGGTCAGGATCCCTGCCGGCTGTGTCTGCAGGCGATGGCCACACATGCATCTCGGTTCTTGTGAAGGAGTTCAATTTAAGTTACCAGAGCAGGGATCTCTGGTAAAATATGGTTTTGTTATCTTGGTAACTTAAATTAGAACCCAGGCATACTTCAATCGGATGGTCGGATCACATGCGTGGGGCGCCAAGCACAGTGCAATGTGCCATCGAATCTGGGAAAAATATTGGACGTCTCCGCCGCCAGCTCCCACACGTGCGTGGTGTCGGAGGGGGGCCGTGTAGTATGCTTCGGACAAAATAGGGAGGGCCAGTGTGACGTTCCTGAAGATTTAGGACCGGTGCTGAGTGTGTCCGCCGGTCGTGACTTTACTTGTGCATTGCGAGCAGATATGCAGTTAGTTTGTTTTGGGAGCGGTGCCCCTGTGACGTCTGTGCCAGACGATCTGGGACGGGTTCAAGCAGTCTCCGCTGGGAGCGGCCACGCCTGCGTGGTGAAGGCAGATGGTGAGTTGGTATGTTTTGGCCAGAGCACAGAGGGCCAATGCTTTGTCCCAGCAGATTTGGGGCCAGTGTTGGCCGTCTCCACTGGTGGTTTTCACACATGTGCTATCAAGGCCGATGGTCGGCTGGTGTGTTTCGGAGGTGATGATGAGGGGCAGTGCCGTGTACCGACTGACCTGGGATCAGTTGTGGCAGTCTCAGCCGGGACGTTTCATACGTGCGCAATCAAGACAACCGGTCAACTGGTCTGTTTCTTTGTCGTGGTCGGTACATGTTTGCCCTATTTTATTGGTATTAAAACCCGTGAAGGAATATACAGGTTTATAAGTTTTAATGCTGTCCCAACCATGGAAAAGGTTTCGGGCGGAACAGAGAAGGGCAGTGCGACGTGCCATCAGATCTGGGTCCCGTTCTCTCCGCGTCCGCCGGCTTTTTCCACACTTGCGCAGTCCGGACGGATGGTCAGGCGGTATGCTTTGGAGACAACTCTGTAGGCATGTGTAACATGCCCAAAATGAGCTGACTCCGAACTTGCAACCCGCAAGGCACTGCAGAAAAGGTCTCTTTGAGAATTCCCGGGGTTTGTTTGGATTTGGGTCTGGGTTTCGAGGGTGCTCTTTGACACAGCTGCAAGCTATTGGTAAACTATGCGGCTCAGACATGGAATCCGTCCAAAGATGCCGCAGAACATGCATAAATTCAAAACGCTAGACTTTCAACCCTACACCCTAAGCCCTTGCGTCCACTGCACTTCCGTCGAGCTTGTGGTCCTTCGCAGGTTCTGTGCTAAGTGCTGTTTTCACAGGCAGCCTCCGGGATACCAATTGAGTCCTGCAAAGATGTCCTGCTAGACCTGTTTCTCATAAAGATTCTGTAGAAATGAGCTAAAGCCCCCATCATGATCGAAAAATCTTCTACTGTAGGGGCCTTATTATAGTAATTACCTACACTATTTTGGGGGTACGGGTCCCAAAACCCCATTCTACTTATTAAGGCCCCTACATGGGAGTTTCCGAAAACAGGGGGCCTAATATGGTACCCTAAAGAGTAGGATCCTTATCATAAGGACCCTCCAAAATAAGTATCGGAAACTCCCAAACCCTAAGCCCTAAACCCTATAGATCCCTTATAGGAACCCTTAAAGGAACCCTTACAGATCCCTTTAAAGGTACCCCTAAGTTTCTTAAAGGAACCCTTATTATAGTACCCTTATAGTAACCCTTCAAAGGGACCCTAAGGTACCCATTTTCTTGGTTGACTCAAGGTCTCCAGCGCTGGCGCGCCGCCAGCGCGAGCGTGGCCTCAAAGTCGTCCCAGGAGATGCCCAGCGACAGGACTGTCAGGGCCTTTTTAGGGTTTAGGGTTTAGGGTTTGGTGTTTAGGGTTTAGGGGTTTGGGGTTTAGGGTTTAGGGGCTTAGGGTTTAGGGTTTAGGGTTTGGGGTTCAGGGTTGAGGGTTCACGGTTTAGGGTTTGGGGTCAGGGCCTTGTGGAGCGGCTCCTTTAGGATCCAGAAGAAGTTTGTTTTTGTTTTAACCCTTCTTGAGCGGCTCTTATTGGAGTTTATGTCGTTTGTATAGGCTCCCAAAGGTTGTTTAGAGGGGTTTGAGAGGATGTAGTCAAGTTCAACAGGGTTCTCAGGGCCTTATTGAGGTCATTGGGGTGCGTCAGGGTTTCGGGGACTCTTTGAGGTGTTTGACGGGGGTGTAGGGATTAGGTGTTTTACTCGAGACTTTCAATTCAAGCTGGGTGTGATTCGTCTGTTGAATCACGAATTTGTGGGTCTAAGCGGGCTTGATTCAAGAACGTTTCTCGCATGGTTCAAGGCACAAGCCAGTACCGGACTGCATCGGTGTGTCTACACTTGTTTCAGTAAGGCTTTTGTAGGGCTTTCTCTTCGGGGTTTTATATGGGTTGAGGGTTTTGTATGGCTATTCTTTCTCGAAAACCAAGAGGCGGGTTCTATTCTAGGGTCTTATCGGATCTTATCAGTGTGTTCATAATGAAGGCCCGAAGCCAGGTTTTTCGTTTATAGTTTATAAGACAGACTCTGGGAATGCATATGGGCTTGTTCTAGTTCGTTGTTTTGAGGGTTTAGGGTTTGTGGTTGTGTATCGTGGGTGTGGGGTTCGGGGTTCACCGGCAACATGGGCGCCTAAGGCTTTATAGGTTTAAACCTGGATTGGGCGGGCTGTTTACGTTCGGAGCAGTACTTCTTTCCTGGCGGAGGACTCTTAAGCTCTGAGGGGTTGATGGGACTGAGTAAGTGGGGTTCAAAATGAGGTGAGCCTTTATTGGCAGCTCGGGGCCCTACCAAAAAAAGCTTGGGGTAGGTGAAGGGTATATCTTAAATTCGCGAAGGACCCCTAAGATGGTTCATGGTAACTATATTATTATATTATACATTCCATTTAGTTAAGGGATATCGGAAGGTCTGGGTAAGGAACCCCGAAGCTTGTAGACCAACCCTGAACCCTAAACTCTAAACGGAAAGGAACCCCGAACCCAGAGAGCCCAATACCCCTGAATTCAGGAATATAGCTGCTAGCTTACATCATAATATGAAGCCCCTAATGATTTAAGCTATATTCCTCAATTAAGGGGTATTGGGCTCTCTGGGAAGCTTCCTGAAGCCCCTAAACCCTAAATCCTAAGCCCTATACCCTAAACTCCAAACCTTGAACCCTGAACCCTATACCCTAAACTCTAAACCTTAAACCCTAAACCCTAAACTCCAAACCTTGAACCCTAAACCCTATACCCTAAACCCTAAACCTTAAACCCTATACCCTATACCCTAAACTCTAAACCTTAAACCCTAAACCCTAAACTCCAAACCTTGAACCCTAAACCCTATATATACCCTAAACTCTAAACCTTAAACCCTAGACCCTAAACTCCAAACCTTGAACCCTAAACCCTATATATACCCTCAACTCTAAACCTCAAACCCTAAACCCTAAACTCCAAACGGTAAGGAACCCGGACGCTTCCTGAAGCAGCGGCCAGGACAGCTGTGCGCCAGTGCTCAAGGCTTTGGCCACCTCCGAGGCGTTTTTTTTTGTTTTAAACGGCTCCCCGTACTATAGAAAAGTGGGGATCTGTAGGGTTTCTTTAAAGGGATCTGCAAGGGCTCTATAAGGGATCTATAGGGTTCAGGGGTTCAGGGTTTAGGGTTCATTAATGTAGGAAGCTGATTAAGTAACCTTGGGCCTTCGTTAGGGTTCCTTATATGAACCCTACTATTGGGGGGGTTATCGGGCCAGGGTTTCTTAATCAGGTTCCTACATTACTATAGGGTGGTGATGGGGCTTTATGGGGATTTGTGGCTAAGGCCTTGAGCGCTGTGTTACAAGCTGTGACAAAGCAGCATCTTGGGGCACTATATGCAGGGGTTCAGAAGTTCATCGGGCTGTTGTTTAAGGCTTTCAGGGCTATTCCAGAGGTTTGCATGGGTAACACTCTAAACCCTAAACCATCGGTTGAGAGTGTTAGAATGTTGAGATTCTGAGGTGTTCAGACCTGGTGCTTCTTCTGGGCCTTCCGAACCAGAATAACGTAGGAATATCATTAGCCCCAATATATTAGGATTCATAAAAGGAACCCGAATAAAGACGCAAGGTTTCTTAATCAGGTTCCTACATTACCCCAAAATCTGCCTAGCCCCCACCCTGAAACCCAAAGTCCAATGCTGTGTCGGGGTGTCAGAACACGGCGCACCGAATATGGGAGTTTCCGAAAATTCGGGGTGCCTCATTTTGGGGTCCTTATATTAAGGATTCTACTATTTGGGGTACTACATTAGGGTCCCCTAGTTTTCGGAAACTCCCATATAGACCCAGCCAGGCGGATCCAGATCAGAAGTTCAGGCTAAGGGTCCAGTCACTCCCTCTTCTACTCGAAGGATCATGGGACTTAGTAACTAAGGTTATAATTGGGGTAACTATACATATAACTACTTATAACCCCAATTAAGGTACTTATAACCTTACTTACTAAGTCCCATGATCCTCCAAGTAGATGACATTACTGCTGGCCTAAACCCTAAACCCTAGAACCCTAGACCCTAAACCCTAAACTCTACAGCACTCTTATCTAACCCTGTAGAACTCTCGTCCAACCCTACAAAGCCCCAAGAGATCCGCATGTACCAATCCAGCCTTCACGATTTGCTAAACAAACCTCAGAAGGAGCGGTTTAGGGTTTAGGGTTTAGGGTTTAGGGGGACCCCCTTTTTACAGGCTCCATTTGGGCTTCCCCTTACCCCACGAAGGATCCTCAGTACTTTCCTAAACCCAAGATCCTAAAACCCTGAACCCCCTAAACCCTAAACCCTAACCCCAAGGGTCCAGGTACCTAATAATCATATCTTCTCCCAAATACTAACACTACGATGCTAAAACCGAGTACGTACCTAATGACCGGGTCCTTTGGACCCTCAGGGTAAAACATAAGACACCCCGAAGGGTACGTACCCTAAACCCTAAACCCTTAAAGCCTAAACCCTAAACGCTGAACCCTAAACCCTATAAACCCTGAACCCTAAACCAGGCCTGTGGCTTGGGTCCCCAAGCCGCGAAAAGCGCCGAGTGCCAGGTGCCCCCCTGTCCTTCAGAAAGGTTCTTTTTTTAACTTTAAGGGTTCCCAAAAGGGCCCTATAAGGGTTCCATTTAGAAAGGGATCTATAAGGGTGTCAGGGTTCCTTTAACTTTAAGGGTTCCCAGATGGGCCGTAGTAGGGTTGAGGGTTTAGGTGTGAGGTGTTTTTGTGGTTTACGGTTCCTTTAGCTGGCGTCTATAAGGGTTCTACAAGCGATCTTCAGGGCGTGTTAGGGTCTATTTGTGAGGTTTAGGGGTTTAGGCGTTTACCCTATGCCTCCAGGGCCCTTATCATGGGGTCCTTAAGGGGTCTAGGGCCCTAACTATGAGGTCCTTGGACGGATAGGGTTTAGGGTTTAGATTTGGATTTCGGATATGCAGGGTTGGAATGTGGTAGCTCTGATCTGCGTATTGCTACGCTCTTTTGCTGTGCCGGCATATACTATGGTTTGGTCTAGTTGTAGGGTCCACCAACAGGCAGCAATTACCGAGCAATGAAGAGATGGTTTTAGACGGGCTTTGTACAACATGCGCTCAGTTTCCAAGACAGGCTGGTTCGCTTGGAATTAAAACCCCAATATATAGACTAGTATAACATATACAACATGTTCACTAAAACAGATACCGTAGACTGTTGTCGACATGTACTTGCTGGGCGAGTTATAATGCAGGGCTGTGCAATCTAGGGACTTGAAAGTTTTAAGGTTAAAGTAGGGCCCCCAAAAAGCACATAAGCAAAAATACAAAAATAAGGATAGGGATATCCCATATAAAACCCCTTATAATGAAGGCCAATAGGGTAGGGATATCCCCCATAAAAGGCTTAAGCTTCTGTGCTTTTTGGTGGTCCCCATAAAGGTTCCGGGACTTCGGACTGCGGGGTTTGGGGCTGCGGGCTTGCATCCACTGAAGCCTATGAACTCCAAATCTCCTGAAGCTTAAGGGTTTAGGGCTTGTAGGGTTTAGGGCTTGTAGGGTTTAGGATTTGTAGGGTTTAGGGCTTGTAGGGTTTAGGGCTTGTAGGGTTTAGGGCTTGTAGGGTTTAGGGTTTGTAGGGTTTAGGGTTTGTAGGGTTTAGGGTTTAGGGTTTGTAGGGTTTAGGGTTTAGGGTTTGTAGGGTTTAGGGTTTAGGGCTTGTAGGGTTTAGGGTTTGTAGGGTTTAGGGTTTGTAGGGTTTAGGGTTTAGGGTTTGTAGGGTTTAGGGTTTAGGGTTTGTAGGGTTTAGGGTTTAGGGCTTGTAGGGTTTAGGGTTTGTAGGGTTTAGGGTTTGTAGGGTTTAGGGTTTAGGGTTTGTAGGGTTTAGGGTTTAGGGTTTGTAGGGTTTAGGGTTTAGGGCTTGTAGGGTTTAGGGTTTGTAGGGTTTAGGGTTTGTAGGGTTTAGGGTTTAGGGTTTGTAGGGTTTAGGGTTTAGGGTTTGTAGGGTTTAGGGTTTGTAGGGTTTAGGATTTGTAGGGTTTAAGGTTTAGGGCTTGTAGGGTTTAGGGTTTGTAGGGTTTAGGATTTGTAGGGTTTAGTAGGGTTTAGGGAGGGTTTAGGGTTTGTAGGGTTTAGGTAGGGTTTAGGGTTTAGGGTTTGTAGGGTTTAGGATTTGTAGGGTTTAGGATTTGTAGGGTTTAGGGTTTAGGGCTTGTAGGGTTTAGGGTTTGTAGGGTTTAGGGTTTGTAGGGTTTAGGATTTGTAGGGTAGGGTTTAGGATTTGTAGGGTTTAGGATTTGTAGGGTTTAGGGTTTAGGGTTTGTAGGGTTTATGATTTGTAGGGTTTAGGGTTTGTAGGGTTTAGGATTTGTAGGGTTTAGGATTTGTAGGGTTTAGGGTTTAGGGTTTGTAGGGTTTATGATTTGTAGGGTTTAGGGTTTGTAGGGTTTAGGGTTTGTAGGGTTTAGGATTTGTAGGGTTTGTAGGGTTTAGGATTTGTAGGGTTTAGGATTTGTAGGGTTTAGGGTTTAGGGTTTGTAGGGTTTATGATTTGTAGGGTTTAGGGTTTGTAGGGTTTAGGATTTGTAGGGTTTAGGATTTGTATGGTTTAGGGGGTTTAGGGTTTGTAGGGTTTATGATTTGTAGGGTTTAGGGTTTGTAGGGTTTAGGATTTGTAGGGTTTAGGATTTGTAGGGTTTAGGGTTTAGGGTTTGTAGGGTTTAGGAATTGTAGGGTTTAGGGTTTGTAGGGTTTAGGGTTTGTAGGGTTTATGATTTGTAGGGTTTAGGGTTTAGGGTTTGTAGGGTTTAGGGTTAAGGGTTTTAGGGTTCAGCTACAGAAGCAAACGCCCTGGCACAACTATGGCAGAATGCGTCCAAGCTCTTGGCTTAGACCGCTAAACCCCTAAGACCCTGCACCCTAAGTCCTAGGCACGACACCCTCAAGTCCTACATTCAACATCCGCAATGCACCAAACGCACATGCCTCGATCTTTCTCGGCATACACCAATTAGGTTTATAGTACAGTTTGGGTGAGTATATACAGGGCTCCTTCTGAATAGTGGCGACTGCACCCCAAAATCCCGTTAAGAAGGTTTGCAACAAGCGTTGTCAAGCGCAAGCCCTTCGGCAAGTTTGAGCCCTGAAAAAAAGGACAGACTCAAACGGTCACCATAGCCGGCAACAAGAGCAAGTAGGTAAGTAGGTAGGCAGGCAGGCCGGGAAGCAGGTAGCCAGGCAGGTGGGTAGGTGAGTAAGTCAGTAAGTGGTATGCAAGCAAGTAAGTAAGTAAGTAAGTATCTAAGTACATAACCAAATAAAGAAGTAAGTAGACAGACCAACGCATGAATCTCCCTCTCCTTCTGTATAGACCTATATTATGCTTATGTACAGCTGTGTCTACATACATACGTACATACATACAGAAGTGAATAAAGACATATGAGTACATCTAGATGTATACATAAGTGGCTGTACGGCTGTTGAGCTATGGTTCACCGACATAGATATGAGACTCTCTTCTCCTTACCCTGAAACCCCTATGACAGTCCCTTAAAGTAAACCTTATCTTATGGTGCTTCCTTTTTGGAGTCCCTATAACTCTCCCCATGAAAGTCCCTTATAGTAGTTATAACCCTAAACCCTAAGCCATACCCTGAACCCTTTCATCCTCAAACCTAAACCCCTATAACTCCCTCTAAGCAGTCCCTACTTTAAGGAACATGAGACTTAGTAAGTAGGGTTATTATAATGAGGGTAACTATACTTACAACTACTTATCACCCCGATTAAGGTACTTATAGCCTCACTTACTAAGTCCCATGATCCTCCAAGTACTTTTTTGGGGCTATTCCCGAAAGCATCGCGAAGGGTTCTTCCGTGCGGAGCCCCGCAGATGAGTACAGAGATGACTACATAGATGACAGACATAGAATCAACTTACTTGACTCTATTATACCTTACTTGACTCTAGACTTGATACTTGACGGTAAATGAGTACATAGATGACAGACATAGAATCAACTTACTTGACTCTATACCTTACTTGACTCTACACTTGATACTTGACTCTAGATGACTATCTCTGTTCAAGCTCATAGCACTTGAGACTGACTTACTTACTTGACTCTGTGCTATCTCTATACTTACTTACTGACTTACTTACTTACTACTTCTACTTACTTTCTTACTACTTACTACTTACTGACTTACTTACTTGACTCTACTTACTTACTGACTCTACTTACTTACTTACTTATAACTGACTCTCTATGCCTCTATGACTTACTCTCTACATCTCGGTATCTAAATCTCTCTTCTAAAGCCGGGGGTGGCACCGTCGGCGTCCATCGGGAATGCAACCCTTCACAGGGATTCGCCTCCTTGGGCGTTCAAACGCGAGGTAAAGTTACACATTTTAGGCGCCCGGCGCAACCCTTCACAGGGATTCGCCTCCTCGGGCGTTCAAACGCGAGGTAAAGTTACACATTTTAGGGTTCCGGCGCAACCCTTCACAGGGATTCGCCTCCTCGGGCGTTCAAACGCGAGGTAAAGTTACACATTTTAGGCGCCCGGCGCAACCCTTCACAGGGATTCGCCTCCTCGGGCGTTCAAACGCGAGGTAAAGTTACACATTTTGCGGGCGCCGCGCAACCCTTCACAGGGTTTGGGCGCAGCTCAACTGCATTTTGCAACCCTTCACAGGGATTGGCATTTTGCAACCCTTCACAGGGATTGGCATGGTCGAGTGTTCGAACGCGAGGTAAAGTTGCATTTTTTGATGTGCATTGAGCTGAATTTTGCAACCCTTCACAGGGATTGGCGTGGTGGAGTGTTCGAACGCGAGGTAAAGTTGCAATTTTTGATGAGCATTGAGCTGAATTTTGCAACCCTTCACACGCGTTGTCGAGTGTTCGAACGCGAGGTAAAGTTACACATTTTGCGGTGCCCGCGGCACCCTTCACAGGGATTGGCTTGGTCGAGCGTTGAAACGCTAGGTAAAGTTGCACATTTTAAGTGCCCCGCGCAATCCATGAGAGGGATTTGCCTCTTATGAGCCCTCACGCTACGGGGATCTCGATTAAGCGTTCCCACACATAAAGCATAGAGTGAACTACATCGAGTCAAGTGCATGGTACATAGATGACTCCATGACTCTGTGACTTTATCTCACTATGACTGTATGACGCTATTTCACTGTAACTCTATGACTTTATGACTCATGACTCATGGACTCTATGGCTCTTGACTGTATGTGCCTCTCGAGGTCCAGGTCAGGCTATGAGCCCTCACGCTATGGGGATCTCGATTAAGCGTTCCCACACATAGAGCATAGAGTGAACTACATCGAGTCAAGTGCATGGTACATAGATGACTCCATGACTCCGTGACTCTATCTCACTATGACTCTATGACGCTATCTCACTGCAACTCTATGACTTTATGACTCATGACTCATGGACTCTATGACTCTTGACTGTGACTTTACGATCCTATACACTGGATCTATCACATAGCCCCACAATCTTCGCTGAGAGCCCTTTAAAGGAACCCCTTTGAGCAGTCCCCGGAAGGCCGGCGTTCGTGGCACGGAGGAATCTGGTGCCTCGCTCGTGCTGAGCAACGAGCTGCCACTGAGTGCAAAGACGTTTCTCTGTTTAGGGTTTAGCGTTCGAAGACGTTTTTGTATTGTCGTTTTGGGGGGGGCTTAGGGTTTAGGGTTTAACGTCTGGGGATGTTGCTGGGCGGCGGAAGAATTGTGTTTGACTTGTAAGGTTTCATTTGGATTTGGCGGGTTCGGGCAGGGTTCGACAGGGTTGAGAATATAGAGGTTTGTGACAGGGTTGTGCGGGCCCGACATAACTGGGGTTCTGACAGCGTCTATAGTCTATAAGGTTCGCGATGTTAAGGGGTTAAATGTGGGTTCTAAATGGGCGCAGAAAGGTTAACCCAAAGGGTCCTTTGTACTGTCATGGGGGATACTTCCCTAAATCGTATTAATAATTCCGAATATGGAGACCCTACATTCTACTACATCGATACACAGGACCCTTTGGGTAAATCAAGGGCCTGCCACAGGAGTTCAACAAGTTTATGGTCGAAGTGATTTGCAAGGAACCTACTGTCAAAGGGGAAAAGGAGGAACCTTCAATGGGGACCCTTACTCTATAATGGGCCACATAATGGGTATGTAATAGTTTTTTTAAGGGTATATACCTAGGGGTCCTTATTAAGGGTCCCTCATCTTACCCTTGGATACTGAGTTTGCGGAGTCTGAAACCCCAACGAAGCATTGAAACCATTGTACAGTTTTGTTCAGCTTGATGTGGGCCCTGAATTTTGTACCTAGGAGTACTACTTCCTTCGGGCCCCTTATTGTAAACACACGGCACTACACCCAAATGAGGTCAGACCCCTGCGATGTTTCACATGTGTCTCAGTTGCTTTATCGGTCCCTGGCCCGCCGGCACGAGCCTGAATGGCGTGCCAACAGAAATCAGGAATATAGGGGCCAAAATATTTACCAATACTATACAGGGGGTTCCTGATTATTGTTATTATAGTACGTATAATGGGCCCCACAACCCTGTTCTACTTTTTAAATCCCCTATATTATGCCCAGCATAGAGTCGAATCGGAGTGTTCAATTATGGGTTAAATTCCGTTGCTTGGACATGCATAAACCCCGCAAGAAACGGAACGCCGTAATCGTTATTCAAATCTACACCACCATAATCTAGAAATGCCATTTAGGCCTTGTAAGAACAGGTGGAACAAAAGCCCTTAACAATCGCTAAACCCGAAAGCCCAAACCATTGACCTTAAGCAAGCTCTGAGGCTAGACGCCTTCGCTCCGGTAAAGTTGCAGCTGAACCTTTACGGACGGCCTGAGATTACGCAGTGCAGGCATCCGAATCGGCGTGGAGGGTAGATGCTTTAAAGGGTCTAAGCATCCTACATGCTTTTCTGGTCCTAAGGTTGGTAGCTCAGAGATTTAAGGTTTGGGTCTTGAAGGCTTGACGTCTCAGGATTGGCATGCTGGGTGTAGGGTGTAGTGGATTGGGGGGTTAGGATTTGCGACGAATTAGTAGGAAGTTCTGCGGGGAAGAACCAAGCAATTACCTCTGTAGCCGTCTTAAGTCTTAAGCTACGAGTAAGCTTTATGCACGAAATTCAACTAACTGTGCCTGTTTCGTCCTTTCGAGATATCCATGATCCTTCAAGCAACATTGGAGTGACACCCATCGGCACTCATATGTCCCTCTGTATTGCGTGAAGGCCTCCAGAGAGACCAGTACCGCCCATTTCAGGAATAATTACTTATTATGACACTGAGAAGCTACTCAATTGAATGGCGTTTTAAACAAAAAACTAAGGAAGGGGTATCGGGTTCTGTGGCTGGCAGTGTAGCGCTTGTCCAGCTGTCCAGGCATCGACAATGTCAGATCAGACGCAGGAACATGGAAGCAGTCTTTTACCAGGTCTAGGGGTGACTTGTCCGCCTCCCTACAGCCAAAAGCCCTAAAGGCTTACATCTCAAACGCTGAAGGCAAGCCCCTAAACCATCAACATCCCTGAACCCTAAACTCCAACCTCTAAAGCACTCGTGGACTCTGATATCAGCCCCTCTCCTGAATGGGGCCCTAGTCTCACCAAATCGTTAGTAGTTGAGTAGTATTGACAACATATAAAGCCCCCTCCGAAGGCCTTGGGAACATTACATGCTTACCTGTGGCTTTAAGCCCTACAATTACAAAGTAGGAGGTTATCATCCCTTAATTGGACAGAAGGTGTAACCCTGTTTTGGGATCCCCTGGTAGGTTTCAGGGTTTGTGGGGTTCCCCAAGTCCGCACTTCGCCTGGAGACGTCAGGGCCTGGCAAGAGCTACGACTCGTTCACATCATTTCGCAGGGCGCCCTGCAAGAAATCACAAAGGCGGGGTCGGGGACTTTTTGGGATGTTGGAGGTTTAGGGAAAACCCAAACCCCAGGCTTTAGGGCTGCTAGGGCTTTTGGGGTTCAGGGTTCCGAGGCAGCGGAAAGATTCCGAAACGCCCTTGATTCTCAGCCCTATGTCCTCAAGTGGCTCCTCACATTCAATCATATTCAATCAGTGGGGGTTGCATACTGAAGGATGCAATTCAACAAAGACTCAATTCCGCATGCTAAGCAAGAGAATCGCGAGGAGATGTTGGGGTATGGTTTCATCATTATGATCCTAGTTGCAACCCGAAACCCGGAAACCTAAACTCTAGACGCGAAGCTACACATGTTTGCTGCTTTTGCGTTTTGGGGCTTCAGGGTTTCAGTGTTGGATGACCTCAGAGGTTCGGGTTTCGGGTTGCGAGCCCCGTTGATTTAAGCAGGCATGTCAGCAATACTGTAGGGTAAGATTTTATGTTTAGGGTTTTAGGCCTGTCCCTCAAGGTCCGAGTATCTGCATATGTTGATACAATTCTTCATTCCCCCACAACAAGGAATGTTAGGTCCAATAGTCTGAGGTCCTCGTTTTGCTGCGGCACTGCAACAGAAGGTGAGAGAAAGGGAGTCGCGCAAAGCTAAACTGTATGACAAAGGGTTTACACAAGGGATCCTGGTGAGTGCATATAGGTCTCCTTGTCAACATTGGTGAGTGCAAAAGTTGTGTGTTACACTGTGCAGGCTAGTAAGAAGTAGTAAGAAGTCTTGTTTTATCAAAATATGCTCGTAGAGTATGTGAACCCTGAGTGTGTGTGGCAACCCCCCACCAGGCCTACAACAGCCATCACGAGACGTAGCAAGCAGGTTGTTCCATGCTTCTGACATATTCCGAGACACGATGGGGGTTGGAGTTCGATTCAAGCTGAAACTAGCAGCTCACTTACCGTTACACTGGAGTTATATAGTTGTTCAGGGTTTAGTCTACATGTGTTTTTCGCACAGTTTTCTAAGGGAGGGCGGGCATGGGCGCGGTTTAGGGTTTAGGGGCATGGCCTGGAGATCGCGCCCCCGTCCTGTGCAGCAGCCATGGCTTCAAATTTCAAATCCCAGGAGTACACTGCGAAGGAGTTTCGCCAAGGGCAAAAGGGGGGACCCTTAATAAGGACCCCTAGGTATATACCCATAATATACCCATTATATAGCCCATTATAGGGTAGGGGTCCCCATTAAGGGTCCCTCCCTTTCCCCTTTGAGTTTCGCCACTGCCAGAGACCTGACGAAGTGCAGACGTTTCAGATCCGGGCTGCGGGTTGCTGTGCCGACTGGTCTTCGGGATGCAGTGCCGTGAATCCCAAATCCAAACGGGAAATGGCTTATACCACACCTAAATCCTAAGCCCTAAACCTTGCTTATTATGACAATAAGCTACTTACTCAGCCCCTTGAGCCTCCAAATACACCAAACTCCAAGTGCCAAAGCCTGCGAAACCCGAACCCCCCCGCAGATCCCCAGGCGCTGGCAGAACCTTTGTATCCCAAACCCCAAGTTAAGCTCTGCAAACCGTGCAGGGTTTAGGGTTTAGAGTTAAGTTTTTTTTGTGTTCAGAGCTTTAGAAAATGAATGCCTGGACTCCAAAAGTATGTAGAATAATAGCCTTTTAGAGGCTTTGGGCGATTATTTTACCTACTTTTGGGGGTTTAGGTTTGTAGTTCCTTTTTTTGGTTTAACCAATTCTATATTAGGGATCCTAAAAGGGAACCCCAAAAAGGAACTACAATGGAGACTATAGGTAGAGCTGTAGAAAATGAATGTAGCCCTTTGAAAAGCCCGGCATCCTGAGCCAGAAAACCCTGCAGCCCCGAAGGAACCCTCAGAAGAATTCGGGAAAATAAAAGTGAGGTTTAGGGTTTAGGGTTTGAGGGTTTAGGGTTTAGGGTTTACAGTGAACCCCAGAGAGTTGGAACATGGGTCTGGGATGATTTGTGCTAGGATTCGCTATGTTTTACCTCAAGGACATCAGGATAACGATGGTCCATCTTCCTAGCTTCTACTATACAGGTAACCTAACCTGCCTCAGCTCTAAATACTCTAAATCCCAAACCCTAAAACCTGCACTCTGAACCTTAAAGCTTAGGGCTTAAGGTTCCCAAGCCCTGAGCCCTTTTTCCTAGCGATATCCTCCGGAAGCACTTCTTGCCCTGGCTCTCAAAGAGGCCTTGCGGCACAGTCAGGACGTGGCCGGGTCCGTTAGGCAATTCCTTTAAGTGTTCAGGGTTTAGGGTGTAGGGCGGATTACCTCAACCCTGAATAACCTACCTTTTTGGGGGCTCTTTATGGTTTGATTGTATAAGTCCTTAAAAAGGTAGGTGATTCCGGGTTAAGGAATTTTAAGGTTTATTTGAGAGCTTGGGGATTGTGGCTTTATTTAAGGGCCTAGAGCCGGTCTATTTTCGGATTTGAGGCCTTTGGTGGTCTCGATTTCGGGATTTCAGGTTTTAGGATCTGCTGGTGTGTAGGATTCATGGTTTATGCGGCGTAATGCTTGGAGGTGCACCGTTAACCTCAAACCACCTGCTTTTTTCGGGCTTCTTCACAGTATTATATAAGATTTCCCTAAACTCGAAACCCCGTGCAGAGGGCGAGGACGGACGTACATATGCACTACCTTTAGGGTATCCCGGACCTCGAAGCCCTGCAACTCTAAACCTAAAGCCTTTGATCAACCCGTACATGAAGGCCACTGCTGGCTGTAGCCTTTCAAGTAACCCGTAAAGTAACCCTTCGGTGCCCCGCAAAGTAACCCTTGAACAGCCCTTAAAGCAACCCCTCAAGGAATCCTTTATTTGGGGTGTCAGCTTTCATTCAGATTTGGGAGTTTGCAGGGCTCAGGGTGTAAGGGTGAGGTTTAACGTGGTTGTAAGCAGAGTACGTCGTATCCGTGCTTGTGTTAACTCGGCCGCCAGAGGCACGACCCCAGACACCCCAAAGACCCCTACAAAGACACCAAAAGGCCTCAAGCCTTGCCTGGACCCTCCCAAAACCTTCCTTTTCAGGGTTCCTTATTATATGATTTTGTTTATACAGGTCCTTAAACAGGTAGGTACCAGTAGGCTCTACAGGGTTCCTGGTAAGCCCTATAAAATCATAGGCCCCTTCGCCCAGAAGCTTTCTTGGAGGCCCCATACTCAAAATTATCTGGCGGTGTGGGTCCCTGAGATCGCCTACTTAAAGGATCATGGGACTTACCAACTATGTTTATAAGAAAGATGCTATAAGCTACAAACGAGGTAGCTATACTTATGAGTACTTGTGGCCCCGATTCAGGCACATATAAGCGTACTAAGTCTAATAATCCTACAAGCATGTCTAGACTACTTACAGTCTCCATTGCAGTTCTTTTTTGATTAACCCGTTTTAAGGTTAGGATCCTATAATATAGTTTTTTGTTATCCAAAAAAAAGAACTACAATGGAGACTATATTTACTTCTGCAGATCGGTCGTGCCGGGGCCGGTCGCCTCTGGACCCTTAACAAGGCCGTGGTACGTCAATACCTTAGCGTTTAGGGTTTGGTATGGGTTTAGGGTTTAGGGTTTAGTATGGGTTTAGGGTTTAGGTGCCCGGTGGTTTGAACATCTTTCACTACTTTCCTAATGCGGCGGGAGTCAAGAGCGAGGAGGAAAGCACTCCGCTGCAGTACTCCGAGCTCCTTCAGCGCTTGACCGCCTATATCTCAACCTAAACCCTAAACCCCTTGACCCCTAAAGCCCTAAACCTTCAACCCTAAACCCTCAGCCCCGAGCAGGAGCGCATCGATGCCCTGACTCTGGACCTTGTGGGCTACACCCACGAGGCAGTTTCCGGATGTGGGCTGGGGTTGCTTCTGGCGATGAACAACGACACTACTACACATTTCCCCCGTATGTATACATGTATATATACACCTGTCTATCTATCATCTATCTGTCTATCTGTATATATATGTATGTATATACACATATTTGCATGATATGACATACTACGAATTGCATGTTTAGTCTTCCACGTAACATGTACATGTACGTTGTGCAATACAGACAGTGGTTTCCTGCGCCGGCATACAAAGGGATGCAGGCATGGTTGTTGTTCTATCTTGTAATGTCGTAGCGCAAAGAAATCTTATGCTCAGCATCAAACCAGGAATCGCCGGGTTTACTCTTTCGGCATTTATTGTCGCACTTAGGGTTTAGGGTTTCGAGCGTTTGTTTGGAGGGTCAGGGGTCCCGGCAAAAGGGTTGAACCGGGCTTAAGGGGCCCTGTTTCGGGATCTTTCGGGTGTACCTATCCTAACCAAGAGTGTCCGGAGCCATCTCTTGGGCATGTTTACCAACAGAGTGTTACAGCCCCATAGCGTCTACCATATTGTTCGGGGAATATCGGATTAGCAGCAGCTATAGCATGCTACCAGGGATGTACCGGAGTCTGACAGGACTCATGACACATAATTCCCTCAACTATCTCAGTAGCTGGGCTTTCAAGGTGTTTAGTACTCGTTCAGGGTTCGGGCGCCTTCGCCCCCAAGTCCTAAGCCGCAAAGACCTTGCCATTATAGGTTTTATTTGAGTCTGTATTCTTCTCTCATGATTGCACTTCATTTCTACTACAGCACCTGTTTGTAATCAAGATTTGCACATTATTCTTGTTATTGTTAGTGCTGTTGCTTATTTGACTTGTGTATTCAGTGTCCGGCTACGTATTGATGGTGTAAGAACTTGCTGGCTGCTGAAGTGTCTTTGAATCAGGCCGTGCGGCTGGTGGCCAAATTAATTAGTGATACCACTCGTTGAGAGTCCCTGTATATGTATAGCATATATACCTAGTAACCTGTAAACCTTTAACTCTTACCCATTTGGGGGTCAAAGTTTAAAGCCAACTGTAACCCCTTTGGGGGTTCCGCGGTTTCCGCTGGGGTGCTGGCAAGCAAGCAGGTGTTCTGCCGCGTCGCAAACTCTTCGGTTGGCCAGGCACGGTGCCGAAGCTCTACTTGGATGATCATGGGACTTCGTAAGGTTATAAGTACCATAACACGGGGGTTATAAGTCAATATAAGTACAGTTACCTTAGTTACAACCTAAGTTACTAAGTCCCAAGATCCTTTAAGTAAACCCTGAAGCCTCGAAGACCCATCTGAAGTCCTAAACCCCAGAAGCCCCAAAACCCTGAAGCCGTAAACCCCTAAATGCCAAACCAAACCACAAACCCCTCAAATCCTACATGTTTGCGAATCTTCTTTGTTGAGGCTGTGATACAGTGGCCGAATCGTTTGTAGTAGCATTCCCTTTGACTCAGAATCCTTATATGGTTTTCGAAGAACGCAAACTCTAGTGCAAAAGTAGGGCCCGCGTGTTGGTGCTTGGGCTTCAGGGTTCAAGCATGCTTTACAGTTTCGTCACGGTGTGGGAGCTCTTTCTTTGGAGCCTAGGTACTATAGAGGCCTGAATTGTCAGTGGTTCTATTCCGTACGGTTCCTGCTTATAAGTATACTTCAATTCTACATATACTAGAACCGTACACCGACGCCTTATCATCTTCACTAAGGCCCCTAAACCCTAGACCCTGAAGGCCTCATTAAAGAACCCTTTTTCGAATCCTTGAAACAACCCTAAAGGAACCTTATTCCGATGTTTGATTAAAGAAAACACTTGCCTAAAAGTTGGACACTCGCAGTTCAGCAGAGGAATCAGTGTTTGGGTTGAGGGCTTAGCAGGGAAGTCGTCAGGCTGACGTTAAGCTGAGGCTTCGGGTTTTAGGATTAGGGTTTGCCTAAACCCTAAACCCTAAACCCTAAACCCTAAACCCTGCTAGCTGAGGCTTCGAGTCGCTTGCAAAGTCGAGAAAGCCGAAACGCAACGGTCTGGGGCAGTCTTGGGCAAGTGCGAATACCAGAACCTACCCAAAACCACTTTTTCTGGAGGGCCTCTGCAGACTATCTGTATATCTATACATCTATATACCTATATATCTACATATCTCTATATCTCTATACCTCTATATCTCTATATCCCTATATCTCTATATGTCTATATCTCTATATCTCTATATGTCTATTTCTCTTGATATATATATATATATATATATATGCGTCTGTCAATCCGTCGAGCACCCAGGTGTTGGATATAGGCCGTAGGCCGCAAGCTCTTCCATCCGCAACCCACCTCAAACTCCTACAAGCATCATAGGAGGCCAAAAGGGGTTTCGGCCTCTGGGAGTTTAGTAGGGATTGGGGTTCCCATAATAGGGTTCATGTTAAGGAATCCCTACCCCAAGAATCTTAAACCCGCCTTTGGGCCTCCCATCAAAGCTTTCATTGTACCCTGTGCATCAGGCAATGCACAACTCTGAAACAGAAAGCCGAAACCCCAAAAAGGGCCTTGAAACAGTAACGAATATGCAAGCCCTGAAACAGAAACCCCTAACAGACACAACACCCTGAAACGGAAAAAGCAAAAACTAGGCTTGAATCAGACACCATATATCCCGAGTTAGCTGCAAAACAGAAGGCCTAAGCCAAGCTCAACCGTACGGCTCAGGGTTAAGGGTTCATCTCTGTATTTATACTGGTTTATGAGGGTCTACAAGGTTTATAAGGATATAGGTGTTCTTAGCTTTTATGGAAGCAGACACAGGCTGCACGCAGATGCATGCCCACTGGTCGAGAGCTCAGGTGGTTCAGAGTTGACAGTGAGGGGCTGGTCAGGATCAGACAGGATGCTCTACGTAAAGTCTCCATTGTAGTTTTTTTTGTTAACCCAAATCTCTATTATAGGATCCTAACCATAAAATTGGTTAACCAAAACAAGAAACGACAATGGAGACTATAGGTATGATTGTGGTTTTTGGATATTGCCCCAGAAGCTTTACAGTAGAGGGTGGGTGGAGGTCTGGGATCTGGGATGTGCTTGAGAGTTAGGGCTTTGTCTTGTTGGGTCAGGGTTGACGATAAGTGTTCAGGATTTTGGCTTGGTGAGTTTATGGCTTCGTGGAGCTGTTGGTGTCTAGGGTGCTTTGGGCTTTTCGATTCAGGGTCGCAGTGGCTGTTTCGGGCTAAGGTACTTACATGGTTCGGGGTTCCTGGTGATCTGGGTAGTGGTGTTCTGAGTTCTCACATCCTCAAGTCCTACACTAAACCCTAAACCCTACCTGTAGCCGAAAAGACCTATATACCTTTTTCAGGAACTATATATAGAAACCACAATAAGGAACCCTAAAAAGGTAGGTCTTTTCGGCTACAGGTACACCTTATACCCCTAAACCCTCTAAATCTCGGAAGACTTTGCCTTTGCCTCCTCCTCCTCCTCCTCCTCCTCTGCAGCGGCCTTGCTTGCGAGCGGTTTAGGGTTTTAGGAGTTTAGGGGTTTAAGGGTTTAGGGGTTTTTAGGAGTTAGGGGTTTAGGATTTCGGGTTTAGGGTTTTAGGGCTTTGGGCTTTAGGGTTTAGCGTTTAGAGTTATGTATCGCATAAAGTGGCCCTACGCCAGGTCCTTGGACCCTTATGATTATAAAGTAGTACAGTTAATTGTTTATCTTAACCTACCAAACCCTTCTTTTTTGTAGGATCCCTATAAACTCCATATTAGGGTTCATAATCAGAACCTAGGCTTCTATATTACCATTTTGGAAGGCCAGGATGGCCACCATGTCCGAGCCCACGCGAAGCCTCGCACCGGGGTCTCATCTTAGGGACCCAAAACGGACATAAGCATAAGCATGTTAGAGGGATATCCCTACCTTATTGGGTTTCTTTATAAGGGGGTCTATATGGGATATCCCTATCCTAATTTGGCTGATGTACGAGGGATCACCGTTGCAGTGTCACAGATGATTCATGGATTGGCTTACTGGGTTTGGGTGCTGTAGGTGGGTATAAGAAGCGTACGGGACTACACAAGGCAGTTTCATGGAACTGCCTGGGAAACTTTGACAAGCCCTGAGCCCGAAACTCCAAACCCAGGCAGTTGCCTCGCGCTTGTCATTGCTCTGAGCCAGATGTTGAAACTCGGATGCCTTGGTTTCAGGGTTTAAAGGTTTGAGTTCTATTTGGGTGGTTGTCAAAATTATGGTAGCTTTTTGGATCCCTATTGTAATACGGCACCTTTTATTTAGGGTACCCAAAAAGTGGCCATAATTTTTGACAACCACCCATTTGGTTCCATGCCGTTTTAAGGAAACTCAGCCATAGGGGTTATGAGTTGGAGCAACATCCCCTACAAGCCCGACCTGAACCCTGAAAATCCTACTTGTTTAAGGACTTATAAAAACAACATAATAAGGAGCTCTAAACAGATAGGTTCTTCAGGGTGAAGGTAGACCCCTGAACCCAAACCCCTGAACCCTTAACCCTAAACCCCTTTTTCTGCGCGCTTGCAACATCTTACAGAGTTTGCCCTTACTCCCTTTTGTTTTGGGTTCAGGTCCCTGCATAACACCCTTTCAACCCAAAAAAGGGGGCACCCTGTTTTATTCCTAGGTTACTCTTGGGTCCAGATTATTTTCTCGGAATTTAGCATCGGTAGCTCTTGAGGATCCTGGTTTAGGGTTTAGGGTTTAGGGGTTTAGGGGTTTGGGGTTTAGGGGTTTAGGGGGTTAGGGGTTTAGGGGTTTAGGGGTTTAGGGGTTTAGAGGTTTAGGGGCTTAGAGGTTTACGGTTTAGGGTTTAGGGGTTTAGGGGTTTGGGGTTTAGGGGTTTAGGGGGTTAGGGGTTTAGGGGTTTAGGGGGTTTAGAGGTTTAGGGGTTTAGAGGTTTACGGTTTAGGGTTTAGGGGTTTAGGGGTTTGGGGTTTAGGGGTTTAGGGGGTTAGGGGTTGCAAGCGGTAGCTTGCACGGAAGTGTAATGCCCAATGGAGACGAGTCACAGTCGAGTATGGCGAGAGGATGAGGGCCTACCGAAGGGGCCGAAGGATTCTCGCACCGAACTCTCTTTTGTGCCACTCGAAGCTGCGATTGTCAGGTTCTTTTGTACAAGAGCAGACAAGTGAATACTTGCATGACCCCCAGCCCGACAACCCAGCAGAAACCCCTTTTATGATTTCACATCTCCCGATTGTCCCTCCAACGGTGGGATTCCTTGCTCGCGTCGCTTTCTGGCCGACCGCATGAAGTCGTCCTCGACAATCTTCCAATGGTGTGACATACGGTAGTATAATTCCAGTTCTCTGGCATTGCCCACTTTTGTAAGCGCGTTCGCCAGCTGTGCTTCGGAATGAACCCATCGTACATGAAGATTGGTAGCCATCTGAGATTGCTTAATACTCAAGAGTTCTATATTTGATCGTTTTTCCTTGCCCTTGATCACCACAACCTCTGTAGCCAACTTGTCGTAGACGTTCCTTGAGTCCGTGATTAAGCAGCCCGTCACTCGTCGAGCCACAGCTTCATGTTCTCTTAAGTCCGAGATCCCGTAGAGCATCTCACTCCACTGGAACCTTGCAAAGAACAAAGCGTCCTCTCCGTTCACTGCCGCCTGAGTCTCAGCTGCGCCGGGACTCCGGCAAATACGATCTATCTTAGAGGAATGCCAAGCCACCGGAGAAATACCCCCAAGGTTTCCCTGAAGCAAACTCTCTGGGCCCATTCCCACAAAGATACCCTGTGTACTGCCCTGGTCCGGACGGTTGTCCGTCGCTGCGTCGACCCATGCGTACAGGGCCACTGGTTCGTCCTCGGCAAAGGCATGTATCAGCATCCGATGGTCCTTTCGGGCCTTGGTGTTCCAGAACAGCCGATTAGCCTTAGTGATGGTCTGGACCGTGCTCTGATTCACCTCGCTCAGCAGTAATGACACCTCAGCCGCGGTGTGTGGTGCCACTTGCTGGGCGTGCCAGCTCAAGCCTCCCAGTAAGGCTCTCAACTTACTCTTCTCTCTGTCTGTTGTCGCCGCGCAGCTCTCTTTTCTTCGCGAAGCACTCAAGGAGATCTCTGACATGCCGTCCAGATAGCTCGGCTGAGATAATTCAAAGCCGGTGGCCGTCTTTGTGATTTGCACACCACATTGAGTAAAACTATTCTTATCCCAGTCACCCCACTTAAACCGCTGTTGGATTTGTGAGATGATCTGCTGCCACTCGGTGTCCTCGGACTTGCCTCCAAACAAGAAGTCGTCCACATGGCCACACACCATTCCTCGGACTTTCCCTTCCTTTCGCCAGACCCAGGCGCAAGCATCTGACCAAAGTCTTTCTAACCCGAGGGAAGATAAAAACTCTGATACTGTACGGTACCACTCCAATGGCGCATCCACCAATCCGTAACAAGCTCTCTTCAGGCGAGTAATACTGCCACGAGGAATGTTCATGGCATCGCAAATCTCATCGCAAGGCACGCAGAATAGCTTTGTTGGGTACTCTCGTCCCTGCAAGAAAGCTCCAGATACATCTCCTTTAAAGACATCCCACTGTTTATTCGCCGCTAGTTGCAAGAAAAGTTGTCTGGTCTGTCGAGACATAACAGGTGCCGTAGTTTGCCGATGTTCATATCCCGGGTCTTGATACCCTAACAAAACTGCTCTGGCCTTTGCTTTGGATGAGCCGTCTTCGCGAACCTTCCACGTCAAGATCCATCTCATACCAATCGCCTGCTCGCGAGATGGTTTAAGATTGTCCGGGAGTGTCTCGAACGCCTCTGAAGCAATAAAGTTGCGAACTTCGATATGCTTGGCCTCCTTGAAGGCGGCTCGTTCAGCCTCATTCAAGTGTTTCTCCGAGACCTCCACGGCCTTTCGCTTGAGCGCGCCCACGAAGTAGTTCTGCAAGTTCCGGGTTGCTGCTTGCCAGCCTTTCTCGTTCTCTGGAAGGTCAATGCTGATCTCCACGGCGGCGCTGTCCTGCGCCCAGTAGGTGGCCTCCTCGGCCGACCACGCAGTTTCGGAGACCTCTTCCCACCACTTGGATCCGATGGGATCTCCGACGTGGGAACCCTGATTTTGGGCTCCTCGCCGCATGGCGAATGGTCTGCTGGGTTGTGATGGGGTGTCCTCCTGGTCATCTTCCATATCCTCTGCTGGCTCTGGCTCGGCACGCTTCCGACGCGCTCGATAGCGTGTGGGGGGAGCTTCCTCCTCCAAGTCTTGGGCACGACGCCACTCGGCTTCCGAAGGCCGCTCCGAGGATATGTCCTGATATTGGCTGCCTCCGATCTCTTCGGCAACCCTTGTGAACGTCCACGGAGTGGCCTGGCGTCCTTCCATCAAGGATTCCACGAGCTCCTCTCGTGGGGAAGCCCTCCTGAGCTGTTCCGGTGCACATTTTATGAGGCTCCGGCCTCGGACACACCAGATCGCGCTGCCGGGCCTCAGGTTGCCTGAGGCATCTCTCCGTGATTCCGTCGCCAAGACCCGAGCAGGGCCTAGGAAGGAACCATGCTTACTCCCCGGCTGCCTGCGACCCTGTCCACTGCTCTGCACGCGCCAGAAATATACTAGTTCCCCTGGTTCGTAATCGTAAGCAGGTTTGCTCCGGGAATTCTGGGCCCTGACCACACGCTGCTGTGTGACCCAATCCACAAGTGCCTTCTCGGCTTCCGCCCTGCGAGCCTGACTTCGTTGAAACTCTCCCGCGGCATTCTCTATCAAGAGGTCTGGAGGCAATTCATTGCCCACGAGTCGTCCTGTGGAGTCTGGGCTTTGGCCCAAAATGTGCTGCGCGGGTGAGAAGCCCCGAATCATCTCCCTTTGATTGAACACGCTCACGCCTAAGGACAACGCCTCTTCCGTCGTGGTATCCGGATCCCTAGCACAAATCTTACTCATCACTTCCTTGATCCCTTGAACCGCCTGCTCACACACTCCTATCTGGTGATGTGCCTCCCCGGGCACCAATTCCAAATGAATCCCCTGCTTGTCGCAAAAGTGCTCCAAAGCATGACTCCTAAACGGTCCCGCCGGATCAAGTCTCAGGACCCTGGGAAACCCAAAGTACTGACCCCAACCTTCTTGGAAGTACTCCAGGCACGAGGCGGCATTGGGGGTTTGCTTAGAACCTTTCGTCAACACCCTGGACACCCTGAACCTAGAACCCTCATCGATGATCATCAGGAATTGGGACACTTCCTTGGTTTTGGGGTGAGTCCAGTGTCCTACATCAGCCGACACCGTGCTCAGTTTCGGAGGCAGGGGTTCAAGAGTCGCCACTGGCCTACTGCCAACTCTTTGTTTCTCTAAGCACACCGAACACTTGAACTCCCGCGCCAGTTGCAACACTCTCTCGTTCGCTCCCCTCCTACGCAGTGCTTCCACTAAATGCTTTGTGCTGCTGTGCCCCGTTGCCGAGTGGAGGAGATACAGTTTTCGCTTGATCCTTTCTTCCTCCTGGTGGTCGTGGCGAGTGGTTCCTGGAGGGATGTCCTGTGCCGCCTGTGCTTGCTCCTTCCTGGGCGCCGGTTTCATGTTGAACCCTAGCTCTCTCAGCTCTCCTCTCTCTTTCTGGCTCAAACACTCTTCCTTCCTACTACTGTACCACGTGACTGTCACTCGGTCGCCCTTCCACGGGCAAGTCCCGTGCCAGGCCTGCGGTGGAAACGAGTGAACGCGGTGTCGTATCGGCACCACTCTTCCCTGAAGCGTAGAGCCGTCGTCGCGCTCCTGCTTCAGGGCGCCCGGACCGGCATAATCTTTGGGAGTTTCTTCCCATAACTCTCCGTCTTCGTAGCTCCCAAACCCGCAAACCCAGTTCTTGCTCTCAGGACTATTGAGGAGGTCTCGGTGCACAGGAGCATGAGCGTTTCGATTTATCACACACGCATTCCACGTCGTGCCCGGTGGCACGTGTTGTTGGAGGAACTTGTTCAGGAGCCTACTCGTTTCGGGAAGTTTGCGGGACATGTTGGTCAGGCCTTGTTGAGCCCCGTACGAGTACATACCTAGCACGACGCTTCGGGCCTCGGAACCTCTTAGGAATCTTCGGTGGCTCAAGGGAAGCTTGTCCAGGCGGGGAAGGAACTGCTCGATATCCTGGTACGTCACGGGGTTTTTACACAAGAGCCTTTGAGCCTCATCTTCACAAGTCCTAGCGAGTTCCTGGGACCAATCGCCTTCTTCAGACAAACCCTTGGCATCCCCGTCCGAAGAGCCCTGAAGGTCCCCTTCCGACGACCCCAAACATTTCCCACATGTGGGCTGGTAGCCAGGCAACTTGTGCACCTCACAGGCGCATTCGGTAGCTTGGCCGAACAAAATCGGCAGTTGGGACTTCCCTTGGCATTCCTCCAACAGCCCGTGGTGACTAAGTTCCTGGCACAGGACTTCCGCTGCTACTTTCACATATTCTCGTGTGTACGGCGTGTGTCCTACCGTGTCGCCTGTAGATTGCACTTGTCCATGCTTAGTTTGAGGGGCACATCGACATGGAAGCTCCAGTTTCTGGGATAACCTTGCGTGGCTCGTGAGAATTTGCCACCCTTGCTTAATCACGCGTCCTTTATCATCCCTCAGGTTCAGCCTACACCCATTAGACACCGCCGAATAAAGCCCAAAATGACCCTTCAATTTCTGAAACACCGGAAGTCTCCAAGCATGCGAATGGGCTGGAAGCGCAACCGTCGCATGGATCCCCAAGCGCATGCACTCATGAAACACACAACTGGCTCCGACAAACGCCCGGATGTCCTGCTGGCGCTTCTCTTGCAGGGCCTGTTGTTGTTTGGGGTTCTGGGCTCTAGTGTTCTGATAAGGTGAGAATGCGGAAGCTGGTGGAGTCATCCAAACGTTCTGCGGATTTTCAAGATGAAGCCGATCGATGATGAGCCGTACTCCTGCACTGGTGCGCAGGTCGCCCGCGTTCCATAATGAACACTGGCTGGCCGCCTGATCTGTTCCCACTATATCTCGAACCGCAGAGGACAGAAGACTAGATGAACTACCGGACACCTCCAGCAGCACGGGTCGCCTATCCCGACTTAAGGCCTCAAACACCTGAGGAATTCCATCCCAAGCCTGGCGTTCTAAACTCCTAGCCTTCCCAAGACTAAGCTTATGACCCTCTTCAGTCCTCTGAACCTCGGTGCGGCCCCCCAGCTGGCTACTCAGCTGGGCACTCATACTGACTCTCACGGGTTCATCTTCTTGCGCGGCTTCTCCTCCTTCATGTCGCGAACCTCCTCTTGCAAGGTGCTCACGGTCTTGACCAGCTGCTGGATCATCTGCTGCTGGCTCTCCATCAACTCCTTGATCATCATGTCGTGGCTCGAGGTCCCGCTGCTGGTGGCAGCACCTGCAGGTGGGCTCCCCGTAGCGGCAGCCTCGGGTGCCGGTTCGTCCAAGTGGTAGCCCTTCTTGGGTGGAGCCTCCGTCGCCGTCATCTTCACATCCGTGGCCTGGGATAGCCATGCTGCCAAGCGAATGAGGCGAGGGTCTGGATCGTCTGCTTCCACCGCTGTTTTGCGAACCCAGTCCACATACGACGGGTAGTTGTTCAACAGCTCGCCGTAGGTGATCTGGCTGTGACGGCCGAAGCCGACCACATCGCGGCTGGTGGCTTCCACTTGGCGATAGATCTCGTGTACTCCGCGGGTCGCCATCTGATCCACCGTCTCGTTGGGACTCACCTTGAGGCCCAAGTTGGTGACCAAGTAGTCCGCCAGGTCGCTTCGCTTCTTGCGGGCTTTGTTCAATTCCGTGATCTTCACCTTCAGGGGCGTCTTGGATTGGAGCTTCAGAATGGACGGCGAGTCCTCGCCGCGGATTTTCATGAGCTCCTCGAGACGAGCCACCAACTCGGTCTTGTTCCACTTGGTCGGCGGCGTCTCGCCGTACTCCTGGATCTTGCGCGTGAGCTCCAGCTTGGTCAACTTGGAGAGCGCCATGTCGATCGGAGCTAGGGCTGCTAGCAAGGAGAGGTCGGCAATCAAGTTTGTCGCGAGAGGAATGCTGCTGGTCCCCCGCGTGCGGTCTTCCACGGTTCTCGTGACACTCGGGAGATGTGAAATTACTACTAGCGGTAGCACCCAAACCCTCACTAGACCCTTTCCCCTGGGTTGTGGCCTGGGCGTCGCTACTGTCTACCCGGTTCCCTGAATCACACTGGTCCTCCACGTTTTCGGCAGGGTCCAAAAACGGGAGGTGCTGTCCCTAGACAGCGTCCTCTTCTTTGAGGAAGTCCTTCAATCCTGGCACAGCCTGTTTGGTAGGCTGAGAGTTCTTCAGCAAGTCTTCAAACAAAGGCAGCAACTGATGACCCGATGCAGATCGTTGCAACTGTACAAGCTTCCGATCATTGATGTTCCTAAACACAGCTACATCGCTACTGAAATCCACAATGGCTCCCAAACTTCGCAATGTTGCCACTGAGAACAAAATCGGACCATGGCCTTGGGAGATGGTGTGGATGTTCAACAGTCCTGGCTTTCCGTCGGCTTCGATGTTCATCTGTGTTGTGGAAATGCACTGGTTAGCACTGCTATTTCCAAAGGCAAACACCGGGCGGTTGTCCACATCGACTTTTGCGATTCCATCATAGCCCTTGACCTTCTGGTTCATCTTCATCAAGCACTCCACCGCCTGTACCGAAGCAACAGTCTTTGTTGCCCCGCCGTCTACCACGGCCATGCCACGGCTTACGGCCTCCTCCGTAGTGGGAGCCCCTGCCAGAAGCGCATCCTCCTGGACCACGGGCTCGTCGCTGTAGCACACGAAGGGGGCGTGCTCGCCCTTGGCCGTTGTCTTGCTAGCCGGTGGATCGGGGCAGTTGGCGGCTCTGTGGCCGACTTTTCCGCATGCCAAGCAAGTCATGTTGCTATCATCGCGCCCTTTTCCAGCGCTTTTGCCCTTTCCAGTCGAATTCTTGCCGTAGTACTGTCGGGACATCTTCACGAACTTCTGCTTGGCTCTGGCCTCCCGGAGCGTCTTCCGCGCTCCTTGGAGGATCGCCAGAGCCTCTTGGGCCTCGTGATTGGCCTCCTGGAAGGCCCAGAGACCTTCTTCATTCATCCCGCTTGCGATCAAACTGTCCTCATCGTACTCTTCGGTCTGGTCGTCCTCTTCGGACTCTCCCTCTTGTAGTTCGCCCCAGAAGCCGCTGCCCTTGGTCGAATTGTCTCGTCGCCGGAGGTCCTGTTCGGACCACTGATTTCTCAACTCCTGGGCGATCCTCTGCAGGGAGTAGTCCCCTCTCACTGCCGTGGTGATCAAGTTCCTCTGCTCAGCATCCAGTCCCGCGTCTTGTAGCAACAGCCACCCTTGGATGTAGTCCGGTAGCAGCTCTTCCAATCGCTCATTGGAGGCGGGATACTGCGTGCTAGGCCACGAACCTGAACTCCACCACGACGTTGGATTCCACTGATATCCCCATCCGGCATTCCAGGAGGTGTTCCACTCCTGGTAATTGGACCAGGCGTTCCAAGCCTCAGAATCTCGCTGATTCCCCGACTCGGACTGATCTTCATCTCCTTGGTCGCCTGCGCCCGGCTCACTCACGGGAGCCGCTGCCTGTGAAGACATCTCGGATCCGTAACTGTCTCGTCGTCCTCGGTTCCAGGATGGATTCTCGGTGCCGCGAGGTCGATCGCCTCCGGCGGTGGCGCCTTGGTGATGTGGGCGCACTCGATGGTAAGCCTGCTTGGCTCGTAGATACGTCTCACACTTCCTGGTGACATACTCCCCCATGGTCTCTCCCGCCTTGCGACGGCTCTGGCGGAAGTACCTCTGCAGGTAATCCGACAGCTCGCTGAGCTGCGGACGCCCCAAGCATGCCCTCAGGTGATCCAAGAGCACTTGGGTCCCAGTACTGTGCGACAGCCACTGTGGGTCCTTGCCTAGGATGAGACGTTTCGCCGATCCCTGCAGTTCCGAAGCCAGTCGAGGCCCATTCATGTATCTCTTGTGCCAAGGCGTGGTGGCCTCCCATAGGAGACACATCTCATAGTATTCTTGGAAGCCCGCTTGGCTTCCATTCCACTGCGGCACTCCATCCTTGCTCTTTGACACTTCCGCGGAAGCTGTTCCGCTCATTTCTCCAGCGGCCTCGTAGCAGCTGGAGCCGTTCTGTGATTGGCCCTGGATCTAGGAACCTTCCCCGGCCAACGGGAAGGCTCCGCTACCATGCAAGCGGTAGCTTGCACGGAAGTGTAATGCCCAATGGAGACGAGTCACAGTCGAGTATGGCGAGAGGATGAGGGCCTACCGAAGGGGCCGAAGGATTCTCGCACCGAACTCTCTTTTGTGCCACTCGAAGCTGCGATTGTCAGGTTCTTTTGTACAAGAGCAGACAAGTGAATACTTGCAGGGGTTTAGGGGTTTAGGGGTTTAGGGGTTTAGAGGTTTAGGGGTTTAGGGGTTTAGGGTTTCGGGGTTTAGGGTTTAGGGGTTTAGGGGTTTAGAGGTTTACGGTTTAGGGTTTAGGGTTTAGGGGTTTAGGGGTTAGGGGTTTCGGGGTTTAGGGGTTTAGGGGTTAGGGGTTAGGGGTTTAGGGTTTAGGGGTTTAGGGGTTTAGGGTTTAGGGGTTTGGGGGTTTAGGACTTAGGGCTTAGGGGTGTACGGTTTGGGGTTTAGGGTTCAGCGGTTTAGGGGCTTAGGGTTTATGAAGAACGAGATTTGTATCGGGTGGAATGTGTCTGAGAGACTGGCTTCTGTCAGGGTCGGAATAATTCGTGATAGTGTACCCTTATGGTCCCAATATGAGTTCTTCCATAACACGTCGTATACATACTCCCAAATCCAGTACCATGCTTGAATTCTTTTTGGACTTGTTCCATGAAGGAACCATTATGAAATAGAATAGACTTTTTCTCCCTGGTTGCTTCAAGGTCCGGTTATTATTCTTCCCGACTGCTCAGCATGTGTTTGATGCATTGGAGATTCGCGCGGCTAAGGGCGTTAAGATTTATGTTTCTCGGTGCTGGCGCGAAGTCGTCAACATCCAGGGTTTAGGGTTTAGGGGTGTGGGGTTTAGGGTTTAGGGGTTTAGGGTTTAGGGTTTAGGTGTCTTGTTATCCCACGGCCTCTTCGACTCCTCCTGCTTCTGAGCACGAGGCACTCTGCGGAGCGCATCAGGTTGCTTGATCCCAGAGCCTCCAAAACCCCTTAATTAAGCAATATACCTTAAATTATATTAAGGCTCCTAATGAAAATTTAAGGTATATTCCTTCGTTAAGGGGTTTTGGAGGCTCTGGGTGATTCCAGGGCCGAGGAACCTCGCTTGCGGGGGCGAGGCTCTGGGCTGCGGCCCGGCGGTCCAGCGAGTGGAGGAGGTACCCGACGCTTATAAGGTTAAGATGGGGCCATGCGTAACCCATCGCCTTTTGTGAAGCTCGCGCAGGCTGGCGAGCCTGGGGGCCGTCCAGAAAATGGGGTGGCCCAAAACCCAAAAGCCCTCTACAGCGAACCTGCTCAAGAACCCCATCGCGGGCGATTTCTGCCAGTTTGGCCCTGCCACAGAGCATTGCGCAGCTCGGGATCAAGTTGGGCCGAGTAGGCTTCAATCCTGCTTCGCGCAGTCGTGGCTCCGGTTTTTACAACTTTGTCGGGGACCGCGGTGGTCCCATCTTCTGTACGGCAGGGTCCTTCGTGGGGTCCTCTGAATCCCAACCCCTAAGCCCTAACCCTGAACCCCAAAACCTTAACTCTCTAACCCTAAACCCTGGGCCAAAACCCCAAACTCTAAGCCCTAAGCCTAAACCCTTACCCTAAACCCCACATAATAAGCCCCGTATGAGCGCACGCGACTTGGTATCCCGTCACCCCAACCCGGCCTGCTAGAGCATGCTGGCTTGGGTTCAAGGGGTTTGGTTTAGGGTGTACGGTTGAGGGTCTAGGTCTAGGTCAAGTAGAGTTTTGAGTTTGGGGTTTACAGTTTTCGATCCCATTCCCCACAGGGCTTCAAACTTTAGGTTGGAGGCCCCGGTAGTAATATCATAGCCCGGAACCCTGCTCTGAGTCCATAACCCTAAACCCTCAACCCTGAGTCTTTAATTAGGGTTTACCTAGAGTCTCCATTGTAGTTCCTTTTTTTTGTTAACCAGTTTTATGGTTAGGATCCTATAATAGAGATTTTGGTTAACCAAAAAGGGGACTACAATGGAGACTAGAGGTAGGGTTTAGGCCCGTTTACCGTGGTTCAGCACACTCGAAGCAGTGACCCTCATTCTGGATGCTCTAGACCGATAGTCATTACAACGTGCCCTGATTCTGTTTGCCGTTTACTCTAAGAGCCTGATTCAGAAACCCTTGGTCTTTATTGAATGTCTTTACCCCCCCCTCCAAGTCTTACCAACGCCGAACCTAAGGCTCCATGTGGTTCTACATGGCTTTATAGGTCGTATAGAAAGGGGCTCCTCTATTTTTTTATATATGTATATGTATATGTATATATATATATATATGTAAATGTACAGATAGCTGCTGTCAGGTCTAAGTATATATGCCATATAGCTACATGGAGCCCCAACCCCGAAACCCTACAGCCCTACAGAGCGCTTATAGAACTGTTATGGCAGCCCTCACATAGGCACATGGGATCCCTAGGGAGATCGAGGAACCACCATGACTTGATGCTGCCGGCAGCTGCACACAACATGCGCCTGCGACTGCGCAAGGCGCCGGCGCATGCTCAGAGTCAAACCTCAAAGGGCTACAAAGGGAGGGATGAAGGTTTAAAAGTTTTGGGTTTTGGGTTTTAGGGTTTACGGAAGGTAGGTAGGGTAGTCACAAATAGGAGTCCTTATATATGAGGGATCCTAAATCCTACCTACTTTCATCCCCACTTTTGATTCCCTGCAAAAAAATGAGTTTCATAAAATGACTTCTTAAGGTACATCAATACCATAAATCTACAAATACAGCCTTTCTTGAAGGACCGGTTTAGGGGTATTGGGATTGCGATTACAGTCTCTTTTCATGCAGGAGGTCTGCATTATTGTCGTCCCCAAAAGTCCAGCCAGGAGTCTAGCTAAAGGATCACGCGACCTAGTAAGAAGGGCCGTAAAGAAATTATACCATGATTACTTACAACCCCAGTTAAGGTACACTTTGTGACCCTACTGGTTCATTAAGAAACCCTCTGGAAAACCCTTTGTAAACCCCAAGCCAAAAAACAAAAACCCAAAGCGTAGCCATTTTGGAGTCCTAGTCGGTCCTGAGAACTCTAAGTTCTTGTAGATGCCTTGAAGGAGCCCTTCACGGTAAGGAGCCTTACTTGCTACCTGTAGTCTCCATTGTAGTTCCTTTTTTTGGGGTTAACCATTTGGTCAACCAAAAAACCCTAAACCCTAAACCCTAAACCCTAAACCCTAAACCATAAACCCTAAACCCTAAACCCTAAACTACAATGGGGACTATAGGTAGCATCATATACCCCAAAGCCTTATTCTAATTTTAAACAGGGAAGGAACCTAGGGAACCCTTTACAGTAAGGAGCCTTACTTGCTATGGTTGATGATATAAATCCTGCGTTACCTTAAGGACCCTAAACTATGGGAATTATGGTATATTCCTAATTATGGGTATTGCAGGATTTGTACCATCAACCGTATGTCCCATGGTCGGCGGGTTCCAGGGTCGGAGGACCGCGGCTCTCGGGTTTAGGATTGTTCGGTTTTTTGGTGGGGCGTTTAGGGTTGTGGGGGTTTCTAGGGTTGCTGGTGATCTCGGGCTTTTGAGTTTGTCAGGGTTTTTTGTTTGTGGTTTTTAGGGTTTAGGATTGGGGTTCAGGTTGTTGTGTGTGTGTGTGTGTTTTTTTGTTGTGTTAGCTCGGATTATGCAGATTTTGGGGCAGAGGAGACTAGAGGCCTGAATGGTTCAGAGTTTTTGGGTGGGGGTTAGGGGGGGGTTAGAGTTTTGGGTTTTGGGTGCGGGTTATTGTAGACTAGATTGCGTGAAGGATGCAGGGTTGTAAGTAAGGTAACTGTACCCGTATTTTTAATTAATCACTTACATGCCCAATTAGGGTACTCATAACCTTACTTACTAAGCCCAATGATCCCCCACATATGTAGGTTTAACGGCTTTACTCAAAGTTCAAAGGATCGTGGGACTTAGTAACTAGGGTTATAATTAGGGTAACTAGACTTATAATTACTTATAACCCCGATTAAGGTACTTTTAACCTTACTTACTAAGTCCCATGATCCTCCAAGTAGGTGTAATTCGGGTGACAAGGCCTCGTGACCAGCTCTTTGACTGTCACATTTGTTGAGTCATTCAGGGTCGAGGTAGGCTTTATAATGGCCCAGCACCCTTACATGATATTGTTCTACATACTCCTGGGGGCCAGTTAAGCCCTAGACCAGTAAACCCTAAGAGACCGTACTCTTGGGGCCCTGGTACTTGTAGGTGTTTAGATGGAGGGACTTCTGGCTTGATCCATTCTCAGCACGAGAACTCGTCAGTGGTGATGCTTTATGCTTAGAGGATCATGGGACTTAGTAAGTAGGTTATAATTGGGGTTATAAGTCCCCTAAGTGGGGTAATGCTAATTATAACCTACTTATAACCATACTTACTAAGTCCCATGATCCTCTAAGTGAGGACTGTTTTTGTCAGGGTGAGGGTTAGGAGGGCCCGGTTCGGGGTTTTCTGTTTGTAAGGTATTCTCAGACTTGCGAGTTTCCGAAAATGGGGGGTACCTTATGTAGGGGTCCCTATAATAAGGATCCTACTATTTGGGGTACGATATCAGGGTCCCCTATTTTAGGAAACTCCCACTTGTGAATGGCAGTACTGTGGGGTGCTAGGGTGGTCTGGCAACGGTGTCGCAAGGTCTCATCTGGGTTTACCAGAGAGCGCAAGTACAGACGGTCTTTACCTTGACCCCAAAAGTATGTAGAATAATGGCCCTTTATAGGATGTGGGCCATTATTTTACCTACTTTTGGGGGTCTAGGTAGAGGTCTTCAGGATCAGGACCCTGCTGCTCACGCTGTACGTCGCCTCAGGGTTCTGAAACTCCTATATGGGAGTTTCCGAAAAACAGGGGGTACCTTACTTGGGGTCCTTATAATAAGGGTCCTACTATTTAGGGTACTATATTAGGGTCCCCTCTCTTCTGAAACTCCTATATTGAGTTAATGGCGAAGTCTGTGTGGCGCTGAAGCTTCTCTAGAACTTCAATACAAATTTAAAGATACAAAGCCCCAAGCATGGCAGTGACAGCGGCCCCCAGCCGCGAACCGATTCCCTTAAGCTCTAAACTCTAAACCCAAGCTCTACTCAAAACCCTGAAACCCTGACACCCCGAACCCAATTTTTCAAACCCCGCATGTACCCTTCTGAAAACCGCTTGCAACAGCAACAAGAAAAGGAGCCAACCCTAAACCCTGAACCCTAAAACCCTAAAACCCTAAACCCTATATAAACCCTAAAACCCTTAAAAGGTAGGTCTCGCACGGTCCAGGTGAACCCTAAGCCCCTCGGCTCTGAATCCTAAGCTTCAGGCTACACACTGAACTCTGAATCCTAACCCCTAAGGTGAAAGCCAGAAAGTTGGAATATGATTATCCTAACCCTTCTATGGTAAATTTTAGGGTATCCTACCCTGAAACCATATTCCAACTTTCTGGAGTTCCCTTTAACCCCTAAACCTCTGGAGATCCTTATTTTGGAACCCTTTTTGAATCCCTCTGAAGGAACCTTAAACCCTACGCCCTACATCCCCTAAACCCTAAACCCTAAACCACTACACCCTAACCCCCCCCCCCCCCCCCCCCCTCGTTGGAGGATGCCGAGCTGTGCCAGCGGCTGAAGACTGAAGTTGAATCCGTCGAGGCAGGGTTGTTGAGTGTGGTACGGTTGATGATATCAGTCCTGCATTACCTTAAGGACCCTAAACTATGGGAATTATGGTACATTCCTTATTATGGGTAGTGCAGGATTTGTATCATCAACTGTATCCTTAAGGGCCCATGTCATTTCGGAGCCTAAATAATCACATATATTAATATTTTGGGTGCTCCTCATTACAAGTATACTATAAAGGGGCCCCAAGAACCCAATTCTAAATCCTAAGGCACCTAGATAACTCATATAGTATATACTTCGGCCTTACTGTAGTTCTGGTTTGGTATTTTAGGGCTCAAGCGTGCTACATGGGCACGTGCCCCTTAGGATATGTTGTGGTATAGTGTGTTGCGCTGCGCATTGCGTTGTTTTTTTTGTGGTGTTGGGTGTTGTTTCAATCGGCATCAGGGCATGGTTGACGAGCATTGAAGCGTTTAACATAACGGCTACACAGTCTACGTGATAACTCAGTCAATGTGCCTAAATTAGTTTAATCGTCTGCAAAAAACGAAAAGCGGATGACAGCCCACTAAGCCCGTTGCCCAGTCCAAGCCACGGTGCATGATAAAAAGCCCCAACCCACCACGTAGCCCTAAACCTAAACCCCTAAGCCCAACATCACTATGCAAGAAAGAAGGAGGGTGGCTGTATGCGCCACGTTTTGCGGCTTTTGTCAGGATTTAGAAATCGAGTCATGTTGTCTGGACGCGATCTGAGCAAGTTGTGTACCAACGAAGGACATGCAGGCAACTAGCACTAGGCAGGTATATGTGCCCAAGCTAGGCAGCATGACAAGTAAAGCGTATCGAGTTTGCTGTTTCCATTATTTTTACAAAACTGGTCCAGTGGTGTCTGCAAATCATGACTGCGGCTGACGAGCAAGGACTCAACGATCCGGTTCCGAGGGTCGTTGGCAGCACTTCGCAGGAGTACGAAGGTGAAATCGAAGTGGGCATGGCAGCATCAGAAGAGACAGCATGTGCCCGGTTCATTGCACAAATGGACATCGCAAGCCCGGAGGTGCTGAGAGTGATGCCGGCTGTTACTTTACAGCTCTTAGACATTATGTTTTATATGTTTCTTGGAATATGTCTCCAGGGGGTTAATAAGAATAGCATCTGTATTCTGGTTCTAACGGCGCGGCTAAGGTTAAGGCCTTCCAGCACTGCTTTCTAGCTTTGCGTGGCGCATATGGTGTTGACCTCCTTGCAATGAGTCAGCCGAGCGACACGATAGCAGCCTTTTGGAGCCATTCTTGGCACGGGCAGCGTTGGAAGAAAATTTTGACACTCATCACCATCTACAATGGTCGAGCAGCCATCGGGTTAGGCATGTTCATTGCCGTTGTGATGATGGTCTTATCCCTGGTCCTGGATTTACCTGGCTACGACCGGCACGACATGCGCGAAACAGACTGGTCGGCCTGGTCCTCATGGTCTGGATTTCTGGTCACCGCGCTCCTGATGATCTTTTGGCGGCCTCAAACGCGTGTTTTCCTCGACAGTACCTGCATCAGCCAAAGCAACGACGACTTGAAGGCCGCCGGTACCTCGATAGCTGAATGGATACGCTTGACAGGGACCCTCACAAGCGGGATTTCAGACTAGTTCTCCTTTGTGAACACTTTCAGGATTGGTATGATGCGCCTTGACACTTTTGGGGAGAACAGTCGACTATAGAGCTGAAATTTGAATCAACTCAGCAACTAAGGTATCATTAGTCTGGCTGGGCTGCTTCGACGGTCAGAGTCGATGCTCATTCTTTGGGATCCAACGTGGACTGAAACTTGATCATCTCCGTTGTTGTTAAGGCTGTTAAGGAATCTAAATTTTATAAGTTGCAATTATTGGAATCTCTGGTAAGTACACTTGTTTCCACATTATGGTAACATACAGTAAATTTCTTAACAATCCCAATCATTCTGTAGTTGGCTTTAGGCCTTTAATCATGTTGGTTGTTGTATGGTTTACAACCCATAAACTATGACGCCCAGTACTACCCTTATTCCCTTTTTGTAGTCCTAGGTTCCTTATAAAGTTACCCCAATACCAAAAAGAGAGGCCTTTTTATTCTTAGGTTACTGGGTATCCTCGACTATGATGCCCAGTACTACCCTTATTCCCTTTTTGTACTCCTAGGTTCCTTATATAAAGTTACCCCATACAAAAAAGGGAGCCTTGTTTTATTCCTAGGTTACTGGGCAGCCCAGATAAACATGGAAGTCTATAAGTCTTACCCAGAGGGTCCATAGACACCTTAGGGGTACTTAGAAATAATTCTTGATTTTTGGTTATTATAATCCCCAAGAAACAGCTAAAATTATAATTTTTGCCAGGGTTCTAAGTTCAGTATAGCAGAGGGTCCATAGACACTACCATTATGGAATTAGGTCCCAAAAGACCATCCCTATGATGGTTTTGGGGACCTAATTCCATAATGGTAGTGTATATGGACCCTCTGGGTTAGGAGGAGTTTACAAGCAAGGAGAGATTGTGGTGCTTGTTCGAGCTTGCGGCATTCTTGAAAAGCAGGGAGCGTGGAGCTGATCAGCGGAAGCTGACCATCACGCCAACTCTTCTAGGTCCGATGGTGGGGCTTAAACCCCTGAACCTTTCAATCCCTAAACCCTGAACCCCTAAACCATAAACCTCTAAACCCCCAAACCCGCTTATCCCTACCGACTCGTCCAGGTCCGCTCCAAATTGGAGCCTTCTTGACTGCCACCGCGGGTTCGCTTGTTTTCAGAGTGGCGCCTGCAGTGCGACCCTCCGTTTTCCTTCCAGAGGATTATTTCCTCAACACCCCTTTCCTTACCTCGCTTGCTCTCTTCTTGTTGGGCTATGTGCTTGCGGGCATCTTGCGACGCTATTTCCGAGACTTGGACACCATGAGGCGGCAACTGCTCTCCATGTCCTTTGATTCCGCTCTTTGTGCTTGTTGCACCAGAGGACATGCCGACGGCCTCCCGTGTGACAGGCCCATTTTGAAGCGATGTATGTTGACGTGGTTCGGTAGCTTGGAATCGTTTGAGAGCACTGTGAGATCGGAAGTTCTGGAGGTTTTGACGCAGGACCTTGAGGAAGTTTTCACCACAAGGGCCATGATCGCAGCATATACTCCAATCATGTGGGGTGTCATGGACTATGCCGTCACTGTTGCACGGGAAGAAGGACAATTCTGGTCCAATCTCCTGGCTACAATCGCGGGTGGATTCGCACTCTGGCTTGTGGCCATGCCATCGTTGAAGGGTTGGCTCGTGCTCGTATGCAAGCACGCACGGGCGAGGCCAGGTAGTTGGTGTCTCGAGGTCATGAAGAACCTAGGCGGAGCTTTGAGACACTTAGTTTTTTCCCCTTATCATGGTCCTTTTGAGGTATCCTTTCAGAAATACTTTTGGGAGCCCTTAGCTTTCAGTACACCCCAGGAACTCGCTGGTGGCATTGATCGTTCTCTCTCATTTGGTCTCCCTCTGGTTGTTAGGTGGCACTTTGGGAAGCCTTTATAATCTCCCTCTTGTGGTTCCTATAAAAGTATGTATTCATAAATGTAGTCTTAAGCGCCCCAACACTACAACGCAGGTTAGTTTGGACGTTCGCATATGGTCTCCAGCTTCCTCGGCCGGGACTTGCAGGAGTGTCCATTCTCGGTACATTGCTCCTTGGCTGTTTTCTTTCTGTGGGTCTTTGAATATTTGGGTTCTCTATCACATCCCATAAACCCTCGCACCCTATAAACCCCAAACCCTCAAACAGGGGTTAGAAGTCAGCCAAGGCTTCATGCCATTCTCTTTTGGTGCCTGGGCCTTGTCCACAAAGCCTTCCTCGCTCCAAAGCCCTAGGTGACTCATCCAGTCTAGGGGTTTCAGGATCACTCGGTTGATGATATAAATCCTGCATTACCCATAATAAGGCATATACCATAATTCCCATAGTTTAGAGCCCTTAAGGTAATGCAGGATTTATATCATCAACAGTCGGGTCAGAGGTTAGCTTAAGGGAGTAAGGTTTCGGGACCACGGCTTATAGGAATTATGGTTCTTTAGGGGTTTAAAATTAAGGTTCACGGTTTAAGGTTTATAGAGCTTATTAAGGTTTAAGCCTTAAACTTTTAACCCCATAAACCTTGATCCTTAAACCTTAATTTGTACCGTAACCGTAGCTGGAAACTTTTCTAATCAAAGACGGCAACCCGCCAGAAGGCGAGCCCGTAAGCGGCTTGCAGCGAGCCCGTAAGTGGCTTGCGGCGCTGTTGCCTGGCCCAGCCTGCAAGGCATTTTCCAGACGCAGTTACTGTTGTAGGGAAAACGGGGCCCCAAACCCTAAATCCTAAACCCTAAACCCTAAACCGTATAGGGTTTAATCTTTAAGGTTGATAATTAGGGTTTAAGGTTTAGGGATTCGGGTCTAGGGATTGTCCCTTTGGGAGCACACCGCGAAGCGGAAGCGAACCCATGACGGCCCTGGTCACTCGGTGAAAAGCCGTCGTGTGGGGATTTCGCAGGGGCTTGGGATTTAGGGTTTGGGGTGTTGGGTTTAGGCTTTAGGGTTTAGGGTTCCGCAGCCCCAGTTCGAGCAGTGTCCAGTCCAGCTCGCTACTTTGGTATCGGACATCATCCCCCCCACAGATTCCCACAACATTAAGAAAACATTTTACTTCTTTCAAACCGTAGCACGTGAATCCTAAATCTTACACCGAAAAACTAAAGCCTAAACCTTCAAGCCTAAACCCTAAGGCCCAAACCTTAAGATTCAAGCCCTAAGGCTGAAACCCTAAGGCCTAAATCCTAAGGTCTAAGCCCGAACGCCGAAACCCTACGGCCCAGAGACTAAACTACTCTAAGACTGAAACCTTATGGCCGAAGCTCGAAGGCCAAAACTTTAGGTCTAAACCCAGAGGCCCAAACCCTCAGGCCTAAATTCTACAGTAAAAGCCAGAAAGTTGGAATATGATTATCCTAAACCCTGTATGGTAAATTATAGGGTATCCTACCCTGAAACCATATTCCAACTTTCTGGAGTTCCCTTTAAGGCCTAAGGCCTGACCCTAAGGCTTAACCTTAGGGCCCAAACCCCAAGGCCTAAACCCTAAGGTTTAAACCCTAAGGCCTCTTATAAGGCCTAGAGCCCAAACCCTGAAGCCTAATCACCCAATTAAGGTACCTATAACCATACTTACTATGGCCCATGATCCTCCAACGAAGCCCCTGAGCCCGAAATCGCAAAAGCAGCAGAAGGCGGAGCTGTGGGTGAAGTTCCGGGATGAACTTGGAGGTTTGGGTTGGGTTTAGGGCCCTAAACCCTAAACCGAAGTTGAGGGCCTGAGGGTTCAGGAGTTTAGGGTCCATAGGCCCTTAGGGCCTTGGCGTTTTTTGGGGGCTTCAGGGTGTATTCGTACCGGGGTTTAGGGTGTTTCGGGGTTTCGGGGTTTTGGGGGGTGTCGGGCCGGAGAGTTTCGAGTTTCGGGCTTCAGGAATGGTATCACCATCATGGAACCAAGCCCCGGTTTAGGGTTGAGCATTCGGTATCATCACAGGGATATTCGCAATTTGGGACCGTGGTTGGGGGGGGGGGCAGGGAGGTTCAGTAGCGGGAGGAAAACTCTTGTTGCACAGTCCTCCCCCACGGCTTCCCAAACTTGAAGCCATTCGGAGGCACTACTATAGGGGCCTACAGAATTACCTACAGTAGAGGCCCAAAGGTTGGAACTACGTTAGTTCGAGCCTGATTGGTTGGGGTTTTGGGGTGTAAAGGTATACCGACTAGGAAGGGTTTGGAGCCTTTTTTAAACTTTAGGGCTTTAGGTTTAAAGGCATACGAATCAAGTGCCATGACCGTTTTTGTAGAAACAACGCAGATCCTCACAGCTAGCGGGTTTAGAGTTTAATGTAGGGTTTAGAGTTCAATGCAGGGTTCAGGTTTTGGGGTTGCTATAACGGTTTAGGGTTTATGGGGCGTGCAGGTCATCCTTGAAGATAGCGTCGTGCTGCCGCGGCAGGCAAGTCGGGGCTTCTGAAAAGTTTGAGGCCCCTACATATCATAGGAGGCCAAAAAGGGGTTTTAGCAGGGATTAGGGTTCCCATAATAGGGCTAAAGGAATCCCTACCCCAAGAATCTTAGACCCCCCTTTTGGCCCCCCATCATCATAGGTTTAGGGCTTGTAGGGCTTATATGGTTTGGGTTTTAGTCTAAACTCGACTATGGATCCCGGAGCCTAGTATAGAGGTCTGAGTGATGAGTAATCGTATCCCTGTAGGAGCTCTGTCATCATCATCACGGCCGCCATGTTCATCCCATCCGAAGACCTACCCAATGTGACCTTAACCCCTCCCTCAACCCTATCAGAACCCCGTCAGAATCCCTTTTGACAGGTCTACTTGTTGCCCAATTACTAGGTCCCTTGATCTGGACTTGAACCCGTGTCGACGCGGCAAAGACCGCCATAACACCCTTGCGGACCCCTCTTAACACACCCGTTGACAGCCTCTTATTCGAACGCTTGGTAGCTTCCGAAATCGTTGGATCCCCTCAGTAAAGTCGGAAGATAAGAGTTTACTTAAAGGGTCCTGGGACTTAGTAACTGGGCTCATAAATTAAGGCAGCTGTACTAATATCTACTTTTAACCCCAACTATGGGACATATAACCTCACTTACTAAGTCGTTTGGCTTCTGCAGAGGTGTCTTGTGAGTCTAGGATTTAGGATTTTGGTTGCGGGTCATGTTTGTGCTTATGAGATTCTGGTGAGGGCTTTGGCAGATTTTTGTCGGTGTTCTACGTTGATATTGGCTTATAAGGTTTTCATGCATTTAGGGTTTTGCGTTCAGGATTAAGAGCAACGAGATAATATCTTACAGTTTGGGCTTCGGGCCTTAAGGAAAAAGTTTTGGGCTCACGGTCTACTTCGGATTTTTCATGGTGAAATGAACCCGGGTTTCGAACATTAGCAGAGATCCTGCTAGACTGCTAGACCACTCAGAGGATGTAAAAGCGATAGCGGCTACCCAGGGGGTCCATATACACTACCATTATGGAATTGGGTCCCAAAGGACCACTTCTGGTTTGGGGCCCTAACTCCATAATGGGAGTATACATGGACCCTCTTGGTAGTGGCTAGATCACCCAAAATGGCATCCCATCCTGTCACTCCATGGCGTACTCTACGGCTTAATAAATAATTACCTGCACTATTCTGGTGGTTCCTTATCATGATTATAGTATAGCTGGCCCCAAACCCTATTCTAGCTACTAAGGCCCCTATATCAGGCAGGGTCATCTTTTCTCAAAGTTTCCAACTCTGGAACCTCTTGGGGTTGGCAGGCATCTTATAAGGGTTCCCTTCTGTGTTTTATAGGGGTTTTACCCGGGCTCCAAGGGCTCATATGTTGAGACTTTTGGGCCCAAAGACCACAATATATAAGGCTTTTGGGCTGTTTTGATCCGCGGGGGTTAGTTGGATGTATTAAAGATGTTTGCATGCATCGGGCTTTCTAAATCACGAGGGCTTAAACCTGAAGACTCCAAGCCCCAGAACTCTAGGACCCAGAGGCACCAAAGCCAGTATCAGTGAACCCGTAGTAGGGTTAAGGGTTTTAGGGTTCAGAGTTTATGGGTTTAGGGTTTTAGCAGTGCCAGCTAGAACGGTTTTAGGCTTTCGGTCTGGGGAGATACGGCCGTGAACTGAATCCTGAAAGCCTCAAACCTTAAACCGACAAATCTTCATTAAAGGCCGAAGCCTCGAAACCCTGAACTCAATAGACCCTACCTGTAGCCGAAAAGACCTGAAAAGCAAGAAGGCTTAAATCCGAAACCTTTGCTAGCTGGCCGAGTGCTCGCTGTTAGCCTTACTCCCTTGATTTTGCGTCGGCTTTAACCCTAAACCCTAAACCCCTAAACCCTAAACCCTAAACCCTTGTACTGTGGAGCCGCGATCCGAGTTCTAGGGTTTGCGGCTTCAGACTAGCCGAGGGTTCCGGGTTTAGGGTTTAGGGGTTTAGGGTTTAGGGGTTTAGGGTTTAGGGTTTAGGGTTTGGGAATCTGGGATCCAGGTTTAGCGCTTCAGTGTACTTGGAGGTTCATGGGTAGTTATAGGGGTTCCTCAAAGGGACCCTTTAAAGGGACCTATAGGGATTCTATAAGGGTATAGGGTCTACTTGGAGGTTCATGGGTAGTTATAAGTGGAGTTATAAGTTCCCTAATATGGGTTATAGTTATAGTTACCTTACTTATAACACCACTTACAACGACCCATGAGACTCCAAGTAAACCCTATACCCTTCTAGAATCCCTATAGATCCCTTTAAAGGGTCCCTTTGAGGAACCCCTATAACCACCCATGAACCTCCAAGTAGGGTTCGAGTTGCAGAAGGCGGCTAGAAACCAATCTTTGGGCACCCAGAGGTCTCCAAAAAACAAGATTCCTCAGTTGATGACCTTTGTTTCATATGGGGGCCTAAAAGATTGCCAATACTACCGCGGGGGTGCCTTTATACTAATCTACCACCATACCCTATTATTCTAATTACGAAGGCCCCCATAGTATGAGATACTACCCGTGATGCAGGAGCCTGTAGTTCTGAGGAAGCCTTCGAACCCTAATCCTGAACCCTCTAAAACGGAACCCCGAGATCCATAAGGGTTTAGGGTTTAGGGTTTAGGGTTTGGGTAGTTGTCAAAATTAAGGCCCCGTTTTGGGTACCATAAATATTCGGTGCCGTATTATAATAGGTACCCAAAAAAGGATCCTAATTTTGACAACCACCCATATGGCTGTTGGGGCTATTGTACCTGTGTGGGCGGCCCTCATGATGTAAACCTATCGAAGAACAACTGCCGCGACTACACGATCCGCAACCGGTTCCAGTCGGATTGAGCCGCTTCATGATTCTGTTCATCTTGTCTTCATGAAGCCTTCTCACGCAGCGTCAGCGCCCAGGGAAGTTGTGTCAGCTTTCTGCATTTGGAAATGTTTCTTGTATCCTACCAGGCCACAGCACCATAAGCCTTCAGGCTTGGTCGTTGCCAGCTTGATCTTCAAGTAGTTTGGTGTCGGGTTGTGGAAGTTGTGGGCTGGCGACGGCCGCAAAGTTCGCTGCCCTTTGAACTAGTGGTTGCACCTTGGGACCTGAAACTTGAGCAGAAAGCATAAGGCACAAATATTGAGCCGCTTTATACTGGTGTCAACGAACTTATCACGCGCCCGTACATTTATTGTTGGACTGGAGAACTTTCGGTTGGAAGCGACATGTGTCGAAGGAGATTTAGTCGATTACCACCGAAAATTGAAGGTTCAAGCATGTTGAGCGACTGCATCGCCCAAGTGCTGCAGAACTTAAGGTGTTCCGGCCCGAATTCGAAAGTCCACATGTTCCTTGACACTCCCATGGACATGCGTCTCTGAGCATTTAAGCAAGCCTTACACGATGGGCGTTAAGCATTGTGCTGCAAAGTCCGCGGGTACAGTGTTGTCGCAAATTCTGATTTTCAGTGACTCTGAGCCACGAGAGCTTTCAGCCGAATGCGTCAAGCAGACCACACACAATAAACGCAATCAGCACCGCAGATACACGGGCCGTGATCGTCGCCATAGGTGCAGCATGTTTCCCCAAGGTTGCGGCGCACTTATGACATCCATCTCCGTTTAACAATATGTTAAGTTCAATGTCTTTATTGCAACACCATCGGCTGAATTAACACTTCAATCCTGTTGCTGGTAGGTGCCAAACCTTCTCATTACCCTAAATCTAAAATCTAAAGCCTCAGCCGACCTCCTGAACCCTACAGAACCACATTCTGTGAAGAGTTTATGGTTAAAGGTCCCTCTTTATGAGTTCCAATTTCGTAACACAAGTCCTTCAAAAGGCAGGTTACCTCCGCCGCTGAATCCCGACCATCCCGTGGCCATCCTTGGTCACTGGTGTAAAAAAGGGGGTCGAAACAATTACTTAAAGGATCATGGGACTTAGTAACTAGGGTTATAACTAGGGTAACTATATTTATGACTACTTATAACCCCAAGTAAGGTACTTATAACCTTACTTACTAAGTCCCATGATCCTCCAAGTAGTCACCTTACTGCTCAGGGTCCCGTAAAGTGATAATAAGGAGCCCTAGAGTGCAACAACCTTCCGAAACCGTAATATTCCCTTGTATCGACTTTGCAGGTCTATCGAATGCTTCGACATCAGCTGCGGGAGGCCTTCAACGGTTTAGGCTCTGGCATATAGGACCCTTCAACCCGAAACACTTGAACCCTCATCCCTGCAATGAACCAGCTGGAAAAGAGCCCTTAACAAAAGACCAGGGAAATCCTAATCCGCACCATCCCGCCTTGTCAGGCCTTGCTTGACCAATGGCGTTTTGGGTTTAGGGCTTATATGGACCTTCACCCATCATACGGCTCCTCCCTAAACCACTATTCTGTGGATCTAAACCCCGAAGGGTATTCATGGGAGCATTCGTTTGTTCAGCATGCTTTTGCCTTTATGGCCTTAATTAATGTAGTCCCCATATAGGTCGTTCCTTTGGGCACAAGTATATACTAGATGATACATGGGCCCTTCGGCAGCGGACTCTTTATCTTGAGCCGAACAGACACCGAACACTCCTGACATAAGCAACACTCCGCAGGTTTTCGTGGTATCTTCAGTATGAGTATTATATATCGATGTAACATTGTTGTTTAGGAGTTTTGTAGCCTGTGGGATGTGACGGACAGGTTTGCGTGTGATTAGCCACAGAAGGCTTCGCAAGTAGGCTAGGTCTTAGAACCCTTTTGATTGGGCTTTTAGCCTCTAAGCCTCTAAGCAGTACTATCCGTATCGGCTTACACATTTCCCCGATGCTCCAAGTAATGCCGGGGGTTTATGCACATCTCTCGTGACATTGGACCTTTACGAGGAAGAACGCTCTCGAACGGCGCTCTCTTCCACTTGATTGCCGATCTTGAGTGGACCGAGCTCCAGTGGCGGTCGCTTAGGAGACTTTCGAGCAGGAGCGGGCGTCAGAATTGGCGGAGACCAGATCGTATGCTTCCCGTCACCACGAAGACTTCGCCGCACTCTATGTTTCTAAAGTGGCTCACGAATAAATTGCAGAAACCCTAAACCCTAAACCCTAAACCCCAAACCCCTAAACCCTAAACCCTAAACCCTAAACCCTAAACCGAAAGCAAAACAGTGGAGCCTTTTCCCAGACGGCGGAGGCCCTTGAAGCCCCCAAGAAGCAGACCGACTTCCTGAGCACCCCTGCTGCTTACCCTTGGTTAGTAGGGAATGAAGGAATGGGTACTATTATACTATATATTACTATCATTCCTTCATTCCCTACTAACCAAAGGTAAGGCTGTAGCTATTCAATCAGCCCCAAAGACCCAACAAAATGAAGCTCAAGTCTCTCAGCCCAAACGCCTGAGCTGCAGGGTTTAGGGTTCAGGGTCTCGGCACCCCCCCACATCCCACAGCGCGCAAACCTTTCAACCCAAAGCGCTGTTGTCTACAGGCGCCCGCCATCGAGGTGCGGGCGGCGAATCAAGTTCGCGGGCTTAAGGGGTTTTCCTTACTCATAAACCCCGACTTATAACTGCCCACAGCCTAAATCACTCGTTTTTGAGAGCTCCAGGGAGCGGTGAAGGGTTCCTCTAAGGGCTCTTTTCAGGATTACTACAAGGGTTTTTAAGGGTTACTATAAGTGCGGAAAGTCAGGACTGATGACTGCGACAGCGAAGTGTTTGCATGTATAGTGAAGCTCTTGTCTGCGTTGCTACTTCGGATCCAGGGGAAGGCTACGGAATCACATGCCCCCTTGGCCATGTAAAGCTATAGTAGCATACCACTGTACACAAAACCGAGAAGTGTACCGCACTGGCATAGCACGGAGATCACCATTTGTACATCACGATCTCAGACTGAAGCTTTTGGTTGCGTGCGAAAAAGATTGTTTTTAGAGTCAGGCTGCAATGGATGGACCTTTGTCATCATCTGCGGTAAGACCTGATCTTCAGGTTATGAGTTCCCAAGCTGGAGAAAGCGCTCCGCTGCAGAATGGGGTGGATGCTGGAGCTCCTCGAGTGGAAGGAGTGGAGGCGGAAACCGGAGCCCGAGGCTCGGGTCTGGCAGCTGCTGTCGGATCCGAACCCGGGCAAGATGCTGGACAGGGGGGAGGAAAGAGCAGTGAAGGTGCAGATCAGGCACGGTCTTTGTTGCCAGCTCCGACTTTGTCTGGAAATGGAGATGATCAAGATGGGGGACGTGTGGAGACCCCTGCTGCAGGAGTTGTCGTACAGGGATCAGAGACTCGCGCCGACATTGCAGGCCAAGCCGGCACAAGCGGAGGTGGATCAGCTGTTCGTGACTCTGAGTTGCGGGGTGGAGCGTCTTTCTATGATGGTAGTGGAGAAGGTTTCGCTGGAGACTACCACACGCCACGATCAACAAGGTCATTTGGACCAGGCGGTGGCGGAGCGAGACCAGTTTTTCAGGGTCACCTCCCAGGTTGGGTGACCCGCCTTGGAGAGTTCTTCAAGGCACCAGCGGTTCAGTGGCTACCGAGCCCCATACCGTCGCCTCCCAGGCCTCGCTTGTTGAACATGAACGTTGATGAGCATGCTGGTGGTACTTCTGGACTGCCAAGGCCAAGTGCTGGACCATGTGGAAGAGAAGGAGTTTTTAGGGTTTATAGTAATCCCGTAAACCCCAACCAGCACACACCGCCTAGCAGCAGCAGCATCCCAGCAGAGGCAATACAAGCAGAGGTGCAGAGACAGCTCGGAGGACTACTGGATAAGTTGCAGATCATGGAGGGAGAGAACATTCGGTTGAATGAACAGCTTGCGCAGGCCCACCGGCAACTTCAGGCACAACCACCTCGTGAAGCTGTAACAGTACCTGAGAGTGTGCAGGAGCCTCGAGTAGATCCCTCCTCTCAACAAGGACGCGTTTTCGAACCTCCAGGCGAGCCTTCTCGTGGGCATGAAGGGCGTCCAGATCCGTGGCGCGATCCGCTTGGAGCCCTGTGGGAAGAATTTCAATCCCGCAGAGTAGCCCCTCCACAAGAAGGACGACATGCACAACCACCTCAAGTAGAAGCCCCAAGTGCAGATCCCGCGAGAGAAAGTGCAGTAGAGGACCCTACGACTATGGCAATCTTGGACGCCCTAACGAAGAACTTGACCAGCCTCCAGGAATTGCAAGCCAAGTCACTACAGAGGGATGATTCGCCTGAGCAGGTCAAGTCCAACGTCACCAACCTCCCGATGCTACCGGGGCCGGAGGGCACGAACGCTGGCATCGTGTTCCAGGACTGGCTGGCGCAGGTAGCAGTGCCGATGCAAGACCTTTCTGCTGCTTCGGGTACTTGGTGGGCTGGTGTTCTAGGTCTTGTTCGTGAAGCCTATTCCAAATGGCTAGCAGCTACACCTCTTGAGCGACTTCAGCTTGAGCCTACTGGACACGAAGCATGGACGTCCGCTAGGTGGACCAGGATCAACTCGCGGGCGTGTTCGCTGATCCTTCAGAGCCTTGTGGAAGCAATCAGATTGGATCTGATTGCAAGAAGAGCGGTCCAAAGTGCACCCCTCATGCTTTTCAGGTTGCACACGTGCTACCAACCTGGAGGTGCCAATGAGCGCTCTGCGGTGCTCGGAAACCTTCAGAGCCCGACGCAGCCCACCACAGTGGACGACGCCTTGACATGGTTGCGGTCTTGGCCAAGATGGGTGCAGAGATGCAAGGATTTGAATATGATGGTTCCAGACGGGACGATCCTTGCGAAGGCCCTTACAACCGTGACGGCAAAGTTTGTTGCGGAGAACCAGGACACCCACTTCCGCACCCAATTGTTGAGGTCGAGCTTAAGGATAGACGGGCAGCCGGGACTCATGGACGTTGTGAAGTACCACCAGCACCTGCAGGCGGAAGTTGAATCGATGATTGCTGCGAGGGCTGCTTTACCCGTTCAGACACCTGCAATCAAGGCCATGACTACCTCGCCTTCCAGTCCTTCAGCTTCTTCGGCAAGTCCATCAAAGCCCCCGTGTAAATACTTCTTGAAGCAAGGAGGATGCCGACGGGGCCAGCGATGTCCATATACACACGATCTCAACAGTGTGAGCAAGGCCGAACGAGCGCGCAAATGTCTAGTATGTGGGAGTGAAGAGCACCGGCAAAAGGACTGCCCCACCAAGACACCCAAGCAAGGCGGGAGACCAAGCGCTGGAGCTGGGTTTCCGGCTCATGGTTCAGCCTCGCCTTCGAGTACCTCCCCAGCGAATGTTCCGAAGATCACCAGCGTTGAGCCTGAAGGGGAAAAATCGCCGAGTGTTTCAGCCCATGTGGTCGCGGGAGAACCTGTCTGGACCTTGGAGACTCTTCTGCAGGCAGCGGCGAAAGTGGCAGGGGCGCAGCCGCCCAATCCCAAAGCACCTTCAATGAATGTATTGGCGCTGAAGAGGACGGAGGCGGCTTCAGATGAGTTGGCCATGTTTGCTTTGGTTGATTCTGGAGCCACGCATGCTTTGAGGAGGGCCTCGTCCCAGGAGGAGTGGGAAGAGTCTGATCCGGTGACTGTGAACCTGGCGGGTGGTGAATCCATTAGCCTTCGCATGAATGCGGCCGGCACTATCCTGGTGCCCATCAATTCGATGACAGCGGCATCCTCAACTCTGCCAATCGTGCCCTTGGGTGCCCTGGTAAGTCAGCTGGGATATACGATGACTTGGGGAAAAACCAAGTGCAAGTTGGAAGGCAAGAATGGGGAAGTCATTGTTCTTCGCGTTCGTGACGGGTGTCCCGAAGTTACGGAGCAGGAAGCCTTGAAGCTGATCTCCCAGTTGGAAGATGCAAGACTGGAAGAGCTACGGGAGAACACGAAAGATACCCGGACCAAGGTGAAGGCAGCTGCCCTTGCGATGGAGCGAACATGGTTCGACTATTTGCTCTCCTACATTGATGGAGGGTTGTCGTCCCAGGCGTTGAAGGCGGTGGAGAGCGCGCCCTTCCTTCAAGAAGTTCCGCGTGAATGCAAGGCTGGTCTGGTGGATGCAGTGCCGGAGGCCAATGGGTGGCAAGCCTTGAAAGGGTTGGAGCACCTGAACAGGAAAACTCGAAAGCGGTTATGGGCTTCGGACAAGTGGCTTGTTCATCTGTACGCAGGAAAGGCAGATCGACGAGAGTTTCGGCACTTGGAGGGCCACGGGTACACGATTCTGGAGCTGGACATTGAGAGGGGCATAACTCATGATGTTTTGAGGGCGAGTACCTGGAGAGCGTTGGAGTGGGGAGCCAGGATGGGAAAGATCGGGGCGATTGTTGGAGGACCGCCTCAGAGTACCTTCATGATTTCGCGCCACGTCGTGGGTGGCCCGGAACCGGTCCGCTCCAATGAGTTTCTGTTTGGAAATTGGCCAGGACAATCCGACAGTGACCTCTTCAAGGTGAACCGGGAGACGCAGCTCATCACGAGAATGATCTACCTTCATGCCCTCGCGACGGCAGGAAGGCTGCGAGCTCCGCACGACCCCACCGTGAGCAAGGAGGTTGCTTTTCTTCTTGAGCACCCTCGGGATCCGCGTGGATATTTGAAGTTTCAGGATCCGTTGTACCCGGATGTTGTGAGCTTGTGGAGGACTTCGTTGTGGTCAGAGTACGCAATGGAAGCGGGGCTACAAGCCTACAGCTTCGACATGGCGGCTTTGGGGAAAGCGTTCACTAGGCATACTACAGTGGGGACCAATATCTACCACTTCGACACCTGGATGGGCTTCGCCTACGGTGGCATTCAGATGGACCTCCTCCAGTAAGAGCTCCAGGGTGTGTTTGGCCACAGGAGTTCTACGAGCACCTGGTCATTGTGCTCCGGGACTGGGGAAAGATTCCGAGAATGTTGAAAATGAGCGCAGAGCAGTGGCGAGACCATGTACGACGAGGGCATCTTCCGTTTCGCGCCGACTGCACAGTCTGCGTCCAAGCCGGGGGCACAGGGCGCCGGCATTCCAGGGTCGAACACCCGTCGGCGTTTGTGCTTTCAGCCGACCTGTCAGGTGCAGTCAAGGTCGGCGGTGTGGACCCTGATGGCAGAGGAGCTTTTCCGCGGCAGTTCAAGTACATCTTTGCCGCGAAGCTACGAGTTCCTAAGTCCTTCGTGGAAGACGGCCGGGGCGTGTGGCTCGATTACGACCCTGGCGAGATGAGCAAGGAAGACTACGAGGAAAAGGACGACGGGCTGGCCCCAGCAAGTGGAGGAGAAAGGGACCCAGGAGGAGAAGATCCGCGTGAAAAAGAAGGTGAGGATATAGAGCCAGAGCTTAAAGAGGTGCCTAGGCGAGATCCCGAGGAGGACAGTGACCTGGGTGGCCCGGAGCTGGTGAACCTCATCTTTGCGTGTGGGTTGAAAGATGATAAAGCCCCTACGGTTCTTGAAGCGGTCCAGGATGTGATCCTCTACTGCAGGGCGCTGAATATACCAGTGCTGCGTTTCCATGCCGATCGGGGCATGGAATTCAGGGCCAGGGCAACTCGCCAATGGCTAAAGGGCGAGGGGATTCGAGTGACTACGTCAGAAGCAGGTGTCCACCAGACGAATGGCGCAGCAGAGTCAACGATTCGATGGCTGAAGCAGAGGGCGAGAGCGCTACTACTATCAGCAGGACTCCCTCAACGTTTGTGGCCTTCCGCAATCAGCGTGGCAGCCTCTATGCAGCGAGGAGATGTTCTCGGCTTTGAACCAAAGCTCGCTGCCCCGTATGGCTCTAAAGTGTTGGTTCGCAAGCGTCATTTGGATGGACCAAAGCTTGATGACCTTGCGCCAAGGTGGCTGTCTGGAGTCTATGTGGGTTTGTCCGACAGTCTCAGCAAAGGCCACTTGGTGTATGTTAGTGATGGAGAAGGAGAACGCTTTGTTCACACTTTACATGTTCGAGCGGGCTTACATGATCCAGGGCCACCTGAAGAAGAAGTTCAAGCAGATCTACCTGGACCCCCCGAACGGCGAGTGCGTGGAAAGGCGTCTGGGTCTGGTGATGTGGTTGCAGTGTCCAAGGCTCAGGTGTTCGATGAGGGCGAGTTCCAGCAAAGGGCGGAGGTGCTGTTGCAGAGCTGGAACCTGGAAGCAGCAGAGTGCTTGGTCCGGGATGTTGCGCGACTACTACCAGAAGATGAGCGTGTGTATGGGATGTTTCGCCATGGTGGACGAATTGGAGTCACGAAGTCCACTGTGGAGCGACCCTGGTTCGCCATGCTGCTGAACAAGGTGATGCAAGATAGAGCGTCGGATGCGGAATATGCGGCGATCTTTGTGTCCATGAATAATGAGCGCGAAGTACACATTGACCGCAACAATGCTCTCGGCGCCATGAATCATTTGCTCCCAATCAGTATGCCGAGGCGAGGGGGTGAACTTTGGATGGAGTTGAGAGATGGAGATGTGGTCTCTGGAAAGGTTATTGAGTTGCTGTCCGGAGAAGGCCGTGCACGATATGGTTGCGCATTTCCACTTCAAGAAGGGCGAGTATTCTCGTTCGACCCCCACCGACGTCATGCAGTACTACCATGGAAAGGGGAGCGAATCGTGATCGTCGGGTACACCCCGGCACTCCTGGCTTCAGTACCGAGACTGGACCGAGAGATGTTGTGGGCGTTGGATTTCCCGTTGCCGCTTGAGGATGATGAGGCCCCGGCTGAGGTTTACATCAATGCATTGTCGGTGTCTTCGGTGAGACCTGTAGCTAAAGGGATTGAAGCTGAAGCCGTTCCACTTCGAGGAGGAGGTGGCAGGAAACGATACCTACCTCTGATGGCGAGTACCTGTTCAAGTGTGATTGGTCCATTGCCAAAAGGGAACTTCAGGCTTCTGAGTCCTCTACGTCGTCGCAAGCTTGCAATGTGAGTGAAAGTGACCCGATTCCCGGTGAAGATTGGGAGGATTGGGAAATGCATCTGGTGCTGGACAATGAATCTACAGCTACAGCAACGCTATCTTCCAGTGATGATGTTCGGCCCTCCATCAAGAAAGCAGAGGTCACCTACACCGATGGCATTGAGGAGATCTTGGATGCTTTGAGTTCTCCGGTGTCAGTGGTTTATACCGTGAATCCGAAGGAGGTAGCGGCTGTGTTTGAGAAGTGGATCCCGGCGTTGCAGAAGGAGGTGAACACGTTAGACCACGCTGTTGATAAAGTTATGGGAGACGATCCTCAAGTTCGGGAAGACCTAAGCTCCGGAAGGGGACAGTTGATCCCGATGAAGGTGGTTTATACCATCAAGCCCCCAGATCCTCCGGCCGAGGAGGAGCAGCCCACGGAGTTCTTCAAGCGCAAATCGCGCATTGTGATCTGTGGGAATATGGCTTCGCATTGCCCATCGGAGGTGTTTGCTAGCACCGCTCCGGCAGAAGTGGTTCGGGCCGCCATCGCTCTGGCAAGGTTCTTTAATTGGAATCTCGGGGCCATCGACATCGTTGCTGCGTTTTTGCAGACTCCCCTGCGGGCAGTGAAGGGCGCACCCTTGGTGTATGGGGTTCCTCCAAAAATCCTTGTGAGAGCGGGATTGGTTCGACCAGGCGAGTTGTGGAAGTTAACGCATGCAGTCTACGGCCTACAAGAAAGTCCGAAGCTATGGGGAGCCTACAGGGACGATTTGCTGGCCCAAATCCAGTTGGTGTTTGACGGCAAGCGTGTGACGCTTATGCAGGGCCGAGTTGAACCTTCGTGGTGGTCTGTGCTACAGGATGGCTCGGTTCTGATCGGGATCCTCGTTGTCTATGTTGACGACCTGCTCCTGTGCGGGCGAACAGAGCTGATCAAAGAGCTAGCAGCAGCAATAAAGGCTGTTTGGAAAACCAGCCCTCTTCAGTTGGCGACTGAGGGTGAGATCCGTTTTTTGGGAATCGAGATCTCCTTTACAAGCCAGGGCTTTGCGCTCACGCAACGGGCATACATTGAGGAGCTTCTCCGCATCCATGAAATGACATCAAGGCGGAGAGATTTGGTGCCTGTTGCCAAGGAGGCTGCGAGTTTTGTGGCGACAGACGACGAGGGCCCTGCAAACGAGGGTGAAGTACGAGCTGCTCAACAGATTGCTGGCGAACTACTGTGGATTAGCCAAAGAACCCGACCAGACATCGCATATGTGTGCTCGCTGATCGGCTCACTAGCAACGCGGGCTCCGAGGCGCGCTGTTGAGATCGGGGAGAAGACTCTGGGCTATCTTCAACGGACCATTGGCCGACAGTTGCTGTACGAGAGCTGTGTTCCCTACCTGACTGGGTTTGTAGACGCGTCGTTTGCACCGGATGCCAGCAGATCCCACACTGGTTGGATTGTGCTCTTGGCCGGGAATGTGATTGCTTGGAGATCGTCGAGACAGTCGTGCATTAGTCTGAGCACAGCGGAAGCAGAGCTTGAGGCAGCAGTGGAAGGGTTGGTGGCTTTGCAAGGGATTCAGGCCTTGCTGCACGATATCGGAGTTGTTTCCTTGCAGCTCCAGATGCACTCCGACAGCACTTCGGCTTTGGCAATCGCGAAAGGATCATGTAGCTGGAGGACGAGGCATTTGCGCCTAAAGAGTTCTTGGGTGAGCGAGCTGATTGCCAAGGGGATTGTGGAGTTTAACCATTGCAGTGGGGAAGTTCAACCAGCTGATCTCCTGACGAAACCACTTTCTTCAGCGCGAATGAGAGCGCTATGTGGCCTCATTGGCTTGATTGAGAATCAAGAGCTACAAGCAGGTGATGGTCAGCGAGAACTTCCAGGTGATGGTAGCAGAAGCAGTCAGGCGAGCAGCAGCAGCAACAATCAAGCAAGCAGCAGCAGCATTCACACCCCTAGTCCACTCCCTAAGGTTTTAGTCGCATTGCTGGTGCTGGCGCAAGCAGTTTCTGGTGAGCGTGTAACTGAGGAACAAGGAGTGGTTGTCTATGGGAGTGGCGTGTCAGTTGACTATGGCTTGCTTACTTGGGTGCTCTTGTGGCTGCTGGTGCTACTGGGTGTTGTGTCGTGGGAAGCTCTGAAGTGGATTGCGTGGACTGTCTACGATAGGGCGTCTCCTGGATCAAGTGCCAGACGCTTGAGGAGGCTACAGCGACTCAGAGATGCTACTTCTGAGGCTATTCAGAGGGAGGTTGCTGTAAGGCTCGAAACAAGGCCAGAAAGGCGTGCTCAGGATGCCCGCCGCACACCTGCTGAGCAACAAGCGCGGAGTCTTATCGACCGACCTCAGCCTCCACGAGCTGAGCCGAAGAGTGCTCCGGATCCGAATGCCGAAGAGAGGATGCGGCTACTACGACGGCTGGCGCAAGGGACCAAAGAGCAGGTTGATGCATCTGTTCAAACGGCAGCGTTTTCGCCAGTGCAAGCTCCCGGTACCAGAGTGATACTACGCTACGTACATGAACCTCCAGAAGAAGTGTTTGTGGTGCCGGACAATGAGTGCTTCCACGTCTACGGTGACTGTCATGCGTTTAGGCATCGTGGAACCTTGGAACGAGTTCAGAGACGAAGGCTGTGCCAGTATTGCAGTCACAGGGCTGCTGATGATCCTGATAAGACTCCTGATTACGGCCGAGACCTTGAGAGGGCACAAGAATATGAGAGGGCTTTCAATACCACCCTCAGCACTTCGGGGCAGAGTTCTCGAGTGACCCCAGCCTAGCGTCGAGGTCAAGGAGGAGTGCGGAAAGTCAGGACTGATGACTGCGACAGCGAAGTGTTTGCATGTATAGTGAAGCTCTTGTCTGCGTTGCTACTTCGGATCCAGGGGAAGGCTACGGAATCACATGCCCCCTTGGCCATGTAAAGCTATAGTAGCATACCACTGTACACAAAACCGAGAAGTGTACCGCACTGGCATAGCACGGAGATCACCATTTGTACATCACGATCTCAGACTGAAGCTTTTGGTTGCGTGCGAAAAAGATTGTTTTTAGAGTCAGGCTGCAATGGATGGACCTTTGTCATCATCTGCGGTAAGACCTGATCTTCAATAAGGGTGAGTATAAGGGTGTTTGTGAGTAGGGATGTTTAGGGTTTACCTGGGCCCCATAAAACTTACATGCTTACGGATATAGAAGCCCCTTAAAGATATATTGTTTATTTGGGGTCCAGGTGGGGCTTAGGGTTGGGGTTTAGGGTTTAGGCTTTAGGATATCTTTGCAACGATTCCTATAAGTAGGAGTGTCGAGCTTGGACTGAGCGTTCTTTGTATTTGCGACTTGAAGGTTTGGGGTTTTTGGGGGTTCTGGCTGTGGACTTGCTGTAGAGGTCTGATCACTGATGAACTAGTAAGAAGATCACCTTTTATAGTCCTTGTATCGTAGCTCAAGGAACCCTACAAGCCTTGAAGCCTTTCTCGCTGAAGAGCCCTTAAATGTTGTCATAGATGGGTAACAGTTTACATCTTTATGGTTGCTTCAACCCAATAAGGCATAAAGCTCTAAATGCTTAGTCCTGTCCTGACCATGAACCAGTAAATGTCGCTTATTCTATTCCTGTTTTTTGAGGCCCTTCAGTGTCTTGGAGTTCAATGGTTTTGGCTCACGGGAAGTTTGTTTTTTCGATTCGCAGCATTTAGGGTTTAGGATTTAAGGTTCCGGGCCTTCAGGGTCTAGGATTTAGGATCCAGGGTTTAGGATCTAGGAACCAGGGTTTAGGATTTAGGAACCGTGTTTAGGATTTAGGTTTCTGCGTTTAGGATGTAGTGAGAGGCGATGCCCCCCAGACTCGGACACAAATCTCAATGACAATCCGGGATCCTAAACCCGACAAAGGTCGTAGACTGGGTGGGCGGGTGGGATGGGAGCGTTGAACTTGGTCGCACACCACAATACACGTCTCGCGCGGTCGTGTGTGCGGAGCATCGACACACCCTAAACCCAAATCTCTTACCCTAAACCCTAAATCCCTAAAACCCCTAAACCCTAAACAAAGCATGAGCCGCTAAAAAGTTCTGCCAGGTGCTCTTCCTGAGCCGAACGCTCACGCGGCAGGCGTGGGCCGGCGAGTTTCGAGAAATCCTTAGTAACCCAGAGGCCCCATATACACAAGCAGGGTTACAATAAGGCTTTCTTTGAGGGTTTTGTCAAGGTTCCTGTAAGGGTTCCTGTAAGGGTTCCATAGGGTTTACGGTCCATGTATACTACCATTATGGAAGTAGGCGCCCAAAAACCATAATAGGGATGGTCTTTTGGTATCTAATTCCATTGTGGTAGTGTCTATGGACCCTCTTGGTAATGATCTGGTTTGTGAGGGTTTCTTGTTTGCCTCATAACCCTCTTCGGGGGGTAAAGTCTGGCATCTGGGGTGGGGCGTGTAAGGCTGCAATACTGCTGTAATTAGTGGCTCAGGGCCAAGAAGGAACCCAGGCGTATCGGGATCAAGATCACGGACGTTAAAGGTAAGACTGTTTGCTGGCAGACAGCGCATCCCGAACTTCACATCTTAAGTACTCTTCGTGCAGACTAACTTACATACCAAGTTGACTGCCGCAAGCCCTTCAACTTGTCGGCTTCCTACATAGTGAACGGGCGAACTTTAAACTTTCTGGCCTTATATTATATTAGCTCTATCTTAGAAAGTTTGAGCTTTTTGGGACTCGGTTGTTGAAGAAGAGAGGCTAGACCCTATAGCCCGAAGACTTTATGAAGAACTGAGAAAGCCGTGTGGTATGGTTATGTAAGGAGCTCTTTGCAAGCCGCACGCCCTCAAGCGTCGAAATCTTAAGCACTTAAGCCCTAAACCGTACTGTAGAGGCTAAATAACTTCCTATTCTTTTTCGGGGGCTCCTGATTGTATGAGAACTGTGGTATAGTGAGCTCCAAAACCCTTTTCTGATTATGCCCTTTAAGGAACCCCCTGAAGGGAACCCTGTTCCAATTATGAACGCCCCTGTTTTAAGCCTGGTAAACCCTAGACGATTCCAGGTGCCGGTGCCTCTCTCGGAGCAGCGTTGTGCAAACCTGCAGTGTCTCTCCCAGAGTTTAGCTTAGGTCTCCACGTGAGCTCAGTTCCTACAATAGGGTTCTTACATGATTCCTTTAAGGGCAGCATAGGGGTTTAGGGAGTTCCTACAAGAGTTCTTGAGTTCTTTCAAAGGCACCAATGGGGGTTATAAGGGTCTTAATTAGGGAAGCCAGAGAATCCTAGACCCTGATCAGGGCATGCTGGTTTTAGGGTTCAAGGGTTCAGGACCGGAAACCTTGCACCCTGACTCCCATAACCTATATTATAGGGTTTAGGATATAGGGTTTAAGGTTAAAGTTACGAACCTTGTGCGCTGAGAGTGCAACGGGCCCTGGAGAGTGCTTCTCCAATGTCAAAGGCGAAGCAGAGGCAGCTCAGGTCGATTGATATGAGGGACGGGCCCGGAAAAGCAGATTCAAGTAGAAGTTGCACGTGCAGCAGGAGTTCATGGTGGTCCCTGCAGCAATCGATAGTCATCAAAAACCGGATGCTCCAGCATCGTCGCGGCTTTTGGAGCCTTTGGGGCCGTGGCGTTCGAGTCCAACCGAGTTGCCAAGGACGCAACACTTCCCAAAGGCTCCATGTACCTTCGTAGTCGTAGTAGATACTTAGGCCTTAATGGGGTCCCTATATAGATACTTTACGGCCTAAGTATATACTATATGGGTACATGGAGCCTTAGGGCTTTGAGTTGGAAGCACGAATGACACCTTGCCTCAACCCTCGAGACATGAGGCTTTATCGATTCACGTCGTTCAGAGTTTGTTCATCTGGGCGACTTTTGTTCGGCTGCGAAGCCAAATTCTAAATACCACGCAGGAATTCGGAGCCTCAACGCCGAAGCTCTCCACCCTCAAGCACTCCCTAAACCCTAAACCCTAAACCCTAAACCCTAAACCCCTAAACCTAAACCTTAACCAGAGTGCATCCCAGAATCCCTAAATCCAACCCCAACCCGACAGGGATTCAAATGGGAGTTTCCGATAATCAGGGGTACCTTGTTTTGGGGCCCTTAATATAAGGATCCTACTATTTAGGGTACTGTATTAGGGCCCCCTATTTTCGGAAACTCCCAAATCCAGGCACATCGAGCGCAGTTTTTGGTTCTTGGGTTTGGGGATTAAGCTTTCGGACCCCAAGAACCCACGTATCCCTCACTGACACATGCGATGCATATATACTAACCTAACGATGCCCTACAGGCCCTAAATCCATAAACCACCCGAAAACACCCCAAACCATCCAAAACCCAAGAACCCTAAACCCAAGAACCCTAAACCCAAGTATCCTAAACCCTAAACCCCAGAACCCCTAAACCCCCTAAACCTCCTAGCCCCCTTCTTGGGGGCGTCCGAGGTGGTGGTTCGAAGTCCACGAGGCGATCGGCCTAGGGTTCAGGGTTCAGGGCGTACGGTTGATGATAGAAATCCTGCATTACCCATAATAAGGACTATACCATAATTCCCATAGTTTAGGGTCCTTAAGGTAATGCAAGATTTATATCCTCAACCGTAGCATTCAGGGTTTAGGATTCAGGGTTAGGCCGGGGTTTAAGGGTTCAGGGTTTAGGATTCAGGGTTAGGGCCGGGGTTAAGGGTTCAGGGTTTATAGGATTCAGGGTTAGGGTTTAGGGTGCAGGGTTTTAGGGTTCAGAGCTGCGGGTTTGGGATCGAGGTTCAGCGTCTATAGGCTAAGGTTTCGGGGGTGTCAAGTCTACACTGCCCTGTCTTTGGGTTTTATTCCTTGGGGTTTCCTAAAGCTTGAAGATTTAGGTCACTTCTGGTGTTCAGGTTCACTTTACTGTCTTAGTGTTTAAGGTGTTGCATTCGCAATACGTAGTTTCTTACCTGCCTTTCAATGTTTGCATGTTGTTGGGTCGTGTTTCCTATGGCTTCGATTTCCTCAGCGTTATCCACCATCCTGAAGCAGACTTAACATAGAAGCCCAAACACTTAGCAATACGATTCCTTGTGGTTCCTTGTCAGAACCTTGATGTACAGTTCATGATTTAAATCCTGCATTACCTTAAGGGCCCTAAAAAATGGGAATTAGGGTATATTCCTTAAAATGGGTAGTGCAGGATTTCTATCATCAACCGTAGTATACCTTCTTCTAAGTATCGAGGCCCCTGTGTTTCATTTCAACCGTTCACTTTCTGTGCTTGCGCCTAGCTGTGGCTTGGAACCACGGTGCTCTGTTGAAAGTCGAGATTACGGACTCCCGATTGGAGCCTCAAGTTCATGGGTACCCAGAGAGCCCAATACCCCTTAATTAAGGAAGATGGATTTAAAAAATAAAGGGCGTCATATTATGATTTAAACGATATTCCTTAATAAAGGGGTATTGGGCTCTCTGGGCAGTTATAGCGGAGTTGTAAGTCCCCTAACTACTATGGGTTATAGTCATAGCTACCTTACTTATACCCCCACTTATAGCCTAAACCCTAAACGCTAAACCCTAAACCCCCTGAACCCCCAAGTAACCCATCATTGGGCCTGAGCTCCCGACTCTCCACCAGGAACGCAGGATATGCTAGGCTTTTTAGGGTTCCTTCAGAGTGATCTGTAGGGCTTTAGGACTCCTTTTTGAAGGATCTATAGAGGGTTCTATAAGGGATCTATAGGGGTTCCTCTAAAGGGTTTAGAGTTTAGGGTTTAGGGTTTAGGGCTTGGTTTTCGGGTTTGGACCACCCTGATGGCTTCAAGCTGGGTTCGGGTTATGTTCATATTGGGTGTCGCCATCTAGTCCGTATATGACTACATATCTTTACCGTAAGGGTTCCTTGAAGGGCTGGGGTGTAGGGTTTGAGGTCTATGGTTTACCTAGACCCCAACTTACCTACCTCTTTATGGGTTTATTTAAGGAAATCATAATAAGGAACCTAAAACGCTTTGCATTGTGCACCACAAGCAGCCCAGATGGCTTCAAATCGGGTTCGGGTGTTGTCAGGATAGGGTGTCACACCATAGTCTTTTTGTGATGATATGTCTTCAAGGGTTCCTGTTGCGGGTTCTATACGGACTAGGGCTCGGGTTATGTAAAGATAGCAACCATAATACGTTTAAATCTAGTCACATCGGCCCCTTTGCTCGCCGAAAGCGGCTGCGAGGCTCGAATCTCGCGCTTGATCAGCATCTACAGGCAGTGGCCCCAGGGAGGACAGAGGCCCTGAGGCCCTCCCCTACTTGGAGGATCATGGGACTTAGTAAGTAAGGTTATATGTACCTTACTTGGGGTTATAAGTAGTTATTAGTATAATTACCCTAATTACAACCCTAGTTACTAAGGAGTTATAAGTAGTTCTTAGTATAATTACCCTAATTACAACTCTAGTTACGAAGTCCCATGATCCTTTAAGTAAGCCCTAAACCCTAAACCCCATAGATCCCTTTAAGGAACCCCTATAGATCCCTTTAAAGGAGCCCTTTTAAGGCTGCCTAGTTACTAAGTCCCATGATCCTTTAAGTAAGCCCTTCGGTTTGGGTACTCCCCAAAGTGACGAACCCCAAGCCCGAAGCCCTAAACCCCTCTTCTTAAGCCCTAAACCCTACACCCTAAACCCTACACCCTAAACCCTAAACCCAAAACCCTAAACCCTAAACCCTAAAAAAAAAACTTTAAACTCTACACCCCAAACCCCAAACCCTACTGTTTCGGTACTCGGACCTTTCCGCGGGCTTTTGAAACCTTGGAGTCGCTTCTAAGACAGCCGACGCCCTGAACCCCAAGAGTTCCACCGAAACTTCAGGGTCGAGGGTCTGGGGTTTATAGGGTTTGGGGTTTATAGGGTTTATAGGGTTTATAGGGTTTATAGGGTTTATAGGGTTTATAGGGTTTATAGGGTTTATAGGGTTTGGGGTTGAGGGTTCAGGGTTTTAATGTTTAGGGTTTGGGGTTTAGGCTTTAAATATTCAAGGGTTTAGGGCCCTGAAGGCTTAAACTTATGCCTCAGGTCTGGACCTTTACTTTTGCAGTTGAGGCTTTCGAATTTCGTGGTGCAGTGTGCGGCCTAGAGTCAGGTTCAGGGCGCAGAGGCCTCGGCGATAAACCTCAATAACTAAATAGCAATATATAGTATGTTATGTGTGTAGACGTACATATACATATACATATACATATACATATATATATATATATATATATATATATATGAGTGTGTACTCCGAGTCTTGCTCGGTTCCCCACTTAGTGCAAAATCCGCTCCAAACCCCAGCCTATTTCTAACTCGTCTGGCTTCTGCATTCGAGGAGGCCGTTAAGAGGAACCCTATTCCAATTAATATAGGAGCTTTACTAATTACCTAAACTGTTTCGGGAGGTTCCTTACTTTAGGATGCCCAGTAGTACCCTTATTCCCTTTTTGTAGTCCTAGGTTCCTTATAAATTTAGCCAATACCAAAAAGGGAGCCCTTTTTATCCCTAGGTTACCGGGAATCCTAGTACTATAATCTGTTCTGGGAGATTCCTTATTATACTTGTAACTATGGTTCCTTATTATAACTATGGTTCCTTATTATAACTATGGTTCCTTATTATAACTATGGTTCCGTACTATAACTATGGGTTAAGTTGAAAAAGCTTCCGAGCAGAGGCCTCTCGGCTATCCGAACCTTCATCTTCTGGTGCGCCCTGGGGAGGCCTTACTTGCCGACGGAACCTTAGGGGTACTTTGACATAGTTTTAGTTGTGGGTTAGTATATTTTTTAAGAAACAGATAAAATTACAATTTTTGCTAGGGCTCTAAGTTCGGTATAGGAACCCCAAAGAACTGGTTTAGGATTTAGGGTCTGGGTTTAGGAGTTTATGGGTGAGTAGTGCGCCCGGTGAGGCCCAAGAATCGGGAAGTCAGATTTTTTGGTTAGGTGTTTTAGGGTTTTGGTGTGTTCTCTTCGCCGTTTTGTGCTGAGGGTGCTGAAGGCGTTAAGGGTCTTTAAGGCTTTCTTGGGCATTTTGGGGGTTCAAGTTGGTTCAGACATGCAGCGTGCGCCTTATACGCGTTTGTGCATGGCAAAGCCTAGGCCTACCTTACATACAGGAGGAACCCTAAAGCGCGGGTTTAGGATTGAGGGGTTTAGAGTTTCAGTGTCGAGGATTTAGGTGTAGGAGTTTAGGAGTGATTTCGTCCTTCAGGGAATCCTCAACTTCCCACAGCTGGGAACCTGTGGCCTGGCACGAATCCGGCTCTACCTATAATCCTAGGGGTACTTAGAAATGATTTTTAATTTTTGGTTATGATAATCCCTAAGAAACAGCTAAAATTATAATTGTTGCTAGGGTTCTAAGTTCAGTATAGTAGTCTCCATTGTAGTTCCCTTTTTGGTTAACCCAGTTTATGATTAGGATCCTATAATATCGTTTTTGCTTAACCAAGTTTATGGTTAGGATCCTACAATATCGTTTTTGGCTAATCAAAAAAAGGAACTACAATTTAATGGATACTATAGGTACGCCCTACACCGATTCTCTCTGTTGCCTTGTGTCGCGGCACGTTCCGGGCCTTGTGTTGGGGATTGGGTTTAACCTACAGTAGAAGCCCAAAAGTTGGAAACCCAATAGCCTCAATCCTTAAGAGTAATGTATAGGGAATCCCAGGACTATTTGGCCTTTATCCGGCTTCCAACTTTATGGGGTTTACTCTACAGGGGTGGATCCCTTAGCTGGGAAAATCCTACACCCAAACCCCAGACCCAGATGTCCAAACCCTGAAGTTCACGGTTTTAAATTGGGATGATGGCGTAGGGTTGTTGATTTAGACTTGGATGGGGAGCAGTGCAGAAGGTGCGGGGTGTGTGACTTACTAGTTTGCAGCTTGCGGGGCTTTATGGGAACTTATAGGATTTAGAATTTAGACCTGTGTCTAGTAATGTCAGGTGAAAGAAGCCGCTGCTATCCGAAACCCTAGAGCCCTACACCTTGACCCCCTCAAGAGCCGATCAACACAATCACGAAAGACCTTCAAGAACACCATATCAGAGTTTAGGGTTTAGGGTTGTGCACCTTGAAACATCCCAGCCCCAAGATTGAAATCAGGTTTCAAATGGAAAAGCGGCTCAACACGTTAACACTTATCGGCATCCAGACCCTTAACAAATTTTGTTTGAGTTCCGTAAGGTTCCCTCGTACGCTCCCTTTTTGAGCCACACTAAGGCCCTGAATACAGAATGGGGTCAAGAAAAGCCTTAAGCCTTGAATAAGGACTTGATAGATTCCTTACAGAATCTTTAAAGGAACCCTGCAGCGGAACCCTTTAAAGGAACCCTGGTACATCCCTTCATAGCAGCCCTCTTGAAGGAACACTGAAAGAACCTTTGAATACACAAAGCCCTAAATACCCACTATCAAGGACCGTAAGGGCTCTATGAGAGGGCCATTGGTGGTCCTGGTATGGATGTTTTTATAGTCGTCCTAAACCCTAAACCCTAAACTCTAAACCCTAAACACTAAAGGCCCGGAAGGAACCTTGGAGCAGAGAAAGCCCGCATGCACCTCTGCCTGTCAGCGCAACTTCGTCGAGCTCGTGGACTGCTTGCTGAGCCCGGCAGGAGGTGCGTTTTACGGGGTTTTAGGTTTGGGGGTTTGGGGTCTGGGGTTTAGGGTTTGTGGTTTCGGGCTTGGGGTTTTGGGGGTTTAGGAAGTTTAGGGTTTTAGGTGTGGCATTTGGGGTTCAGGTGTTTTTTGATGGGGGGAGGAGGTGAGGTGGGTGGGCCAGAACCAGAGGCAGAAGGACGAGTTGTCGAGGTTCCAGAAGACATGGGGGATTTTGATACAGACAGAGAGCCTCAGGGTCCAGATCCAGGTACCTAACCCCAAGGCTCTAAGGACTCATATTTTCAGGCTTTTGGGCCTGAAGACCATATTATTTAAGGCTTTTGGGCCTTTTTGAGCCTTAGGGTCCAAGTACCTACCTAGACCCCCCAAAGTAGGTAAAAAAAAAAAAAAAAACTACAAAAGGCCATTAGTCTACACACTTTTGTGGTCCAGGTAATTATCATATACTCTCCAAAATTGTAACCTACAAAACTATGATCCTAAACCCAAACACCTAAGTATCATATACTCTCCAGAATAGTAACCTACAAAACTACGACCCCAAACCCAAGTACCTACCTATTGGGTCCTTTGGACCCCTAGGGGACGCAGGAGGCGTCAAGATCAAACCTTTGCCCGATAGATGAGGGCTGCTGTGGTGTTAGGCGGAACCTTTTCTAGAATCTCAAGCTTCATATACAGCGGTGTCTTAGACCGTATAGAGACTGTTCATTGGGGGGTATTGGCTTCGGTGTACGGCTCTTGAGATTGAATCCCACAAAAGCCCACACCAAGGCACACCAAGTCTCAAGCCCAACATTTGTGGTGGTAGCTTTTGTTTTTGTAGAGAAGCTGAGGCGCGCGGGTGGGACAAGGGGGAGAGGGGGGGCCCGATGAGGCAAACTTCTCATCATGGGCGACAACGCTCAGGATGGGATTCACCATCACGGCAAGACGTTGCCCTAAACCCTTTGATCAAGTCTGTGTTGGACTCTGTCCTGAACGAGCAACTGCAGTGTACGACACCGGACAGTCTGGTGCCCAGGGTCAATTTCTTGAAACTGACGCAGGCGCAGGGTGCTCGATGGTGAAACCAACACATGAAAGCCTTTATCTTGTCAAACACACGCATGTCCGATTCGATGGTTGTCGCACATCTTTTCATGCGTCCCGAAGGCTTCACAACGCCTCAGACTTCGCATGTGTTGGATAGTCAACATGAGACCACATCCTCGTGAATCCGCCGTTCAGGGACAGTTCCAGCAAAGGCTGCGGCTTGCCCTGAATCCTGTCGAGGGCTTCTGTGCAGAATCCGAACGGGAATCAAGCTTTTGACATCCCTGAGACCCAAGAACCCCTCGACTAAACAATGTGCCGCAATGTACTTGCAGCTCCTACAGAGAACGCTTCCAGAGCCCTTGAGGAACCTCATGGGGCTTTGTGAGTCAGGCTCCTGAAAGGGTTGTTAGAAGGATCTTGAAGGATTTTCCTGAAGGCATCGTAAGGGTTTAGGGTGGGCTCAGTATGTAAGGCTGTAAGTCATTTAATTGATGTGATAAGCAACCCTGAACCATAAACCCTAAACCCCTGAACCCTAACCCGTATAGACGCCCTAAACCCCTAAACCTTAAACCGTAAACCCCAAACCCTACACCCTCAAGAAAGAAATAAACAGACATTGCTTGTCATTGCTGGCCAAGCATCCCAGCTGCAATCTCATGCCTGAACCAGGTGACCAAGTATGATGCATGCACCGATAAGTCAGTGTTTTCTGGCAGGGTTCCACAAACCCTTCTGTTTCGGTTCCACCTCTACATTGGACCGAGCATGCGTGTCGAGACTTCACTATGTCTTTCGGCCCGCTGAGATCAAACTAGCCAGCCGAAAGGGTTCTAGCCTCACCTTTCTGATCCTTCCATTCCTGCGCTGCCCTGCGTCAGGTGCGCAAAGGGTCGCATAGCCGTACTGCATATACCATCTCATGCCTGCCACGCTGCTACGCCCCGCAGGATGGACGATTTCCCGGCATTACATTGCGTGCAGCCAGCTTCTCAGACCGATTCGGTTACAATCAGAGTGCCTATACATGACAGTGATGCCAGGCAGAACCGAGCCGCAGACAAGGCGTTCCGCAACACGCTCACACCAAAACAGTCCCCACCTCGTCCTGTAATGCGCGTTTTGTCGGTGACCTGCTTCCGTGCCAGGCTAAACAAGTGGACAGCAGCCGACGGCAACGAGCAACGCCCGGAGCCGAGAGCTAACTGTACCGGAGCTTATAAGGAGTGCCGACTGCATGTTTTGCACACGGTCGACAGGCCGTTTGTAGTACGTGTGGGAATTTGCGGAAGCGCGATGGCGAAAGATCCGCGAAATCCGGGAGAAGCTGCGCGCAGGGATCTGGGACGTTTCAACATGTCTGCAATCGTTATCTGACGGCCCTTGTTGCAAGGGCGTGTCTTCAAGATCCACAAGGCCATCGACATTTTCATACAGGATGGCTGGGTCTGTGTCGCACTCAGCTCTGTCAGAGTCAGGTCGGCAACTCATCCCACACGTGGTGAGGCGAAGAAGTGGAGGGCTTGCCGGACCCGTCTTGCTACCGATGGCGCCACAGCTTCTATTCCCAAGTGTGGGCTTGGGAAGGACCTACTAGATGAGATCGGGCCACACATTCGATCCCAACTCTCCGGCACAGACGTCCAGCGACTCTGACTGCCAGGTCTGAGCGATCGCTGCAGTGTGTGCGCCGCAGGAAGTGCAAAAAGAAGAGTTCGGGATGCCGGCTGAGATTTGCAGCTGCGCGAAATATGGAGGCCCACAGTTTCAACTGCACGATAGTTCAGAATGTGCCTGAACGGCTGGAAAGCACAACTTTAACGAAGTGCAGTCGAGATCTTGGTCGCACAACCTGTTTCGCTCTGGTCACAGGTTCCAGTCACAAAAGTTCTGTGCCACCAGCCCAGCCCAGCCCCAGCCGACCCCTGTTCCAGCCCCCCCCCCCCCCCCCCACACCCCAAATTCATTTCGCCCAACAGGCAGCCCATCCCAGCACCCAATTCCAAAAAATCAGGTTTCAGTCAGAAACCCTGTTCAAAACGTAAATTTCTATCGCTCAACATCCAGCCCAGCCCAGCACCCAATTTTCTTCCAAAATCAAGTTTCAGTCAGAAAACCTGCTCCAAACGTTTCGGTCAGAATTGCCGCTCCTTTTCCCAGGCCAGCCCAGCCCAGTCCCCGACAGCCCAGGCAGTTCTTAAAGGAATTCCCAGCCCCAGATCCCAGTCCAGCCTCCCGGCTCACCAACTCAACAACCAAGTTCGACAAGAAAACCCTGTCAATGCTTTCGGTCAAAACGTTTGGGCAAAAATGTTTCGGTCAAAGCTTTCGGTCAAAAAGCTTTTGGCACCCACACCCTTAACAATCTCTATGAACCCCTAAACCCCAAACTCTTAAACCCTAAACCCTGGACCTTTTAAATGGAGAGCCCTGAACCCAGAGACCCTGTGTTTTTGAAGAACTCCCTGGCGGCATCTTCGTGTGGACTGCGGCAGGTTTCATGCTCGCAGTGGACTACGGGGCCACCTTTGAGGTTCAGAAGTGTTTGGGGGTGTAGGTGTTTGGATTTCTGAGGTCTTGGGTCAGTGCGGTGCGGTAAGTATTTTTGGAGGACCGTGGGACTTAGTAAGCAAGGCTGCAAATACAGTACTCTAAGTGGGGCTCGATGTAGTTACCTTGTGTAGAGCCGTGGTCACTGAGTCCCATGATCTTTCAGGTGCGGTTCAGGGTTCTGGTTGTTGGGGTGCAAAGACTCAATGTCGAACTTGAACCCTGACTCCTTAACCCGTTAACCCTAAACCTTAAACCCCTTAACCCGTGAAGCGTAAACTGAACCTTAAACCCCCTTAACGCTAAACCTTCAAAGTTTGACATGGTGATGGTGCTTAAAGGATCATGGGACTTAGAAACTAGGATCATAAACAAGGAAAGTACTTGACGCGGTATTTACTAAATCCCATTTTCTAGAACCTTACACCCTTATTGACCCCTTTCAGTAACCGTAACCTGTCAAGGAACCTTACTTTCTAAGACCTTGAACCTCCAAGCTATCATTCCTTGGAGGCTCGGGGCCTGTTTTTTTATGTGGGGCTTCTTGGGGTTCAGGGATCTGGGATTTTGGGGCTGTAGGGTTGCAGGATTCAGGCAGGGTGCAGAATTTGGCCTTGAAAGCATCCGAGAATCTAGTGCATAGATATGATGATCCCGGTCTGAATCCCTTTTGAAGGACGTTCGTCAGCATGGGGTGTACACTGCACGAGTTTGAGGAAGGAGTGTGGGTTCGGGGTTCTGTGGCTGGCATCCGCAATGATTGATTTCCCAGAGTTTCTTTTTCAGGGACTTCGTAACCAAGGGCCTGGAACATGACACCCGTTTATGAAGGAAAAAGCCTTAGATTATCGGGTCCTGAATATTACTGCGTACTGCGAGCCTTGTTGTGTAAGGCATAAGATATACAGTAAACCCCATAAAGTTGGAAACCCATTATGGCCAAATACTGCTAGGATTCCCTATGCATTATTCTGAAGGATTGAGGCTCTTGGGCTTCCAACTTTTAGGCTTCCACTATACTCCTGACTTGGGGCCGGGGTTGGCCTCTTTTGGTACCCCAGACCAAGCCCGGCACTAGCACCCTCGCAGCTATAAGGACTCTTAATTGGGAACACCTCACTTACCTTCATCCCACCTTTGGAGCCTATTGATTGGTAGCTGTTACGATGGTTGATCTGCGTTGATGTGGTGATATTTTGACTCCTGTACAGTAGAAGCTCAAAAGTTGGAAGCTCAACAGCTTCAATCCTTGAGAGCCATGTATAAGGATTCCCAGCACTAAGCTCTTGAACCAGATTTCCAACTTTTGGGGGTGCATTGTAAGCCTTAAACCATCCACAAAACCCTGTTCTAACTGGTCATGCCGTAACCTTGGCTCCGATGCCAGCCATCTCGGAGTTCGGCACAAAGGATTCATAAGTTTCGGATGTTTGGGCTTTACCCTTGAAGGAACCCCACCCTTAAGGTAACTCTATAGATCCCGTAAAGGAGCCCTTAAAGGAACCCATGCAATAGGGTCAGGGCTGAGGGCTTTGAGAGTGTCGGGATCTGAGCAACTATTTACATGCATCGCTCGCCCTCGCCGCTGGCAGTTTCAATTTGGGCCAAGAGGCTGCGCCTCGTCCCACAGGGCACCCCGCCCCCCAAACCCCATGAAGCTTCAGTAGATTATTCCCTTTACTATCTTTACATTATAGCGTGGCCTAGTATAATTCATGATCTAAACCAAGACCCTAATGAAATTATTACAAGGCCCTGAAAGCCATTGTGAGCCGAAGATGGCAAGCCTTTGCGACGCTTGAGGCGTACCTCATTTGCTTCTGAAATGCCCAAACCCCGAGAAATGCCCTAAGCCTCCAAAAGCCGGCATCCAAACCCTAGAAGCTTAAACCCCCAGCCCCCTAAATCCCTCAACCCTAAACCCTAAGCTAGAAGCCTTAAGCCATAAACCTCAAGCCCTTAACCCTGGGCCTTAAACCCTACCCCTGAACCCCCCAACCCCTTAAATCCCCCACCCCTTAAACCCCCGACCCTAAACCCGAAAGCTATAATTAGAGAGGCCTTAGTTAAGGATCCTCCTGCCATCGGGCGAAGGAGGTCTGCTTCATGACTGCCGGGGCCTAAGACCCAAAGGCTCCATGTATTCATATAGTAGGTACTTAGGCGGACCTCTTTAAGGCCTAAGTACCTACTCTATGGGCACATGGAGCCTTAGGGAGAGAGTGCACCCCAATCGAAATTATTAGATCTTGTCTTCCAGCTTCCTGAGTAGTGCGGGCTGGAGAGGAGCGACAAAAAAAGAAGAACGTAAACCGTAAACCCTAGCCACCCGTCGCTCAACCCAAGGCGCAGGGGAACGTCGTCCCAGAGCTGGAGCCTCAGCATTTCCGCGGGTCCTTATAATCAGGAACCACTATTGAGGGTATCTTATAAGGGTCCCGTATTGTCGGAAACTCCCAAATAGCTCTTGTGGAACGTCTGCCTGGAGATTTAGTTTGTTGACGACTTGTATTATACCACGTAGTTTTGGGTTGGTATCCGTTCATGTTGCAAGATTTGGGACCTCAGGTAGTTACAGGCTCCGCAATCGGTTCTGGCATGTTCAACTACGTAGGTTCCTGAGTGGTACCCTTTTGCCCTTTTGTTTTAGGGTCGCCTTATTAAAACAGTAGGAAAAAGGGTACACGGGGGCTACTCAGTAGCCTGGTCGAGCATACTTTCATGACACGGTCTTACAATGACGGCTTGGGGATCGGGGTCGACTACTTTCAGGGTCATGGGACTTAGTAAGTAAGGTCCTAAGTACCTAATACCTTTGGTGGGGCCACAACTAATTAATGAGTATAGCTACCTGAACTAAAAATCTAGTTACTAAGTCTCATGATCGTTCAACCCGCGATATCGGGCTTATATAGGGTCCAGAACCTTAGCGAAGTCCATAACTTTCCCATACTGGCACTATATACGTTGACCTGCAGCTTTTGAGAACTGTTAAACAGGGCTTATGATGCAATATTGCTAAAAATTGTTCAGCCCCTGATGTAGGTACACCCCGACATCAGACATTACACAAACCCTCATCACGTTATCAATCCCTGAAAGGAGCCCTCACATAGCCGTATAAACATACAAACTTCTGCAAAAACCCAAAAAGACTTAAGTAAACCTGGACACCCTGCCCCCTCAAAACCCAAAATCCTGAACCTAGACCCTAATCCCTGAACCCTAAACCCACAGGAAAAGGAGCTCAAAAAAAAACGAAGCTCTGCACACCAAATGCTAGACCCTAAAACCCCAAACCCTATCGCACTAAAAACAAAACCAGGCCCCAAACCTCGTCGCACTACATGAAAAACCATCAGCCCTAAACCCTGAATGCCTAAACCCTAAGCCCTAAACCCTAAAGGGTAAACCCCCAACCCCAGACCCCAGCAGTCCTATCGCACTAGCAAAAACCCAAACCCTCAATCCCTATAGATCCCTTATAGATCCCTTTTGGAACCCTCATAGATACCTTCAAAGGAACCCCTAGACATCCCTTCTAGATCCATTTTTGAACCCTCATAGATACCTTTAATAATTAAAGGAACCCAGTAGAGATCCCTTATAGATCCATCTTTGAACCCTCATAGATGGCTTTAAAGGAACCCCTAGAGATCCCTTTAAAGGAACCCCTAGAGATCCCTTTAAAGGAACCCTAGAGATCCCTTTAAAGGAACCCTTAGAGATCCCTTTAAAGGAACCCTTAGAGATCCCCTTAAAGGAACCCTTAGAGATCCCTTTAAAGGAGCCGAGAGGAAAGGACCCTAAAGCCGTGGCAGGGCTCCCAAGGAGCTGGGTGTCGTGGCGAGCTCAGACAGGGTGGTCGGGCTTTAGGGTTCTCTAAAGACCTCTAGGGTTCCTTTAAAGGGATCCCTTTAGGGTTTAGGGGTTTAGGGTTTAGGGGTTTAGGGTTTAGGAGTTTACGGGTTTAGAGTTTGGGGTTTAGGGCTTTAGGGATTTAGGGCTTTTTCGGTTTTCGGTGTTCAATTGACCTTGCACTGCCCCATGGGGGGAGGGGAGGGGTTTGGCGGTTTAGGGCTTTGAGGGGTAAGGGCTAAGGGATAGTGCAACCTTAGGGATTCAGGGCTTACGATTTCAGGGTCAGGCTTTCTTTTGGCCTATGGAGCCTGCTCCTCAATATGCCAGAATTTAGATGGGTGGTTGCCAAAATTAGGGTCCCTTGTTGGGTACCCTAAATAATAGGTGCCGTATTATATTACGGACCCCAAAAAGGGACCCTAATTTCGACAGCCACCCAGATGTTGGGTGTAAACCTGAGCCCTAAATTGGTCTGCACAGCTGCCTCTTCCTACCCGGTCACGTGTCAGCTCCGTCACCAGGGAAGCAAAGCTGTTTGGCCATGCTTTAGGGTTTAGGGCTCCGGGCTTCGGGTTTAGGGTTTCGGGTGTCGGGCAGCTCCCCTTTTGCAAGAAGCACCAGGATCCAACAGATGAGCTTCCACATCGGCTGGTATAGTTTCCCCTAGGGATCTAAGGACGACCATACTATATACGGCTTTTGGGCTATGTTGATCCCTGGGGTTCGCAGGGCCAAGCCTTGCGTGTAGGCATGCCTCTCGACACCGCAGCGCCCTTCTATCAGCAAGCTCGGTCTTTTCTTCTTTCCTCCGTTTCCTTCGCGGCGATGAGCTTCAGCAACCCCGCAAACTCGACTTCCCAGGTGTCCACACCCCTGGGATCTGAACTAATGTTGGAACCTGATTAAGAAACCTATGAATCCAAGTATTTTGGGGTTATAGGCCCAGGGTTTCTTAATCAGGTTCCTGCATTAGCAGATAGCTTACCCTGACCATTGCTGCCACAGACCAATGCCACAGACCAACACCCTAAACCCCCCCGTCGCCCCTTAAGCCCAAATCCCAAACGACGAAGCTTTTAGCCGTAGTCCCCGAACCTCAAATCCACACCAACACTCACCCAAAGCCCGGTTACCCAGACCTCTGTCTAGTGTAGGGACAAGCCCCCTCTAAACAAACCTACAACAATGCCATATCAACACCCTAAACCCTTAACCCCAAACCCCATGCCCTAAACGTAACAAGCCCTAAACCCTAAACCCCTATCGATGTGGTGGAGAATGATGAGCAGGACGTAGAGGTTGAATACGCTCTTCTTCAGAACTGGGAGGAGTTCCAAGAAAGACAGGGAGGTCGAGAATACAGTTCTTGGCGTGAACTCTGAAGAGTATGAGGGTGTCTGTCTGGGGTAAACTTCGTCCTGGACTACCTAGTCACGATGATTCTGTTCTACCTATGCCTTCTGCTCTCCTACCTTCGTCACGTTTCGCGTCTACTACGTACGACAATGGATGTTGTCTTTAAACTGTTACAAGGGCAGTTGTTTCACCGTGTGCCTCAGCGCGAGGGGATTCGATGGGAGGGTCGGGTCTAGCACATGTAAAAAAAAACCCTATCGATCCCTTATACAACCCATATAGATCCCTTTAAAGGAACTCTTATAGATCCCACTACTGCTGATGGACAAAATCCTGCACTACCCAAAATAAGGAATACACCATAGTTCCCATAGTTTAGAGTCCTTAGGGTCATGCAGGATTTTGTCCATCAGCAGTATCCAAGGCCCCAAAGGAACCCATATAGTTCCCTTTACCGGAACTCTTATAGATCCCTTTTAAGGAACTCTTATAGATCCCTTTTAAGGAACCCCTATAGATCTCTTTAAAGAAGCTCTTATAGATCCCAGTATTGAAGGCCCCTCCCCGCTTCCCAGGTTCCCGAAGAACAGAGCCGCGCAGGCACGAGGCTCCGCCAGGGTATGAACCCAGGCCTTCCAATATCCCTTATGTTAGGGGGTACTTAGATTTTTTTTAGTTTTTGGTTATTAGAATCCCTACGAAACAGCTGAAATTATAATTTTTGCTACGGTTCGAAGTTCAGTATCCCTTGAATTCCTCGGTTTAGGGTTATAGCCAGAGGGTCCGTATATGCACTACCATTATGGAAGAAGGCCCCCAAACCCATAACAGGATGGTCTTTGGGGACCAAATTCCATAATGGTCGTTAGTGCACCTGGTGAGGAATATACTTTAAATTATGGTAGGGATCCCTTATATGACTTAAGGCAATTTCCTTAATTACGGGATATCGGAAGGTCTACAGCGATCCTTGCTTGGTTGGGGGTTGAGGGTTCAGGGGTTTAGGTTCGAGGGTTTAGGGGCTGCAGGGTTTAGGGTTTAGGTTTGAGGGTTAGGTTCGGGGGTTTAGGGTTTAGGGCGTGGGGTTCGGGTTTACCTAGTTAGTCCCCCCAACACTACCCTTTATTGTAGTCCTAAATTACCTCTCTTAATGAGAACGATTTGAGCCCTTCAAAGGGCTACTTGGGGGGTCCGAGTATGGCGATAGGGTTCACGGGTTTCGGGTTGATGGGTCAGCGTTGACTTAGGTTTTAGTGGTTTAGAGCTTCAGGGGCTTAGATGTGATTTACAGGGTTTCATCGGACTGTTGTAGGGTTGTCTAGGCTTTGTTTGAGGGATTTCTTGCAATTATGGTTTGTGGTGGCCTCAGTATTTCGGCTAAGTCGCCATCCCTGTGTTTTTGTTTCGACTTTTTGCTAGTAATCCCTTCCCCCAAGCAATAAACAGACCCCTAATTATAAAAACACTTTTCCCCCGATCCACCCGGAAGTAGCACCGCCCTTTAAACCCTAATTTGAATTAGGGGGTGCAGGTCTAGGGTTTTAAAGTTTAGGGTTTAGAGTGGTGACCCTGGCTCAGCTCTCTGTCTTTTTGGTGCTGCTGCGGTCTGTGTGCAGCTGTCTGTGCGAGCGTGGCTGTTCGAGCCTTCCTCGCTATATACAGATCAAGATATGCTGCCGGTCTGCGCTGGGTTTAGGGGTTAGGGTTTAGGGTCTCCGAACTACCAAGCAGGCTCCCTATCTGTCTGTCTGAGCAGACATTAGTCTGCGACACACAAGCAGCCCCACGAGAAAGGTGGGCCTGCCTGTTCCGTTTATTGAGTCTTTACTTTCGCTTTTACTAAGTCCCACCTTCGGAGCCGGATGTCCCACGAGAGCCGGACCTGTCCCCAGACCCGGATGTCCCGCGAGAGCCGGTTGCCCACCCAGAGCCGGATGTCCCACGACAGCGCGAAGCCTCCACAGAGCCTTGGGTGACCCCAAAATCTCTATTCCAGGTTGGGAAAGGGACCAAGTGACACCACCGGGGATTGAGCCCGCGACCTTTGCCAAAAACCCTGCAAAGCCGCGTGCTTGCACACTGAGCTGTGGCGGAATAGATTTTGGGGGAGCAGCCGCCTCTAATGACGTTTTGAGCACCGTGGCGATCTCAATTCCTGGCGCCCCTCCGCCGCCCGGAATCGACCCAAAAACCGCCAAAGCAAAACCAAACCCGCCCAAATCCGTGCAAAACCCACCGAACCCTCCCAAACCCTCAGGACCTGCTGCCAGCATCCGAAACAAGGTACGTCCAGTACTAAGGTTGTACTACAATCCAGCACAATCCGGCCAACATCCGAAAGGAGGCAACTCCAGTACTAATCTGGTACGACAAGCAAGCACCACGCTGGCAGCAGCCAAAACAAGGTACTTCCAGTACCAAGGTTGTACTACAATCCAGAACACTCCTGCCAGATCCGAAACAAGGCACTTCCAGTACTAATGCCGTACTACAATCCAACACAATCCAGCCAGCATCCGAAAGGAGGCACTTCCAGTACTAAGGATGTACTACGATCAAGCACAGTGTTGCCAACATCGGAAACGAGGCACCTCCAGTACTAATTAATCTGGTACTACAAGCAAGCACCATGCTGGCAGCATCCAAAACAAGGTACTTCCAGTATTAAGGTTGTACTACAATCCAGAACACTCCCTGCCAGCATCCGAAACAAGGCACTTCCAGTACTGATGCCGTAATAGAATCCAGCACAATCCAGCCAGCGTCCGAAAGGAGGCACTTCCAGTACTGAGGTTGTACTACGATCAAGCACAGTGTCGCCAACATGGGAAACGAGGCACTTCCAGTACTAATTAATCTGGTACTACAAGGAAGCACCATCCTGGCAGCATCCGAAACAAGGTACTTCCAGTACTAAGGTTGTACTACAATCCAGAACACTCCTGCCAGATCCGAAACAAGGCACTTCCAGTACTAATGCCGTTCTACAATCCAACACAATCCAGCCAGCATCCGAAAGGAGGCACTTCCAGTACTAAGGTTGTACTACGATCAAGCACAGTGTTGCCAAATCGGACACGAGGCACCTCCAGTACTAATCTGGTACTACAAGCAAGCACCATGCTGGCAGCATCCAAAACAAGGTACTTCCAGTGTTAAGGTTGTACTACAATCCAGAACACTCCTGCCAGATCCGAAACAAGGCACTTCCAATACTAATGCCGTACTACAATCCAACACAATCCAGCCAGCATCCGAAAGGAGGCACTTCCAGTACTAAGGTTGTACTACGATCAAGCCCAGCGTTGCCAACATCGGAAACGAGGCACCTCCAGTACTAATCTGGTACTACAAGCAAGCACCATGCTGGCAGCATCCAAAAAAAGGTACTTCCAGTGTTAAGGTTGTACTACAATCCAGAACACTCCCTGCCAGCATCCGAAACAAGGTGCTTCCAGTACTAAGGTTGTACTACAATCCAGAACATTCCTGCCAGATCCGAAACAAGGCACTTCCAGTACTAATGCCGTGCTACAATCCAAAATCCAGCCAGCATCCGAAAAGGAGGCACTTCCAGTACTAAGGTTGTACTACGATCAAGCACAGTGTTGCCAAATCGGAAACGAGGCACCTCCAGTACTAATCTGGCACTACAAGCAAGCACCATGCTGGCAGCATCCAAAACAAGGTACTTCCAGTATTAAGGTTGTACTACAATCCAGAACACTCCTGCCAGCATCCGAAACAAGGCACTTCCAGTACTAATGCTGTACTACAATCCATGACAACCCAGCCAGCATCCGGAAGGAGGCACTTCCAGTACTAAGGTTGTATTACGATCATGCACAGTGTTGCCATCATCGGAGTTGGGGGGGGGGTGGGGGGGGCTTAATGACGAACCTGTTCGAAAGGGACTAAATGACACCAGCGGGGATTGAGCCCGTGACCTTCCCCAGAAGCCCTGAAGAGCCGCGATCTTGCCCACTAAGCTATGACGGAATAGATTCTTGGGAGGGCAGCCGCCTCGAAACTCGTTTTTTACACCGTTGCGATCTCAATTCCTGGCGGCCCTTCGCCGCCCGGAATCGAGGCAAAAACCGCCAAAACCACAACCAAACCCGCCCAAATCCGTGCAAAACCCACCGAACCCTCCCAAACCCTCAGACCCGCTGCCAGCATCCAGCCAGCATCGAAAGGAGGCACTTCCAGTACTAAGGTTGTACTACGATCAAGCACAGTGTTGCCAAATCGGACACGAGGCACCTCCAGTACTAATCTGGTACTACAATCAAGCACCATGCTGGCAGCATCCAAAACAAGGTACTTCCAGTACTAAGGTTGTACTACAATCCAGAACACTCCTCCCAGATCCGAAACAAGGCACTTCCAGTACTAATGCCGTGCTAGAATCCAACACAATCCAGCCAGCATCCGAAAGGAGGCACTTCCAGTACTAAGGTTGTACTACGATCAAGCACAGTGTTGCCAAATCGGAAACGAGGCACCTCCAGTACTAATCTGGTACTACAAGCAAGCACCATGCTGGCAGCATCCAAAACAAGGTACTTCCAGTGTTAAGGTTGTAGTACAATCCAGAACACTCCCTGCCAGCATCCGAAACAAGGTACTTCCAGTACTAAGGTTGTACTACAATCCAGAACACTCCTGCCAGATCCGAAACAAGGCACTTCCAGTACTAATGCCGTGCTACAATCCAACACAATCCAGCCAGCATCCGAAAGGAGGCACTTCCAGTACTAAGGATGTACTACGATCAAGCACAGTGTTGCCAAATCGGAAACGAAGCACCTCCAGTACTAATCTGGTACTACAAGCAAGCACCATGCTGGCAGCATCCAAAACAAGGTACTCCCAGTATTAAGGTTGTACTACATTCCAGAACACTCCTGCCAGCATCCGAAACAAGGCACTTTCAGTACTAATGCTGTACTACAATCCATGACAACCCAGCCAGCATCCGGAAGGAGGCACTTCCAGTACTAAGGTTGTATTACGATCATGCACAGTGTTGCCATCATCGGAGTTGTGGCAGCCTGCGGAACGACTGTGCTACAGTCCATCATGACCCTGCCAATATGCGAAATGAGGCGCAGCCACAGCCATTAACAGAGCCGGATGTCCCACGAGAGCCGGATGTGCCCCCAGACCCCAGACCGGGTGTCCCGCGAGAGCCGGATGTCCACCCAGAGCCGGATGTCCCACGACAGCGCGAAGCCTCCACAGAGCCTTGGGTGACCCCAAAATCTCTATTCCAGGTTGGGAAAGGGACCAAGTGACACCGGCGGGGATTGAGCCCGCGACCTTCCCCAGAAGCCTTGAAGAGCCGCGATCTTGCCCACTAAGCTATGACGGAATAGATTGTTGGGAGGGCAGCCGCCTCAAAAGTCGTTTTGAACACCGTTGCGATCTCAATTCCTGGCGGCCCTTCCCCACCCAGAATCGAAATTTTGAAATGACCCAAAACCGCCAAAAGCAGAACCAGACCCGCCCAAAACCGTGCAAAATCCACCGAAACGCTCCCAAACCCACCGTGACCCACCCATTCCTTTTTGCCTGCTACTGGTGCTGGTGCTGCGACTGCTGATGTTCTGCTCCTGCTATTGGCAATACCAGTATTGCTCCTGCTCACTACTTCTCATCGTCACTGTCATCATCATGAAGCTCGTCGTCACTTAATTAATCGTCATCATTATCATCATCGTCGTCGTCAACAAGCTCATCAAATTTGAAATTAGCATCATCGTCAAGCTGAATCAATCAACAACTGCAAGTAAAATAAGAACCACCCCCGTCACAGCATCTTCCCACAGACTCCAAAACCCTTGAATTAAGGAATATTGCATAAAATATAGTGGGATCCCCTATAATCATGATTTTCAGATCTATTCCTGAACTCAAAAGTTTTGCTGTCTCTGGGTTCATGATGGGGGTAAAACTAGGTATAACCAGGATGTGAGATAACAACCACCCCCTAATAATAAAAACATTCTCGAGTTTTTATTTAGGGCGGGGGGGGGGGCCCCGACCATTTAATGTTAGGGGGAAGGGATTAGTGTTTTAAGGAGGTCGTTAGGTTCCGGGCATCATACAATGGCTAATAACTAGAAGAACTCACTGCTCCTACAAAAACGTATTCCAAGTCTCGAGGCTTCTACCGAAGCCCTTATCTAAACAAAAATCACAGTAAGCTCCCACCAAATTCCTACAGTAACTCGAAGAAGTGAAGGCAATGTAGTAACCCCCGTAAGGAACCCCTGAAATGTTAGCAAGCCTGCAATCCCTTATAGCACCCTTAAAGGAGCCCTTTTAAGGGAGCCTTTTCCTTCTTATTAAGGACCCTATTGTACGAACCCCAAATCCTAAACCCTAACCCTATAGGGTTTAGGGTTTATTTTTTCCACCCCAAACCCTGAATAAAACCCTAAACCCCAAGCCCTATAGGGGTTAGGGTTTAGTTTTTCAACCCCAAACCCCCACGTTAAACCCTAAACCCCAAGCGCAATATTCAACTGTAAACTCCAAACCCTATATTCGACTAGGATGCCCAGTAGTACCCTTATTCCTTTTTTGTAGTCCTAGGTTCCTTATAAAGTTACCCGATACAAAAAAGAGAGGCCTTTTATTCTTAGGTTACTGGGTATCCTAGTCGACTCTAACTTTCAAACCCTGTATTCAGAAGCGCTGAAGCCTTAACTCCTAAACTCTAAAGAAGGCCCTAAAATTCAACCCTACACCTCCTCCCTAACTCTAAAACCCTGTAAACCCTGAACCCTATAAGACCTAAACTCTAGAAAACTTACACTCAACCCCAAACCCTATAAGACCTAAATGCTGGAAACCTCACATTCAACCCTAAACCCTATACGACCTCAGTTCTAGAAACCTTACATTCAACCCTAAACCCTATAATCCCTATAAGACCTAAACTCCAGAAACCTTAAACCCTAAACCCTATAAACCTTACCTCTAAGACTGACCAGGGGCCGGCGAGACTCCTTCCGAGCGCTGTCGGCGCAGGTGGCGCATCACGGCGACCATCAGAAGCCAAAGCCTAAGTCGTGTCAAAAAAGTTGGTTTTATGTATCTTCCACGTAAGGTCCACGTATATACATCTTTTATATATACATACACTATCATACACACACATAGTTACACACTGTCACACACACACACGCACATACACATATGTATGTATGTATGTATGTATGTATGTATGTATGTATGTATGTATGTATATATATATATACACACATACATACATACATATATGTAGACTCTCTCTCTCTCTCTCTCTCTTATTTCTGTGTGTGAGTGTCATTTGGGTAAGGTTCTGAATGGCTTTTAGACGTGGATGTGTGGGATCTGCTTCCAGGATTCTGTTTTATGTTTCTGCCGTAGCGTAGATTTTGTGAGGTTGATCTAGTGGTTTTAGCCGCTGTGGGGTATGGGGCATTTATCATGGGATATCCGTCGGAACATAGCAACAAGTGGAGGATTCTTTCCTGCACTGGGGTTGACTTGCAAGGCTTTTACACGGTAAGGCTTATGTACATATACCGAAGGCACGCACTTAAGAGCCTGTTCGGTTAAATAGACAGTTCACATGCTTCTCTTCCACTTATGTGGCCCTTGTTCTCATCTTCCTAAGCGTCATTTATCTTTACAGATTTCCTTTGTCATCGTTTGTACTATCATCAGCCAGCGCCTTCTTCGAGATGTTTGTGTGGGATGGTGCTATCCCACGCCACCTGAACCCTACCTATAACTGCTAGGCTTTGACAGCCGGATTGGCGCTGCAGGCTTGGAGGATTCAGGGTGCTTTTTATAGCCTTTAGCGGCTGAGGTATCCGCCACTGAAATGACATGAATCAAACAAGGTTTACCCGGGTCTCGCTGACCGGTTAACGTATATTCAGTCGTAGAATGTATCCTTTAATCCTCTTGGGCACTATAATCCCTGTATAATGCCAATATAATCCCAAAGTTTAACCTTTAGGTCCCCTGGGATACTGGACAGGTATGCACATGGCTCCGGAGGAATGTTGCCACCTTAGGCCGTAAACCGTAAACCCTGGACCCAAGGGCATGAGAAACTCTTTGTGAACTGATCCGCGGCAGCTGTAACCCTAAATCCTAAACACCCTAAACCCCTAAACCCTAAACCGTTCGTCCCAAACGTTATAATCAGCGCAGATCCCTTTGACTTCGAAGATTACAGCCAGGGACCCTACACCTTCATTGAGAGGGGAATTTCAAAGTGGCCCGCAACTTCAATAGCCTCATATAGCCTCCAAAGCCAAACTCCTAAGCTTGCACCTTTTCCAGGTTCATGGTGTAGGGTTTAGGGAGTTTAGGGTTTAGCATGTAGGGTTTGGCTTTGGATTCGCTATCCATTGAAACTATAGACCTGCACACAGCCAATCATTTACATGAGGTCCACTGATCGCAGCCACCACGGCAGCCCCCCGCTTCCGGTGTGCTTAGTGCTGTATGCCTGGCCCTCGACAGGTTTTCGAGTTTCCGAAAATGGGGGAACCCCTGTAGGATCTAAGTCGACGGTTCGCTGGATGTCAGGTAGACCTGAATGCTCTCGTAGTGTGAAGTACGTCAGAGTCTATCGAACATAAACACAGAAGGTGTGACATGCGTATGTATAAAAAAAGTTATGTACTTTTTGATGTACACATATGCATGGAGTTCAGTCTTCAGTAGACTGCCAGGCCGCAAGATTGCAAAGCCCCCCGCAGCGTGTACCGCATTCTCACTCTAAGTACTAAGCCTGCAATGTGCTATGATTCCATCATAGCCGAACAGTCAGTATGTGCATGGGGCGCTGTGCAGCACACGTGAACGTAAGGACTTGCATGACTACAGTGTGAATAGAAACATAAACAGCAACACTACACCCCTATACAGCAATGTTGCGACTAGCTGCCAGATCATTCTTCATTTTCTGCCAGCAGCGCCTACACTGTCTGGATTCTCGTTAAGGAGTTTATTTTAAGTTACCATAATAAAAAACCATATTATTCACTATATATATAGACACCTAGAGACTAAATCCCTTAACAAGAACCTGGCGGTTCGGAAACTGTTATCGTGTATGGGGCAGGCCTCTTGCCTTTCTGAGGGTACTGTTGATAATTTTTTCCTGCATTACATTAAGGACCCTAAACTATGAGAATTACGGTACATTCCCTATTATGGGTATTGCAGGGTTTATGTTATCAACCCTATTGCCCCTAAACCCTGCAAGATGGAATTAGTTGTGTTGCGCGGGCAAAGTCTTTATTGCCGAGGAGATGCATCGTGGCTTGGAGCATCAGGGGTTAGAGTATGCTTGCTATGGGAATGTGTACATACTCTACTACTACCCAGAGAGCCCAGATTATAAGGATCCTTAGGTGGGTAGTAGGGGGCCTTAGTATCTCTAATAAGCTTATTTTAGGAAGTGTAGGGTTTACAGTAGTGGGGTTTACGACTTTGATTGGAGGTTCGTGGGTAGTTGTAAGTGGAGTTATAAGTCTCCTACTATGGGTTATAATTATAGTTACTTTACTTATGCCCCACTTACTACTACCCATGAACCTCCAAGTACTACTACCCAGAGAGCCCAGTACCCATTAAGTAAGGAATGTAGCTTATCTCATAATAAGCAGCCCCTTTTTTCTTGGTACGTTGTCAACCAACAGATGTCTTGATTGGTCCACAGGCAGCTCTTCAAAAGACTGACGTCGAAACACAAACATCGAATGTTCAGCATGACGTCGGCAGGCATTGTCGAGAATCTAGAAGCTTCGACCGTTTCATTGCCTTGCTGGCATGGCTACAGCAAAGATGGCCGACGTGGTTAGGGGTCTGATCAAGGTGGGTGATCTCGCAGGTGTGCAGCGGGTGACAGAACGCAGCTGCGACTGGTCCGAGCTCGATAGCAAAGCCAAGTTTCTGGGCTGGTTTGGATTATTCTTTTTTAGGCGAATTTATATATGGGTTAGTGATAAGATCGCTCCTCTTCTGTGAAATCTGAGCGCCCTTCACTTCGGGAATCGGTGTTGGCTGAGACGGCGCAGATGAGCTGATTCGTGAGTGCAGAAAATCCTGAACCCTTAGCTTGAACCTATCTGAGGCCACTTTTGATAGACGTCATGGAGGCTCCTTCTGGCGAGTGGGAGACGCGGGCCCAGATGCTGGATTGGATGATCAAAGCAGGAGCGGACCCGCTTAAAGCGTGTCCGGCCGACAATGTAAAGTGTTGTGTCATCGTTATAGGCCGAGAGCATGATGACGAGAGCATCAAGATTCCGTACAAGGGGCACTGCGCAACCACATTCGCGTGTGAGGTCTTACAGGCGTTGCAGAAATCAAAACATGTTGCGGCCTCGGATGTGAAAGTGAAGGCATTCAAAGGCTACTTGGACGTACTTACCAGAGCCACACCTATGCCCAAGCAGGCCAACGTTGCGATTCCGCAAAGCATCGTCGACATGTGGGAGTCAATACGACAGATGACACCTACGCACAACGTGGTTTTTGAAACAGCAGATGACGACGTCTCGGCTCACGACCTCATTCTTGTTACAGCCTCACCTGTCTTGAAGGCCATGCTGGAGTCAACCATGAGTGAAGGCTCAAGCAAACGCATATCTGTCAAGGACTCTTCAGGTTCTGGAGTGCGGCTGCTAGTGGACATGCTCTATACAAGCTCCACGCGTAATGAGCCTGACTACAAGACAGTGCTTGTTGCCCTGGACTTGGCCCACCGCTGGCAGGCAAACGGCATTGTGCCGGTGCTTGAAGGCATCTTGCTGGAGATGGTTACTGTCGAGAGTTTTGTTGCCATCGCTGAGGCTGCAATGCTCAAGGGCTTGCAGAAACTGCAGCAGGCATGCAAGACTTTTGCCGCCAACAACAGCCAGATGAAGACCATGCTAGAGAAGGGAACCCTTCCTGTAGAGGTGCGCAAGCTGCTGGGAGTGTCGGCGGACCCGCCGCCAGAGGGAGGACTGCAGAAGAAGCGCCGGACCTTCACTGCACCTTGATACCTTGCACCTCCCCGTCCAGGAGTTGATACCAAGCGCGAGACATCTTTAGGCACACTATGCCAAGAAACCCTATATTCGTAAGCTTTAGTTTCAAGCCGGTGGTAAAGTTCCAGATTGCGGATTGCTGGTGTCAAGATCGTGAAAAGAATGCATTGGCACGCAATTGCTTGGTTGCTTGGCTACGAAACAGAAAGTATGGTGCCAGCCGCCGTCAATCTCTGCAGTCAGGCCCTCCCGTCTTGTGTCGCCAGACTTCTCAGGAGTATACAACCGCAGGCACGTAGAAACAAGACAAGTTTCCAGTGCAAGCAGTACCCAAAGGGTCCTAGGTACTGTTATGGGGAATACTTTCCCAAATCATAATCGTACTTCCTAATATAGAAACCCTACATTCTACCATATAGGTACTTTGGACCCTTTGGGGTAAGCCTCACAGCCTCAAGTCCTCACGACCCTGGGCCTGTTGCACTATTAAACCTCGACTACTGCCTAAAGCCCCCAAGTCATTATGACCCTGAGCCCTACTATAAGACTCTCATGCCCCTTAGGCTCTAAGGACTCACATTTTAAGGTTTATGGGCCCGAAGACCATGCTATATAAGGCTTTTGGCCTATTTTGAGCCCCCAGTTTCCGTCAACGCCTGCCACAAGAAATCCGGTAGTCTACATCGTCAGCCCATGCGCGCAGCTTTGAGAACTGGCTGTTGATTTTGACAGACTCTACGTCTTGGAACGGTGTAGGAAACTGTAGAGTGCGAACATTCAGGCTCTAATTAGGCCCTCTGAAACGTGCTTCTAGGCATAGTTTTGAAAATGAAGCTATGTAGGCGGAATGCGGTTCAGGCTTTAGGGTTTTGCCTGGGGTGGTCCTGGAAGAGATCCTAAGAGCTTCATCCCTGGAGCCTCAAACCTAAACTCTTCAACCTTGAAGCTTTGCTTCCTTCCTGAGAGCCGAATACTCCTTAATCACGGAACACAGCTTTAACCATAAAGTTTAAGCCCTTTACCGTTTGAAGTATACCTATAGTCTCCATTGTAGTTCCTTTTTTTGGTTAACCAAAATCTCTATTATAGGGTCCTAACCATAAATCTGGTTAACCAAAAAAAGGAACTACAATGGAGACTATAGGTATTCCTGAACCCTAAACCCTAGATCTCTGCCTCCTTCCTGAGATAGCCATCCTCGCTGTTTTTTGCGGCTTCCTTGTGTCAGGCGGGTGCGGGTTTAGGAGTTTGGGACTTGGCAAGTCGGCCGTCGAGTTGAGAATTCTTCGGATTTGGGGCTTTTGGGTTTTGGGTTCAGGATGCAGGGCTTAGGGTTCAGGGCTCAGGGAGGATGTATAAGCAATGTAGACCCCTGATGACATAGGGTTCAGGCTTAGTCGAGGTTTCGGAACTGAGTGGACGGGCATGTAAACTAATACCTACCGAAAACAGGTTTCAGCAGCTTTGTGGTGGTCGTCACAAGATACCCAGCGCAAGCAGAAGGACTTAGGCTGTGAACGCCGCTGAGACAATCTAATCAGCGGGGTATGAATTCAGTGTGATCCTCTCTTCGCTCTCCATTAATAAAAGCTGCATGGAAAATGGAGGTCCCATTGGGGTCTTTTGCTTAATCCGAAGTCGTTGGACTTGTATATTTTCCCCAGACCCCAAGCATTGTCAGCCTTGCCCTTGCGCTCGTCGGGGAACTCTATGACTCTATGTGTCTAGATCTAAAACTTCTGGCAGTCTAGGATGCCCAGTAGTACCCTTATTCCCTTTTTGTAGTCCTAGGTTCCTTATAAAGTTACCCAATGCCAAAAAGAGAGGCCTTTTTATCTTTAGGTTCCTGGCAGTCTAAAGCTTGTCAGATGACAAACCTTGTGGCCATGAAGATGATGATGCTGCTGCTGCCGCTCTGTTTAGGGTTTAGGGTTTAGGGGTTTAGGGTTTAGGGTTTAGGGGTTTAGGGGTTTAGGGTTTAGGGTTTAGGCTTCTTGGTGCTGGTGCTGGTGTTGGTGGCTTCGGCCGCAGTGGTGGTGGTATCCAGACATGTTCTGCAGCACGAGTGCCACCAGGCTGCCACAAGGCTTATGTCTACTCAGGATGCCACCACCTCAGCAGTCGGATCCGTTGCAATCGTGTAGGTCTGGAATCCTATATGTTTTCTAGGCAAGGCAATGGGAGCAAGGCTTTCATGAGGTTCCTTAGAGCTGTGGGTATCGAGCTGGGGGGCCTTCAGAGTTTAGGTACGCTATCAATATCTAGAACTGGATTTGGGGGCATATTATAGCTTGGTATAGTATAGTTTATAGTGGCCTTAAGGGAGTTATTACTATTTAGGTAGGCTTCTATAGTGTTAGTTGCTGGCATGCGCAATTTGGTTCCTAAGAGTAAGGGTTGTGTGGCAGTTTCAGGATATCCTGAACATGGCTTTACAGATTCCCCCTTATATAGTACTCTAGGGGCCTTAATTCCCCCAAAGTATGTGCTCTGCGTCAGCCGCAAGAGATCCTAAACCCCTAAACCCTAAACCAGCCTTGTCCTTTTTCATGGTTCCCCCAAAAGAATAAACAGACCGGCTAGTAGACCTTCTTAGATAATTCCTACTAAGGGATATAGGTATAGGGCTCTGTCTATCATTTCTAAAACGACAAGGGTGCCCTAAACCGGTGGCCACAAGAGAATACCCAAGAACCGACAGAGGCTTGGAATCCTCACACTTCACCCGGCGTAAACTAACAACTCTAGGGTGTAGGGTTCAGGGTTTATGGGTTAGGGTTCAGGGTTTAGGGTTCAGGGCACCGAAACTTAATTTTTTATTCCACAGCAAACATAACATCCCAGACCCGGCAACCCAGGGTTTGGGGTTTAGGCTTGTCGGCCGTGTTCGTCTACCACCCTGCTATTCAGAGTCTGTCTTCGCTTTCTGGCGGTTTGGAGGCAAGCACACTTACCGCATCGCGAGGTCTTCTGGGTATCAACGGCTGCAACAGGCCAGATGGTCGAGTGCACCCTGGGTAATTTCAATCATCTCACACTGTACCTAATCTTTCCTTCTAGTCGCTAGCTATACCGTGTTCTGATATGGGAGTTTCCGTAAATCGAGGACCCTAGTTTTGTACCCCTAACAGTAGGATCCTTATTGTAAGGACCCCAAAATACGTTACCCTCATTTTCGGAAACCCCCATATAGCCCCAAAGCTCTTCGCAAGCATCAAGGGCCATGTTCCACTGTTCCATGTATTCCTCGGACTTGTCTCTGCCCTACAGTAAACCCCATAAAGTTATAAACCCGATTAAGGCCCTATAGTGCTGGGATTCCCTATGCACTAAGAGTCCTGGAAGAGTCTTAGTACATCCTGCGTCGGCTTCTGCTAACTCCTAATCCGGGCATAACGTTGTGGATTTCTGATTACCAAGTGCCTAAATCCTGCGAGCAGAAATCCTGAACACAGGAGAGTCGCTTCTTCTCAGCTGGGGCTGTTCTTTGCACTCAAGCTCCAATTTTAAAACCTAGATCCCAACATCTAGTCTAACCCAAAAGCCCCAGTGGCTTCGAGAATTCTTAGCAGGTATTGAGGGTAGCAGGGGTCTAAATCCCAGCTTGGGCAGACTTGGTTTCTAAAAAGCCGTGATGAACAATACAAAACCCTGGGTTCCATTAGGGTTCAGGGTTGGGGGGGGTAGGATTTGGGCTTAGCTTTCGAACGTGGGGGTTTCGGGCTTCTCTTGTATGAAGATTGGTTATTTTGTTTTCCCAATGCGTGACTGGAAAGTCAGCTACTTACACTGCTCTGCCAAAACACGACGAAGTGATCATGAGCAAGTTGGCTCCCCAGTAATTTGCCAGGCTGCCACCTCTGCTTTTCCCACCTGTAGCCAAGATGCCGACGCCACAGCAGCAGAAAATGCAATCAGCTCCGACAATGAGAGCCTTCAACAACCCACAGATGCTTGGCTGGCTGCCTTCGCTGAGCCTGCTTACGCACTGATCTCCCTGACTTTCGCTGTTCTCCAAGTGTAAAAGGAGGGACCCTTAACAAGGACCCCCTAGGTATATACCCATAATATAGCTATTATATACCCAATATATAGCCCATATAGGGTAGGGGTCCCCATTAAGGGTCCCTCCTTTCTCCCCTTTGATGTTCGCTGTTCGATGAGAACCTCCGTTTGGCTAACCTGTGGTCCTCCCCACAGGTGCCGGGTCTTCAACCCATACTTGGAGGATCATGGGACTTAGTAAGTAAGGTTATAAGTACCTTAATTGGGGTTATAGGTAGTTATAAGTATAGTTACCCTAATTATAACCCTAGTTACTAAGTCCCATGATCCTTTAAGTAGGAACAGACCAGGGACACGCAGATCGGCGACAGGCGGCCCAATGCCAATGGGCCTTCGGCCCACTTGCTCCGGTCTTCCTCTGAGGTGCCGAGCGGCCTCGAATCCCAGTCTTTTTTGAAGAAAGAGCCAAGACGAAGAACTAGATTTAAAGAAGCCTCAAGCCTGAAGTCCTGGGCTCTAAACCCTTAATCCCAAACCCCAAACCCTTATAGAAAAAAGATCTAAGGACTAGATTCTGGACGTCGAACCCTGCGCCGCCGCTCTAAAGTCCTCAACCCTTACAGTTACAAGCCTAAACCCTGGGCCCTAGACCTTTAGAAATGTACGGTTTAGGGTTTATATGCCTGAAAGCCTTCATCCTACAAATATGAGAAAAAGATGGGGAAACCCTAAACCCTAAACCTTAAATCGTTTACACTTCTGCAGTCTCAACGGCTACAAGTATGAGAAGATGGGGTACATCCTCATCAAGGCACTTCCAGAGGCCCGCCCCCGACACACGGAGTGGAGGTTTTGAGGCTTGAGGGTTTGGGGTTTACAGCTAGGGTTCAGGGTTCAGGATTTGGGGGTTTAGGGTTCAGGGTTTAGGGTTTAGGGATTTAGGGGTTTAGAGTTTGGGGGTTTAGGGTTTAAGTTCGGCTTTGAGTCTAGATTTGGATTTGGGTTTGTGGGTTTGAGCCCTAAGACCTAGATACCAAGCCCTGATTCCCAACTGTAAATGGGTTTAGGGTTTGGGGTTTGACTTGGGTATCAGGGAGCCCAAAGCGCCTCAATGTAAGGATGCATGGGGAAGCCCCAGAGACACGAAACTGTGTCTCGAGGCTTGGAATCGCGGCCTTAACAGGTGTATTCAGCGTGCAATGATTCTACTCGCGTTGCATGAGTTTGTGCTGACCTCAAGTGTTCACCTGCACTGCACCAAGACCCAGGGAAAAGGTTTAGGGTAAAGGGTTTGAGGAAGAGCTTCTTAACGTGTCTGAAACCTTGGTTTGCAGGCGGAGTTCACACGTTCATCCGGAACTGTAGGTTTGCATTACACTAGGGCATCGCCAGTGTCTCATTCAAGGCGCCTTCTGGTTAGTTCAAACACGGGAGTTTCCGAAAATAGGGGACCTAATATAGTACCCTAAACAGTAACTGGATCCTTATTATAAGGATCCCAAAACAAGGTACCCCCAACTTACACATCATCAAAGGGAAGTCTATTGGACACGGCCCCCTTCAACTCCTGAACCCTGGAGCTCAATTCCCCAAACCCTAACCTTCTGCGCTCTGATTCTGAAAGGTTCCGGAGGAACTCATCTACATCACCTGCGCGGTGATAGGCTCGGCTCTGATAGACCCTTATTCGAGTCTGGGGTTTGGGGTGTGCATATTCAAAGGATGTGTGAGCCGTTGGGCGCGGTGTTATAGAAATCAGATGGCTGAGAGTTTAGGGTTTAATTAGAGTGAGAGGACGTAGAAATCAGACAGGGTTTTGGGGACTTTCAATACTCCGAACACCCCAAATCACCAGCAGCCTCTCCAAACCCGACTGGTTCTGGACGATTCCGGTCCCTCCGTGGAATATCCAGTTAAGAGGATTTGTCTATTGAGTCTGTTGTGCATCTATCTCTCGTCTTGGATCCATGAACCCTGAACCCTAAACCCTAAACCCACGGTTAGGGTTTGGGGTTTCGGATATGGCCGGAGGCTGTACTTGACCCTGCATCTCACAGCATAAGCCGCCCAGAGCCATGAGAGCCGGACCAGCATTAGTCACTGAAATCGACTCGTAGTGGAGAGTCATAGGAGGCCAAAAGGGGCTTTGGGGTTCCCACAAAAGGGTTCATATTAAGGAATCCCTACCCCAAGAATCTTAAACCCCCCTTTTGGCCTCCCATCAGAGAGGCAACCTTTAACCTTTTTTGGGGTACTACGATAGTCCGGATCCAATCCCGACATAGTCCCAAAGGTTAACCTTCCGTTCCTCAGGATACTGAGGTAGAGTCATTACCCTTATTTGGAGGCTCAATAAGGGTACTGATATGGGTTATAAGTATAGTTACCCTACTTATTACTCCACTTATAACTACCCATGAACCTCCAAGAACCCACCTGGGAGGCGATGGCAGGTTTGGGCTACCTCTCTTCGGAAGCAATATCTAGTCAGAGCGGTCTTAATTCGGGTCCTACACTGGAATCTAAACCGCAAACGCTGAACCTCAAACCTGTTAAGCTTTGAGCGGTTTTTAGGGTTTAGGGCTTAGGGTTTAGGGGCTGAAGCCCTACACAGCCAAAGATGAAGCCGGTGAGAGGTGCCACAATTTGCGGGATCATCCTCGCCGTGCTGCCGGAGCATTTGCACAGGCAGGTCATCAGCAACTTGCATGCGCTTATGCAGAGGAGCTTTGTCTCCAGAGCCCTATCACGCGTGTTTGGGGGAGGTTCTATATGGACCGGGTCCCTATACGAAGGAGCCTACTCTTTAGGGTAGTACAAGAGGGTCCCTCATTTTCGGAAACCCCCCTTATCTTGTAAGTAGGGGCTTATAGATTACAGTCAAGAGTTTCATAGGAAAGTCAGGGTATACGAATTTAGGTTAGCATAGCAGGGACAAATCTATGTGGAAACATACGTATTATACACGGCGCATAGTAAGAAAGATGTTTCCCATCTTATGTTGTATAACACGGTTTTCCTTAGCAAGAACGCAGTTCCGGGACGTTTAAGGGTTTGGGGCTTGCATTGCGTGCTGGTGTATCGGAATCCCTGAATGACACCAAAAAAGCCTTAACACGCTTCGCATAAGCTCACATCAACCAGCCCCCCCAAGACTGCAGCCCAGATGCTCCATATATACTAGCAGTATGGAGCTAGTTCGGTCCCAAAAAACCTATTCCTAAGATGGTTTCAAGGACCTAATTCCATAATGCGGGTATATATGGAGCCTCTAGGTAGACCCTAAACCCTAAACCCTAAACGCAGCAATCAAGCCCGGGAAGGCTTAAAACACCCTCAACCCGAAGTAGGCAACCAAGAGGGTACCCGTTTCGTTCTCCCCTTCTTTCTTCGTTCCGGTTTTTCGAGTCCGGTAGATATCCCTTGAACCCCAAACCCGAAGCCATGAATCCTAGAAGCCAAGCCCTGGACCCCAAACCCCTAAACCCTAAACCCTAAACCCCAAAACCCTAAACCCCAAAACCCTAAACCCTAAATCCTAAACCCTAAACCCTAAACCTTAAAAGTCTAGAACGGTTGCTATATGGCTTTTGCTGGTTCCGATAAGATTTACCCTAACGGTTGCTATGAGGCTGCTTGACCCCAAACCCCAAGAGCCAAGGTGGAGGTACTGTTATGGGGGATACTTCCCCAAATCATAATAGTAATTCCTAATATAGAAACCCCACATTCTACCATATAGGTACTTTGGACCCTTTGGGGTAGGGATTTATGAACCCTATTATGGGAACCCTAATCCCTACCATAAAGGTACTTTGGACCCTTTGGGCCCAAGAGCCAAGGTGGAGGTACCACTCAATCTCTCGTCGCCGTCGCCACCGGCGAGTACATTCCGTTGCAGGTCGCCGTCCGGGATCCCAGGGCACAGCCTTCTCGAACCTTAGGGTTTAGGGTTTAGGGTTAGAGGATCAGAAAGCTTAGTTTTAAAAGCCCGGCTACATTGCAAACTTCGGAAATACAAAATCAGATAAAATACAAATAAAATAGAAGAGATCAACACACCAGGTGGCCGTGGGAGGTTGTTTGCTTGTGTTTGTTTGGTGTGTTTCCTGACTGTATTTTGCTTGATTCAGTTTATTCATGTTTTTTCTGTTTGTTTGTTTGATTGGTGTTGTTTGTTCCTGTTTGCCGTGGAAAACACAAACACCACTGTTTTGTTGATCACCCCTGGCCTGATTTGCGTGTTCACATTATATGCGTTTGTGTTGCTTGGTTTTGTTCTTAACTCCTTCAACAATCCCGGTAGCTCCGTGATGCGTTCTCTTACACTTAATGCTTGCGCATACCTTATTGTAACATATATATATATATATACACGTACATACATACATGTATATACAGCTGCTTTAAGTATAACCCTAGATACTAAAGACTAAAGTCCCATGTTGCTTTTAAGTAGTCAGGGTTCCCCGAAGCCCGAATTACACTGGCCATGACTCTTCTGGTTTACGGTTTATTGCAAAGGCAAACCATAGTTACACGCTAGCCGCTAAGCCCTGATGGAGCACCTGAATCCTTACTCTAGGATTTGGGGTTTAGGGTCTAGGGTCTAGCGTTTAGGGTTTAGGGTATAGGCTCTAGGGTCTATAGGTTCTAGAGGGTCTAAGGTCTATAGGGTTTAGGATCTAGGGTTTAGGGACATACTACACCTGCGGTTCTTTCCTCTCTTTGCGGTGTTGCTTCAGACGGGAGTTGTTTTGGGGATTTCTTTCAGTCTCATGAAACTTGGTAAGTAAGATGAGTACCTTAATCGGGGTTGTAAGTGATCATAAGTCGAGTTACGTGGTTACCTTTTCTATAATTCTACTTGCGAGGTCCCGCGATCCTTTAAATAGGTGATTTTTGCTTCAAAGTTGCAAGGAGTTTTTGGTCCTTGGGTTCTTGGAGAGGAAAGGGATTCAGAGTTGTATTGGGCCAAAAAGCTGGGGGGATCGGGCCTGTTTGGGGAGACTTGCATGCCTCGCTGATTTGGGCTCTGTGCTGAAGGCAAGACATGTCCCCGACCGCGCAGCAGCAATTCACAATCGGACGTGTCAGTAAACATCCGGGGCGAGCAGCTGCATCAATGCAGAAACTGAGAACAAATCGCTGGAGCGATAATATAGGGGCCTTAAGTATTCGAACAGGGTTTTGGGGCTATTATTGTATCATAAAAACCGAGTAGTATACATAATTTCTGAGGCCCCTACAGCACCTGACTTTCGATGCCTGCCTGAGGTGGAGTGTCAAGTGCGGGAGAGGTCTTATCACAAGAAGGGTTATGCATCAAGCACAGCTGTGGCTCGCATGCAGTTTTTGTTTGTTCTGTGAAGTATTCCTGAGCAGTACATCGGCTAGTTTACACTCATTTTGGGTTTGGGGGTCTCCTTTTTGGGGAGCCAGGGGGGGCATGAGGCAGAATGTTGGTTTGGGTTCGGCGACTTTAGCGTTTGAGGCATATTGGGATTCCGGGTGTAAAATTTTACTAATAGGGTCTGATAAAGATCTTGATTTGCCATGACTTTTTATGCACACAAGGTAACCCTGCTCAGGGTAGCTTCTCGTACTAGGGTCTAGGTAGCCGGCTACCTAAGTGATGCCTCGGATTACCCAGGTGCTGCGGCTCACGCTTAGCATCCTCTTCCTGATGTCTGGAGGCTTCCCGTCGGGTTGGGTTAGGGGTAAGAGTTGGCTAAAATTCGCTGGCGTTTTGACAACGCAGGGCTTTATGTGGGTCTTGCAGTCTCATCTCAAAGTTTGAAGTAAGACCCAGTCCCCAAATGCATCATGAATTTATTCATGCAACCCGTGCTGGCTTTGTGAAAAATCTTGGCTAGTGATGCCTTTGATGTATTCTTGACCTTAATTCGGCCAAAGATAAGAACTGATCTGGAGTGGAGTGGAGTGGAGTGGAGTGGAAGGACGACCTAGATCCGAAGATCTGGCCTAACGCAAACGGCATCACCTCCGGCCCGAGGGCTTAAGGATCAAACCGTCAGAAGAGAAGGGAAAGAAGTACCCTGAAGCCCAGCTGCAGTGACCGGTTCCAGCTGGATGCATATGCTTGTCGTCTAAAGACAGGCTAGTCGGAAGCAAGACTAAGAGGACTGTGTTTTGTCATGCCCCGCGCAAGAGAATCTGTCTGTCCGCTCCCTGCTGTTTGAGCGCACTGCCGGAGCGAACCAAGGCATCCGCCGCCACCGTCAGTTCCGCACGCAGGCTCGCGTCGTCAAGCACAACGGGCTGACAGAGGACGCGGAAGCTGCGCAACGCTTCTTCCAGGGATTTCCATTCTGGCGAGAGCCACCTGCGAATGTGACGCCGGAGGCGTTGCCGAAAAGTGGATGCCACCTTGCTGCTGTGCGAACCAGCTCCTGGGGAGCAGCGACCGCGGAGGTCAACCACCAATGCGGTTAAGGCAGAGGGCGTCTCTGGCCCCGCTTGTCGCCAAGGAAGTGCCGCCCGCGCCCGCATCCAGGCCCAGTGACAGTCTGGACACAGTATCACCGGGGCCTCCGCTGTGGGGAGAAAAAGCCGGTTGGCTCCCCTGTTCCAAGCACATGCCCCACGGAAATGTAATGCACAGCCACACGCTTGGCAATGTACTGCCGAGTCCTGGCGACACCACGGGCACATGCGAGCTGCAACTGATCTGGATCGCATGAGGAATGGCATCCAATTACAAGGTAACTGGTTCCTATGATATAGGAAAATAGGAACTACCACTTCAAAGTACGCGATAAATGGGTCACAGCAAGGATCTTTCTTCTTTGGGGTTCCCTAAGGCGCCAAATAGCCCAGAGTAGGTACCGTTTGTAGACTTTAGACCTCAAAGTAGGTACTATTTGCATACTTGGAGTTTTATTTTAGGGGTTTTGCATGCCTGGGAGGCCGGTGCCCTAAACCCTAAACCGGGCACTTGGATAACTGCTCCCACGAATGTGCCTGCTCCCCCTTGATTCAGGAACGTTCCCTAAACCCCAAACCCTATAAACCCCCAATGCTAACCCTAACCCCTACCTGGACCCCAAAAGTATGTACAATAATAGCCTTTTGTATGTTTTGGGCCATTATTTTACCTACTTTTGGGGGTCTGGGTAAACGGTAAAAGGAGCCTTGTCCCGGAGGACTCGGGATTTCTACGAAAGTGCCGGGGCATATGTCACTGTCTGACGTCCCCAAAGAGCCCGAAGACTCCCCATATACAAGTCGTACCTACTTTTGGAGTCTCAACCAGGACCCGCCAATGGCCCTCTTGAATAGAGCCCTTATGGTCCTTAACAGTGGGTGTTTGAGGTATAATAGAGGTTATCTAGTTGCGGGGTCTAGAAACTTCTCGTTGTCATAGATACTTTGGGCTATTGGGGGGTCTTAAAAAACAACCCTGGTTTCGGGTGTGGTTGTCCCGCGCATGACTCCAGGTAGCATGGGAGCAGAAGGCTTGGTGGGGAGTGTGGCAGAGCTTTCTAGCACTGACGTGATTACGGGTTTGGGGGGTTATAGGAATACCAGGTGAAGGTTGGGCAGGGTTTGAAATTTCGGCGTTTACCAGGTTTCCCATTGCTTATGGCTTAGGGTACTGAACTGAAGGCACTGCAGAATTTGTCTTTAGGGCTTCGGGTTCAGGATTGGAGGGCCTACCAGACTGTAGGATTTAGCCTTTAGGATCCTTTAGGATTTACGTTTTAGGGTTTACCCATAGTCTCCATTGTAGTTCCTTCTTTGGGTTAACCAGTTTTATGGTTAGGATCATATAATACAGTTTTTGGTTAAGCCAAAAAAAGGAACTACAATGGAGACTATAGGTATGGCTGAAAAGCCTAACCCAAAGGGTCCTAGGTACTGTTATGGGGAATACTTTCCCAAATCATAATCGTAATTCCTAATATAGAAACCCTACATTCTACCATATAGGTACTTTGGACTCTTTGGGTAATGCTCCGGAGTGCGAGCTCGCTGTTGGCGGCGCGCAAGGGCAGACCCCATCCTGCTCTTCATTCAAAGGGGAAAAGGAGGGACCCTTAATGGGGACCCTTTAAAGGGATCTATAGGGATTCTATAAGGGTATAGGGTTTGGGTTTTTTTGGGGGTTTTGGGGGTTTAGGGGAAAAGGAGGGACCCTTAATGGGGACCCCTACCCTATAATGGGCTATACAATGGGTATATAATAGCTATATACCTAGGGTTCTCATTTAAGGGTCCCTCCTTTTACCCTTGGATTCATGCACGGATGACAGGATTTCGTCTGCCCGAATTCACAGACTCCAAAACCTCTTGATTAACTTATACTTGAAACCCTACTATGATGTGGCAGGTATATTCCGCAAGGAACCTTAATATGATTTAGGTTTCCGGGTTCAGTGGCTGCCAAAGAAGGAAATGTTTTTGTTTCCCAGGGCCTTCGGTTTAGGGTTTAGAGTTTGGAGTTGAGGTTCAGGTTTAGAGTTTAGGGTTTAGGGTGGCGCCGGAGTTGGTCATCCGCATATGTCGGCAGTCGAGGAGGAAACATGACGTTGGATTCTCGAGCCTAGCCAGAAACCCTGGCGCTAGACCCCGAGCCCCAAATGCCTAGAGCCCTCATGTTTCAGGTTTTAGGGTTCAGGGTTGCAGCATTCAGGATTTCTTGTTCAGGGTTTGGGATCACTCGTGTACCCAGACAGATCTTCCTCCACCCTAGACCACCAAGCCACCGAAACCCAAAAGTCTAAACCTAGATAAGGCCCCTAACCCTGTACTTGGAGGGTCGGGGGACTTAGTAACTAGGCAGTAAGTAGACTTATAAGTACCCTAAAAGGGACCCTAATTGGGGTTATGGTACTTAATAAGTCCCTAAAATAACCAGTTACTAAGTCCCCCGACCCTCCAAGTATTCAGCAAAAGACACAGAATCCTCAGCCAAGAAACACAGCAAATCACAGTACGCAAACCCAAAGAGAGGGACCCTAGCCCACATCCTGTACCAAAACCAGAAGCTCGGAACCCTAAGCCATCTCCTACGCCCTAACTTAACCATGATTGTTGAAGGGTTTATAACAGGAAATCCTAATAAGGAAGCTTGAGAATCCAGGTTTCTTAGAATTCAAGTAAACGCGAAGGATTGAACTATTCCAATTCCAACGCCCTCAAGGTCCCAGTTGTAACCCTCAAACCCCAAACGCCTAAGTGTACCCCTACCAGGACTCCCCCAGCTGTCCCAGCTGCCGTTTCATAGAGCCCTTATGGTCCTACTAGTGGTACTTAGGGTATATTAGAGAGGCTAGTTGGGGGTCTAGGTAATCCCTGCAAATCCTACACCCGAATTAGCCGAAGCCCTGAATCCATTTCTTTCGACGCAGGCCACCCTCCAAGAAAGAAATGCTGTACATCCTGAGCCCAAAACCCCAAATCCGAAACCCTATGCCCTAAAACCCAAATCCGAAACCCGAAGCCCTAAAACCCAAATACTGAACCCTCAACCGCACTTCTTTCGTCGCAGGCCCTTCGATCCAGGTTTGCACCTCCTTTGCCATGCTCGCGGGCTGGTACAGCGGCATCCGGGCTTCGGTGACGCCTCGGCCTTGGGTTCGTTTTGGGAGTTTCGTAAAATTAGGGGTGCCTTATTTTGGGGTCCTTAAAATAAGGATCCTAGTATTTAGGGCACTATATTAGGGTCCCCTATTTTCGGAAATCCCCTTTTGAGTGTCATGATGAAGGATGAAAGCCCCCCATATTTTAGGAATTCTAAATCTTATTCTGACTGCCATGGACATCAAAGAGGAGTCGGAGGGCTCTAGGGAGTCAGCATATTCCACAACACCTTGTGGCTTGCTTAAGGCTTAAATGACCATGAACTTAGTAACTGTAGAGTTCCAGTTAAGGTAACAATATTTATTTACAATTATTTATAACTATTCTATAGCCCCAATTAAGGTACTTGACCTGTCCAGAAGGGCTCAGGGCAGAAGTGTGTTCCAGGATTCCCATAACCCTAAACCTATATGGGTGGTTGTCAAAATTAGGGTCCCTCATTGGGTCCCCTAAATAATAGGTGCCGTAGTATTTTAAGGACCCAAAAAGGGACCAAAAGGGACCCTAATTTTGACAACTAACCCTATAGCATCGCATTGCGATCCCACCAGCTCCTCAAGCTGAAAGCTCTTGGGCCCAATCAGCTTCCGTGCAGGGTCGTCGGGACAAATCTGATGATGCTGCATTCCTGACCCTAAAACCCAAAACCGAAACCCTAAAACCTAAACCCTAAAACCCAAAACCGAAACCCTAAACCCTAAAAGCCTCAACCTGAAACCCTAAAGCCATACCTGCATGTTGTAGCTTCTCCCCCCTCCCGCCGAAGCGAGGACGGCGGAGCCGCTGCTATTAGAGGATAAGGTGTCAGGTTGTATTTTGTCTCAGGCTTCAGGAACCCCATGAAAAGCCTAGAACCCACAGCATTCCCGTATACTTTAAAATTTAAGTTAGACCCTTTAACCTGTTGGTGAGAAGCTTTGAACGCCTTAATCATCCAGCACACAAGCCTGAATAATTGCCATTATCATTACTCTTGACGGTGCCTTCTGGTATGTATACGACACACTACCATAAGAACCTACGCTAATTCCTGAGGCCCCCATATGTAGGGAGTTTCCAAACATAGGGGACCCTCGTTTAGGACCCGAAATCGTAGGATCCTGTTTATCAGGACCCCAAAATAAGGCACCCCTGATTTTCGGAAACTCCAATATACTTCAGGGCCTCCCTTGATGGAGCCTAACAAGGCAATCTCTTCTGGCGTCGCTGGGCTTTTCCTGCGGTTTCGCGGCCTCCTTTAATGCGCCGCTGGCGGGCATCACATTCGCCATGGAGGAGATGTGCGTGTTTCCAGGGTTGAGGGGTTAGGGATTACCCTAAAACTGTTTACAGTAGAAGCCCGAAAGTTGGAAACCCAATGGCCTCAATCCTTAGGAGTAATGTATAGGGAATCCCAGCACTATTTGGCCTTAATCCGGTTTCCAACTTTATGGGGTTTACTGTAAGTTTATAATATTATTATTTTCATCTCTAAAAGAAATACTTATATTTTGAACCCTAAACCCTAGACCGGTTTTGGGGCAGGGGTTTCAGGGTGTTGGGAGTCTGAGCAGCCACAGTCTAACACCGAAGAACTTCAAGCGCGTGGGCGTGGGGAAGTGGAGTACAGACGGGACCTTGTGCAGCGTTGAGGCAGGATCCGTTCACTATTGTGTTTGCTGGGGGCGACTCTGCTGCGTGTTTCGGTATTTAGCACCTAAGCTATAAAACCCCAGCATCCCTAAACCCTAAACCCCTAAACCCTAAACCCCTAAACCCTAAACCCTTTAAACCCTAAACCCTAAACCCCTTAAACCCTAAACCCTAACCCCTAAACCCCTAAACCCTAAACCCCTAACAGCCCTACATTGCTACAGCCCCATATCCAAAGCCTCAATCCGAGATCCCTGAAGCCCTACTTTTTGAATGTTGCGCAGAGCCACAGCCCTCCTAACCTTAAGGGACCACGGGCCCTATACACTTACTTAAAGGATCATGGGACTTAGTAACTTTAGGGCTCCTTAAAAGGGATCTATAGGGGTTCTATAAGAGGGGTTTTAGGGTTTACTTGAAGGATCATGGGACTTAGTAACTAGGGTTATAACTAGGGTAACTATACTTTTATAACTACTTATAACCCTAATTAAGGTACTTATAGCCTTACTTAAGGGACCACGGGCCCTATACTGGAAGTTAGGATTAGGGGGACCCTCGAAGATAATAAGGAGCCTTTTAAGAGAGCCGGAGGTAGGGTTCGGAAGGGGTACCCTTTAAGGGGTCTCCCTCATCATGCTACCCATATACCCTTATACTATGAACTCCTATATGGTACAAGGACCTTGAACCCTTTTTAGGGTTCTTCTCGATTTTAAGGAAAGATAGGTCAACACGCCCTTGGGGGCTAAACCAAAAAACATAGTCGAAGCATCCTAGACCTATAACAGCTTCACTTATTGAAACTCAGGTCGAGGGCAAAAGTACCAGAATCTCGCGGTTCAAGATCCTAGCTTGCTTTGAATTGTCTCGGACCCCTACAGTGTCATTGACAGGAACATGCCATATTAACCCTAAGCCCTACCCTAAACCCTAAACCCCCGGTTTAGGGTTAGGGTTTAGGGGTTAGGGTTTAACATTCGTGTGTCGGCTGTATCGTCGGACAAGGCCCTCAGAAGATCTTGGCCTTGGTTCGGGCTTTGGGGTCTACCCTGAATCCTTGAACTACCCAAACTTATACGGGAGTTTCCGATAATAGGGTACCTTATTCAAGGATCCCTATAGGAAGGATCCTACTTTTTGGGGTACTAAATTAGGGTCCCCTATTTTTCGGAAACCCCACTACTTTTTGAGTAGGGGCTCCGACCCTATAAATTCTGTACTCGGTTTTATAACAATAACCTACGAAAAAGTAGGTTATGGTAGTTGAAGGTAACTGTGCGTCGTCTCTGCTTGGGTGGTGGGGAACCTGATGACGCATGAGCCTGGTTTTGAGTACAGTTTAGGGTGTAGGCTTGTGGGGTCTGGTTTCGGCTGTCCCAGAGAACCAAACCTTACTAGCGGAAACATCCGAATATCCCATAGCATATACAGTGCGTCTCATTATGTTTGAAGGAAAAGTGTTCTACTACGGAGGCTTTGGCGTTCTGGGTGGAGAATTTGAGGAGTCCATGAATCGTGCTTGCGATTTTGCCATATGGGCTCCAGGAATCAAACGGGGTTCCCATGAAACTACTTTATCATTGTCCACTCTTTGTTGCAAGCTTCAGGGGCAGTGTTCCAATCGAAACATTGCCTACAGCCTTGACAGTTTAATCCGCAAGGTATGCAGTTTCTATCGTTAAAGCCTTTATTTATGTTTTTAGTGGTCCGTAAGACCCTGAGAAGTTAAAGAACCCCGGACGCCTCTGAGCGGACCATCGGCGGAGCCTTTGTTCCGCTACTATGGTGTCAGTTGAGGAGGCGGGATTTTTTGCGCCACGTCTCGGAGGTTCAGACTTCTAGTTTAGGGTTTAGGGTTAGGTCAGGTACTGCACCCATACAGTAAGAGTCTATAGTAGGGCTACGATCAAGGTCCTAATATATCTGTGTTTGAATATTATTCAACTATTACTGTGTGGGGGCCGTCCCCAAGTTTTGGGTGAAGACCTCATAGTACTCTTTCCCTAAACTCTCGGTTCTTTACTATATTATGCGTCAGTTGAGGTGGCTGGGTCGCTCGCGCCGACCCTCCCACCCCGGCAAGAGTACGGCCGTAGTCTTGATAATTTCGTTTCTTCTCCATCGTCGTGGCGCCTGCATTCCGGCTGACTAGCTGGTAAATGCTTCGTTTCAAAGGTTTCTGTGGCATGTTATCGCGGACGATTACTAATTATTCCGATGTCCACAGTTCTTGTCTCCTACTCCTCTTGATGAGCAGGCTTTTCAGCATTGTAGTAAAGGGTAGTTGGGGAGTCAGCTGTGGAGGCTGGGTTTATGTGGCTAGCATGCTTAGAGCTACGGTTTAGGAGCCAGATTTGTGAGGTGTAAGACTTTGGCTTGCAGGGGTCAGGGAGTCGGGATTAGGGTTGAGGGGATCAGAGTTCAGGGGTTCAGGGATGAGGGTTTAGTATAGGGATTTCGGGATTAGGGTTCAGGGTTTAGGGGTGGTGCCAGGTGAGGAGGTTGGGTCTGGGTTTGCAGAGCCCAGTTCTGTAAAGTTTCTGTTTTGGCTTCACATCGCTTTACTTAGGTCCCCCAAAGTCGGCAAAATCATGGTCCAAAACCTATAAAAGGCTATTATTCTACATACTTTTGGGGTCCAGTTATACGACTTTCGGAATGGGATCGGACTCTGGGTTGTATGATGGTTTATGTAGCCCCAAGGTTTGGACCCAACAATTAGGTACTCGGCTTTAGGATGCAAGTTATGTAGGTTAGGATTTCGGAGAGTATATGATTATTGGGTACTTGGACCCTTGGGGTAGGTGTTTTGATTTGTAGGGTGTAGGGCCTCGGGTTCAGGATTTGAGGTTGCGGGTGGTTCTGGGCTTAGGTGACTTAGGTGGAGACCACTGAGAGGGCTTGGCGCGAGAACCAGGATCAGTGGGCACCGATATATAGGAGGTGATCATGTCCTAAGGGTGTCGGGCATGGTGGGGTTTTGGGTCTATTGTTTTCTATTCTAGATGTTGACTTACTTGCTTACCAAGTACACAGCGACAGTGAGTATGTAAATCGCGCTGAAGCCCAAGACTAGACCATCAACACAACTATACCCTAAACTCCAAATCCTAAGCCCTATATGGCTGAGACGAATGGAGTTTGGGGACCTATTGCGTAAGACTGGCTAAACCTTCTCCAGTAATTAGCACCCCTGTGTACAGAGTTCAGGGTTATGGTTCGGGTCTAATTCGGGGACGGAGGTTCGGGGAGTTACCATGTGGACATAGTGTGTGCATGTAGCGCCGGCCCAAGCACCCAACAGTTAGGGTTCAGGGCTCATGCCCACAAACTCACCTGCAACGGGTCTTTCTTACCCCAGCGTGCTGCGAAATTGTAGTTACGCATGGTACTCTAAGCCTAAACCCTAAACCCTAAACCCTTAAACCCTCAAACCTTGAACTCTAAAGGGCTTGCTGGGTAAGCGCAGTAGGAACCCGGGCCTTGGACCATCTTACTTAAGGGATCATGGGACTTAGTAACTAGGGTTATCATTAGGGTAACTATACTTATAACTACCTATAACCCCAATTAAGGTACTTATAACCTTATACTTACCAAGTCCCATGATCCTTTAAGTAAGCCTACATTACCCTGACACTAAGGCTCTAAGGACTCATCTAATAAGGCTTCCGGGCCCAAAGACCATACTACATAAGGCTTTTGGGTCATTTGCAGCCTCAGGGTGATATGTACATAGGCTGCAATTACTTCGGCGTTTGAGTAGTCCCTAGGTAGGTACTACAGGCCCAAAGTATATATTATAGGGGTGCATGGACCCTTCGGGCTAAGCTAGACCTAAATGTTTTCAAATTTTGGTAGGTTCTAATTATGCACCCTACTTAGGGACCCTTCCAAAAAGTAGGTTTGGGCAGGTGAAGCTACACATCCCTGAGCCCGAAATGCCCTAAGCCCCAACGCTGTATGGCATGTTGGAGGCATTCACTGAGCATGACTTCCACGGGCGTGAGATGGAGGTCCTCCATGGAAGACCGCTTTAGGGCTGGGGAGACAGACTATATCGATGTCCCGCAAATCCTTTTCTAACCGTTAAAGCTCTTTAGGCTAAGAGTTGCTGCGCCAAACCCCAAACCTTCAAACTCCAAACCCAAAGCCCAATGATACCTGAGCCTTTGTTGACGGGTAGTGGCTCCTTCTGGGAGCCCCCTTGAATTTCACGCTCCATAACATAGCCCGAAGCCCGAACCCTCAGGGGCAGGGTTTACCTCGTCCCTTCGTGCACTCTATATGGGGAAGACTCTATACTAGTAAGCGTCGTTTTGTTTCGCCTTTCATTTCATGCAGATGCGAGTAGTGGATACCCTTTGTTTATTCAGTTTGAGGTTTGCCTACACGTAGCCCCTGTTTTAGGGTACGTTTTTGGATGGTTAGGACCTGTCGGAGAGAAAAGCAGGTGCCCCAAGAGAAAGGGGTAGGGTATGACTCCATGGGTTAGGGCTTACAGTTTCCCGGCAGAGCTCTCAGGCAGAAGGGTGTACCTGAGGCATTGCAGACTAAGCCCGAAACCTCAAAGCGCACTAAAAGGGGCAGGGGGGTTTAGGATTTAGGGTTTAGAGTTTAGGGCTTCAGGGTTTATAGGGTTTCGGATAAAAGCCCTTGAGCCTCCCTGCAAGAGGGCTTTTGCTGCAGAACTGGATGGCCCGAGCATTTTCCCCACGACTCCAAGCAAGCGCCAGCTACCCGATGAAGTGTGGTTTCAATCTCGACAGGGCAGCTCCTGCAAAATACAACCTCGCCAAACTCTATTGTAGGCATGATTCAAATGACGGCCCCTATATTGTAGCAAGGTTACGGAGCGTTTTTGTCGGTCAGCTTCTCGATACCTGGGCTTTGGTTTTGTACATTGTTAGGGTTGGATACGCTGTGCTGAAGAGATCCAGGTCATCTCGGAGATCGCCGACTACCTTAATCAGTTGGCGTCCTTACCAGGCCAGGCCGTTTCCCAAGCCATGCTAGAAGTCTGGTTGAACTGCAGGGGCTCGGTTTGAGACAACAGTTCGTATCGTATGATGACGATTGGTATAGTTGTGAAAACCACGGTTGTGAATATTAGCCTAGTTTCCGCTGCAAGTATCGTTCCCATGCTCCAACGTCCAGCATCTGCTTAACCAGAGAGCATGCATTCAATTACTCGCGGGCCCCTCAACTCTAAACCCTCAACCCTAAACCCTCAGTGTGAAGACTCAGCTGACATGAATTAGAGTCTAGGACTTTGAAGAAAAGTCCTAGCACTGCTTCTCGGTGTCCTGTGGAATTCTATCTCAGAAGCTTATGAACCCCTTACTCTGAGCTTAGGGTTTGAGGTTTAGGGATGAGTTCATGATGGATAGAATTTGTCTTCTAAGGAGCGCGCATCAACTGCATGTTCAGCTTCTCACGAGTTCGATGCTGTCAAGCTTACTTCGGTGATACTTAAGCCGTAACCCTAAACCGTAAAAAGCACAACAGTATGCGTGGCGTAGGATCATATCGGCACTGCATGCAGTGCTTCCCAGTATGCTCAAAGTTTCAGCCTCAAAGCGTCATCAACTTACTTTTAAACTCCCAAGCGGGATTTATGTTGTGAATGTGTAGCAAAGCATAAAGTCGAGCACCTAATGCCCTTCAACTCGGAATCCCTACCACAACGGAAGCGACAACCCCCCGTGCGGCCTTCGCGAAACTTCTTAACCAAAGCCTATCCCTAGATAGCCAAGCAATGGGGGAGATTTACCCACACCTCAGAAAATGTCTACACATGGAATCCCTTCTTTGTACCACGGATATGCTGGATGCGTGTACTTTTGCGGGTTACGGCCCCTTAGTGAAACTCTACATAAATCCTGCTGTACCGAGAACCCAGCAACCCAATGCATAGGGGGTCTGGGCTCTTACAGAAACGAAGATGATGCAAACCTATACCCGAAAGCCCTATCAATCCTACGAGCCCTATATGGGAGTTTCCGAAAATTATGGGCACCTTATTTATGGTGTCCTTTTAATAAGGACTGTATAGTATAAGAGGGTCCCCTATTTTCGGAAACCCCTATATACGGCGCAAACCCCAAACCCCATCGAAGCCGCTCAGGACCAAAGGGAAGCGTAAAGGTTTTCGACTCGGCCGGCCCTCCACCCATCACCGTCAAGGACTATTTGTGGCCTCGCTGGGATTTGGGGTTAGATTCTGGTATTGTGTCATTATATATATATATATATATATATAATGTATGCACATATAGTATAATTACATAATGATTTGAACCGGGGTGCAAGCTCAGGGCTTTATTGGGAGTACAGGGTTTTAGGGCCTTGGGTAGTTTACGGTCTTAGTCTTAGATCTGCCAATTTCTCAGAGTTTGTTGTTGGAGGGGGATGGTGGCGGATTGTTTGCATTTTGTTGCAGACTGCTTGCGACTTCGCTGGAATGAAATATTTGTAGAAGTACTAAGTACGTAAAATTGTGGATGCTTGTACGTTCTGGCATTGAGGGTACTTGGACTCAGGTCTGGGTTTGGTTCATACCTGGACCCCCAAAAGTTTGCGTAATAATAGCCTTTTATAGGTTTTGGGCTATGATTTTACCTGCTTTGGGGGGTCTAGGTATCCCTTGGGTTTTCGATTTGGGACTTTGCTTGGGATTCTGGGCTGACGAGTCTAACGACTTCGAAGAATTACATTACGATTCTGGGTTGTCCTTTTTGGATCTTTTTCAATTTTCCCTACTATTTTGTAGAGAACCATAATACCTTTCTCAATTTCCCCCACTATTTTGTAGAGAGCCATAGTAGTAAATAATTTTCAAAGGGCTTAAAGGACAACTCAGGATTCCACATGAGGTGCTGTTACATGAGGGATTGTGGTGAGAGTAACTGGTACATACTAGGAGAAGTTCATGTAGCCTACAACAGGTACTGGTAGGTATAGGCTTTGGGTACGGCCCCCACTCAGTACATAGTTGATTAATATTCATAATATAGATATATTAGGACCTTAATCGCAGCCCTATTATGACTCTTACTGTATGGGGGCAGTATCTAAGATAGGCTCTATTGCCCACTGTGCATAGAGCTCTGCGGCCTGGACGTAATTGACATCTCGGTTGAAGTGTTTGGACTTGAGGAGTTTGGGCTTTAGGGGTTTTGGAGTCTGTAGGGTTTAGAGTTCTTTTGGGCGTTTTTCTGATCCGCTTCTGAACCCCTCTGAAGACTCAACTGCCTTCTGGCGTTGAACCAAAATGCCGATCATCAAACCCTTTATTTACCCAGAGGGTCCATGGACACTACAATTATGGAATTATTAGGTCCTAAAAGACCATCCCTAAAACGGTTTTGGGGCGCTAATTCCATAATGGTAGTGTATATGGACCCTCTGGCTATAACCCTAAACCCTAAATCCTAAACCCTAAACCCTCTGGGTAAACTCTTAAAGCAGAGCCGGACACCTTGTCTTTTCGAAACTGAGGCTACGTCTCTGGCGGTACATGGATTGCGCCTTGGCCTCCTTAGACTTCAGAGCTCAGGGCTTCGATGCTTCAGCGATTGACAAACCCAAAGGGTCCAAACGGTTAAGGTTTAGGGTTTAGGGTTTAGGGTTTAAGGTTTAGGGTTTAGGGTTTAGGGTTTAAGGTTTAGGGTTTAGGGTTTAGGGTTTAGGGCAAAGTACCTATATGGTAGAATGTAGGGTTTCTATATTAGGAATTAGGATTATGATTTGGGAAAGTATTCCCCATAACAGTACCTAGGACCCTTTGGGAAAAGAGGGTGAAATGGAAATCACGATGACGCCTGTTTCTGAAGTTGATCTGTGAAGTGAGTGGCGATGACATTGACGATGATGGCGATGACGATGACGGCCAGGGTGTGGATGGCCCTGATGATGACCAGGATGGTGTTGAAGAAATGGGGAGCATGATCACTAAGACGAATATGATGACGATGAATATGCCGGAATACGTCTGCAAGACGCACAAAGTTGTCAGAAGGTCCTTGTAAGCTAGCAGTATCCTGAGAGCTGAAAACAGTTTTGCGTGGGTTACTGAGGAAGCATTGTAAATCCAAATCCCTGCACTAGACCCCAAACCACACGGACCATGCTTCGTCACGTGTGATGCCCCGTTCGCAGAACCAATCATGCAATAGGCTTGAAGAAAAAAGAGGCCGAACGCAAGTTCTGGCACCTTAGAAGCCCTAAACGCGAGACTATACCCTGTATCACATCTTTGAGAAACTCGGTTTTATGGTTACTCCCTCCTACTTAGAGACGTAGGTCTTGGTTTATAGGCCCATATCCCTAACCATCGTTGTTCAAAGTTTGCTGGGTGTTTTCTGCCTCTTGCCACAATGGCTACCAAGTCCGCCCCTGCCGCCGCGAAAAAGTGCGCCGCCAAGAGGCGCGCGGCGAGCCCAGGCGCTAAGGCTCCCGCCAAGCCGGCGGAGGACATCGAGAGGTTCAAGTCCTTGGTCCAGGCGGAGGCCAAAAGGGGAGCGAGGAAGAAAGCCCAGACGGATGCCTTGGTGGAAGCCTACGATCAGTTCGATCGGGAAGGCAAAAGGGAAATCCTGGCGAAGTGGTCCGAAGACCAGTCTGGGCTGGGTGGCGGTGTACCTGATGAGATTCTGAGATGTAGCAGAAGCAAAGAAGCTAATACACACCAATTCTAAAGCCTAAATCTCAAAGCCTGGATATAAATTCTAGCTTGTATATAGAAAGCTTATCAAGTTCCAGAGAACCTTCAATGCGCAGACTCCAGCACCCCTGAATTCAGGAATGTACCGAAGCTCATATTCAGGGTAATTCTACGTTTGGAGGCATGCTCCTCTGCATTGGGGCTTCTGGAGTCTCTGAAAGACCCCTAAGACCCAAGGCTTTAGGGTTTTACTGGTTTAGGGTTTAGGCTAAATAAGGGTTTAGGGTTTAGGGTCAGGGGTGTAGGGTTTATAGCCGCCCAAAGGTAAAATAATAGCCCAGCACGTAGAACATGCTGCTAGTCTACATACTTGTAGGGTCGGCGTAGGGTTTACTTTCCAGAACCTTACAGCCGATTATGGGGTTCTTGTTAAGGAGCTTAATTTAAGTTACCATAATAGGGATCTATCGTAAATAACAGGGCTTCCTTATTATGGTAACTTAAATTAAGTTCCTTAACAAGAACCCAGATTATTGGGCACATTTGGATCTCTCGGGTTGTGAAGCCCTGTAAAGCCCCAAAATCCCAAAATTCCCGAGTTGTTGATCCGTGAATCCTAAGCCTTGCAACCTAAACCCTGAAGTCCCAATCCCAAACCTCCCTAAACCTCTTAGCCCAATACCCCAAACGCCTAGGACCTAGAGTAGGCCCTTATTCCCTGTCTAAGGTTCAGGTTCCTTTATAAGCCCCTTTAAACCAAAAACGGGCACCCTGAAAGGCTCGGTGGAGTGCTACATCATGGCCCTGTATTACATCGACCGACTACGGGAGCACGATTTCAAGGTCCTTCTTTCGTTGAGGGGAAGGGGGGAGGAGGCTCTGGGGTTTAGGGTCTGGGGTGTAAAATTTAGGGTCTGGGTGTGCGATTTCCTGATGTGTTTGATTTGTAGTTCCTTGTAACATAGTCTGCGCACAACCCAGCACTAATCATTCAGGTCACAACTTGGCGTACATGGCGGAGCAGTGGACTTCTAAAGCTATTTTTTGCTATTCCAGAACAAACGGCCTGTGTTGTGATCGGTTCCAAGCGTTGCTTTAGCCGCCGCGGACTTGGCTTGTCATATCGGGGTTCCAGCACTCAGGGTCTGGCGGAGCCTTGTTTGTGGTTTGGGGCATTTGCCTTTCTGGGATGTACGGCTTTCGGCTGGGAGTCCAAGTCAGCTTGGCCATAATGGTGAGGCAAGTCGTAGGCAATGCCACGGCGCATGCAGCAGCACGTTTTGGCTTGCTACAGAACTCGGACCTGCTGCCCTAGCTTGCTGGTTCACGTTTTTGTCAAGATGCTGCAAGTGCGTTTGCTCTCTGGCAAAGCTGTGACGAGCATACCTGTGGAGGAAATATGCGATGTGAGGGACTTGAAGCAGCGCATGAACCGGCAGCATGGCTTGCCGCCGCGATTCAGGCAGAGGATCCTTCTCCAGGGCGAGACTTTGGAGGATTCTCTGACGCTGGACTCGTCGATGGATCTGGATCTGGTTGCTCGGTCGTTTTTGAACAGCATTAGTGTTTCTTTACAATTGTACGGATGCGTGATCATGCCCAGTGAAGATAAAGCTGTGCGTGCCTGTCAGTAATTACTTGGAGCCAGAGACTCCAAACTGTTACAATACGGTTGGAAAACATGCTCCAGGTACTATTGCAATTTGCTGACGTCTCTCAAAGGCAGGTGGACAACCTGAAAGCCGCTGCTCGCTCCGGCTCCGTGGAGGAGGTATCGAATCGGGAACGAGGGTTGTGTAGGGGTCGGAAGAACTGGATAATGCTAGTCTTCCTCGGTAGTCTATATATCAGTATACATATGTATATACAATAGTCAAACAAATAAGCACACCCCCAAAACCCCGTTCGAGTTTAAGCAGGCGATTTGAGGTTCCTGGTGTTCCCAGAGTCGCGAAAGGCCCATCCTTGTTTCCGTGATTTCGTCAGCCCTCCCCAAACTTTCCAGCCTCTGTACTTGCGGCTAGGACAGGCAAGCAAGCATAGATGCAGATACTGTACCGTACTTGTAGCTATTCATCGTGAGATTCTTCTTCTTATTGTAATTCATTTTATTTTTTCTTACCGCCCCCACCAGTACCACTACCAATCACTACCATTGTATACCAGCACCACCACCGCCACCGCCACCGCCACCGCGGCAGCCGCAGCCGCAGCCGCAGCCACCACAACGACGACGACTACGACTACGACTACTACCACCACGACGACTATTACTTAACTTACGACTGCAAGCTTCAAAACCCTGCAGGTGGAGTCGATGCTGCAGCTACCCCAGGATCCAGACCCTCCTCACTCGAACAGCTCCACGGCCTTGGAGATGGCATGTTCTGAAGGTCATCTCGAAGTGGTGCGCTTGCTGCTGGAGGCCGGTGCCGACGTACATGCGGTCGACAGCACAGGCCGTACAGCTTTGATGCCGGCATCTGAGAGAGGTCATATCCAAGTCGTGCGCTTGCTGTTGGGCGCCGGCGCCGACAAGGATTTGGCAAAGGCAGCTCAATCTCCTTTTTGTAATGTTAAAGTTGCAGGCTTGCTGCTGCAGGCCTGGCGCTTACAGGAACTCGGTAAACTGGAAATCCCGCTCAGCTTCTACGATGGCTCTTGATGCGGGTCATCTCCGAGATTATTTGCGTCCATGGCAAGTCGATTGCTGACTTGATCTACACCGTATGAGTGCTACCACGTCCTTCGGATTGCGGATAGCTGCTCTGCGCCAGTGGAAAAGACTTTAAACTTCTACTACGGTTCGACACATACATGACATTGCCAAAAAAAGAACTGTTCTTGCTTCTCTCGAAGCGCTGGTAGAATTAAGCAAGCACCAGTTGCAGTCGCATATACTATAGGGGCCTCAACAATTACCTATACTGTTTTTTGGTGGTCCTTGTTTGCTTATAGTATAACATACCTCGAAACCCTATTATTATTGTGCCCTCATAGATCCCTTATAGTGGCCCTTATAGACCTCTTTGAAGGAACTCTGTTTCAATTCTCAAGGCCCCCACATTCTATGAACCCTTGTAGTATTCCTTATAGACCGCTTTAAAAAGAACCCTGAAAGGAGCCCTATTCTACTGATTAAGGCCCTTACATAACATTTCAGCCGCCGTCTTGGCAGTGCGAGCCGCATGGGTTTAGGGATTTAGGGGTTTAGGGGTTTGGGGCTGGGGAACTTCATGCCTGGGTCCTACACCGTCACAACCGAGATGTAGGTGCAGGCTTCACGGACACGGGTGAATTCGGCTCAAGTCCGAAACTCCAAAACTTCAAGGGTTTTAATCTAGCTTTTGCGGTTTTGGCGGTTGAAAGACCGAAGCCCTTCAGCCGAGACTTCAGACTGTTACTTAGATGTCCAGCAGCCAGCCCCAGTTGTCGGCTGGGCTGTAGGTTAGATGAGCACTCCCGGGGCCCAGCATCCTTGACTCATTCAGACACTATTATCATCAAGTTCAAGCCCCTGATCCGAAGTCGCTTCACCTGCCAATTATGGTCTCATTAAAGCTACACTCCCAAAACCCTCAGCCCGGAATTCTGAAATCCTAAGCCCGACAGCCTACCTTCTGTACCCTCCGGCCCAAACCCGACACTCATACAAACTCGGAGCCCGTTTACTTCGCCCCCCCCCCCCCCCCCCCCCCCCCCAAGCTTCAAAGTGCTTTCAGGCCACACCCCAGCATCATCATTTGCGACTGCCACAACCAACCGAATCCACCCCAGCCTCGGACAATGAAGACACACACACACACACACATATATATATATATATATATATATATATATATAGAAAGCATCAGCATAGAACAACTGCTTCAAGCCCCTAAGCCCTGAGCTCGAAACATAAAAGCCATTAATCCCGAAGGGCTCTGGAAGCCTGCAATTGCAGGTGGGCACCCTCAACATTCATACCGTCTTCCTGAGCTGCCTTGCCTGGAGCCCATCTTTTTCGGAATTTGAGGTTGTGGTTTTAGGGGTTTGGGGGTTTTAGGCCTTAGAGTGCTGCAGACGGACGGTTTATGTAGCATAGTTGTGCTTGAAGTATAAACAACAGGATGTCCACATGGGTAGTTCTCGAAATTAGGGTCCGTTTACGGGCGACCTATAAAAACGGAGCTTAATCTAGAGGACTACACGCATGCATGCTAAGCGGATCATCGGCAGGGAGGTGTAGGTTTGACTGGAGATTCACTCTAAATTCCCGAGGGCTCCAGTTACCTTAATGATGGGCTACTCGGTGCGTGGTTCGAAACCTACTGTTTGTTAAAATGGCTGGAGCTCCTTCAAGAATCTCCCATGAATCATGGTCGCTACTCATGTTGTGTCTACTGGCTGCATGGTTAGTTCTCTGAATTCGGCTCCATTTTGAGGTCCAAAACATATTGCGGAGCCCTTGTAATCAAAAGACTCTAAAAGGGACCCTGTTTTAGAGAACTACCCACACTAGGTTTGGGGTTTTACTCTGGGCATGATGCGGCTCCCTCGCTCTAGATCTTCCATGTAAACCTTACACACGCAATCTTCAAGCCAGGCTTGCGGGCTGCGCGATCTTCGTGTTTAGGCGGCTGTTCCGTTTGACGCCAAAACATCAGAACTCATACCTCACAGGGGTTTATACATCGGGGCTTTCGGGCTGTGAAGTGAAGGACCTGCTGTAGGATTAGGCTGCTGAACGACGGTTCGCTGTTTGCCTCTGGGCGGATCATGTGCTTGTACTCGTACTGGAAGCCCTGTTGTGCGACTCGCTGACCCTGAACCTGGTAACCCGAAGGCTCCATGTACCTATGTAGCATATACTAGGGTAATCTAAATCTTCGTCTCAAGCCCCGAACCTCCTAACACACTTGGAGGATCATGGGATGTTGTAAGAAGGTCATATGTATTGTCAGTGGGGTCAGAAGCAATTATTTACAAGTATGGCTTATGACCCTAAGTACTCAGTCCCGCGATCCTTGAAGCAGGCAAGGGCAGGCAATACGCCCACTTACTACGCCTCATCCTTGCAAGCCTTAACCGCCAAACTAGGTTTCTAATGTAGAAAGCTTAAGACAGTTGCCATACTCCACACTGGTGCGTGTGTGATAAAAGACAGGGTGTAGGGTTTAAGCCTAAACCCTCAAAACATTGTGCCGGAAATTTAGCGAAGGTCGTGGCAGCCAAATTCCATGATGATGCCTTCCGCAGCAACTCCTTCTATGCACCCTGGCTGCAGTTGAAGTCATAATGCTGTGTTCAGTTTTGAAGAAATCTAGATCGACACCTGACATCTGGGACTTGTCTACAGGTGTTATATACGGTTGCATCAATCCGATACAAGCCTGTTGCGGTAGGAAACTCAAGTTGGGAGTGTCCAAACAGATTACAACGCGGTAAACCTCTCCAACCCAAAATCGAACAGAGGGGCCTTGATAAATGGGCCTCGGGTAGGACTTAGCAACCTTAGGCTAGGAGGATTAAACTTCTATATATATATATATATATATATCAAATGTAGTAACATCATATGATATGATATGCAGAGGGATCTGATCACTGAGTATTATTCAGACTTCAAAACTGAACCCCCGAGTCTGACCCTCCAGCACCCACAAGTTGCGGCAAAAAGCAAAAGGAAAGTCCAAGGCCTGTCGAAACTAAGTTCCCCACTAGTATCCTGATGCCCTCTTGATTTGTGCATCTCCTTGTGAAAATCGGACACGGGTACTCTTGTGATCAACGGGATATCTTCGGGATTCAGCAGGTAAAGCATGGTATGGTGTGCACGGACGGGAAACCGTATGCTTCATATCATGGTGATAAGCATCTTTGTGAGTTCAAGAACAGCTTTCAATAAGATGCACACAATGCACACCACACAAATTCGATAGGACAGCGCTTGGAATTGACATAAATACATGTGTCTATATATGTATATACAATACATACATACATACTTACTTACTTACATACATATATACATACATACCGACGTACAGACATACAGGCATGCAGACATACCGCCAAACGACATACAGACATACAGACCTACCGGCATACCGACATACACATAGACATATACATATGCATATCCAAATACATATTTTACCTATGTACAAATACATTCATGTGTATTATGTGTATATATACAAATGCATATATATATATATATATATATATATATATAGATACACAGATTAGTTAGGTACAAGGTTAACATATAAATTAACAAGTCGATAAGTAAGTATATGCGTATACTGCAATACGCCTGAATCTAGATCTCCCACATTACCTCCAATCCGCCCAGTGTATGCGGTGACATAGACCCCTGTTCAGATCCTTTTCAAGGCTTTTGAGGAGTAGCAGGTGGCTGGGTTTCGCATTGGAAAAGCGGTTCCTTCTTTGGCTGCTCTTCTTGGGATTTTGGCTTGTTACCTCGAGGTTACAAAACCCTTTTCTCCTTACTTGCTGAGCAAAACATGAGCCATGTAAACTGATACCAACCCTGAGCTCTAAACCCCAACCCCATAAAACTCCCGAAAGGTGCGCTGTGTTTCTGGTCATGGCGAAGGTTTTCTTGGCCCAAAACCCCAAACCCTAAACTGCCGAGAGCGTCACTGATCATTTACATTCCGCTAGAGGCTCCGACCTTTGAGATACGAGGGTTGGGGTGTTCTGGTCCAGGCTGGACCTTCCCAGGGCCTTCCAGGAGCCTCTTCAAGGTCTCCAGGGCAAACAGTGAATCTGTGCCAACCCTGTACCAGGCAAGGCCGGGAAAGTGCTCCCAAACAAAGGATCGCTCATTCTGAATTCGTCGGTTTTGCGGCTTTGGCGGGCCCCCTATTAGCAAGGGCGGTCCACAAACCGCGCGGCCCCATTCCTAAAGAATGCACCTGCCGCGCGCATGCTGTGCACACACCCCGAACCCTACAAGCCTCAAGCCGATTCTTCGTCGGGTTGCTGTCCCGAGGCACGCGTGGGGGGAGTTTCTGCAAAGTCGCTCTTTCACTTGGCACCTCGTCAGATGGTTGAGGGGTTTTTAAGGTTTGGGCTTTAGGGCCAGCGATTTGACTGTTGCTTATTGAGTGCTTACTGAGTGCTGTTGCTTTTGTAGCTTTGCGATCGGCGTTTGGGACGATTTTCGAGTTAGGGATTTCGGTTTGAGATTGTAGATTGGCTTGTTGGGATTGGGTTGTTAATGACGCCAAGTAGCACTTGGGCAATATTTTGCGTGAAGGGTTTTACGGATCACCGAGGGCCTTCTCCTGATCATCCTTCGGTAGTTGAGGGTCGTGGTGCAAAGGAAACAAGTAGCTCCTAAATCTCAATCTTGATCTGCGGAATTGTAGACCCTACGGACCCTATGTCATTGAACCATGCATCCCAAAGCCCAAAACCCCGAAGAGCCAGCCAAACAACCACCCAGTTAAACGTTACAACGCCGTCAAGCATCGTTGAGTCCGAGTCCCAAGCCGACGAAACGGGGCTCTTAGCTGCAAAAGGAATTTACCGTGAATGATGTGGTTTCATTGTTATGTTACTTGATCTGAAAATGGGCGTGTGTTGAATCATCAATACGTTGTCTTAGTCAAGTATGGATCCGTGTTACAAAGGCCATCAAGCCGCAAGCAAGCTTTGCTTTCCTCGCTGTGAGGAACTAAGGTCTCTTTGTTCACTCAGCGCGCAGAACGCCGGAAATCCGTTAGCCCTGGACCCTGAACACCAAAGCCAAAACTCTCCAGGAACCCCAGAGCAACCCTCAAAGGAGCTTTACCCTCCAATACCCCTTACATACCCACTACTAAGGACCATATATATGGGCTCTATTAAGGGGCACTTGGGGGGTCCTGCTATAAACCCCAAAACCCTAACCCCTAAACCCTTAAACCATAAACCTAAACCCTAAATTCCAAATTCCCTTAAACCCTAAATTCCCTGAAGTTCCTAAGCCCAGGAGACCAAGACCATCGAGCTCTTGGAATGGAAGGCACGGGTCAGCGCCGAGGAATTCAGGCCCGGCCCGAAGTCCCGAGGTTTAGGAGTTTTTTGGGTTAAAGGTTTAGGGGTTTTGGGTTTAAAAGTTTAGGAGTTTTTTGGGTTTAGGGGTTATACGGTTTAGGGTTTGTAAGGTTTAGGGGTTTGGGGTTTAAAAGTTTGGAGTTTTTTGGGTTGGCTCAGGGTTAAAGGCACTCAAGGTTTGGGGTTTCGGGCTTAGGATATATGGTTTTGGGGTTTAGGTGCTTAGGGCTAAGTGGGATACGGGCTGAAGGTTCGGGGGTTAGAGGTTTAGGGGTTTGAGGTTTAGGAGTTTAGGGTGTGTAAGGTCTAGGGGTTTAGGGCTCAGTGGGGTTAAAGGCACTACAGGTTTAGGGGTTTCGGGGTTAAGGGTTCAGGAGTTTGTTGTGTTTGGGGGTTTTGGGCTCAGTGGGTATAGGGCTAAGGGTTTAGAGGTTTAGGAATTAAGTGTCTGGGCTTAGGGGAAGTGCCTCTGCGCTTTATAGGCCTTACCTAGACCCCCCAAAGTAGGTAAACTCATGGCCCAAAACCTGTAAAAGGCTATTATTCTGCATACCTTTGGGGTCCAGGTATGGGTCCGATTTTGTTTTTTTTTTTGAGGGGGGTGGGGTTTTGTTGGTTCTGGTTAGGCTTTATCAGGAGAGGGGCAGGACCCTCGCCATGAGAGGCAACACTTCAACCATGAAGATTCCCAAACCTCAGGTACGGTCCCCATACAGTAAGAGTCTATAATAGGGCTACTATTAAGGTCCTACTATATCTATATTATGAATGTTATTCAACTATTACTGAGCGGGGGCCGTACCCAACCCAAACCCTAATTGAAGCCAAAGCGTAAACACCCCAACACCAAACGAACACCAACATAAGTTTTCAGGGTTTCTTGATACACCTATAGTATAATGTCCACCGACACCCTGTTCTAGTCATTAAGGCCTCAATATTGGTCGGTTAGTCTGTGGAACCAAAACTGCCCAAAGTCAGATATTCAGTAGCACGTTGTGGATTTGGGTGTAACTTTGCGGGTCCAACGTTCAGGGCCTCATGAAGCCGTTCTGCAGCAAACCGTATTCAAGTTTCACTAGGTCAAGCGACCAGCGACCGACTATATGGCGATTTAGTGGTTAGGATAGGGTTAGTGTAGGGTTTCGGGTTCAGAGTGTCTTACTCGGACCCTTGCGCTGCAAGCCTTTACATGAGCCGGAACCCACGCTGAAACCCCAAGCCCTGATGCCCTAAACCCCAAAACCCAAACCCGGACACCCTCTGACCCGAACCCTGAGACCCAAAAGCCCCCAAATCCTAAAACCCCACACCTCTTATGCCCAAGGCTCCTTCTGATAGTATGATACTTTCGCTTGTAGACTTGAGAGACCCAGAGTTCAACCCTAAACCCTAAACCCCTAAACCGTAAACGCCTAAAGCCCCAATCCCCTAAACTCTAAACCCCTAAACCCCAGAATTAGATCCGTAAACCCCTTAAATCCTAATCCCCTAAGCCTTAAGCCCTAAGCCCCAAACCGAAGATGAAAAGCTGCCAGACATCTCCACGAAGCAGGTCGTTCTGTGAGCTTCTCCTGAGTGACAATCGCTGGGTCCGTCTGAGGAAGAGAGAAGCCGAGAAGGCTCACGGGTCACGACTGCATAATATAGGGGCCTTAATAATTAGAATAGGGTTCCTTCAAAGGGTTCCATTAAGAGATACTAATATAAACCATAGGATTTTTAATAATGAGGTTTCGATAACGATTCTAGAAGGTTTCTATAGGGTTTAGGGTTTAAGGGTCCATGTACCCATGCAGTCTGTGGTCTTTGGCCTTAAGGTCGTTCGCATGCAGGGACTTTTGGCCAAAGTATGTACTATTTGGGTATATGGCCCAGTAGAGGGACTCTGTCTCGTGCAAAACCTAAATCTGGCCGTAACCCAAACCCTGACACAAAGGATTCTAAGTGCCTACTTACTAGAGAGTAGGGATTTTGTGGTAGGACTTGCGAATATGAAATATGTTTTGGGTAAGTATTCCCCATATAGGTACTCAGGACACTTTGGTTGGAAAGGCCATAAAGAACCGTGACATGCCACTTGGCAACTTGCAGAAACCCTTCCACGGTTCCTGAACGCGTAAGGCCCCACCCATAGTCTCTACTGCAGTTCCTTGTTTGGGCGACGTTGACTGTACATGGAAGTGGTAGAGAATAAGCCCGAAGATACAGAATGCCACATAGGGTTCACAAACCACAAGTGCTTGGCTTCTAAGGTCCGACGACCTTTGCCAAAATCCCAACTCAAAAGGGAAAACCCTAAAGCCGAAACGTAAGCGCCAAGCGGTCATAAGCACCGTTTACTAAGTCCTGTGGCCCAAGGTAGAACTCATTCGAGTCCCAGAGCCCCCTAAATCCCTAAATCCTCCACTAACATACCCTAAAATAACCACCATTAAGGACCATGGTATCGTGCGGTTGTGGCCTCATTGTTTGGAAGATGTCGTCGAGCAGCACAAGTTCTTCAAACTCGAGCTCGAGTTCGAGCAGCAGCTCGGTGCAGCAGAAGAAGAGGCGGGCGAGCTGCAGGCTATGTTCTGCTTTGTTGGCTGCGGTGGGTCACCTCTTGTCTGCAAGGGCCCAAAGAAAGAGGCCAAGTGATCGACAGCGGCGTCAAAAGAGGCGGGCCGCGCCTGTGGCTCTGGAAAGTATGGGCCCTGACGGGCCGGCCAAGCAGGAGGATGAGAAAAAGAAGGAGGGCCAGCCGTCCAAGGGCTCCATTATATAACGGGCCATCGGGGGATCCTGGTAAGCTTAAGAAGTTTAAAACCCTAGGCCATTATAGACCCCTTTAAAGGACTCCCGTTGTAGATCCCTTTACATAAAGGAACCCCTGTAGATCCCTTTAACGGAACCCCTAAATTAACCCTAAAGTCCTAAGCCCCAAATCCCCAGAGCCCTAACCCCTAAACCCCTAAACCCCCTAACGCCGATCCCTTTAAAGGACCCCCCTTATAGAACCTTTTAGAGGAACCCTGCTAGATCCCTTTCTCGCAGGCGCTGGTTCACACCGACTCCGGGGAGTTGGCAACGATCCACCGGGCCCGGATGCAGGCTCCGCTTTTACATTTGGAGCGTAAGGGCTCAAATATAAAGGGATCTATAGGGGTTCCTTTAAGGGTTCCATAAGGGATCTATAGGGCTAAGGATGCAGGCGCCGCTCAGCGTTTTGATTGGGAGCGTTCGGGCTTAAATTAAAGCCCAAAGGTTCCATGTACCCATATAGTAAATACCTAGGCCTTAAAAGCACCTATATAGGGACCCCTTCGAGGCCTAAGTACCTACTATATGGGTACATGGAGTCTGAGGGAAGGGATCTATAGGGGTTCCTTTAAGGGTTCCATAGGGGATCTATAGGGCTAAGGATGCAGGCTCCGCTCAACTTTTCGTGCTAGGGCCTAGGGCTCCTTTACGGTTCTTTTAGAGGAACATGATCTATAGTACCGACTTTTTCTATGTAGCAGATCCTATACATGAAACCAGCTATCCCAAATCAGGTGTAGGGTATGACCCTTCAGGTAAAACAGAGCCACATCAAATTTTGCAGAGATCTTTCTAATCCCTACACCCCAAACCCTTAACCCCAAACCTTTGAGGCCGAAATCCGAAGTACCTTCGAGCAGGGATAGGTGTTGACCCTCTAGGCCCTAGGCCTAAACCCTAAACCCTAAAATTCCGACAAAGCACATGGGTGACGACTGAGGGGTTTAGAAGTTAGTGCCTGCTCCATTGGAGCTCTCCAACTGTACTGCAGATGGAAAAAGGTCCTCAACAAAAAACCCTAAGGTAGAAGCCAGAAAGTTGGAATATCATTATCATACTCCCTCTAGGGTAAATTATAGGGGATCCTACCATTAATCCATATTCCAACTCTCTGGAGTTCCTTATTAGGCTCCATTGGAGCTCTCCAACTATACTGCACATGGAAAAAGGTCCTAAACCCTAAACCCTAAACCCTAAAAAAAACCCCAAATTCTGAAAGACGGGCTAACCCTAAACCCTAAACCCCCAAAAAAGCCCTAAAATTCTGAAAGACGGGCTAAGAAGGGGGAGTAGGGTTTGACCCTTTCGGCAAGGCTTTAGGGAGGGTTCAGGGTGCAGGGTGCTATAAAACTAGGATGCCCAGTAGTAGTACCCTTAGGGATCTATAAGGGTTCCTTAAAGGGATCTATAAGGGTTCCTTAAAGGGATCTATAAGGGTTCTATAAAGGGTTTAGGGTTTCCGAAAATTAGGGGCTAGGATGCCCAGTAGTACCCTTATTCCCTTTTTGTAGTCCTAGGTTCCTTATAAAAGTTACCCAAGACCAAAAAGAGAGGCCGTTTGATTCTTAGGTTACTGGGTATCCTAGAATAAGGGTTCCTTTAAAGGGATCTGTTGGGGTTCTATAAGGGCCTAAAAGCAACCCCAAGGGTCCAACGGACCCAAAAAACAGGTATTTGGGTTCAGGATAGTAGTTATGTAGGTTACTGTTTGGGAGAGTATATGATAATTAGGTACTTGAACCCTTAGGGTTCCTGAGAGCAGACTACCCCTTAATGAAGGAACGCACCTTGAACCATAAAGTTTAAGCCCCTTACAGTTTAAAGTCTATTCCTGAACCCTAAACCCTTAAGGGCCTAAGGGCAAGGCTTTAGGGTTTCGAACTTCCGGACCCGTCGAGGCTGGCGACTGCGAGAAGCTGCCGCTTGGCAGCAGGAGTTTTCGGTTTGGCTTAGGGGGTTTACTTAAAGGATCATGGGACTTAGTAACTAGGGTTATAACTCGGGTAACTATACTTATAACTACTTATAACCCCAATTAAGGTACTTATAACCTTACTTACTAAGTCCCAAGATCCTCCAAGTAGGGGTTCCTCTAAAATGATCTATAATGACTCTATAAGGGCTCTATAAGGGATCTATGCCGGCTGCAGGTTTAGGCTTTGATTTAGGGTACAATTTGGGGTTTCGGGTTCTGGGGTTGAGGATTTGGGGCTTCGACTTAAGGGGTTTAATGTAGGGTTTCGGGTTTGGGGTTTGCATTCGAGGGTTTGGGCTTGAGTATTTGGGGTGGGAGGTGTGCGAGCAGAATTGGGATTTGGCGCTTGTGGTGTTTATTGCCTTTCGTTCAGATTGGAGACGGCAAGACTATCCGAAGGGGTCCTCATATACTATCAGGCCGGTCACAGCCATTTTAAGTTGTTTCGGTTTCGGGGCTTTCGGTTTCCGACAGGCGTCTTATAACCCAGAGGGTCCATATACACTACCACTATGGAGCCATTGTCCCGAAACAACAATATGGATGGTCTTTTGAGACCTAACTCCGTAATGGTTGTGTATTTGGAGTATAAGGTTCTCATAACTGATTTACGGAGGTCAGGCACCAGCGAGGTGCATTTCAGGGCAGATTTGGGGTTTCACTTTTGAGGGTGTTAGGTCTCAAGGGATCAGGGTGTTGGGTACCATGAAACTGCACAAATCGCATACCCTAAAGCCCTAAACCCCTAAACCGTAAGGCCCCTGGACCCCAAAAGTTTTGGCCTAAAGAAGCCTTTCAGAAGAATCTTTCAAAATGACCCTACTCCAATTAGTTGGTAGTTCTTCATAATCGTGAAGACCCTATGCCCTAAACCTCCTAAGCCTCCTTCCCCGTAGAACCCATACAGATACCGGAAACCCTTCAACAGAACCCTTTTCCAATTGCTAAAGTCCCTTCTTCAATCCTAAACCATAGAACCGATAGCAAAACTCGTGTAGAACCCCTAAAGGAACCCCTCAAAAGAACGCTTTTCTAATTGGCAACGGCCTTCCTGTAATTCCTACATGCCATTGAAATCATAAGAACCTGCCGCGGAACTCTTCTAGAACCACTGCGGAAACCATACGAAAGAACCCCACCACAACACCCGAGGCCCCACCTGCGTCCCTAAGCCTTACGGAACTCTTATAACTTATAACTACTTCTGTTGATGGACAAAATCCTGCATTACTCTTTATAAGGAATATACCATAGTTCCCATAGTTTAGAGTCCTTAGGGTCATGCAGGATTTCGTCCATCAGCAGTTAGTAATGGGTTTAGGGTACCAAGGGTAGGGTACTATCATAAGAGGTTCCTTTCGGGACCTATAGGGCTTCTGTAAGGGCTCTTAGTAGCTGAGTAGGTAATCCTAAACCTTTTGGGGCGTGTATAATCCTGCCATAGTTGAAAAGGTGAACCTTCTTTGGGTCGGGATACTCAGCCCCTGAGATTATAGAACGCAGGAACCATTCAACAGCAGGCCCGTAGCCTAATCCCGAAAATAGAGAAACCCATCCTGGAACATCCTGGAAACCCTAGAATTCTACCAGCTCCCTGCACCCAAACCCTAAACCCCAAACCCTGGCCGTTGCACCTTAAAGAAAGAAATAGACTAAACCCTGAACCGCAAACCCCAAACCCTAAGGGTCCTAACAAACTGGGGAGCCTCAAAATGCAGGGTTTCTGAGAGCCCCAAAGAGACCCAAGGACTCTGCCCGGGAGATTCCGGACCCTCCTAGGGAGATACCTGGACCCTAGGGTAAACTAAACCCTAAACCGCAAACCCGAAACCCCAAACCCTAAACCCTAAACCGCAAACCCCAAACCCCGAACCCTGTTCATGGAACACCATGAACTGCCTGGCGAAATCGTAACACTCCTCCGACGTCGGAGGCGGAGGCAACACGACCTCCGGATCAGTGCGGTCCGTGCGCTCTTTGAGCTGTTGGGCCTCCTCCACGAGGGCCTCTAGCACCGGAAAATCTCTCATGACCTGGCGTGTAGACGTCGAGTACGAAGAGTCGCTCTGCAGAAACTGCAGCGCCAGCACTGTCGCCACGGAGAGGTAGACTGCCCTGTCGCGATTCTGCTTTCTCGACGCGAGCCCGACTGATGATATAAATCCTGCCTTACCTATAATGACCCTAAACTATGGGCCTATGGGAATTAATTATGGTATATTGCTTATTATGGGTAATGCAGGATTTCTGTCATCAACCGTACCGAGAAGCTTTTGGCTTCCCTCTTATATTTTGAAATTGATCAAGGCGGGGTGACGCACCTGGAAGAGCCCCTTGCATGTGGATCTGTCCCAATTGTTGAATCTACTCTTCTATATGGGTGGTTGTCAAAATAATGGTCCCTTTTTGGGTCCTTAGTATAATACGGCACCTAATATTTAGGGTACCCCAAAAGGGACCGTCATTTTGACAACTACCCAATATGGGTATCCAACAGCCAATCATTGAGGGCATCACTGGTCGAACTCCTTTTTAGATGCCGATGGAAGGGCCATTGGCGGGTCCTGATACTCATTCTTCCGTGTATTAACCGGTGCCCAGTCTTGGGTGCCCCTTTGGAGAAAGGAGTAGTAACCCTAAGGGTCCAAGTCGGGCTTAGGATAGTAATTAGTTTAGCCGTTAGGGTTTAAGGAGGATAGTATGTACGTACTTATATATATATATATACACACACACACGACTTAGGGTTCCAAAGGACCCAACAATCAGGTACTCGAGTTAAGGGTGGTAGTTATGTAGGGTTTAGAATTTAGGGTTTAGGGTTAGGAACTAGGAAGCCTAAACCCTTCGGGTAACATGTCACAGGCCCCGCACAAGCAGCGAGAGCATCACGGCCGCTTGCCTGCATCCACGAGCTTAGGGCGGGTTCCGGGGTTCGGACTTTGGGTTTTCAGGTTAGGGTTTAGGGTTAGAGTTTAGGGTTTAGGGTTCAAAGATAGTGTGGAAGGGTGTTGGGGTTGCCTCTGTGTCCTGAGAAGCCGCTACGGTTTTGTAAGGGTCTGGCAATCTGCACTTTCGAGCCATAAAAGCATTCGGATTCTCAAGACTCAGACCCTGCACGTATATCTCGAAGAGCGTTTGTTTGATCTTCCGATGATACTCTGTATCACATGCAGTATAAAAAACATGCATGAATATCGTATACATAGCACACATCGTCGACTGGTGTGTGTGTGTGTATATATATATATATATGCACACACGCACACACACACACACACACACACACCAACACACACAGACACCAACACACACACACACACACACACACCTGTACAGCAAATGCAGTTTATATCGCATGACCCAACTGTATCCGTGGAGTTTAACGACCAGAGTGCAAGAATCCAGTTATCATCGAGTGGAGTCGAAAGTCTATGCGAACAGTATGCGAGCCGACCATTCGACCCAAGTGACAGTATAGGGGGCTTAATATTAATAACGAGAGTTGGATTTTTTCCCGGGCATAATGTTTAGAATAAGGTTTGGGGGCTATATTATACTATAATGACATGAGGGAACCCTCAGCTGTATGGAATACGAATGAAATTCTTAGGGATCCATTTGTAGGCTGATGTCCACGGTTGTAGGCCTTGTAAGCTTCTACTTGCAAGACACGCTTCAGAGCTTCGCTAGGTATGACTCTTACAAAACCTGGCAAACGATCCGCGACTCCGAACAAGAGCCTGCGTTGTTCAAGACACAGAAAGGACATGACATGTCGAGCCCCAAAACTGGTACATAGGTCTTCAGGGTTCAGTGCACCCTACACCCGAAAACCTTAAACCCTTAACCTTAAACCCTGAGCCCTACTCACCCCCATTGCCCCAAACCCTAAACCCCGAAAACCCTAAAACCCTAAACCCTAATCCCCTGAACCCTAAACCCTAAAACCCTACACCCTAAACCCCCTATACCCTAAACCCCGCTTAACCCTAAACCCGCTTAACCCTTAACTAAGAAGTTGTTGCGTTTCGGGGAAGCTTCCAGGCCTCGACGTCCACGGGCGACTGTTGGAGCTCCGACAGTGCCGAGGATTGGGGCTTAAGGGTTCCTTTAAAGGGATCCTATTATAGGGGTTCCTTTTAAAGGGATCTATAGGGGTTCCTTTTAAAGGGATCTATAGGGGTTCCTTTTAAAGGGATCTATAGGGGTTCCTTTTAAAGGGATCTATAGGGGTTCTATAAGGGATCTATAGTGGTTTAGGGTTTAGGGATTTTTTGGGGGGGTTTTGGTGTTTAGGGTGTAGGGAGCCCAGGGTTCAGGGTTAGGGTTCAGAATTTGAGGGTTCAGAATTTGAGGGTTAGGGTTCCTTTGAAGGTATCCATACGGGTTCCATACGGGATCTATAGGGATTTAGGGTTCAGGGCTTCTGGGGTTAGGAGCTGAGAGGTTCAGGGGTTTAGGGGTTTAGGGATGCCGACAAGTTCCATGGAAGAACGGCGCTGATATGGGAATTTCCGAAAATAGGGGACCCCAATATAGTACCCATAAGAATAGGATCCTTATTATGAGGACCCCCCGATATGGTACCCCTAATTTTCGGAAAGTCCCATATGAGGTGGTTGTCAAAATTATGGTCCCTTCTTGGGTCCCTGTTATAATACGGCACCTAATATTTAGGGTACCCGAAAAGGGATCATAATTTTGACAACTACCCATTATGAGGTGGCCTTTTACGGGCTTGCCGTTTAGGTTTGGTGGGTTTCAACCCCGGAGATTGGCTAACATGGGGTTTATAGCTCTTCACTGGGTTCCCCAGAGGGTCCAAATAGTCCCTATTTTAGGACTTTAGGGCCTTTGTAGATACCAAACACCATAAATAGGAACTACTTGGACCCTTACATTTCGTCTTCTTCAAGATAATTGGGCCTTATTTAGACTAGGGCTTTAGGGTATATTATACTATAAAAACTATAATAAGGAACCCCGCAAACCGAATTCTGATTATTAAGGTCCCTACATTTAAAAGTCGGGTTCAAGTCCAGGGCGCAAGGGTTTAGGGTTCAAGGGCCAATTCAAGGGCTGCGAGTTGCTACATCGCCAGGCTCATGACCCTAAACCCTATAATCCCTGGCATGCTTCTTCAACCCGGGAGCACACCCAAAACCCAAGAGACCTGAGGCCTTTTTTGTTTTACATTTGCTGCAAACGGCAGCATAGACTATCGAAGCCCCACCGTGATAGCAAAAACCCTAAATCCCACAAGAACGGGTTTTGAAGAGAAAACCTAGACCCCAAACTTCACCACCCCATACCCGATCTCCTTCACCCCTAAAGCCCTCAAGCTTCATCATTGAACCCTAAACTCTAAATCCTAAGCCCGAAATCTAAATACCCACTATTAAGGACCATAAGGGCTCTATTAAAGCGGTACTTGGGGGGTCCTGGTAAACCCTAGACCCTAAACCTTAAACCCCAAACCCAAAACTATTTTGATCCCTTGTAGAGCCCCCGTGGGTCCCTTTAAAGGAGCCCTAAACCCTGAACCCTGGTCCGTGGAGGAGACATGCAGCCCTAACGAAAGCTTTCTGGATGACGCAGGCGTAGGGCTTGGGGGGTGATTTTAGAGCTGAGGGTTTAGGGTTTAGGATTTTGAGGTCTAGGGATTTAGGGTTTAGGGGTTATGGGTTTAGGGGTTATGGGCTTTTGGGTTTAGGGGGTTTAGCGTCTATGGGTCTACATAGGTTCGGGGCCTAGGAATGTGGGATTTAGAGCGTTGCGGTTATGGCTCAGGGTTTTAGATTCAGGGCTTCGCGACCCAGGAGTTCAGGCTAGGGAATGTCCTGTCTCTGAGGTTGGCAGAAAGAGCTCGAATGATGGGTGGAGCTCACTTCTGGACTGGGGGTGCATGACAAGCCCGTTTGGGCTCCAGTTACCGAAATAGTAGGTTACCTACTATTTAGGTAACTGGAGCCCTAGGACAGCTAAGAAGGAAAAACGAGCAGAAGAGCACTGTTGCAAGTAGCGCAATTCTGACCCCAGCCCTGCCTTGAAACGAGGGCCCTTATCAGGAGTACTGAAAAGATCTGCTACTCACAAATCCAAGATACCTAAGCTACGTCTACCGCCGATGATTACACTAAACCCCAAACTCGAAACCCATACCCCGACCTACGGTCTTTGTAAGGCTACCTGCAACTACCCGTGAAAGCTTTAGCCCGCGAAGCTGCGGGTATGTGGGGTCTGAGCTTCAGCAAGTAGAGTCATGGGTGGTCCTGGGTGGTAGGAGGTGGTGGGGCGTTCCTTGCGAGCACTGCTGTGTCTCACACAGTTGGCCCGGGATGTCCACAACCCACCTAAACAGCCCTTGCAGCCATCCAAAGTCAAAAGGCCTCCCAAACCCCAAGCAATAAGCCACACTGCAGTCTCGGATCATAACTACACCACTCCCCAAGTGTACATTGCTTCTGTATCGCGATGAACGGATTATAACAAGGAATGAGCATTGCGAAATGAAGGAGTGTTAGGCTTTCGCGTGGTATCGCCGGGCTGAATGTTCCGACAAGCTTTCAAAAGCCTTTTGGGGCTCAGGGAGCGGTCGTAAGTGGGGTTCTTTTTCGGACAATGCCACTGTCGCATCCTGAAGCCTGCAACATCTTTCCGGTTGAAGAGGGCGCCACCCATGTTCTCCCGAAGAAGTCGAAGCAATTTCAGAAAGCCCGACCGATTGTGATTTACTCCCGCACCTGGTGCGCTCAGCTAGCCAAGTTCATGTCCACGGCCGTACTCCAGATCCTCCAAGCGGTGATTCCCACGAATCGGCCCCACAGTGTGCCCGGTATTGGGCCCGCAATAACCTGCAGCACTCGGGGCACCCCGAGGTGGTTGAGTGCATCGAGCAACGGAAGGGAAGTAGCGGAGGAGGGGCAACATGGTTCACTACTTGGAGGATCATAGCAAGTAACGTTATAATTGCCCTTAATTGGGGTTACAACTTGTATAGGGAAATATAAGTACAGCTACCATTAAATTGTAACCCTAGTCACTAATTAAGTCCCATGATCCCTCGAGTATCCCCAACACAAGCCCAAAGGCTCCATGTACCCATGTGGTAGGTACTTATTCCTTAAAGTACCTATATAGGGACGCCTTTATGGCCTAAGTACCTACTATATGGGTACATGGAGCCTTTGGGAAGTGCCATGACCGCGAAGATGCAAGATTCGCTTGAAGACCATGGTGTTTGAGACCTGTCCGCTCAGGTTGGTCAAGTACTTATCACAGCCCTCCCCCATCCCCACCGTTCTTAGATAGTGAACGGGGGAAATTTAAACTTTTTGGCCTTATATATTGGCTCTATATCTTAGAAAGCTTGAACTTTTTGGGGCCCGGTTGTTGAAGAACAGAGCGTCTGAGGGCTTAGGGGTTAAGAGGTTTAATGCTTTGGGTTTAGGGCATAGGGTTAGGGTGTTTAGGGTTTATAAAGGGTTTAGGGCACCCCTCGCCTTCCGAAAAGCAATGCTAAAGATACAGACACGAAGTCATCACATAAAACCCGAAACCCTGAATACTAAACCCTAAACCCCTATAGATCCCCTATAGAACTCTTATGGATCCCTAAAGGAACCCTAAACCACTAAACCCTAAAGTGTTAAGTCTGCGAAGGCACCTCTGGTGAACCTGAGACTACCTCGGGAGTGCAGGAGGTGCCTCGACTTAGGGGGCTGAAGGGCCATTCTTGTACCTTTTGGGGTCTTTGGGTTTAGGATTTTGGGGTAGGGGGTTAAGGGTGTTATACCTTTTGGGGTCTTTGGGTTTAGGGTTTTGGGGTAGGGGGTTAAGGGTGTTATACCTTTTGGGGTCTTTGGGTTTAGGATTTTGGGGTAGGGGGTTAAGGGTGTTATACCTTTCGGGGTCTTTGGGTTTAGGGTTTTGGGGTAGGGGGTTAAGGGTGTTATACCTTTTGGGGTCTTTGGGTTTAGGATTTGGGGTAGGGGGTTAAGGGTGTTATACCTTTCGGGGTCTTTGGGTTTAGGATTTGGGGTAGGGGGTTAAGGGTGTTATACCTTTCGGGGTCTTTGGGTTTAGGGTTTTGGGGTAGGGGGTTAAGGGTGCTATACCTTTTGGGGTCTTTGGGTTTAGGATTTTGGGGTAGGGGGTTAAGGGTGTTATACCTTTCGGGGTCTTTGGGTTTAGGGTTTTGGGGTAGGGGGTTAAGGGTGTTATACCTTTTGGGGTCTTTGGGTTTAGGATTTTGGGGTAGGGGGTTAAGGGTGTTATACCTTTCGGGGTCTTTGGGTTTAGGGTTTTGGGGTAGGGGGTTAAGGGTGTTATACCTTTCGGGTCTTTGGGTTTAGGATTTTGGGGTAGGGGGTTAAGGGTGTTATACCTTTTGGGGTCTTTGGGTTTAGGATTTGGGGTAGGGGGTTAAGGGTGTTATACCTTTCGGGGTCTTTGGGTTTAGGATTTGGGGGTAGGGGGTTAAGGTGTAACCTTTCGGGGTCTTTGGGTTTAGGATTTTGGGTTAGGGGGTTTGGGTGTTATACCTTTCGGGTCTTTGGGTTTAGGATTTTAAGGGTTATGTTATATCTTTTGGCGTCTTTGGGTTTAGGATTTGGGTAGGGGTTAAGGGTGTTATACCTTTCGGTGTCTTTGGGTTAAGGATTTTGGGTAGGGGGTTAAGGGTGTTATACCTTTCGGGGTCTTTGGGTTTAGGATTTTGGGTAGGGGGTTAAGGGTGTTATACCTTTCGGGGTCTTTGGGTTTAGGATTTTGGGTAGGGGGTTGAGGGTGTTATACCTTTCGGGGTCTTTGGGTTTAGGATTTTGGGTAGGGGGTTAAGGGTGTTATATCTTTTGGGGTCTTTGGGTTTAGGATTTGGGGTAGGGGTTAAGGGTGTTATACCTTTCGGTGTCTTTGGGTTTAGGATTTGGGGTAGGGGGTTAAGGGTGTTATACCTTTCGGGGTCTTTGGGTTTAGGATTTTGAGTAGGGGGTTAAGGGTGTTATATCTTTTGGGGTCTTTGGGTTTAGGATTTGGGGTAGGGGTTAAGGGTGTTATACCTTTCGGTGTCTTTGGGTTTAGGATTTGGGGTAGGGGGTTAAGGGTGTTATACCTTTCGGGGTCTTTGGGTTTAGGATTTTGAGTAGGGGGTTAAGGGTGTTATATCTTTTGGGGTCTTTGGGTTTAGGATTTGGGGTAGGGGTTAAGGGTGTTATACCTTTCGGTGTCTTTGGGTTTAGGATTTGGGGTAGGGGGTTAAGGGTGTTATACCTTTCGGGGTCTTTGGGTTTAGGATTTGGGGTTTTGGGTTTATGGGTTTTGGGGGTTTTAGGGTCTGTTTTTGCAATTGAGGGCTTTGGGTTTAGAGCTTTGGGTTTAATTAAGTGCTTTAGGGGTTTTAGGGGTTTAGGGGTTTAGGGGCTTCGAGTTTGGGGTTTAGGGTTCAGGGATTAGGATGGAGATGTTGCGTGACTTAAGGGCTGTTTCTTGACGACGTTCGGGGCTCCGAGGTTCAAAGTTTAGGGCTTTGGAGTCTTAGGGTTCACGGTCTGCGTTTTCAGGGGTTTCTAGGATGCCCAGTAGTACCCTTATTCCCTTTTTGTAGTCCTAGGTTCCTTATAAAGTTACCCAGTACCAAAAAGAGAGGCCTTTTTATTCTTAGGTTACTGGGTATCCTAGGTTTAGTGCTGCAGGGTTTTCGAGTTTCGCATTTGGCATTTCGGTGTCTTGGAGAGTCCATGTTGCGCTGTCGTGGTTTGCTGGGTTCAGGTGTAAGCTTTGACTTTGTCGCTTCATCCGAATTCCGAAATTGAAGGAGTGGATGATTCCCTCGCACTTGGGGTTCTGGTCAGAGTGGTTGCACTAGCAGCTAGCAGGTTAGCCACACCCTGAACCCGAAGTCCTTGACCCCAACCACGCCTGAACCTCTAGTAAGGATTTAGAATGTGGGGTTTTGGATAAAGGACTAGCCAGCGGAACCTATTGCTACTCGAAAAGTTCTCGAAGCCGCAAGTTACTTACACCTTCAGCCCCTGACCCTGATAGATGCAGCGGGCCCCAAATCAACTGTGTTGAAGTTTAGGGAATCTCCTTGCCCCTATAATTACTTCTAGCACTACTTCAGGGATGTATATCCTCATCCATCCTCCAAGAAGGCATCAAACCTCAACCAGAATACATGAGTCTAACACCCGAATATGCACCCGAATATATGGGTGGTTGTCAATATCAGGGTCCCATTTCGGGTCCTTATTATAATACGGCACCTAGTATTTAGGGTGCCCAAAAAGGGACCATAACTTTGACAACCACCCATATGGGGACGTGAGTAAGTGCTACTAGCATCCCTCTTCAACAACCCCGAACATGGCAAAAGAAAGCGTAATATTACCCCCAAGCCCGATTCTAATTCGCAAGGCAGCAAAATCGCACCCTAATACCCTAACCTAGACCCCCCCCCAAAGTAGGTAAAATAATGGCCCGAAGCCTATAGAAGCCTATTATTCTGCATACTTTTGGGGGTCCAGGAAACCCCACATTGCCGACTCCAACAACCCGTAGCTTACGCGTGGAAGCATACGGGACTCGCACTTCTTCGTAGGAGCCAATTCCCAACACCTCAACCCTGAACAACCTACCCTTGTTTAAGGGCTTGCATAAGGAAGTCATAATCCCTAAGGCTCCATGTACCCTTATAGTAGATACTTAGGCCTTAAAGTACCTATATAGGGACTACTTTGGGGCTTAAGTATCTACTATAAGGGTACATGGAGCCCTTGGGAATGAGGAGCCCTAGACATGCTCCGGTATCCATGGTTCTCCGGAGGGAGTGAGAGTGAGGAGGGGGTCTCAGGGTAAACGCTAACCCTTAAGCGCCCCAAAGCTGAATGCTAAGATCCCCAACTTCCCAGCAATTTCAAGGGCAGAGATTGTCCTGGTAGATTCTGCTAAACCCTAACCCTAACCAGCACCGAGTTTTGCTGCCCGAAACTCTTTTAAGCCCCTCATTAACCTTCTAATGCACCATTAATAATTAACTCACTTTTCAGGAGCATAAGAGCTCACTTAAAGGGGCATTGGGGGTCATGACAAGCCCCAAACCCTATACCGTATACCCTATAGATCCCCCTTTAAAGGAACCCTGAAGCCCTAAACAATGAGCCCCAGAACCCCATATCCTATAGATCCCTTATAGAACCCTTATGGGTCCTTTTAAAGGAACCCAGTGCTGGTAAGCCCCTCCATGAACCCTTGACCCTAGAACCTTATAGAACCCTTGTAGAACCCTTTAAAAGGAACCCTAAATCCCTAAATCCTCATAGAATTCTGTAAAGGAGCCATGAAACCCTAAATCCCTATAGATATCTTAGAAGCCCCTCATTAACCCCAAGCGCCTTCGAGGATTTGCCAATTGCGTCTGAGAGGAGGCCCGGGCCACCCCGGAAGCCTAAACCCTAAACTTAAGGCCTTTTTGTTTCACGGTTCAGGGCCTAGGGGCTGTTTTTTGGTTTTTGGTTTCTATAATGCCTACGAAGCAGTTAAAACGGTAGTTTTGGCTAGGAGTCTAAGTTCAGTATAGTAAATTCTTAATCCGTCAGAACCTAAGCCTAGACTCTTAACCCTGAACCCCTTGGCCAATTTTGCATAGCTAGGGATTCTATCGCAGGGCTTCGGGCGGATCTAAACAGGAAGATTCTCTAAGGCTACTTCAGGGATCCCACTTCATGGGACCCCCCTTCAGGGATCTCCTTCGTGGATCCTGCCAGATGTCCGGGAATTCCCTGGTATGCCCCATACAAGTTTCGTACTGTATTTTGCACCCTTAAAACCCTATTCTGATGATATTGCTAGTTTGAAGCTTTAGCGGCTGTGGGTGTGGGTTTCTAGGTTGGGAGGGATCTGGGGTCACAGGCTTCAGGGGCTGAAGGAAACATATGGGCATTGTTGTCTAGGACCCAGAGTAGGCCCTTATTCCCTTTTTAAGGGTTTAGGTTCCTTTATAACACCCTTTAAACCAAAAAGGGCACCCTTTTTATTCCTAGGCTACTCTTGGGTCTAGTTGTCATGAGGGATCATTTCAGCCGTCCGCGACAAGTCCCGCGATTGCACTTGATGCCCGCGTTGCTGTTACCAGTGTACAACGGGAGTCAACGACAACTATTATATGTGTTACACCGACAGCTCCAGCTTGATCCCCGCCAAGATCGCCGGCGAGGCTATATGGGAAGTGGGCTAAACTCTAAACCTTACACCCTAAGCCCCAAGCCCTAAACCCTAAGCCCTGAATCCTAGACCCTAAACCCTCAACCTCGATCGTGGCACATTGCACGGCACGCACACGCCGTCTCGATTCTCGACTCGTCCTGGGATGTTGGCCGCTGTAGGTGCGTTCGCAAGCTGGTCTTCCGAGTCATGGTACCTAGACCCCCCAAAGTAGGTAAAATAATGGCCCAAAACCTAGAAAAGGCTATTATTCTGCATACGTACATTTGGGGGTCCAGGTAAGAGCATCCACTCATAGCCCCTGCATAAGTAAAAAGGTAGTAAACCTACTGCAAAGCCAGGTTGAAATCATCAAGACCTCTGCACCAGCGCTGTTGTGATCTTCGGGGTGTATTTCAATGCTAAATCCTGAGGGTTACTTGGAGGATCAGGAGGCTTAGTAAGTAGGGTCCCTTAAAGGGGTCCTTAAAAGGATCTATAGGGGTTCCTTAAAGGGATGTAATAATCCTAAACCCTAGGCCCACAAAGCCCGGGAGCCTTCATCCTCAAAGGAAGCCTTGAAGACACCCTTCACGGAACCCTAAGCCCCTGCACCCTCAACCCTAAGCGTCCTAACACCCTTCTCTTAGCCCTAAACTTCAAACTCGTAATTCCTAGACCCCTGAACTCCTAAACTCCAAATGCTTAAACTCCTAAACCCTAAACTCCTCAATCTTGAAGCCCTATCGCCCTTCAGGGACAAGGCCAACCTCATCGGCCCGACTCTCCTGCGGCAACAGGAGCCGTACGGTGGGGTTCGCCAACCTAGACTTCGAACCCGTGTAATGTAGGAGCCTTAATAGTTACCGACACTATTTTGGGGGTTCCTTAGTATAGTCATAGTAGAATGGGCCCCAAGACCCTATTCTAATTATTAAGGCCCCTACATGAAGAGTTCAAAGTCATGGCTAACGGTCTGATAGGGCCGTGGACTCACGTCGACTCCAGGATGTCAACTACTTTCAAATAAAAGCTCAGGGCGCTTAGGTTTTCGGCTTTGAGCTTGAGGGCCCTTGAGGGGTTCAGGGTTTAGGGCTTTAGGGCTTTAGCCTTTAGGTCTTTAAGGGTTTAGGGTCTACCTGGACCCTACAGAACCAGCCTTTTTATGGCTTGTTGTTTCGACTTCATTTTTGTATATAGGTCTCTACAAAGCAAGTTTTTCAGGATCCACGCATTTATATGTATGGTTGGAGGGGCTGCACCCTTTAACCCCCGATATGCCAAGTCCTCTAAGGCCTCCCAGTGAGCGGCAGTCAAGACTTTCCCGGCAAAGAAGAGCAGAGCTAGAAAAACCATGGCGACCTAAATCGACCAAGAAACGAATCAATAAACAAGCATTTTTCAGATGGGTATATAGCTATTCTTTTATGTACCCATGCACGGGTGTATGTGTTTGCATATGCATGTGTATGTATATATATATATATATATACAAATGCAGACATACATACATACGCACACATACGCACTAGGATAAACATGCATGACCATTACCAAGTTGTTCATAGCACTTGGGTTGTAGGCCACGAGACCGACAGAACTGTGCCAGGAGCCCTGCAACGTGGTTCGGAGTGAGGGTGCGCCGATGCTGGGGGTGTTTGGTGTCCTCGAAGTTTAGAGGTAGAGGGATTTAGGGTTCAGCGGTTTGGGCTTTAGGGTCGGTTTTTTGGTTTGTATCCCAGAGGCTCCATATATAGTGCCATTATGGAATTAGGTCCCAAAAGACCATCCATATCATGGCTTTGGGGACTTAACTCCATAATGGTACTATATGTGGAGCCTCTAGGTATGGTTCGGTGCAGTATGGCGAGCTCCGCCGGGATGAGGTCAACATACAACAGCAACAGCAGCACCGGCGGCAGCAGGCTGACCCAAAGGCTTCATGTTCCCATATGAAGTAGGACTTATATTCCCGTTTTGGTGAGTGTAGATAGGGCTCCTTTTGAATATTGCTGAGTATATATATATATATATATTGGGTTTTATTATGGGGATACTAGTAATATAAACCATACACCATATAGTAGATACTTAGGCCTTAGAGTACCTATGTAGGGACCCTTTTAAGGCCTAAGTACCCATACTATATGGGTACATGGAGTCTTAGGCTGAGCTGGAGCAGCGACTTACGCGCGAGTTGCTTTTCATGTTTGCAAGCGTCGTGAAGGGTGCTGGCAACTTCCTGTTCATAACTCTGGAGTCATTAGGACCCTCAGGGGGGTAACGGTAGGGGGTCCTGTTAATAAGGATCCTACTATTTAGTGTACTATATTATATTATGGTCCCCTATTTTCGGAAACTCCCATATGGGATATGAACCTGGAAAGCCTTTTAGGGTTCATGTCGGCTTGAAGGATAGCAGATTAGGGGAGCTAAAGGTTTCCCGCGCTTCAAGACACTGTGGTTCCCCAGGCAGGAGGACCCCTATCTCGAAGGATCATGGTACTTAGTAACTAGGGTTTTAATTAGGGTAACTATACTTATAACTACTTATAACCCCAATTAAGGTACTCATAACCTTACTTACTAAGTCCAATGTTCCTCCAAGTATCTTAGGGCTTCCCTTGACCCCGGATAAGCTGCCGCTCTAGACACTTGTACAAGAAAACCCTATTCAGGTCCCAGTTGAGGTCTTCGGGTATAAAGATTTGAGTGTTTCGGGTTTTTAGGGTTTTTAGGGTTTAGGGTTTATTAGTCAGCTGTAGGGGGCTTCTTCTTTCGGATTTTAAGGACAAATCTTGACATGAAGAGGTCTTGTCCTCATTTCTGATGTAATGCAAGTAAAGGTCCCAAGTCATGGGGCATGCGGCTCTCTGGGTAGCGACTTTCTACCACTTCTATTTTGGGATCTGGTTATTCTGACTACAGGACGGGGCCCAGGAATGGGCGGGACCAATAACCCTCGGCTTATCATGGCTTATCTCCGACTGCAGAGAGGTCCGACTAACAAGAACTATCGTTCCTGGGGTTCTCGGGATATGAGGATTGCGGGCAAGAAACCTGTCACACACACAGGCGTGACAGGGCCCAGGCGAAGAAGGAAGAGGCAGCGGCTTCGGCTGCGTCCTCTTCCGACCGACCCCCGCGGGTGAGGGAGCCTCCCCAAAAAACCAGTCAGGACGCCGGTCAAGGAGGCGTCACAGCTGGCCCCGAACCCCGACACCGGGGGCAAAGCTGTGGAGGCAGGTCCAACCTTCCGGTTGACCCGAACGACGAGTACTCCTACTACAGCTCCGAGAGTTCGAACCAGCCGGACGCCCAGCCGAAGCAGTCGGCCCCTACACGCCAGCCGTCACCCAGTGAGGAGTCCTCTTCCTCGGCAGATGCGGCTGCCCCCTCGCATGGGACTGGGTCTACCCGTCCCTGTGAGGAAGACACGCTGTGGAGCAGGCGCCAGGCGCGCAAGCTCACTGCCACTAAGACCCTACAGGGAGTCCATTTGCTGTTGAGTAAGGCCCCCGAACCCGATTCTAATTGCCAAGGCGTAAACCAAACAAGCTAGGGAGGACTGAACAGCTACTAGGACCCAAAGTAGGCCCTTATTCCCTTTTTTAGGGTTCAGGTTACCTTATAATCCCCTTTAAACCAAAAAGGGCACCCTTTTTATTCCTAGGTTACTCTAATGTCTAGGCTACTTGGCTTCGGATTTAGGCGGTTTAGGGTTCACCGGTCCTGCGGCCTGAGGCTTTACGGCTTCAGGTTTAATACGGTTGATGATAGAAATCCTGCATTAAGGAATATACTGAATATACCATATGTCCCATAATTTTGGGTCCTCAAGTAGGGCTCGAGCCGCTTCTGGCACTACTAGGATATTGGTCTTAGAGCTTGTTTAGGGCTTAGGGTTTTAGGGTTTAGGCTTAGGGTTTTGGGCTAGAGTTTAGGTTCTAAGGGTTGGCGGCTTCGGGAGTTAGGAGTCAGGATCCGTTAGGAAAAGGATTCCTCGTGCCAGGTTGGAACACACGTTCCGGACACTCCCCTACGAAATGCGAGGCACCTGCTAGTGCTCTTCTTTGCATAAACCCTAAACCAAAAAAGCTCAACCCTAAAACCTAGGCTAACCGAAATAGCTCTGAAATTGGCTGCGTCAATTTCGAGTCTCGGGGGTCCCTGTTGATGCCTCACAGTGCAATCGAGGGATGTCCTGGCATTCTCAAGAGCGAATACCTAGTAGTAGAGTAGGTAACCTTTAACCTTTTTGGGTAGTATAGTCCCTATATAATCCCTATATAACTAAAACGGTTAACCTTTAGTTTGCCATGATACCCGGCAAGTACGAATACATGGGAGATGCCCTCACCCAGCAGTACCCTCATGCCGTTTCTGGTTCCGGGCTTTCTTATGCTGGGTGCCGTTTTAATGCAGTGGGTTTTCTCGTGCAGTCAGTCTAGTTGGGGTGTGATATAGGGACAAGACTACTTGCAGTTACCAACCCTAGATAGTCCCTATAGGAGTTCTGAATCTAAATCTGCTATGCTAACGTTCGAAAACCCCTTTACCCTGAACCCCAAATCTCTCGTAGAAATGTTGAAAGGAACCCTTTAAACGGACCCTGGTCCAATCTAATTAGAGCTCCTTTATTCCGTCTTGTGTTTGTCAGATGTTAGATGCAGCTGAAGCCCTAAACCCTAAACCTTAAACCCTGAACCCTAACTCGTAAACCCTGAGCCCTATGTAGGGTTTAGAGTTTTGGGTTTAGATAGACGCCCGAGACCCCAGGACTAAACCTTTACCCGATACCTATGGTAAGAGTTCTCATGCGCTGCCCGTATTCGTGCCGTTTACTTGGAGGGTCGGGGGACTTAGTAACTGGTTATTTTAGGGACTTATTAAGTACTGTAACCCCAATTAGGGTCCCTTTTAGGGTACTTATAAGTCTACTTACTACCTACTTACTAAGTCCCCCGACCCTCCAAGTATGTTATGTTCGAAAACTGCCAAGGGCCAAGTAAGTTTCTCGTAGGCTGGGCCTGGTTTGGGGCTGGCTTGAGGTGGTTGACGGGGCTTAGGGTTCGCAGGGTTTCTTTGGAGGTTGTCAAAGTTACGGGTTTCGAGGGTTTCCTTTTTTCATTCAGAGGGTCATTTGAGGATCAGAAGATTTTGTAGGTACAGCATCCAGCGGCTCCCCCAACGAAGATATCGCACCAGGACTCTGCCCAAAGGGTCCAAGTATCATTATGGTATATACTTAGACCCCCAAATACCCCCTGAGTATATACCATATAATGATACTTGGACCCTTCGGGCTGAACATGAAGGACGGCAACAGTCAGGCCATCAGGGCATGGAGACCATATTTAAACCTTTAAACCCTGAACTCCCAACCCTCAAACCGATAGGTCAGCAAAATCGCCATAACCCCACTATAAGCCGGCAGGAACCCTTCAAAACACTCCCCCATAAACCCACGTGAACCGCTTCTGCCCTCTAGACCAACACCCGAAGTTGATAAGGCTCCGACAAGCATTAGGCTTGCGACGTCGCAAACAACACCCCCTAAGCTCTAAACCGTAAACCCCAAACCGCCCGAAGCCATAAGCTTAAACCCTAGTAGACCCTTCAAGAACACGGTTTCAGTAAAGGTCTGGGAGCCTCAACCCCCAAACCTATTCTAAATCGCGAATCCCCAGCCCGGAACCCAAAGCACTACACCTGAAACACAAGACTCCTCTAGACCCCCCCAACTACCCTCCAAAATACCCTAAGCACCCACTATGAAGGACCACAAGGGCTCCATTGGGGCCCTGGCTCAAATCCTAAATCCAAACCTACAGTCGTATAGATGTCTTACAGTATAGAACCCTTATGGATCCCTTTAATGTAGAGGAACCCTGGAGATCTGTAGGGATCCCTTCAAAGGAAGCCTACACCCTACTTGGAGGGTCGGGGGACTTAGTAACTGGTTATTTAATGGACTTATAAGTACCATAATCCCAATTAGGGTCCCTTTTTAGGGTACTTATAAGTCTACTTACTACCTACCTACTAAGTCCCTGAACCCTAAACCCTATAGTACCCCTATAGAGCCCTTTAAAGGAACCCTTGTAAACCCTTTAAAGGAGCCCTTACTAAGTCCCCCGACCCTCCAAGTAGGCTCCATGAGCCTTGCAATCGCCTTTTCAGTCCCTGCAGGCGCAAGACGCCCAGGGCAACTTGGAGGGCACCTTGACAGGGCAGAGAGGTTTTTCTTTTGAAGGGTGCTTTAAGGGGCCTTAATAATTCTAATATGGTTTAGGGTTCAGGTGTTGGGGCTTTTCTGTTGAAGGGTGCTTTAAGGGGCTTTAAGGCGCTTTAACATGGCTTTGCATAGAATTTTTAGGGCTGAGGGGCTTTAAGGGTGATTTAAGGGGCTTTTAAGGGGGCTTCTTTGGAAGGGGGGGTCGGGGTCGGGTTTACTATAGAGGCCTTAATATTTCGACAAAGGTTTAAGGTAGGGCTTTTCTTTTGAAGGGGCTTTAAGGGGTTTCAGTCTCTTCGAAGGGCTTTGAAGGGGGCTTGAAGGTGTTTAGGGGGGATTAAGGGTTTATATAGCTTCCTTAATGACTGGAATAGGGTTCCAGGTTCAGCAGTCTACATTAGGGCATTTCCTTTGAAGGGGTGGCTTCAAGGTTGAACGGTGGGGCCGTCATATTTGGAATAGCGTGTGGGGTTTCTTATTCGAAGATTAATTGGAGGAATCCCGAGGAATCGTGGTTGAATTTGTAATTATCCAGGCTTCTGCATTAGGATGTGGGCTATTTCCTGCAGGGCTTCTACACTGTCATTCGGATACCTACTGACGGAACCTACCCTGTTTGATTCAAGGCCTGGGTGCAGCCCTAAACATCCTAAACCACGAACCACAATACTCGAATACTATAAACCCCCATACCCTAAAGTCAATCACGGCACAGCACCGAAACCACATAAGCTCAGGTGATTTACCGGCGAACATGCTAAAACTTACATGCTCAACACTGCCGCTTCGCTTGCGGAGGTATTATAGAGGTCGCAATAGTTCGTATATAACATAGTATCCCCTCACAATGATTAATAGCAAGCATAAATAAGCTCCCGTATAAAACCCTGAAAGGAAACGGAAAACCTTATTCTCATCATCAAGGCCCCTAGACCCTGAACCCTAAAGTCGTCAGAAAGCCCGTAAAGGAAGCGTGTACAAGAACCCTATTCTAATCATTGAAGCCTCTATGTTAGCACGAGATCACTGGCTAGTATCAGTTCAGAGATCTTGCCTTGCGCTCGTCCCTACACCCTAAACCTAAGCCCTACACCTCCATGCCCTCAAACGGAAAACCTTCCACTCTCAACCCCCCCCCTTTTTCCCTAAACCCGAAAACAGCTTCGCACAGCTTTTCAGAGAGGTGGCTACGCCGTTGTAGTCTGAGCTCGGTATGGGTGAAGGCCGGAAGCTGAGGGGACCTGGATGTTTACGGTTCAGGATTGAGGGTTTAAGGGTTAGGGCTTGAGGGTTTTAGGTGTTTAGGGTTGGGGGGGGCTTCGGGGTTAGGATTTAAGGGTTAGGGCTTGAGGGTTTTAGGTGTTTAGGGTTGGGGGGGGTTTCGGGGTTAGGATTTGGGGGTTAGGGTTTTAGGGGTTTAGGGTTTGGGTTTTTAGGTTCTATAGGTAGCTAGGGCTCAGGAATTGGGGCTTAGGGTTTTAAGGTTTTCGGCTTTTAGGTCTCTTGGGCTGCTCCTATAGGCTACTCCTGGACCCTATAAACCCTTCATTTTTTTGGGCTCCCTGTTATGATTTCTTGACATAAGTCCTTAAAATGGTAGGTCAGTAACTATGGCCCAAAGGGTCCAAGTACCTAGTTATCACATTTTCTCCAAAATAGTAACTTACATAACTAGCATCCCAAACCCGAGTACCTGATTGTTGGGTGCTTTGCACCGTTAAAGTAGGCTTTAGCTACAAGGTACATACTCTGAAACCCTATTCTAGTTACTAAGGCGCCTACAGTATCACGCGTTATAGACCATGATCCTTTTCAAACAGGGTTGCAGTTGTATGGGTTCCAGGCCAACTCCCAGCACTGCACTTCCTAAATCCTTACCCTGCAACGCTAAACTCCAAGCCCTGTTGCACTAAAGGACCCTCATGCAACCTGAACACCGCTCAGAACACCGATACGAAAGAGGTCACCAAAACCCTTACTGCATGTATGGAACTTAGAAAGCCCTTCTACAACTCTTGTAAAACTATGAAGCCGGTATACAACCCTTGGACAAAATTCTTCGGCCCTTTCTCAAACCCTTGTCGGTTGCTTACAAGGGATCCATAAAGGTTCGTTCCTCTATCGGATCCATAGGGGCTCTCCCTTGCAAAGTCCTTTCTTTCATATCCTACAAAGGCGCTTCAACAGGCCTTAGACGAAGGCGAAGGGTCCAAGTGGTCCTTAGTTATGGTTTTTTTGGATACAACCAGCTCAACGCAGCTGTTGCATGCTGTAGAGTTTAGGCTTCGCATGCTCTCCTGTAGTCTTTTTAAGGTTTTTTGATACCCCAAAATGCACCCAAAGTCCTATGAAAGGGAGTACTGGACCGACCCGTTGGCCCTCAAAAAGTCTCGTAAGGGAAGCATTATCTAGGATGCCCAGTAGTACCCTTATTCCCTTTTTGTAGTCCTAGGTTCCTTGTAAAGTTACCCAATACCAAAAAGAGAGGCCTTTTTATTCTTAGGTTACTGGGTATCCTAGATTTTACAATCCTTTGTGCCTGTTTTGATGGAACCCACCACGAACGCAACTCGCGAGACCCCTGCGTGGCCCTTGCAAATTCGTTACCCACAGGCTCCTCACATATTAGGTACGGCCCCCATACGGTAAGAGTCCATAATAGGGCTACTATTAAAGTCCTACTATCTGTATTATGACTATTCTCCAACTATTACTGAGTGGGGGCCGTACCCAACATATTACCATTAGCCAACAAGCCGTCCTTATGATGGTTTTAGGGACCCAATTCCATAATGGCAGGACATGCGGAGCCTCCAGGGAAAAAGCCCACAAATACACCCCCCCCCGACCCTAAACTGGCCCTAAACGAAACTTCCAAACCCCAAATCCTTATAAAGCAGTGAGAAAAGGAGCCCAAAACGGCACAAAACCTTGTTACGCACCCTAAACCCTAAACCCTAGAAACCCTATACTATATACTATAAACCCTCTAAGCCCTAAATCCTAAAACCCCGCTTATCAGAGGTGCACCGCGGCCCTGGGGTTGGTATTGCCGGGATGCGCCCAAGGCGGACATCTCGCCGTTTCAAAAGGGTCCTAGATAATTACTGCTATGGGCAATGCTCGACTTAGGGTTTACAGTTTACAGTAACCCCCATAAAGTTGGAAACCCGATTAAGGCCATATAATTCTGGGATTCCCTATACATTACTCTTAAGGATTGATGCTATTGGGTTTCCAACTTTTGGGCTTCTACTGTAGGGCCTTGTATTGTTATGGGGAGTGCTTCTCACTGCAAGGACGCCACCACGCATTTCCGACGTTAACTGTGTGTCGGACTTCGTGGCGATGGCACGCTACGACGTGGTTACACATGCCGTTGTCGTTGCTGTGACACAGCGGCCAGAGATGTGAGAGATCCGAGCTCTTCGGCGTCGGGTCGCTGATGCCCACGTGCGCGCAGTACCTCACACCGCAAGGGCCACTTGCTGCAAAACTGCCGGCAAGCGGTGGTCATTGCCGTCAGCGACCTCGTCGAAGATGCGGGCAATTTCACAAGCTTTTCGGGTTTAAGAAACATGGTTTAAAGTATGGGGCTTACGGTGTGAGGGCTTTTTGAGTCTAGTTTGTTTGGAGACTTTGGGTGTGACCAAGGGGATGTTCACTCGTTCTTCGGCCTAGGTGGGGCTTAGGATAGAAGGTGTAGGATCTGACCCTAAACCCCAAACCCCTAAACCCTAAATCCCTAAACCCCCAAACCCTAATCCCCTAAACCCTAAACCCTAAACCCTAAGTTTAGGGCGTGGGGTTTAGGTTTCAGAGTTTGGGGATCGAGGGTTTAGAGTTTAGGCTTTCGGGGTCTCGGAGATCCGGGGTTTCAGCGAATCCCACAGGCTCCTATGTACCGGATGTAACTATTCCGCAAGAACCCCAAGGGTCCAAAGGACCCAATAGTTAGGTACCTAGTTTTCGGATAGTAGTTATGTAGGTTACTATTTGGGAGAGTATATGATTATTAGGTACTTGGACCCTTGGGGGAACATCCAAGAACCAAGCCATGCATGTCCTGGGTTTGAGGCCGAACAACCCCAATCTTCCAGTTCCACCCAAATTCAGGAGTCGTGTATGCACATGGGTGCTAATTGCAAGACAATCCACTGCAGTTACAACGCAAACTCGGCCATGTATGTGTGCCGGCATAGAGCAAGCGTCTGTTTGCTGGGTTGTCATGCCGCAAGAACGCTTGGTCTCTTAAACCCTTCTCCAAACCCTAGACCCTACTCCCAAATCGTAAACCCTAAACTCGCACCCCAAACCCGACATTTGTCAATCAAGAGATCCGGACTTGGCGTCGTCAGGTTTCATCCTCGACGTGCGATGCTTGGTCTGCAATGTGTGGGGCTTTGAACTTTGGTGGTTCTTTGGGGGGTCTGGTGAAACTATACAGCCTTGTAAAATCACACCCTGCAAAGAAGCCCAACACCGGCATCCCAATCCATCAAACCCTTGACGCTGAATCCCACACCCGCATAGCCTGATACCCTAACTCCTACAAGACCTAACAAACCCTAGCCTAAACCCGAAATCCTATAAGACCAATGAAGCCTAAACCCCGAACCCCGAATCCAATAAGACCAACTTGTTAAATCCTAAACCCGAAATCCTGTAAGACTTTCTCAATCCTAAACCCCAAACCCTAGACCGTGCCGGCTTTCCGAGGAACAGCATCCCCCGCTGCAGAATAGGTGGCAGGCTGTACAGCCTTCAGCTCGCCCAGGCCATCCTCCAAGAGCGTCTGTATATAAGGGGTACCATGAAGTTACTGTAATTGTGCTGTTACCATGGATTGCTATAGGGCTTTAACGGGTCACTGGACTTAGCAAGTAGTTTATATATAGACAGGGCATGACAGGGTTTTCAGGTGGACAACTCCAGTCACTATACGGGCCTTATTAATTACCTCTACTGTTTTGGGGGTATCTTATTATAACTATGGTATAGCGGGCCCGCCAAAACCTTATTCTAATTACTAAGGCCCTATACTAAATCCTGATAATAACCCTTGTAGTAATTAGCCCTTATAGGCCCATTTACATGAACCTAATCTAATTATTAAGGCCCTTATGTTAGGGCACTTGTAGGATCTAATCCAGCGTTTTCTTTTGAAGGGCCACAAGGCTTCCGAAACCCCAAACCCGAATCCCAAACTCTGTGCCCTAAACCCCCTTACGGATGTTTTGGGTCACTATCAAGTTACTACTCTATAATGTTACTATTCGGGTAGCTATGTAGAGTGAATGCAGGGCTTCAATTGATCATCGCCCCCCTGTGGGCTTCGGAGTCCTTGGCCCTAAACCCCTAAACCCCTAAAACCCCTAAAACCCTCAAAACCCAGACAAATCCTAACCCCTAAACCCTCCTGTGGGTTTCGGAGTCCTTGGGGGATGGCGCGATCTGTGTGGGCCGTGCTCTTTGATCATCGTCGATCCGGTGAAGCTGCCCGGAAGTTCGAAGAAAAGGGCTAGGGTGTAGGGTGTAGGGTTTAGGGTTACGGCTAAGGTTCCTTAAAGGGCTCCTTAAAGGGATCCACAAGGGATCTATGAGGGTTTATGGTTTAGAGGCTACTTAGGTTTGGGGTTCCTGTGAGGGTTCTAGAAGAGTTCCATAGTAAGTTCTCTTGTTTAGGGATTCAAGTAGGGGCCTTAACAGTTAGGACAAGCTTCTTAAGAAGGGTTTGGGTTTGGGAGTTCGGGAGTTGGCATGGTTTGAAGCTTGCCTTGCGGCTTTGATTGGGTCTGCTACCGAAATGCCTTTTGGGTGTAGGGTCTAGGGTTTTTAACCTGCTCTTTGGCATTCCTTGGGCGTAGGGCTTAGGGTTTACGTCTGAGGCTTAAGGGTTTAAATTTAAAATTTGCAAATTCGAACGGTTTCATGGTGGTGGAAAGAGAACTGCTGGGTGGCTTCGCTTGCTCATCACTCCAAAAGCTTGCTGGATGGATATCTGATATTGACAAGAGTGTTCTGAGTCTTCTGTAAGTGCAGTCATGACAGACTAAAATCGTCATTGCGAACACCGGCATGCCATCAACAGCAGTACAAGCAGCAGGAGTGCAAACCAATTAGCAATTATTTAGCTAGAGCTCGGGAGAATTCTATACTTTGCTCGAAGCATTACTTTCCCAAATCCCGCGAGTAGAACCCTGATTTGGGACCCTACTACTAGTAACTCTTAAAGAGTACCTTATTATGATCCCCCTTAAGGGATCTACTTCTTGGATCCTCCGACCGTGTTCAGTTGTGGAGACACTACCGGTAGTTCAACAGACTCAGCGTTGCACCCCCTCAGGCTCCATGTACGAAGCTATACTTTGGGGCCTGGAAGTTTTCCCTAGTATGTAGCTTAAGGCCTATGATTCATACTCTGTAGGTACATGAAACCTTACCCAAGTGGTCCAAGTAGTCCTTATTTATGGTTTTTGATACTTAAAAGGGCCCTAAAGTCCTATAATAGGGAGTACTTGGACCCTCTGGGTTAAGGAATGCAGTAGGCACATCTGACCCCAACACTGCAAAGAATGACTATCCAGGCACGGGTGAGTGTCAGAAAATTGGACACGACATGCAGATGGCCCACAGCTTCTCGAAAGCCTGAACCTTAAAATACGTAGAAGCCCCAAAGTTGGAAACCTAATTTTGGAAACCCAATAGCCTCAATCCTTACGAGTACTGCACAAGGAATCCCGGCACTATTTGGCCTTCATCCGGTTTCCAACTTTATGGGGTTTACTGTACCATGTGCGCCTGAGAGCCAAATTTCCGCAAGATTCCTAGGCCCTAGCGTATATTGACACCTTACTATGGGGCCTCAATAGTTACCAATACCATCTTGCGGATTCCTTATTATAACTGTTGATGATATAAACCCTGCATTACCTTAAGGACCCTACACTATGGGATTTATGGTATATTCCTTATTCTGGGTCATGCAGGATTTCTATCATCAACCGTAATCATAGTATAATGGGCCCCAAGACCCTATTCTAGTTATTAAGGCCCCTACATTAGATTCATCAGATGTCCGGCCAGCGCGCCAGCTCTCCAATGCGAAAGACTGGTCGAAGTTGTCCTTGCAAGATTGTGGGCTCCTTTGCCACTCTCTAAACTGGGCCATTCATGAATAGCAATATTCACGTCGGTGAAATGTAACTATAGTAGGTAATGATTATGGTGTGGTTTTAAGCAGGACGCCCCCCAAGAATAGCCAGAAACCAAGGCCGTATACTCCAAGTTAGCCTAAATGAATCCCAACAGAGAAACCCTCCTAGGCAACTTCTATCCTCCAAATAAGGAACTCTACAATCATGCTTATATAGCCCCCCATGAACGGTTAAGTTCCTTGACAGCCAATGATTGATCTTTTGGGTTCAGGGCTGCTTGAGCCTCTTAGAGTGTGGCGCGAGTCGCAGCTTTTGCATCGCCTCGCTTGGTTGCTAGGACCAGAGCGTGAAATCACGCTCACTGAGGCAGAGGGTCGTGGTCTTGTTGAGCTCACCTACATGCAACGACTCAGTGACACCTAGGTGTGGGGGCTTTTGGGTCATGATGTCCTAGCATCGACGATCATCTAATCGTCTCTTTAGTCATAGAAGGTACCGTTATCAGTCTCATCAGGGTTCTTCCGATGACCGTGAGATTTAGCATGGCTAAAGTCAAAAACCCCTGAGCCCTAAGCCCTTGCGATGGTGATATGGATGGTACTGGGGATGTTGAAAAGTATACATGCGTGCTGTTTCTATGCAATGTATCTTGATTTTTATACCGAAGAAGCTTGCCATCCAGGAGGTCGTAGGGAGCTTTGAGCAGTCATTTCGGGCTTATAGTTCGGGGTTCCAGCCTGCCAAGGTATGTAATTTTGCCTCCGTGAAAGTCCGCGATGGTGTTGCAAAAGTTATTCTCGAGAAGAACGACATTCCAGAATGAAGGAGTGTTGATCAACATCCACATGTTTAATGATGATGATGATGATAGAAGTGGTGATGATGGTGCTGCTGCTGATGATGATGTTGACGATGAAGGCGACGGCGATGGTGATGGTGATGGTGATGATAGTGGTGGTGATGGTGATGGTGGTGATGATGATGATGATCATGATTGACATGTTGGTGTGGTCAGGGCTGGACTCTCGAGTAACAGCCTGCACTCTGTGTATTTTACCAGGACTTTAAATCCCTCGACCCAAACCCGTAAACCCGAAATCCTTTCCAGACCCACACCGCGCGAATCTAGGGATTCAGGGAAATTGGGGGCCAAGCATGACAAACAAACGCAGAATGTAGGTGCCCTTATCAGTACCTGTGCTATTTTAGGGGGTTCCTTATAAACATAGCATAATGGGCCCCAAAACCCTATTCAAATTATTCAGGCCCTATACTAAATCCTCATAAAAGCCCTCACAGGAGCCCTTACAGGCCCCTTTACAGGAACCCTATTCTAAGCATTATATTAAGATTATCAAGGCCCCTGTTATAGAACCCTTAAAGGAACCCTTTAAAGGGAACCCTTATTAAGACACCTGTTGCTCCTGGCTGCCTCGGCATTCCGAAGTATGCAGAGAAAGCTTGAGCCTGCCTTCTGGGGGAAGGCGGGGGCTTCTTCCTGAGAGGTTGCAACCTGCCACTGGATTTAGGGCTTAGGATTAAACTTTAGAGTTTAGGAGATTTGGGGCTTAGGATTAAAGTTTAGAGCTTAGGAGATTTGGGGCCTAGGATTAGGGTTTAGGGTTTAGGAGATTTAGGGCTTAGGATTAGGGTTTAGGGTTTAGGGGATTTAGGGCTTAGGATTAGGGTTTAGGGTTTCTGGAGTTTAGGGCTTAGGCTTAGGCTTGCGGGGAACGCTGGGAGTAAAAACTGCAAGGGCCTCAAGTAGCTGCTGCTCGACAAAGGGCTCAAGCAGAACCTCGACACTCTTGATGGTGCATCCTATTTTCGCTAGTCGGGACATCCTACAGTAAGAAGAGAAGGAAGAGTATCATTGATGATCGCAGTAGTAGTAATAAGAACCTCAACTGATGATACAGTAACAATACTTACTTGCAATAACACCATCAACAATATGACTAACCACAACAACCATGGTGTTATCAACAACAGTAGGCACAATCAGAACATCTTGTAGTTTTGCGTAGCTCTCAAAACTCTACATATCGATTTGGGATAATTATTAATGTCCCGTATTGCTTAATATAGATATAGAGCCCCGACTATAAATAAAATTCGGGGGACTGTTGAGATCGACCCCTGGTTATAGGTGTCTTACGGACTTTGTAAAGGAACCCCCTTATAGATCTGTTCACAGGAGCCCCTCTGTAGAGCCCTTTAAAGGCACTACACTTAGTATAAGGGTTCCGGTAAGGGGATCTGTAAGGGTCCCCTAAGGGATCTTCAAGGGTTTAGGTCAGGGTATAGGGGGTTTAGGGTGCTTCCCCTAGCTCACAAACCCTAAACCCTAACCCCTATCCCTAAACCCTACACCCTAAACCCTTAAAGCCCTATAGATTTATGCATCCCTTATAGGACTCTGAAAGATCCCTTTAAAGACACCCCTTTAAAAGGGACCCTTTCATAGCTCAGAGAACTTCCTTTGGCGGAGTTGTGCTCTCACTTCTCGGGCTCCCACAACTGCTGGGGGAACGATCTTCAAGGATTTGGGCCGTTAGGGTTTAGGGCTAAAATAAATCCTACGAAACCCTAACCCCTGAACTCTAAACCCTAGGGCTTGGGGTTGAGGACCCAAGAATCAGCGATTTGGGGTTGTACTCCCCGCAAAGAGTCCTAAAAGCCGTTGCGCTGGTACTCTTGTCTAGCCTTGTAGGTGCCTTCATACGGCCATGCAGGATATTCAGATTCCTCACGTCTGAAACAGTCGAGCCCCCAAAGCCATGTCGTCCCAAGGATCCGTCCCAGCCTATGCCACGAGGGTCTTCAGCGCTTGCAATAGGGGACACCGAAGCTGAATGTGTAGCAGCATAGCAATTAACCCTACTAAACCCAAACCCTAAACCCTGAACCGTTGCCCAGAGACTCCAATAGCCCTTAGCTAAATCATATTGGGGATCCTACTATACTTTAAGGTATTTTCCTTAATCACGGGATATTGGAGCCTCTGAGTATGACACAGCAAGGTAAAACACTTGGAATGTTCGAACACCATCCATGTAGGGCTTTCTAAAACCCAATGCCACACAAACACCCACCCTTGAGCAACCCGTAAAACCCCTCTGAAGCCCTATGCGAGTTCCCTGCTGTTGTCAGCAACGAACTGCAGTTCCTGTCTTGCAATCTAGCCGCGTAGAACCAGGGGCTTTAAATGGCACTTTCATTTCCTTGGGAGGTTCCTGAAGGGGTTTATAGGCTCCTTTTAGTAGGGACTAGGGTGTATGCTTAGAAGACGTTGTTTCCAGCCGTTGCATGACCTCCTTCACTCATGAACCCAGAGAGCCCAACACCCCTGAATCAAGGAAGATACCTTAAGTATCCTCAACACATACCTAGAACTGAAGATATTTGAAGGCAATCGCTAAACCCTGAACCGGGAGCGGGCCGAAGTAGACCCCCTGTGAAAAATGTGAGTTTCCGGAAATAGGGACTATAGCACCCGAAGTAGTAGGATCCTGATTATAAGGACACCAGAATAAGGTACCCCAAATTTCCGGAAACTCCCAGATGAACCCCTCCCTCCCCACACAGGAAACTATAGTCTCTTTCGGAATTTTTGTGATGTTGCTCATATGAAACCCAAGAGAATATTAGACATATTATGTTTATTATGGTTCTAAGGTGAGCGTAGGAAAGGCAAACAGATTGGGCGGGATGGGTAGATCTCGCATAGATCCCTTCAGCAATCCAAGAACAAGAAGAAGCCTTCAAGCAACCGCAAACCCCAAACTTCAATATGGAAGCCTTGATACTTAGAGTAGGGTTTGGGGTCCTACTAGAATCATAAAAAAGGAACCCGCGAAAAAGTACAGGTAATTTTTTAGGCCCCTTTGGCCCTAAACCCCTTCTAGAACCCTTATCATATCCCTTTAAGGAATTAGGCCCCAAGCCCCAACCCATCTTAGACGGCGTCAAGTCTTGTGCCTCGGGTAGGCCATCCGTGGCTCGAAAATAGCCTTTATCCTTGGAGCGCCCTGAAGAAAGGGGACTCGTTTGGGACTGGGGGTAGGGTGGCTGGGGGTAGGGTGGGGGGTTTAGGCTTCAGGGGTTCGGGTTGAGTGTTTCGGGGTTTGGGGTTTTGGGTTTGGGACTGGGTTTAGGGGTTTAGGATCTAGGGGTTCGGGTCGGCACTCCTTGCATCGAAAGAGAAAAGCCTTCAAAGCCTTCCGGCTCCCTGTTTGGAAACGCAACAGCGGAACAACAAGTGGGGTTCAACAGACTGGGAGAAAGCTGGTCACCAGCCATGTCAAGAGTTTCAAGGCCCTACCTAGCAAGGCTTATTCCAGCTACTTACTACGGCTGATGATATAAATCCTGCATTACCCATAGAAGGAATATATCATAATTCCTATAGTTTAGGGCCCTTATTAAGGTAATGCAGGATTTATATCATCAACCGTAGTTGTTCCTCGCGGTGCTCACCTCTGGTTCCCTCACGAGTCCCTTTTATGTGTGCCAGGAAGCATGGCCAACTGCTTTGCAAAGGGGGTTGGGCCAACCGGTGCCCCCGTTTGCTTGAGCCATGCAGGGTACGGCAGGTATAAGGGGGCATGTAAAACAGCTCAAACAGAAAAAGAGACAACCAAGGTGGGTTGTTCACTGCGCCGAATCGTAGTTTCCGCGCTCTTTGCCAGGCACCGCATCCCAGAGTCTAAAACCTTAGGACCAAATTGGTTTAGAGTTTAGGGTTTAGCCCTAAACTACACCCTAAACCAATGCTTCAAGACCCGGGATGGTGTTCAAAGAGACCGCGGTGAGGTGGAGCAGCTGCCGCTGTGTGAACTCGACTCTCACTCCAAAAGCCCTTATTGTGGTTTAGGGTTTAGGGGTTCAGGGCGAACCTAAACCCTTATAAACCCTAAACCTTCAGACTTCCGAAAAGTGCTTAGACTTGTTAGCATGAACCTAGACCCTAAACTTGCCCTAAACCCTAAGCCCCTAAGCCCGAAACCCTAAACCCTAAGCCCTAAACCTCATTATACCATAGGAACTCTAAGAACTAGTACTAGAAACTTTTCATGCTTCTACCTTGGAAGCACTGGAGGGGTGTGCACCTGGGGGCGCTCGTCTGTCTGTTGAATGCAATCGTGGGATTCGACAAGGATCGCCTGAGTCGGCCGAGATCTTCGGGCTCCTCGTCTCGTGCATCATTTCTCGGTTGAAATCAGGGAATCAGTGGCGAGTTCCCAACGGCCTTCTACAAGATCTCCCTGCAGATGTGGGATGCTACCAGGATGATATCTTTGTGTGGGGTGAACAATCTGGTCCCATCTCCCACAACATCGGCCTTATCTCCCAGGCCTTGCGGGAGATTGGTCTGGAGCTCGCTCGGGAAAAAACATCCATCATTGCTAGTAAGTACTACAAGGGTGTGCGATATGTTGTGGTGGACGGACTTCGTGTTGAAATGCAGCCGCCTGGCAGCTCAATCCGAGTTCTTGGCCTTGACTTCGACTTTGATGCCCCTGCTCATCAACAAGCCAAGGAGGTAATGGGCATGGTGTGGACTGCTTTCCATGCCAACAAAACACTGCTCTGTGGTCCTGGGTCACGTGCCGCCAAAGTCTATCTGGTTCGCATGCTTATCGAAGGAAGTTGGAGCTGGACGGCTGGTTCTCTCCACTGGGAAAAGGACGATCTACGAGCCATGAATTCCCTGCAACTACGAGTGCTTCGTTTGTGCTTTCGATGTCCTCGCCGTGAGGGTGAAGATTGGGTGTCGTACAACTCCCGCTCCCTACGAGACCTACGTTCTTGGGTGTGTAACAATGGCATTGAAAGGTGGAGTTCCAAGATTTTGCGACTACAGTTCCAACTTATGGGACACTGGTCGCGACGTTGGGAAGGGGGTGTTCGTTGTTTGGCTGGGCGCATGCAACTTTGGCGTTGCCTAGCTTGGTGGCAAACTGAACAAACCTTCACACCTGCTGCTGGAGGGAAACGTCACCCTCGCTGCTTTCGTGCTTCTAACCTTGAGCGCTCTCTTGCTACAGCTCTGGGTGTCAACTGGCCTGTTGCTGCTGCGAATCGTGACGGGTGGCGACAGCTCTTGAAAACATGGCTAGATGCTGAGGATGTGCAGTGGTGTAGTGGACGCCAGGTGGCAATTGGGGCGTAGACTTTGAAGGTCTCCTGTATGGCATTGCACTCTTGCTGCATGACATGTCACTAGTGAAGTCTGCTGACTGAATCCATGGATGTGATCTTGCGGTGTGTACTTGCTGTGCCAGCTCGAAGCCTTCTACGTTTGAACATGTCAGTTCGAAATCTTCTACATGTGACAGACAGACACTTGGATGTTTCTACTTTGATATACTTTCGTATTGAACTACCTGTAGTTGTGCGCAGAATGGTGCGACGTGGTCGGTGCTGCCTGCTTGCTGTGGTCTGTGGGGCCCTCGCTGGTTCTCTACGGGCGTCTGTACGTGCAGAAGTTCCTCCTCCAACGCCTCATGCCGACGATGCTGGAGTGGGTGGCTCCGCTGATGGTGTTGTGACTCTGGAACCTGAGTGCTGTGCGTGTGTGTCGACTACTTCGTCTACTACGTCCACTACATCGTGGGTGGTTGACGAACAACCCCAACCTGAACCATACCCTGAAAACACAGCGAATGCTTGGAACTCTGGTGGTGGGTCTACACAGACGCGACGCTGGCAACGAGCCCGTGATGATACTCCTCGTGAAGACGAACGTGAGCTTCGTGATGACGGAGTGCATGCTTCTCGTGGTGGCTGGGGAACTTCTGACTACAGCGAGGAATGGCCGCGACGCCGGGACCGTCGTGATGATCGTGGTGCAGATGTTTGGCAGTCTGGTTGGGATGTGGCCTATTGGTGGGTGCCTGCTGGATCTGGATGGGGTGATGGATATGGACATCCTGCTCGTGATCCTCCTGGTGGTGGTGGTAATTCTTCTTCGTCTTCGGCAACAAGTGGATGGAGATGGGATGGCTCAGGGCGTGAGCGGGCACATGGTTTCTGGGTGCCTGCTGGTTCTGGATGGCGTGGAAATGGTGCGCAAATGGATGGTGCTCTATACCCTGATCGTCATAGACATCCTGCACGCGATTCCCCTGCTGGTGGTGGTACCTCTTCCTCGTCTTCGGCAACCCGTGGGTGGAGACGGGATGGCTCGGGTCGTGAGAGACCGCATGGTTTCTGGCGCGCTGGTCATTGGATCCCGAGGCAACGTACTGACTCTGAAGAGCGGCTACATCGTGGAGGCCAGGGCCCTGTTCGTCTTGAGAGGCGACAAAACAGGGTGGATGCTTGGGAAGACGGAAGCTTTCGCCCCGCAGCCTTCCGTCGTGGTGTACCGGACATGAACAGTCCGGCTATGCAAGAACTTCGACTACAAATGCAGAATCTACTACGAACTGCTGCTGCTGCTGACGATCGTCGTGTACCTGTTCCTGTACCTCCTGGAGATCATCGAGGAATTCATGCTGCCCCTGATGAACTTCGTGGACATCAACCAGTTCGTGTTCGTGGTGACCCTGGAACTTCTTTGGATACGAGGCCGCTGCAATGGACGTCGCAAGACTGGGAAGACTGGGAGAGATGGAGCAATCCTCTCCTTGTGACAAACTGGGTGGAACCGGGAATGCCGTCTTGGGAGTTTATTCCGGGTGGCCCTGATGATGATGATGATAGTGGCTCCTTCATGCAGCTGACGAACGTCGAGGAGAATGTGCTGCATGACATGGATGTACCCGACCCAGTACGCAGGGGTGTGCGTGACATGCTGCGGACGCTGGAACAACATCAGGCAGGGGATGTCGGTGCTGAGTTCAGGTGGGGTCTACGACGCTGGTTGCAATCTTGGCGTCGTGGATGTGAACAACTTGATGTGATTGTCCGGATGCTGGAAGCTCGAGTGGATGGACCACTACCTTATTTCCCTGTGCTGCGTACTCCCAGAGAAATGGCACAACATGAACGATGTGTGGCTTTCAACAGGCAATGGTCCGCGGTTATACTTCCACTCTTGGAGCACTTTGTGGACGTGGCCATGGTACAAGGATGTCCTGCGGAAGATCGTGATGCCATTACGACAGGTGCTACCACTACGGGAGGAAGCTCTGGAAGCCACACTGGAGGATCCGCTCGTGAACGTTCTCGTTCCCGTGATGGGGTGCCCGTCTCAGTTGAATCTTCGTCAACTTCCTCGTCGCCTCCCTCACGACCGAGAACCCGCCGTGCAATGCGGCGTAGTGGGGTGTCCACTGCCGTGGGGTCCCGAGACACACCTGGTGCTGCAGATGCGGCGTCGTCTAGTCATGAGGGGGTGAGCTTGGTACAGAGACTTCAGGCTGATGAAGCTCGGACGCTCACTGGCTTGGGTGTACGCCGACAGACAGTGCAAGCTCTTGGCAACTTCCTTGAAACACTTGCGCAGTGTGCTGCTGGTTCGGGCGCTGGTGATTTGGAAGCTGCTACGGTCCAATGGTGTCTTCATGCCGTGGAGCTGTCGATGCAGCATGCCATCTCTATGCAAGAGGAGATACAGGTCGTTTTGACTCGTCGTCTTCGCCGTGAGGGTGGACCCCTTCCTTTGCCCACTGAGGCCCAGAGGGGTGCAGCTGCACAAGCTGGACACGAAGCAGTTGTCGGAATGGCGCGTGGCTATCTTCTTGAGTTACATGAACGACTTTCAGACTGCTGGCTGAACCCTGAAGCTCTCCCTGAACATCTTCGGGGTGTTCCCGTGACGAGTGATGAAGGCAGTCGTGACAGGTCGCGGAGTCCTCGTTCTGGGCGTGGAGATGGTGCTTCTCAGGAGGATGAAAACACCGTGGATGATACTGTTGCTGTTCGGGGTCGTTCTGGTGGTGAAGTACGTGACCACCCTGGTGGCAGTGAGGATGTGTCCTTGATGCAGAACCTCAACATTGTGGAGGCCCAGAACTTGGATGATGCTATGGTTGGTGGTCACTGCATACATGCTCTGGGCACACTGTTGGCTCGCTTTCGTGAACTTCGTGCAGCTGCCTGTGGTTCTGACGATGTCAACTGGTACGTGGGTGTGCTTGCTGAAAACCTTCGTGTGGCCATTGGAGCTTTGCGTGGACTTTGCAGTGTTCTGGAAGCTCGTGAAGGGTGTGTGCATCGACTTCCTCCTGAACAAGAACGCCGTGAACTACTTGACCTCTCTGTGGAGTTCTTGCGCGAAGTGGTGCAGGTTGTCAACAATCGTCTGGTGACCGGTGTCGAATCTGCCTGGGTGGATCCTCACACTCTACCATTGCATCTACAAGCACTTACACCTGAACAACCTCGACCACATCGACCTCGTCCTGATCGCTCCCGAACCCCTGCTCGTGGTGGTGCCGATCGTGATGTACGTTTGGGTGTGCCTGCAGGACGTGAACCGGTCTGTGAGTCGGATGGTGATGTTTCTGGTAGTGCTGTCTCTTCCCAGGATGTGATGGATGTGGGTGTGACTGATAATGGAAGTGAGCGGGCACAAATCACGACAACGGCGACTTCTACAGGATGAGTAGTTTCACTGTTCTAAGTTGATGGCTCTTAGCCAGCGCAGCGGAGAAAGGGGCGCATGTCAACTTTAAAAAAAAAAACCTAAGCCCTAAGCCCTAAGCCCTAAACCCCGAAACTTTCTGCACCAAGAAGCGCGATGCACTCGGTAACTCGAGGTGAAGGACAGCCTTCAACTTCACAGGGCCCAAGGATTGATATGAATCCTAGGGTTCCTGTAAATAGGGATCTAGGAGCTCCCTTAGGGGATCTATAAGGCTACCTTTAAGGGGTTCTTTAAAGGGGTTCCTATATAAATTCTAGGGTTCCTGTAAAGGGATCTACAAGGCTACCTTTAAGGGGCTCCTTTACTCCTTTAGGGGCTCTATAGGGGTTGTAGGGTTTAGGGTTACCGGGTTTAGGGCAGTTTAGGGTTGATAATATAAGCCCTGCATTACCTTAAGGACACTAAACTCTGGGAAACATGGTATAATCCTTATTATGGGAGGGGTTCTCAAGTTTTATCCCACAGACTCCAAAACCCTTTAATTAAGGAATATACCTTAAGTTATAATGGGAACCCTAATAATATGACGTTGTCGTCCGCCATACGCGCCGATGCCATTTTTAGCTCATGCAATCAGCTCAGCGCAGCTGAAGCCATCCGTCGTAGCATGCTTGCAGAAAGAACCCTAATATGATTTAAGGCATATTCCTGAATTAAGGGGTTTTGGAGTCCCTCGGAAGAGTTTAGGTTTAGATTTAGGGGACCACCCCAAAGGCATCGCGCAGCCCTAAATAACGCCCAAGACCTAAAGCCATCCAGCCGGACATAGGTGTAGTGTTAGGGGTTTAGGGTTTAGGGTTTAGGGTTTAGGCCTAGGCTTGAGGGATTAGGGTTTAGGGGTTCAGGGTTTAGTTACGGTAATACGATAAACTCAAACAAATTCCAAACCCTAAGGCCGTGTTCCTTCTCAGCAGCTCTCTGTCCATGCATGGTAGCACAGCCGTTCCAAAGAGGAAAGCTCCCTGCGAGTGCCACGAGATTTGAGAAGTTTGTCTACCAGGTTTTTTCTTTAAGGGGCGAAAAAATCGAGACTTACATGGACACTTAGGGCACTGCATGGCATACCCCAACGTCCAATATTAAGGACCATGAGGGCTCAATTAAACGGCACTTAGGGGGGGGGGGTTACCGAAACAACCTACTAACTCTCTATCAGAACACTTACATACTTGGAGGTTAAGGGGTAGTTATAAGTGGGGTTACAAGTAAGGTATCTATGATTATATCCCATATTAGGGGACTTATAACTCCACTTATAAACGAGCAGAGTTCCCCGTAAGCCGTCTGATTCTGGCGCTGGCAGCTAGGTTTAAGGCTCAGCCAGGACCCCCCAGTACCCTTTAAAGGGCTCTAAACCTGAAACCCGGGCTCCAATATTTCTCATTAAGAGGTAATTGGGGGCTATAGTAGAGGGTAGCTGGGGGGTCTAGGAGGACCCTTAACCTTACATTTAAAGATCCAAGCACCTAGTTATCATACATTCTCCAGAATAGTAACTTACATATCTATTATCCCAAACCCGAGTGCCTGAATATCGGGTGCTTTGGACCCTTAACCTTACCCTTACTCGGGTGCCAAAAGTCAGCAGAATAATACCCGTCATACCCGTCTATATAGGCTGGACAGTTGCTTTGGGTGTTTTTCGGAGGGTTCCGGGACCCGTAAGATTCCCTTGACCTTGAAATCGCAAGCTTTAGCCCGGCCCTTGCCTACCTAAAACTGCAGCCCAAACCTTAAGCCCCAAGCCCAACATGCTGTAAACCCATAACCCTAAACCATGAACCCTATAGATCCCTTAAACCATGAACCCTATAGATCCCTTACAGAACCCTTATGGATCCCTATGAAGGAACCTCTATCCCCGATTCCAAGCCACAAGCCTACATTCTCTTCGATGCAAAAGCAGGGAGCTTACAGCTTTCGAGGCCGCTGTTGCCGACTGCTCTCCTTGTCAATACCCTATTTCGGGCTTGTAGGGCTCATAGGGTTTAGGGTTTAAAGAATATAAGGTTTACAGGATTTAGGGTTTCGTGTTGTTTTGGTATAGGTGTAGTGTAGGGTGATTAGGGCTCATGGAAGTTAGGGTGTACAGTATAAGGTACAGGGTTGGTATAGGGTTTGGGGTTGTTTGTGGTGATACTGCTTAGGGTTTAGGGAAGGGCGAAAGGACCCTTAAAAGCAAGGGCCCTACTAATCCTTATACTATGAATCCCGATTTGTTATTTGAACCAGAAGCCCCTTTTGGCTCATTTCGTCCTTGACGTAGGGCCCGAAAGAGTTCCCCCAATTGAGACCTTGGGCTTATGGAACCCTTAGCCCTAAAGCCTAAACTCTAAACCCCCCCCTGTCGTAGAAGGCCCCAGTTGTCAGATCCTACGGTTGATGAAAAGAGTGTACGGATTGAGAGTTGAAGTGTTGGCTGTGTCACTTTCAATGGGGTTTTAAATGCCGATCATTTACTGGGATACTAGCTTCACAGGTCTGTGTCTAGGGTTTTTGCCCAGCGAAAAGTGCTTGGATGATTTGGGATTTTCCTGACCAGTGACTCTGGCCCGCTGCAATAGAACCTGAACCCTAAACGCTAAAGCAGTCGCTGATAGACGAAGGCGTCGGGGTGTTAAGGTTCAGGGCTTCACCCTGAGCTGTAAGATCAAACCCGTAAGAGCACAGCTTTGAGTTAGAATTCAAGAAGTTTTAGCCTCTATCAGTCAAGGCCTCGGAGTTTCGGTAGCGTCGACCCCTGATTTACGACGCCCTGCAGTGTAGGGACTACAGAACAGAAACAGGGGTGCGTTGAGGGTTTATTCACTGCGCCACCGGAACCTGCTTTTGATGGGGTCCCTGTAAATTCTATGTTGGGCTTGACAATAAGAACATACGGTAGACTTTGGTAGGCTAAGATAGGGTTTAAGGAGCAGGGATTTTACATGTGGAAGCCCATAAACCTACATAAAGGCTTGTGGACGGTTTTACAATGCTTTACCCAAAGGGTCCTATGTACTGTTATTGGGGATACCTCCCTAAGTCATAATAGTAATTCCAATGCCTATATCGGTACATAGGACCCTTTGGGTTACCAAGGGTGCTATACGTTTTGAGATGGGGTCTATCGGACCGCAAGGGCAACGACATGTACCATGCGACCATGAACGTGCGAACGGGATCGGTTGTGGGGTTTACGTGGACCCCAAAAGACGCTTCCTTTTTCTGGACTTATATATACATATATATATATATATAGTTTATTTATTTATTTAAGAAACTCATATTAAGGAACCCTAGAAATGAAAAGGTGGGTTCTTTAATTAGGGTCCAGGTAGGGTTTAGGGAACCTTGGATGACAGCGCATCCAAGGGTGTTTTGGGAGCTCTTATACCCTTAAGGGCCCAACGGGCCCAATAATTAGGTACTCGGGTTTAGGATAGTATTTAGGTAGGAGGATTTTGGGAGAGTATATGACCCTAAACCCTGTACCGGATTATTAGGTACTTGGACCCTTGGGGTCTTATTGCCAGGGAGAGTGCCCAGGAAACGCCTGAGCATGGTCCATCGTGAGACCTCGGACGCAAGACCCATGGGGTGAGCCGCGGTTTAAGGTTGAAGGTTTACTTGGAGGATCATGGGACTTAGTAACTAGGGTTATAAGTACCTTAAGTGGGGTTATAAGTAGTTATAAGTATAGTTACCCTAATTATAACCCTAGTTACTAAGTCCCATGATCCTTTAAGTAGGGTTTGAGGTGGGCAGTCGCAGCGGCTCCCCTGCGAGGGCCAAGCTCATAGTTTTCCTTCGGGGCCCTGTCAGCTGAAACCGTGAGGGCCGAAAAGAGAGGCCGTTCGTATGTACCCTTCCAAGTAGCGGATAGGGTTTGGGGATTAATATCGGGCCTAAATGATGGCATAACACATCCCCAAACCCTCTTCTAATTGATTATTAAGGCTCCTACATTATAGAAACTTCTTATAGACCCCTTTTGAAGGAGCCCTTTCCCCCAACACCCTAGTCTCAGTCTTAAGGCCCCTGCATCAGGAGCCTGTAGTGCGTGTCAGAGTGCCTCTCTTTCGGAGCAGAACCCTAAACCCTGAACCCTAAACCCTGTAGATCCCTTGTAGAACCCCCATGGATCCCTTTACAGGAACCTACATCAGCAGCCTTGAGGTCGTGTCAGAGTGCCTCTCTTTCGGAGCAGAATGTGCAATGTTTTCCACGCTGCAGCACAGCCTTGGGATGGAGATGCGTCGGGGGTGCCCTTAGCAGCAGAGTAGGGTTCCTAGGATGCCCAGTAGTACCCTTATCCCCTTTTTCTAGTCCTAGGTTCCGTATAAAGTTACCCAATACCAAAAAGAGATGCCTTTTTATTCTTAGGTTACTGGGTAACCTAGTCTATAATCCCAGATATTATGATATTATAACAGGCAATAGGGTTCTATAAGGGTTCTACACGGTTCTGTGAGGGTTCTTCGTAGTAGAATAGGTAACCTTTATGTAACGGGTACTTGCAAGCGGAGTTATCAGTCCCCTAATATGGTTATTTTTATAGTTACCTTTCTAATCACCCCACGTGTATCTAATTACCCCTGAACCTCCAAGTAGGTAACAACCTTTAAACTTTAGTTCCCGAAGGTACTGGACAAGTAGTTTTCTCTAGGCGGTCTAAAAGGGGCTCTATAACGTTTTGTAGAAGGGTTCTTGAAGTTCTCAAAAAATTCTACAAGGGTTAGAGTTGAACATCTTTTAGACGTTTAGTTTGTCGACACTTGAACCAGTCTTCTATCGTCCGTGGTTAAATCGGAACCATCACAACTCTACACCCTAAACCCAAATCCGAAACCTTGAAAGCCTATGATCCTCCAAGTAAAGACATCAGGCAGTTCTCGGTCACACCTGCTTTCCTCCTCTCTGGAGCACATTCGGCTGCTGGCTTGTGCTGCCTTTTGGATTGCCTGCGGTTTGGATGCAGGCTTCTCTTTTAAATCGCGACCACTTCGGCGCAACTCTTGAAGACCAAAACAACCCAACCCCTACCCAAAGCAGAAACCCCGAAAAATGAACCTTCGACCCACAAAACCCTAAACTCTAAACCCCTCAAGCCCCCCCAAATGTATGTTTCAACCATAGGACCATAGGCCCATGATTGGTGCCGGGCCGGAGTGGTCGAAAAGAGCAGGGGCGCTTGAAACAGAGCAATAGAAGAACCTGAGTACTTAGGATTAGTGTTTAGGGTAAGGTTCCTGACTTCTATATGATGCTCCCCAATCCCTGCTCTAGCTGGAAAGAAAGGCTAGGTTACCCAGTTGTGGTTACCCTTTTGCAACATGTTTCGTTCTGGTGTGTCCTTGTTGAAACTGAACAGTAGCCTCGTTCTGTTGGGTGTTTGGTGTGCAGGTTTTGTTCATCAGGGATATCTACCAAACCGAAACCCTCAACCCCCGACCCCAAACCCTATTTAGTTTAGGGTTTAGGGTTTAGGGTTATGGTCCCTTATTGGGCGCCCTAAATATTAGGTGCCGTATTTAGGCCCCTCTACTACCTCTTCGCGACCAAATTTTCTGTGAAGCGCCCGTTCAATGACAGAGGCTAGATGCCTGCAACGGCGCAAGGCCGATCGGACGGCGGAGCTGTAATAATAGTTTAGCAACAATAATTTAGTAATGATGAGAATAACAATAAAAACAGTAGGAATAGTAATAACAACAAAAATAATGATAATAATAACAATAAAAATAGTAATAAGAATAACAATGATAACAATAATAATGCTAATAATAATGAATCAGTCTCTGCTCCCCCAAACCCAACCTGGATCCGGAAGAACGTACCTTCTTAAGGATTTGTATAAGGAAACCTTTATAAGAAGAGCTAAAAGTAGGTCATCTAGGGCTGAGGTAAAGATTTGTGTTTCTAAGGTAGGGGCCTGGTTTGGGGTTTGGGGTTTTATTATTCCTTTAAGGCTCCTTTTGCTAACCTATCGCCATATAATAATACGCCCCCCCCCCAAACCCTATTCTCATTGCCGCCGGCCTTTCAATATGGTTTCTCTTGTGGTTTCTCTAATCCCCTAGTTCATAGGAGGCCAAAAGAGGTTTTAGCCCATGGGGGGTTTAGTAGGGATTAGGGTTGCCATAACAAGGTTCATATTAAGGAATCCCTACTGCAAGAATCTGGAACCCCCCTTTTGGCCTCCCATCACTAATGGAAAGGTCTCTGAACAAGCTCTTTCGCCCCCTAGGCATGATCCTTGTGCTCACATGCAATTCCTGTCGGGAACAAAATCGTAATGTAGGGTTCCTTTAAAGGGTTCTATAAGGGATCTATAGGGGTTCGGAGTTCGGGGTTTAGGGTTTAGGGTTTATTAATATAGGAACCTGATTAAGGAACCTTGGGCCTCTATTCGGGTTCCTTATATGAATCCTACTCTTTTAGGGGTTATAGGCCCAAGGTTTCTTAATCAGGTTCCTACATTACACATCGCGGGCACTTTCAGCTTTCGGGGCTTTCCGCGCTGCACTGGTCAGTGTCGAGACCTTAACCCTAGGACTCCAAGTATACAAATACTACCTACTTTGGGCTCTAAAGTCTATAAATAGTACCTACTTTGGGCTATTTGGAGCCTTAGGGTAAGGACGGAATGAACCTTAAAAGGTTTTAAGGTTCATATGGGTGGTTGTGAAAATTAGGGTCCCTTTTTCGGTGGATACTATAGTACGGCACCTATTATTTAGGGTACCCAAAAAGGGACCCTAATTTTGACAACCACCCATATACCAGTTTGGGATCTATAGTATATGGGTAGAGGGCCCATGCTTTTAAGGGTCATTTGGTCCTTAAGGGAAGATGGCAGTTTAGGGTTTAGGGTATCAGGGTGGTACTGTTTTCGGGCTTCAGGGATCTATGGGGTTTAGGTTCTGGGGTTACCTTTGGTAGGGAATGGAAGAATGGTGGTAATAGTAGTTATAATTGTACCCCATTCCTCCATTCTCTACGAACCAAAGGTAAGTTTTCTGAGTGGAGGTTCATGGGTAGTTATAAGGGTTCCTTTAAGGGTCCCTGTAAATGGATCTATAGAGATAAACTATAGCCAAAGGTAAGTTTACCACCGTGCCGTTCGGCAGTTGTGCCACCGATGTATTGCTTTGGAGCGAAGCTGCAGATACCCTGCCCTGGGAACGACTCTGGGGCACAGGGGCTTTAGTGGTAAATTCTAAACCCAAAATGCACAACCCTACATGGGTGGTTGTCAAAATTATGGTCCTTTGTTGGGTTCCTAATATAATACGGCACCTAATGTTTAGGGTACCCAAAAAAAGGGAGCCTGATTTTGACAACTACCCACATGTTCGTGGGATATCTGACTTAGGGTTTCGGCTTTATGACTTAGGGTTTAGGGTTTAGGGCTTAGGGAGCCCTACGAACGAGATGTGGAAACTTGGAGGCTTACGGTGGAGGACATGGGGGTTCATTGTTTACCTTACCCTAAGGGTCAGGGAGCACCTAATTATCATATACTCTCCAAGATACTAACCTACACAACTACTATCCTAAAACCGAGTACCTAATTATTGGGTCCTTTGGACCTTTGGGGTGAACCCCCAATGACCTACCTTTCAAGGACTTACATGAAAAATCAGATTAGTTGGGTCCAGGTAGGTTTTCCGCGCGTTTCGCAAAATACTGATTTCCCTTTCAGGATTTAGGGCTTGTTTCGGGGTCCACTATTTGCTGAAAGACGCAACGCGAAAAACCGCCGAGTTGTGATGTGAAGCTTACGGTAGGGTAAGTGATATCTTGGCTTTCTCCTCGCTGGGTTTTCGGACGCGAAAGTCACTAACTAAACACTACTAGGTTGGATTTTGGGACATTTCTTAATTTCCTTATTTGTGTTTGTAAGGGACCCTATATATGGTCAGGCGTCTGGCGCTCCCACCCCCCCCCCCCCCAATGGTATGGTCTGATAGGGGTGGGGGGGGGGCTGGCGTGTGCGGAAAGGGGTTGGGGGGCCGTTGGAGCTGCCACCGGATGGTGGGGTGGTGCTGGCGGCCAGGGCTCACGCGCAAGCCCTTCGCAAGCAAGCCGTAAACCCTACAATGCAGCGAATGCCCCTGTTTTGAGCAACCTTAACTTGTACTTAAAACGCTACACCCAACCCTAAACCCCACCTAACTGCAGGCTCTAAGCCTAAAGCAGAGCATACACCGCAAATCCTCCCTAAGCCCTTGTCGACTCGAAGCCTTATACCTTGTAACCGTAAACCCCAAACTCACAAGCTTAAGCTAAACCCTAAACCCCAAAACCCCACAACCACCCACAGGGGGAAGAGGAACCCCACACCCCACACCACAGGGGAGTGGGGGGCCCCACCCTATACCCGGACCATTGACCTTTGGGGGGGGGGAGGGGGGGGGGCTGAGGAGCGCGTGACCATATATAAATATTTTTGAGGGTGTTTAAAGGCCAACCCAGACTAACGCGAACCTTAACTCAGCTAACGAGATGCCGTGTTGATCGATCTACTGTGTTTCCCAAGTGGTCCAAGTAGTCCTTATTTATGGTTTTTGATACTTAAAAGGGCCCTAAAGTCCTATAATAGGGAGTACTTGGACCCTCTGGGTTTTTGTTTCTTCACCTACGTGGACCCAACGAATCTGGTTTCTTGATGTAAGTCCTTGAAAGGTAGGTCATTGCGGGTTAACCCAAAGGGTCCAGAGGACCCAACAATTAGGTACTCGGTTTTAGGATAGTAGTTGTGTAGGTTAGTATTTTGGAGAGTATATGATAATTAGGTGCTCCCTGACCCTTAGGGTAAGGTAAACCCTGAACACCCCAAAGGGTCCAAAGTACCTATATGGTAGAATGTAGGGTTTCTATACTAGGAATTACGATTATGATTTGGGAAAGTATTCCCCATAACAGTACCTACCCCAAGGCTCCTGGACCCTCGTAGTGAGATCCCAAACCCTAGCCCCCAAAGCCCAAACCCTCCCCCAGGAAGGCCATGACCCCTGTTGGAGCCTTAGGGTAGGACCCTTTGGGTGTGTTTTTGTTTCTTATACCGTAGGGCTTTGCTGATCCGAGCTTTGGGTTGCGATAAGGATTCTGGTGAAAGTACATAGTCATTCCTTAGGGGTACTTAGAAATATCATTTAAATTTTGGTTATTATAACCCCAAAGAAACAGCTAAAATTATACTTTTTGCTAGGGTTCTAAGTTCAGTATAGATTCATAGCGCTTCACCGGAACTGTTGGTAACTGTACACTTGCACAGCAACAGTTCCGAAATCAGGAATTACTGGGGCATAGTTCCGAAAAGCCTTCCTTCCCTAGTCCTGTACGACAACCGATACTGTCAGGGGGATTCAGCCTTTAAGAGAGGGCAGGGGCTTTGGCAGCTCCGAGAGAGATCATCCTGTTCATCAAGATGGCCCAGTGCTGGAGCTTGTGCCGCGTGATGCCGATGGAAGCCACTCGCCACGGCGCCAGCATGTCCATACTCAGCAGGTCCGCCGAACACTTGGCTGCTTGGGTCAGAAGGACTGGCCCAGCTATTGTCTGCCTCGGTGCGACCAAGCCCGAACATGTCTTGCAGGGCCGAGGGGATTGAAATCAAGGTGTTGACCGCAACTCTGTGCCGCTGTGCCCAGGGCCCCAGAAGAAGACTTTTGACAGTTCGAGGCATCAACACTCTTGACTTTTAATAAGTAGGAGCGCTCTGGAATGTTCCTCAATTCTTGCGGAAGCCCGTTGGAATCTTCTGACATTTCGCTGCAGGTCTAAATACATAAAACCTGGAACATCGCCGTAGTTCGTGGATCACTCTGGAGACTTTACAGAAGAATCCTTCCGTGGCTGACCGACAGCACGGGAGGCTTCGCATTTGCTTTTCCCAGCCCCCAAATCCACAACCCTAACGCCAAATTCCAAGCTCCACATCCAAACTGTTGCCACAAAGTCCGACTTTTCAAAGCCCAAGGCCACAAAATCTTAACCCTCATTCCTCCGAGGGTCCATATACATACATGTGTATGTATGTATATATATATATATATATATATATATATATAAGTATACATACATACCACTATTATGGAACTAGGTATTCCCGTATTCATGTCGCTTCGAAGAATCGCCCGGAGCCATCCCACACGTAAGCCCAAGGCCCTGAAAGTCCTGCCATAGCCCTCATGAAACCCAAATACCGAGATGCGAAGCCTCCTGGCAGTGCCAGCGTGGCAGGAGTTTGGCCCCTGGTCACCTTTTAGCCCCTCCTTGATCACATTCTGTGGCACCTTTTCCCTTCACTTTTTCCAGTGCTAGCCACAGCTTGCTGAGAGGGGGCGGACATCCGCGCCCGACATCCTGTGAAAACTCGACCCTAAGCCCTACTCCTAATAATGCTCGTGTTCATCGGCCTCATCCACGGAAGTCTTGAAGCAATGGAAGTAATGGGGGTTTGTAAGATTCTACAAGACCAGCCACAAGGCATTGATATACTACAGGGGCCTTAATAGTTACCTATACTATTTTGAGGGTTCCTTACTATAACTGTTTAACTATATAGAGGGCCCCAAAACCCTATTCAAATTATTAAGGCCCTATACTAAATCCGTATAATAGCCTTTATAGTAGCCCTTATAGGCCCCTTTATAGGAACCCGAAATTCTAATCATCCAGGCCCCTATATAAATCATAGTTGCACCTGTTGCTCCTCAGGGGCTTTAGGACTACTTAAACTCTGACTTGGTGGGATTATAATCAGGACACATACACTCATAGGGACCCTTACGGGGGTAGGGGGGAGGGTTGTAGGGGCCTATACTTCCTTATACACAAACCTTATAAAGTCCTTATTGTAGGTATTAAGGCCCCCTACCCCCTTCCCCCAATACCCCCTAAAAGGCCTTATGATGCACTTTTGGCCACCCATACTCCCAGTGAAGGCACAGCTACCTATACTTCTAACTAACAATGGACCTTCCAACAAACCCTGAACCTCAAATCCTCGAAGCCCCCCCCCCAAAAAAAATCCCTAAATCCGCCAAGTTGCAGACGAAGCTTGAGGACGGTATCGTAGTATCCTATCCATCAGCAGTTTTTTTCGAGGCTTTCCGACCCAAAGGCTTTAACCTTAAACGCCAGCGCAGGGCCTGGAAGACCCTAAAAATGGAACCCAAGGGTCGAATTCAATAAATTATGGGGGTGTCCGAAATTAGGGGTACCTTATTTTGGAGTCCTTCTAGTGAGGATCCTACTATTTAGGGTACTATATGAGGGGGTCCTATTTTTGGGAAATCCATCTTGGCAGTGTCACGGCTTGGGGCTTTATGGGTGCAGGACCCGCGAATAGCTGGAACTTCTGGCAGTTTAGCACAATGTAGCTATGCATCATGGGGATCCTTAGGGGTGTAGGGGGAGGGGGGGTAGGGGACTATATTTCCTTAAATAGGCCTTATTAATCTGCACAATGTAGCTGTGCAGGTGTACCAGTAGTGGTCAGTACCCTAAGGCTCCAAATAGCCCAAAGTAGGTACTATTTATAGACTTTAGAGCCCAAAGTAGGTAGTATTTGTATACTTGGAGTCCTAGGGGTAGTAATCGCGGAATGCGTGAGCGGAGGCAGAAAAGAAGCATCGTCGACCGTGCTGCCCGACAGAAAACTTGAACTCGTGAAGAAGCGATAATCCCTAAACCAAACCCTAAGCCCGAAACCCCTAAGCCCTAAACCCCTAAACCCTAATCCCTATAATCCCGAAACTTTAAACCCTAATCCCAGCCCTATCTCCAAAGAGCGCGCGGCTGGAGGCCAGCAGCAGCCGGGGGGAAGGGTCATGCTGCAATCAATGATTGCAGCGACTGCTTGGAGGATCATGGGACTTAGTAAGTAAGCTTATTATAGGGGGTCCTTAAGGGGTTCCTTAAAGGGATCCATAAGGCTTCTATATTAAGCTCATTTTTAACCCTTGTTACTAAGTCCCATGATCCTTTAAGTGCCGAGGTATGTGGCGACTGTAAACAGTCTGCCGGCACCTCCAGTTTAAACCGGACCGGCGGACGACGATGCAGTTTAGGTTCCTGTTCGTAACCCTAAACCCTCGTCCCTAAACCCCTAGACTCCTAGACCCTAAACCCTATTAGCTGGGTCTTCTTTTGGCTTCCCTGGCCGCATTAACTGAACTCCTCGAGGGAGGCAGGGTAGGGCAGGCTCCATACCCAGACTCCCGAGAGGATCCAAAAAGTAGATCCCTGAATGGGGGTTCTTATAAAGTACCCTTAGTAGTATAGTAGGACCCCAAACTAGGGGATCTACTTTCTAGATCCTCCCGGGGGTCTGGGTAGTAGTTGTAGTTCCTTATATGAACCCCCAAAAAAGGAACTGCTATGCCCAGAGCCTCCAAAACCCCTTGATTAAGGAATATACCTTAAATTATATTAGGGCTCCCATTATAATTTAAGGTATATTCCTGAATCAAGGGGTTTTGGAGGCTCTGGGCGGGGCCTATGGGTAATCATCTTTTTGCTGAAAGCTTTGGTCATGTCAGGACCCGAGTCCCTAGCCCCAGGCATCTAATAATAAGGCTTTTGGGCCCAAAGACCATACTACATCAGGCTTGTGGGCTATTTTGATGCCCAGGGTAGGGTATTCAACAAAGTGATACTTGTATTTTAGGGTTTGGGGTCTTGGACGGGTTTAGGGTTGAGGTATAGTTTAGGGTTTTAGGGTTTAGGACTTAGGGTATAGGGTTTAGGGTCTGAAACCCCGTTCTACTTAGTACGGCCCCTATATCAACTTTAAATGACAGACATCCGATCCCGGTCTTTTTCACTCCCAAGCTCGTGGAGGAACCCTACCCCCTTAATCCCTAAACCCTAAACCACCCAGAGATCCCAATACCCCTTAACTATAAGGAATACACCTTAAACCAGTATGAAGGCCCCTATAGTTTAACGTATATTGCCTAATTAAGTTATTGGGATCTCGGGGAGCAAGCGCTTCAGGGTGTACGGGTCTATAGAGTTTCAGGGCCTAGGGCTTCAGTGAGGGTTTAGGGTTTAGGGTTTAGGGTTGAAACTAGGTGAGCAAAAAGAGCGCCTTTAAGGTGGGTTGCAGTGATAGATCCGTTGAGATGATGAGGCCGCAGCATATCTTCATGTACTTAGGGCTTTGGGCTTTCAAGCCTCATCGCTTGACGGCCTTGGGGTAGGGCTCCATTGGTAGTGACTGGTAGTGTTTCGCATTCTCGTCCCAGGATCCTACCTACGGATGCCGAGAACAGCAACATGCAGACGCATAATACATAAGGCACCTCCGAAACCCTGTTCCAATTCCTAAGCCCCGCAACTAGAGCGTCAAACCCTATCCGTGTTTGTTCGGGGCCAACCTGGTTTATGGTTAGCATGTATGGTACATACTTAATACAGAACTCGGCAATTACCATACGAATGGAGAAGTATGAGACGCTCCAGGCACATCACGGATGCCAGGGATAGCGTGTGCACGTCGTCTGTAGGTCCATTACAGTATGCTCGAAGGCAGCACAGGGGCGCAAGTAGGCGCCACCGCGTGCGGGAGCACTTTCTTCGGAGACCTTGCATGTGACTGCAGACGGAGGAGTTTCGAATCGGTACAAAGATTCTGGCTTGGACACAAAGGCAGACCCTAGTGGAGCCCCTTGTTTATCAGGCAATTGTATGTAACTTGTAAATAGTTTAAACAGCACGCAGGCAGGATCATCCGCAGACAGACCTCTAGCCGAAGACCCTCTTCTATTTGTCAAGGCCCCTACATTAGCGTGTTCAGCAAGGCTGGGGATTGAGTGATTACTGATTGAGGGTAACGACTTACAACGGTTGATGATCGAAATCCTGAATTACACATAGTAAGGAAAAACCACAATTCCCATAGTTTAGGGTCCTTAAAGTAATGCAGGGTTTATATCATCAACCGTAACACCCTTGAGCCTCCAGGAAGGGTTTAAGGTCTCAGTGTTGAATGTAGAAGAGTTCCAAGTATTATTTGGGCTTGCGTGCTTTATTATTTCAGTGTTTATAAGAATTGCTAGGTAGGGCTTTGTGACATTTTATGTTTTCTTTTATTGCGCTTGAGAGGATCTTACCTACTCATATTTTTCAAGGGTTTCAAACGCCCCTAGATTGGTTTTGCAGACGTGAGTGTGTGGAGGTTTATTTTCGGACTTTAACTGCCCTTAAGCACTAAAACAACAGCACCACGGGAACCGTACCTAAAGCTTGTGGCCAGATCTTACTGAGCTTCTATTTAAATCCTCCAACGCCGCTTTCGCACGCCCGCACGCCCGGAGCTATACACCCTAAGCCATATATTGGGGCTTCAATCGAAATCCTTCCATAAACGCTAAGGCCTTAGCTAAAATCCTCTACGCCTCTGGATCTCGAAATTCCTCCTTAGACCCCCCCAACTGCCCTCTCATATGCCGTAAATACCCACTATGAAGGACCATACCATAAGGGCTCCATTAAAGGGCCACTGGCATTGGAGGGTCCTGGTAAACCCTAAACCCAAACCCTAAACCTTAAACCCCAAACCCTAAATCCTTAAACCCTAAAGCCCTTGGCCCTTAATCCTAAACCCCATAGATCGTTGTATAGAACCCTTATAGATCCCCAACACCCTTTTAACTTTTAGATCTCGAAATTCCTCCATGAAGATCCCCTTTGGGGACCGACTCTGCGCCCATGCAGGTTGTTACTCCTAGCGATCAATGTACACTCCAAAGTTTGCGGCGGTGCAATGTACTTAGGGGTACTTAGAAATAGCTTTTAATGTTTGGTCGTTATGACCCTTAAGAAACAGCTAAAATTATAATTGTTGCTAAGATTCTAAGTTCAGTATAGTGAAGGTCTTATATAACTCAACACCCTAGGTGCAAGATGCCAGCATTTCTAGGGCTTCTTTTTCGTTTTATCCATCTAGGCAAAGCTGACGAACAATATAGGAGCTAGAATACATGGAAATGGTTTTCCTCGGATTCCTGTAGATGAGTACAATATGACATGCCGAAGCTCCTCTTTTATTGTTTCGGCCCTAAAGATAGTGTTACGTTTGCGGTAAATTACTGCAGATGTAGAAATAATCACAACAGCAATAAACATAAGTATCAGTATGACATGACATGTTTAGAGGGCTTTGATCCAAGGTCAAAAGGAGGGACCCTTAATAGGGACCCCTAGGTATATACCTACATACAGCCGTTATATATCCATTATACAGCCCATTATAGGGTAGGGGTCCCCATTAAGGGTCCCTCCTTTTCCCCTTTGATTTGAGGCTCAAGACACTGAGTTCCCCCTCTCCCGCTTGCATGTAGGCCCGCTAAAACCGCACGTGAAACGGCTCAAGATCGAACCCTTGCACAGCTTTTGCATATTCTCAGGATTACAGTAACCTGCCATGACCTTTTTTCTTAGGGTCCTCATAACATGAAGTCTAGTATTTCGTATACTTGGAGGATCATGGGACTTAGTAAGTAAGGTTACAAGTACCTTAATTGGGGTTATAAGTAGTTATAAGTATAGTTACCCTAACTATAACCCTAGTTACTAAGTCCCATGACCCTTTAAGTAGAGTTTATGGGGATCCAATTAGAAGGAGGGCAGGCTTCTTTGAGCACCCGCAAGCAGCACACCGCAGCTGAACCCTACAGAACCGAAAGCCCCCAATGACAAGACCATGAGACCCTAAACCCCAAACCCTATAGGAGAGGCTTGTGTAGAAAGTTCGCACGTCGCAAGCTGCCGCCGACTCAAACTCTGTAAACATTGCCCGAGAGAAAATTCCACATGCAAGACGATCGAGAGTGTTTTGAATGGTGGAATCAGGGTTTACCAAAGCGATGCCTTCGTGTCTTCCTCGCAGGAGCTTCAGCACGTGTCAACGAGGCCGTTCCGTGCCAGTGTTGCGCGTCAGCCTGCCTTGGGCTATAGAGGGTTACCTGAACTTCAAAAATAAATAAGACCGAGGCCATAAATCCTAAAACAGTTTGAAGGCCCGTCGCAATGGTTTAGTCAATGTCGAGTGTAATGTAGGAACCTGATTGAGAAACCTTGGGCTTTTATTAGGGTTCCTTAGTCCCTCAAATGAATCCTACTTTTTTATGTGTATAGGCCCAGGGTTTCTTAGTCAGGTTCCTACATTAACCCCCATAAGCCCTATGAACCCTAAAACCCTATAGATACCTTATAGAACCCTTATAGTTCCTCTTTAAAGGAACCCTAGAGATCCCTACGCAAGACGTTCAACGTGGGTCATGGTTGCCGGGTGTTGGGGATTCAGAATCTTGGTGCTTTGGGAACTAGGGGTTGCGTGGTTTGTGGGGAAATACAAATGTGTACATCGAAGCAGGGTAGGTAGGCCTGGTACTTTTTTTTGTGTTGGGGGGGGGGCACTATAATCCCTTCAACATCCCGAATGTCCCCCTGGAACCAAGGATACTGGACAAGAACTAGAACTGCATCTAATGGTTAACGCGTCTTTCTGATACTAGGACCCAGAGTAGGCCCTTATTCCCTTTTTTAGGGTTCAGGTTCCCTTATAAGCCCCTTTAAACCAAAAAGGGCATCCTTTTTATGCCTGGCTTACTCTTGGGTCTAGGATATTCTTTCAATCGTCGTCATCCTCAGGCTGTTCGGGAACAGGGGCTTTCTGTACATATTCGCAAGACTCACAAGACCCTAAGACCCTAAACTCCCACTCTCAACCTCATATCCCAAACGCGACATCCTAAACTCCACACCAGCGGTGTACGTTGGGGTTGCATTGCTGTAGAGTTGCGTGGTTAAGGGATCATAAGAGCTTTGCAGCCTACTCTAAGGCTCCATGTACCCATATAGAATTTACTTAGGCTTTAGGAAAGTATCTATGTAAGAAGCCCTCTAAGGCCAAAGTACTTGCTATGAAGGTATATGGAGCCCTAGGGCAACAAGAGGTTATGAGGGGCTTCCCCAGAGAGCCCAATACCCCTTAGTTAAGGAATATAGCTTAAATCATAATATGAATCCCCTTATCATTTAAGGTATATTCCTTAATTAAGGGGAGAGCCCAATACCCCTTAATCAAGGAATGTAGCTTAAATCATAATATGAATCCCCTTATATTTTAAGGTATATGTATTCCTTAATTATGGGGTATTGGGCTCTCTGCTTCGCCGGTTTCTAGAAGAAGGCAGGGATCGATGACTGCTCCAAAAGGGGGCCTGGAGGTTTCTTAGGGTTTAGGGTTTAGGAATCAGGATTTAGGGTTTAGGGTTTTGTGTTTAGGATTTAGGGTTTAGGGTTTAGGGTTTAGGGTCAGGATCTGGGTTGACTTAACAGATCAGGGGCCTGGCAAGTAGGGTTATAATCAGGACTACGTACGATTTGAATCCCTTCCCAAATATGCATACAGTAGAAGCCAGAAAGTTGGAATATCATTATCGTAACCCCTTTAAGGTAAATGATAGGGGATCCTACCATTAATCCATATTCCAACTTTCTGGAGTTCCCTTTAACCAGACGTGTAGCTGCCACAAACTGATTGCGCACAATCCCGTGGCTTGCGAGTTTAGGGCGTTGACGGTTGGGGTTAGGGTTTGGTGTGGGGCCGGTTTGGAGAGCGGAAGTTTTGCTACGATTGTCTTGGTGCCGATAATCTCCCATCTTGGGCTGCACGAACGGCGTGTTCAGGCTTCTTTTTCAGAATCTGGGGTTGAACCTTATGTGAAGATAGTACAGGTCGGAAAAACTGGTCATCATCTGCCCTTATATTCCCGATATAGTGAGTCTGTACTATATCTATCCCGCAGCCAAGCTCCTGATCCGATTAGTAACGACCCTGTATTACTGTTAAAGTTCGCCGTTCCTGGAGGTAAAGATAGTTTTTTCTGCAATTGCCAGGCTTACGCCGGCAACGCATCTCGCCGGGACAGTACCATTCCTTGGTTTTGACGGCAACTTACCCTACAGGTCCCAAGCACCCAATAGTCAGGTACTCGGGTTTGGGACAATCGTTGATTATGCAGGTTACTATATTGGAGAGTGTATGCGAATTAGGTACTTGGACCTTTAGGGTTACGGAGTGGCTCAGTATCAAGATTCAGACATGGTTTTGTCCCGAGAATTTTTGCCAAGACCCTGTCCTCTCAATCGAAGCTGAAGATGATAACCCAATGGGTCCTGAATACCGATAATATAGTACAACGTAGGGTTTGTATATTAGGAAGTACTAATATGATTTGGGAAGGTATTTTCCATAACAGTACCTTGGACCCTTTGGGTAAGAAGGGTTTCTCAACATGAGAAACTATTCGATACGTTGATGATAATGATGCTTACTTCTGATCCAACCAGAAACCAAGGTTGGAGAACTACCCGAACATCATTCGTGCTTGACAGATCGGCTTAGTCAGGGGCATCAGACTATTTCTTTTCGACCATAGTGCTCGAAAAGAAATGGGCACCGAACCGACAGAAGCAATGGTTCTGCACCAGAAGATACGCTGTCCCTACACTATGAGACTCTCGCGTCGCATGCAAAACCCCATCCAAGGATTTTGATCCAAAGCCCGACATTGTGAGCCCAAAACCCGACACAAGCCCTGACGGCTTGTCCTAGACCCGTGCTCGGCTAGCTTTCTTTTGCAATACTGAAGGGGAAAGGGAAGAGATTTGCATCCAGTATCCTGGGCTCACGCTGCAGCAACGCGAATGAGAACATGGATTGAGGATGGTTACTACTGGGATGATGTCTTGATGTTCTGTCTGCTACTTTGATCCATGCGGCACTTGCGGGCCATCCCTCGACCATGATCCAAGCATCTCAGGTGTGTGCAGTTACAGATTTAGGGTTTAGGGGATAGGTATGCTTCTGGGATTGAGGTTTCAAGTTTTAGCTGCAGGAGTTGAGGCTCAAGCTAGGCAGTCGCAGCAAACCGCACGGACAGCGTTCAGCGCAAACCTCCCCCCTAAGCCCCAAGCCCTACCATCCGGGTGGTTGTCAAAATTCGGGTCCCTTTTGGGGTCCTTACTCTAATATGGCACCTAATAATAGGGTACCCAAAAAAGACCCTAATTTTGACAACCGCCCATCCGTCAATCGGGACCTTCTCGCGTGCTGAGGATCTACATGATCATGCTCGCCTCTGCCGTCTCAACATCGGTGCCTTTTTGGGTTTCGGGATTTGGGGTTTTGGATTTGGGTTTTGGGTTTTGGATTTGGGATTTCGGATTTCAGCTTGATTGACATCCGAAGCCCGATAATACAGAGTTTCGTAAGGGATCCGCTGGGCAACCCAGACATCCTGCACGAGCAGTCCCAACCCGGAGGCGCCAATCCAAACGCCATACTCCAGGGGCCCAAATAATTACCAATACTATATTTTGGGGGGTTCTTCATTGTGACCATAGTATTATGGGCACCAAAACCCTATTCTATTTATTCAGGCCCCCTACAGTAGCCCAAACCCAAGACAATCCACACTTCATTCTCTAGTCTCCATGGTCCAGCATTTAGGGTGCCTACCTATAGTCTCCGTTGTAGTTCCTTTTTTTTGGTTAACCAAAACCTCTATTATAGGATCCTAACCATAAAACTGGTTATCCAGAAAAGGAACTACAACGGAGACTCTAGGTAAACCCTAAAAGCTTAACCTTAACCCCCAAGCTCCCGCTCCCAAAGGCCCGAAAGCCATAAACCCAAATAAGTCCCCAATACCCTAAGTGTCCATGTACTCATATAGTATATACATGGGCCTTGATGTAGTCCCTATTTGGGTGCTTTGGGGCCCATGTATCTCTACATGGTTACATGGACCCTTAGGGATAGTTCAGCTCAAGAGTCCCAGGGGGTGTTTTCAATCCGCAGCATGTGCATGTCATGGCATGCTTCCTTTCACCATTCCATATCAGACATACCGACGATATCGGATCATATCACATCACATCGCACATATACGTAGAAAATGTCCACATACAGAAAATACATATATGTATACGCACATGTGCATGCTGTGTGTATTCATGCGGCTACACATGCATACACCCAAATGTTAAACCGCAAGCCCTATTTACCCGAAGGCCGACGATCTGAACCCTACATACTAAATCCTGTCTGGGGAATGGGATTCCCTAAAGGGTTCCCTTAAAGGGTACCAGAATAGAAGGGTTCTGTAAGGGGTCTTAGGGCATCTATAGGCCCTGTCTGGTTCTTGGTGCCTATAGTAGTCCCTATATATTCCCCAATAGCAGTCTCCATAATCCATTCCCCCATTCCCTTCTAAGCACCAGACAGAATCCTGAACCGAAACTGTCTTCTATAGACCCCTTTAAAATGGAACCCTAAACCCTATTCTACTCCTGGAGGCCCCTATATATTACATTTATAGTATCCCTTATAGAATCTTCGCCAGGTAGCTCGAGCAACCGCCGGCAACGGCCAGCTTTTTAACCCATCTTGGACAGAGGAGCCCAGTCGTGGTCTTAGGGCCTCGGGTTTAGGGTTGAGGGCTTAGGGTTTAGGCTTAGGGCCTTGGAGGATCATGAGACTTGGTGAGTGAGATTATAATTACCTCAAGTTTCGGTTATAATTGGTTACAAGTATAGTTACCCTAATCATAACCCTAGTTACTCAGTCCCAGGATCCTTTAAGTGGTTTCAGGGTTTAGCTAGGGTTTAAGGTAACTGGCAGGATCCTTCACTCATGGTCTGTATAATTAGAGGGTGTTTAGAGGGCTTCATACGGTATCCCAAAACCTTCACAATCCTTTGATTGATTTTGGAGTCTTCCTTCTGAAGCCATCATAAGAACCGAGTTGCAATTTGAGTCATGCCTAGAGCCTTTGTGATTAGATGTACTGTCCAGAACAAAACACATCAGATGTTCCATGTTCGGCTCTGTTCGTGCATGATTTCGTCGTGTTCATGAAAAAGTGTGGCTTAAAGGATGTAGAGTGTTAGCCTTCATCTAACCTCTGCATGCGATCATTCGGAGCCTAGTTTCCGTCGCCTGGGAGTGGGCTGGAAGAGAAGCACAAACTACTGTTGGTGACATATTATAGCCTATAGTTGTAGTGATATGTTACTTCAAAGCCTTGTACGAAGTTTCAGATTCCTTACCTGACCAGCTTGCCAGAGAACCCTTCGGTTACTTAAGTAGGACGTCGTACCCATGGAAATCTGCTAAATTCAATCAAGGAGCTGTGTGTTACTTAGTCCTCAGCCCTAAACCTTGGGCTCAGGAGTGACTGTACGTGTAGTTGCCAGGCCAGGCCAGGATACACCCGTCTGCCTGCCAGGCTCTCTGGCTGCCGAGCTGCCTTTCTGTCCGTCTGCCTGCCTGCCTGTCCATATGTCTGTCCGTAAGTGTGTATGCATGTATGCGTGTGTGTGTATGTAGTTATGTAGGTAGGACGGTTTAGGGTTTAGGGTAGGGCTGGTTTAGGGTTAGGTATGTGTGTGGGTATGTATGTAGGTATGTACGTAGGTCTGTCGGTATGCAGGTATGTGGGTATGTCATATTTATGTATGTATGTATGTATGTATGTATTTATGATATGTGCGTATGTTTGTACGCACGTCTGAACGTGAGTGTGTACATACGTAGGCAGGTAGTCCGGTAGGTATTGCAATATACACTGCACGTGTATTATGCACATATCCGTGCACACAAGCATGCATGAACATGTCTTTGTACAAGTATGCCATCATGTCTTTCCCGAATACCCAACTAAACTACAGCCGCAAGTAATCAACCTCTGCTCCCCCCAAACCCTACCTGGATCCTGTTGAACGCACCTTTTTCAGGATTTGTATAAGGAAGCCATATTAAGGAGCCTAAAAGTATAGGTTATTTAGGGCTGAGGTAAATCTAAACCCGTAAACCCGAGCTTCCACATGGAGGAGATCACTGACGGCATCGTTGGCGGGAACATCGACAAGATCTTTGGCCAGAAGATGTGGATGCCTCCCCGGCCGATTCAAGGGTTTAGGTTAAAGCTTTAGGGCCCATTTGGGAGTTTAGGGTTTAAGGTTTAGGGCCCATTCATTTGAGAGGCTTAAGATTTAGGGTCCATTTGAGGGTTTAGGGTTTATGGCTTAGGGTCCATTTCAGGGTTTACTTAAACCCCCCGACGTGGGTAAACTGATGGCTCAACGCGTACAGAAGGCCATTATTCTACATACTTTTAGGGCCCAGGTAGGGTTTACGGCCGATTTGAGGTAAAGGAAAGGAAAGCTGCTTGGACTGTCAGCCTGCTTAGCAAGTAGGCTACAACTACTTCTGTTTCGGGTTATAAACAAATATTATAACCGTGGTTACCTTTTTTTTCTTATCCTCTGGTGCCTCCGGTCAAGCAGCTCAGAAGGTTCCGAAACCCAAAACCCTAAACCCTAAACCCTAAACCGTGTTGAAGGTTCAGACATGAGGGCCAGCGCTGGTGGTCCCATACTAGGTCTGCGAGTGGGCCCTTCTGTCCCTTTTTGTTGTTTCCTTTTTCAAACGAATAGTAGGAACAATGAACATCATTTTTTTTTTGTGGGGGGGGTGGGGGTTACTAGGGAACATAGCATGCAAGGAAGTGCAATGACCAGCCCTGAGACCTGAACTTGACAGCGGGGTGGGTCGAGGTCATGCCACGGGGGTTCCCTGAGGAGACTTAGTAAGGGTTCTTAAAGGGCCCCTTAAAGGGATCTATAGGGTTCCTTCAAGGGATCTATAGGGTTTAGTTTAGGGTTTAGGGTCTACTTGGAGGATCATGAGGAGAGTGGAGAAACCTGGTCCGCTTCGCGGATCGGAAACTAGACGAAGGGAGAGCGGTGTATCAAGGATGATGGCATATTTCTGCCAGTCGTAACAGAGCACTGCTCGAGATCCTCTACCGAAGAGGGCATCCAGACCCCTTTCAGCACTCATTAAAGTGCCGGACTGGTTGCGAAGGTTTTGGCTAAACAGGGCTGCTCAAATGAGTTCTGCACAGCAAAAGCCTTACGTCACGCATGGCCTGGTCAGCTAAAGAAAATTGTATATAATAATCAGCATTAACCAAAAGTTCAGCAACTTTGCTAACCAGCGTTGAAAAAGCTGTTCTCCGCAGATACGGACGGAAGCCACCAAGACAGGCAGTTCGGTATTGATGCCAGAGTCAGTGCCAGAGTGCGTTCTATGGCTTTGGTATTCAGGGAGGGGCCTTTCACAACTAGAGTAAGGTTCTGTTGAAGGGTTCCTTTAAGGGTTCTAGAAGAGTTCCATAATGGGTTCTATGGTTTATGTATTCAACGAGGGGCCTCTGAGAACAAGAATAGGGTTCCTTTAACCGATTTCTTTAAATGTCTCCAGAAGGGTTCTACAGAGGATTTGGTGTCGTTAGCGTTCCTGTTCAGGACCTCGTTTTATCGTTGTGGGTTGCCATACCGTGGAAATCACATAGTTAGGTTTGTAGATATTACACCTCCAAAGTAAGTGAGGGTAGGTTGAGGTCATTGCGGAATGCCGTAATCCATGACAGGCTCATCTCTGTGCCTATTGCTATCGCCTGCGCCCTCTGTGGTGGCTTGGATCAAGTTTGGGGGTGTTTGTTCATGGAGCTTCGGTTTTCCTGGAGCCTAGAAAACCTGCATGTTAAGGGCTCATTCTTATGATTTCTACATGTCTCCTAAGTCTTGAATTAAAACGAGTCAGGTATTTGGGTTGTGAACGTCTGTTTGGTATTTACTATCTCAACATGTATAATTGAAAAGCTGGAAATAAGGTAAATTAAAGCGACAGGGGAAAAAGGTAACCACCAATACACGCTCACACTATTTGGGGCTTACAGAGTTGCGGTTTTTTTTGGGAGGGGGGGGTTAGGGGTTGGGGGTGCTTCGAGTTTCGAGATTCGTCTGACTTAGAGTTTGGGGGCTTTGTTCTTGGGGCGTTGGGGTTTAGGGTTTACAAGGGATCCTATAAAGTTCCTTTAAAGGGATCTTTAGGGTTCCTTGAAAGGGATCTACAGGTTTTCCTGAAAGGAGAGCTATCCGGTTTCTAGTGCTTGGGGCTTTGGGGTTTAGGGTATTTTGTGTTTAGGATCTGAGGCTTAAAGTTCAAGGTGTCCGAACTCCAATGCTGTATGGATCTCACTTACCTTACAACAGTCACAGCCCTAAAAAGCTCTAGGTCTCTGAAGCCCCCGAACCTGAGTAGGAATTTATATATTCCGATCACCACAGGAAGTTTAACCTTGCTGGCGCTACGACTCAGCTCCTAAGTAAGTCGTTCTTCGCATTTCCTGGTGCCCAGGATTTTTCCAGTGACCCCTTCATAGTATGGGCACCTCTTTCCCATGACTCAGTGCTAAGAAGGAGGCACCAGCAAAAGAGCACAAGGGGGCCCCCGGAACCTACAACCCCAAAGCAATCAGGCTGTCCCTAAACCCGAACATCCTTAACCCCAATCCTATACCCTTAAAACCCACTACCCCACGGACTCCCCCAAGAACCCTAAACACAAAAACCCTAAACCCCTAAACCCTCAAAGCCTCAATCCTATAGTCTAGACCGTAAACCCTAGAGATCCATTGTAGATCCCGTTTAGATCTCGCCTTCTGCCACTCCGAGGCTACTCTTTGGTTTTTAATAGGAAGAGCTTAAGGTCCCTAATAGTACTCCCTGCAACCCATTCCCTCATTCCCTACACCGCAGAATCCCTACACCCCGAAACCCCAAACCCCTACACCCCTAAACCCCAAACCCCCAAACCCCGGACCCCTAAAGTCGTAAGTCCTAAAGTCTAGCTTCTGCAGCTCCGAGGCTATGTCATCTCGAGGAGCAGCTGTGGAAGCCTGAGAAGTCCTTCGTAGCGACCAGGAAAAGAAGGTTTAGGGACACAGAGGTTTAGGGTTGAGGGTTCAGGGTTTAGGGTTTAGGTAGGGGTTAAGGGTTTAGGGGTTTAGGGTTGATAGTTTAGAGGTTTATGGGTTTGGGGGAACTCCTCACTTTTTGGTTTCTACTATTGTACAGAGTTTTCAAGATTTCTGTCGCCCTGCTCTTGCAAGATAGCCCACGTGGGGCGGGGGTGGGGTTCGCAGGCTGAGGATTTCATATTTGGAGTTCGTACATTTCGCCTCGAACAGCTAGTTTCGGTTCAACTGTTGGTGCAGTCTCAGGAGGAGATTCCCCCCTTCCAGACGGGATTCGTAGTTGTATAAGAACTACGTACCATTTAATTGAACCGTAACCCCAACTCTAAACCCAAACCTTAAGCCCCAGACCCCAAAGCTTACGGCCCACATCCCTAACCTGAGATGCGGACTAGAGCCTCACTTCACGACGCAGCTTCCACCCCCTTCCTTGGTTTCGGGGTACTTAGCCCAACCGTAAACACTCTGTAAAGTTTTCAGCATAAGCCGTTAACACAAAACTCCAGAACCCATGGAGGAGAGGGCTTTTGTGCTTTGATTTCGGTTTAGGGTTTGGCTTTAGAGTTCAGGGTTTGGGTTAAGGGTTTAGGGCCCTTTCGGGCCGAGGGCTTTCATTTGGGGTTTTGGCTTTGTTGAATGTGCCCGGAAGGCATCGAGAAGAGTGGCAGCAGCACCGACAGCATTTTAAGGGCTGTAACTTGGGTACGGCCCCCACTCAGTAATAGTTGAATAGTATTATGTAGATGTAGATATATTAGGACCTTAATAGCAGCCCTATTATACACTCTTACTGTAAGGGGGCAGTACCTAAGCAACAGCACTGACAGCATTCCAAGGGCAGTAACAGTCAGAATGGCATCTTAAAGTTCCCCGTCTTAACCATGAGCCCTCCACCCTAAATCTGCGCAAGCAACATGTGCAGTAGTCTCTACACAGGACCCCTACTGCACACTTTTTCTGACGAGCGCCCGCCATGCCCATTCCATGGAACCAAAGCCAAAGAAGCCGAAGCTTTGCCGCTGGTTTCGGAGGGACAGGGGCTGCTGCTTTGGGAAAGCCTGCACCGGCATTCACTCCTGGCAGTGTCTTTCGAAGAAGGACCGCTGCCTCTTATGCGGAAGCAAAGAACATCGAGCCCAGAGCTTTTCTGCGCGAAGCACTGGACGTGCGGCCGGACACGAACAATTGTTCGGGTGCCGTTCTGCATGTTTCCAAGTCAATGACGTGGCCCCGGTGTTTGGTCCGCCTTCCGTGGCCGATACGTGGGCCAACAACTGTGTCCGACAGAAGCTCCGGGAGCTCCATCCCGACGCCTCCTGGGTCCTGGACCACTGCAAGTGCGACATTTTTAGGCCGACATCCCGAAAGCTTACATGGGGTTCAGAGTTAGGGTAAGACCTAGAAGCCCCAAGCTACCGTGCTCCTGAAGGTTGCGAGAGTACGCAATTTGAGTGCACTAGAAATTCTGAAACTATAGAACTATAAGACTGCAATGTTGAATACCCTCGAAGGAGAAACCTGGTGAATTTTAAACCCTAAACCCTGTAAGAAGAGCCACCGTCAACCGTATCATCAGGCATTCTGCATGATCTGCGCATGAAATACCGACCAGCCTTGCCGACCTGTTTGGAGTTAGGATTTGGAGGGTTCAGGGCTTAGGGTCAAAGGGGAAAAAGAGGGACCTTTAATGGGGACAACTACGGTATAATGAACCATATTATGGGTATATAATAGCTATATTAAAGGTATATCCCTAGGGGTCCTTATTAAGGGTTCCTCCTTTTCCCCTTAGATAGGGCTTTAGGTTCAGACTTCAGGCTCAGGGTTGTCGGTCGAAGATTTCAAGGGTTAGGGGTTTAGGGCTACCTGTATCCCCAAACCCTACAAAATGGTAGGTCATGAACTCCTTAGTTGGCTTTGGTATGCGTGTACTGGTGCATGCATTCGGCAGAGGAAAGCGATATCGTTGTGTGTGTGTGTGTGCGTGCGTGCGTGTGCGAGTTTGTTCCCGACATTCAGGTTCAAACTCATAACCAACTGGAGTGGCTCCGAGCGGTCTACCCGAAACCTTAACGCTCGAACCTGGCAATTAAACTCCAAACTTCTGTCTGGTTCTCAATAGGGAATGGGGGAATGGATCCCTATGATAGCCCCTTAAGGTCCCCTATGGTAGTCCCAATAACCCATGTCCCCATTCCCTACTCAGAACCAGACGAAGTTGGTGGAAGGGGTTTGGGGTTAATGGTTTTGCGCCGAGGCATTCATGGGTAACGGGGGGATGGCCTCATGACAAAGAACAAACGAAAACAGTTGCAATATTGCCATTAAACATTTACCAATTTATACGACCTGTATAACAGCATGTAGCCCCAAGCCAAGCCTACACCCAAAACCTTAAAGCCTAAACCGATGACCCTGTCACGACACTGGACTAGCATCCTAAAGAAACCGTCTTGGCTTCAAGCTGCATGTCACGGTGGCACAAACCGAAAGACTGAATTTGAACTGACTTTGAGTCCTTATACAAGGAATCATATTACAAGGAACCCCCAAAAGGCAGATTGTATAGGGTCCCAGTACAGTTTTAAGGATAGTTTTTGGTTGGGTCCGGGATAATTAAGTTATGCATATGAGTACGGCAAGTACCCTCCCCATGTTCTGGAAATATCATGTTGACTTGCATGCCTATTCGCGACAGCTCACGCCAACGCCGTTGGTCTTCGCGGTACAGGCCTTTGTGCTTCCGGCAGGGGCTCTTGCAACCTGGGGTCTAACATGTAGATAGTATAATGGGCCTTCAAGCATAGATTCAACCCGGAAGTCTTCCAGCGGCTCCTGAATGTAGCACGCCTCAATAGTTTCAGGGATGCTGGCGTCTCTCTATGACAATTACTTTGGACACAGCCTGGATTCCTGTAGCCGTAGTTGGGTTTCGCTGAGTTGCTAGGGTTGCATGGTTGCTTGTCAGGAACCGAGTTCAAGATGCCACTACAATTTTGGGTATGTGCTAGGTAATACGACTGTCTCGTCATGGCAACTTATACACATCATTGCAACTCATACACAATGAAGGCACATGCGCAATGGGAATTTGGGAATCCGGCCAGGGAGGACAACCCCTGTTTCTGAGCGAGGCTCTTAAAGGATCATGGGACTTGGTAACTAGGGTAATATTTAGAGTAACTATACTTGTAACTACTTATAACCCCAATTAACGTACTTATAACTTATAACCTTACTTACTAAGTGCCATGATCCTCCAAGTACAGAGTCTCCTTGCACGTTAACCAACCTTAAAGTTTAGGCTTCTGGGGTATACCTCAGCCCTGGATGTAGAGGAAGCTGGTCACAGAGAGACCCTGGTTTTGTTAATCAGGAGTTTGATCGTTTTCTTTAGGGTTCTGCAGGTTCTATAAGGTGTTTACATTGTGTTTTGTGAATCTAGTTTTTCGATTCCGACTACACTTCCCAAAGGCTCCATGTACCCACATAGTAGGCACAGGCCTTAAAGTGCCTATATAGGGACCCCTTTAGGGCCTAAGTGTACCTAGTATATGAGCACATGGAGTCGTAGGGCTTGCGGAATCTCCCGAAGGCCCAAACTCCAAGCCTCCTCAGAGCTCCAACCCTAAACTATAATACTTAAAGGATCATGGGACTTAGTAACGAAGGCTATATTATAACTACTTATAACCCCAATTAAGGTACTTATAACCTTACTTACTCAGTCCCATGATCCTCCAAGTAGGCTTTAGGGCTTGAGGGCTGGGCTTAGGGTCTAGACGGTCTAGGGGTGTAGGGTGTGGGGCTTTATAGGGTCTATCTGGGTTCGATGGCCTGCCAAACATAACAGGGCGCTTTGTCAGCATGCATCAGTCTCAAGACCTACACACTTAGTGCAGGGCTGTGAAGCTTATCATATGTCTCATAACACGAAGGGCATCATGTGCTGTGCAACTGTGCAACATCATAGCAGCTAGCAATTGTGGAGGTTTGCCGGATTTCTGACAAAGAGCTCTGAACCGGAAAAACAACTGTGCATTGCAGTTTGGGGGTCAGGATGTAATGTAGTCTTTGCGCAGCGGGTCGGGGACTCCGACAGGTTTGAGCTACAACTTGACCAAGCATGCTACCTGACTGAAGTGACAATGATGATTTCGGAACAGTTGTCACGTGGACCCTCAATCTGCACTGCAGGTCAGTGATACTGTCATGTTGGTGTGCGATGCCCTCATCCTGGCCCGCTGTTTCCCGACAAGCATGGAGGATCAGAATTCTGCTCCTCCCTCCCGACGGGACCGAAGTCGTGACGGCAATCCCTGCGGATGACCCTATGGGCTCTACCAAAGAGGAGGTAAAGAGTGAGGAAGCCCCCCTCAAGGGGCTTACCGAGGACGAAGGCGACCCGGCAGAAAGCCGCCCTGAGCGGAAGAAGATCGTCCTCGCGACCGGGCAGCTCACCCTCCTGCGTGCGCTCGCGGCAGCGAATGCCTCAAATTGGACGAGCGTGAAGCAGGCTCTCCGCGAGGCACACGGCACCGGAGCGGAGAAGAACTTAAAATTGTTTCACATGGGCTGTTTGCTGTGTGTTCGGTCAGGTTTTTGAGGTTCGGGTAAAATTTAAACTGGTTGTCGCAAACAAGACCGTTGACATGCAACTCAAACCCTAAACCCCAATCCCTAAATCCTAAACCGTGGCTCTTGAATGACCTCTGTGCACGAAGGCGCTCATCTCAGCATCCCTGGGGGCAGTCGTTTTCAACGTGACGGGACTCCGTGGGGTCCGCCCGCCTGCTTTATCTGAGGGGTTCTTCGGGGTTTATTGTTTAGATTTAGGGTTTAGGGTGCTTTGGGGTTTAGGGGTTTATGTAGGAGTTTAGGGATTTAGGGCTTTAGAGTTTAGGGTTTAGGAGTTTACGGGTTTAGGGTTCAGGGTTTTAGGGGTTTAGGGCTCTTTGGATTTGAGGGTCCTGGCGTCTGGACTGTTCGATCTGTCTACGACGTCTACGGTCGGTTTCAGTATTGGGCCGGAGGTCTTCAAATTTTAGGGTTGAGATGTGTTGAGTGTATATCGATATAGGTTTCAGTGTTCAGGGATTGCAAGTTGCGCGATTTGAGGTTTAAGCTCCTCACATTGAGTTCCAGGGTTTCTGGACTCTCAGGCCACGTTTTCCTACGACTTTGCCTTGTTATCAGAGGCCACCCTGAACCCCTAACCCCCAAAACTCCAAACTGTTTGGAGTTTTGGTGGTTTGAAACTCTAGACTGTAAACCGAAGATTAAGGCCCTACTTATTCCTAAAGCAGCCAGAGTCCCCATTCCGACAACAAACGGGAGGCTTCAAGAAACCAAAGCCCTGGGCAGTATTAGGGAGACCCCGAAATGGGGACCCTTCTTAACCGCTCTCTTAAAAGGAACGTTATTGAGAGGGTCTATATCCCCAAGGGTCCCCCTAATCCTAACTCCTGGCGGGGCCCCAAAGCGAAAACCTAAGAATTACCTGGTCCTTAAATAACTTATCTTTTTAGGATCCCTTATTCTGTTACCCCTTATACATGTCTTTAGAAGATAGGTTAAGGCAGGGTTTAGGGCTTAGGGTTTAGGGTATAGGGTATACCTCTAGTCTCCATTGTAGTTCTTTTTTTGGCCCTAGCCATTGATATAGCGAGGATCGTGTATTTTAGGTATGGCAGAAAACGAACTACCATGGAGACTATAAGTATACTTCGGGGGCCCAAATACTGTATCTACTAAGGGCTCACTAACACGGTACTTGGACCGTTAGATGCATTGCAGCTTCGCAGCGCTAAACTTGATACGCCCAAGTTCAACAAGAAGGCTACAACCCCCAAAGCCCGAAACCTTGGATTCCCCCAAGAATCCTACAAATCTGAAAGGTCTGGGGCATCGGCGCCGAGTCCCTCGAAAAAGCCATGCAGATGGACTCGCAGTAAAGCCTGATTTGACAGAGGATGAGATCTACGTAGGTCTTCACTGTTGTTTGAACGTTTTTCAAAGGGGACAAGGGAGGACCTTTAATGGGGACCCCTACCCTATAATGGGCTATATCATGGCTATATAACAGCTATTTCAAGGGTATATACCTAGGGGTCCTTATTAAGGGTCCCTCCTTTTACCCTTGGAGTTTTTGTCGTTGGTGGTGTGTGCTGTTGGCTGTTGGGTCTTTCTGCACGGAAGTTGCAAAGGTTCTATCGCCTTAGGGTTACTTCCCCTTTAAAGGAACCCTACGACCCTTTATAGATCCCTTTAAAGGAGCCCTTAGACCAACCCTAAACCCTAAACCCTAAACCGTTACTTGTCTTCGGGGTATGAGTTCAGTGGAGTCTAGGGCTTGGGGGGCCTCCAGGGCTGGTGGATTAATGTAGGAGCCTTGCTTCATAGAATAGGTTTTGAGCCTTCAGGAATGTAATTTGAGGAAATATAGGGGTAAGAGAGGCATATCAGAACTAGATTCGTCAGATCCCATATTGCGCCAGTCGTACTTCGATGATCTTTGGAGATAGGCAGCGCGGCCCGCAAAAGTTCCGAGAAGGGCTGCCAAAAAGAGCAAGAGTGCTTTGGCCGACAGGGATATCGCGCCCCGTCGAAAGCTCCTTCAGGGTGTGGGAAAGGCGAAAGCTTTAGCAGGCCGAGTGCTGGCAGATGCTGCTGCCGAAGAAGAGTGGCGAAATGCTACCGTGGGAAACACGGGGGGAAGGGCCGAGGAGCCCTATGTGGGTGGTTGCCAAAATTATGGTCCCTTTTTGGGTCCTTATTATAATACGTATTATAATACGGCACCTAATACTTAGGGTACCCCAAAAGGGGCCATAACTTTGACAACTACCCATGTGGTGAGCCACGAGGAGGAAGTTTCCAACTCGGCCACATATAGCTTTAAGAGGTACTTAGAAATATTTTTAGTTTCTGGTTATTATAATCCCTAAGAAACGGCTAGAATGATAATTTTTGCTAGGGTTCTACATAAGTTCAGCATAGTATGGCATTAAGAGGTAAGTGCTGAATTCGGGTTCTCAGCCCCCACGACACTTATCAAATTGCCATGGGCTTCTCAGTGGCCGGGGCAGCGCAGCTGCAGGTGTAATTGCTTCAACCTCATCCCTACCTGCCAAGATGCCTGATCCTGGAAGGCTTGCATCCGAAAGCTTCGAGGATGTGTGCTGCTCCAACCTAAACCTTAAACTCTATGCCCTAGGCCCTAAATCTCTAACCTCTTCGAACCGAGGCAAGCCCCAAAACCTACTAAAGTCTAGACTGACGCTTCAGCCCTAAGCCCTTACATCCTAAATACTATGAGCTTTCAGCCCTATAACCTAAACTTTAAATTCTGATCGTCATTGTCGCATCACAGCTTTGAGTTTAGAGACAGTCGGCTCTACTTTCATAGGGATCCTTAGGGGTGTAGGGGGAGGGGGGATAGGGGGCCTTAAGGCCCATAATAAGGACTCGTAAGGCCTATTTAAGGAAATATAGTCCCCTACACCCCTCCCCCCTACACCCCTAAGGATCCCTATGATACTTTGAGGATCTTGGAGCCCAGTAAGGTTCTTTAAAAGGGTACTACGGTTTAGGGTTTAGGGTTTAGGGTTTAAAGGGTTCCCTAAACGGGATAAAGGGGGGTACGAGATTTAGACTAAATAATTTCTTCAGTGTTGATTGGGGTCACAAGCAATCATAAATAATAGTCAGGGTCACCTTATTCATAAGCCTAGTTACCAAGTCCCTGCAGGACATTCCCATGGGACACTTCGTTCTCTTTGCGATCGGCAAGGCCGCGAGAAGTTCAGTGACTTACTGGTGCCGGGGGGGGGGGTGAGCGGATCCCTGGTCGCCGGTATATTCAGGGTTTAGGGTTTAGAATTTAGGAGTTTAAGGTTTAGGGTTTAGAATTTAGGAGTTTAAGGTTTAGGGTTTAAGGTTTAGGGTTTAACGTTTATGCCTCCACTTCTTCAGGCACCAGTGCGGTGCTTGGGGGCTCTCGAAGCCCAAGAACTTATTAGCACCGAGCCCTAATTAGATCAGAAATGAACGCTCATACTAACACTTTATACCTGAACCCCCAAAGGTAGGTAAAACCATGGCCCAAAACCTATAAAAGGGCCATTATTCTACATACTTTTGGGCCCGGACTCTAAGTAAGCCCTCAACCCTAAACACCATAGATCCCTTTAAGAAACCCCTATAGATCCCTTTAAAGGAGGGGTGTTTATGTACCGGCTTTTTACAGGGAAATCAATGGAGACCCAGGACCTTTTGTTTTGTTCGGGATCTGGGGGTTTCCGAAAGAAGGGGACCCTAATATAGTACCGAAATAGTAGGATCCTTATTATAAGGACCCCAAAATCAAGCAGCCCTGATTTTCGGAAACTCCCATCTGACTTGAGGTTGTCAGGCTGGGCAGCTTGATTATATAGTATAGTGTGGTAGATCTGTACATCTTGTTATATCTTACTATACCAGAGTATAACAACAAGACTAGAAGATGTACTGTATAGACATGCATGTCGTAAAGCGTAGTCTACTTTAGTACATTGTATTGGTTCCTCAAGCTTCATGGGAAGCGCTGAACGGGTTTCGCTTGGCTTTTCGGCTCTTCTCCGTGAAGCTGTTACCAACTCAGAGAGCCCAATACCCCTTAATTAAGCAGTATACCTTAAACTATAAGGGGATTAATATTTTGATTTAAGGTATATTCCTTAATTAAGGGGTATTGGGCTCTCTGGGAACTTGAGTCTTTCAAGCTGCATCTCGGGTCGGCAGCTGCGGAGCTCACCCCCCCCCCCCCCCCCCCCCCCCCAAACCCATATGGTAGTTTCCGAAAATTAGGGGCACCTTCTTTGAGGGTCCTTATAATAAGGATCCTACTATGAAGGGTACTACATGAGGGTCCACTTATTTCGGAACTCCCATATTGCTGAACCCCAAACCTTAACCTCTAAACCCGGGCCCTGTAAACCCTTAAACGGCCCTAAACCCAAAACTCTACTCCTTATTCCCGTCACTCGACACAGGCCCGAGAGGGTCTTACTTGGAGGGGCAGGCGACCTAGTAAGTCGTTTATAAGTAGGGTTATATAATTGGGGTATTTAGGACACTTATAACTCTGTTTTTATGGGAGTTTCCGACAATAGGGGACCCTAATATAGTACTCTCAATAGTAGGATCCTTATTATCAGGACCCCAAAATAAGGTACCCCTGATTTTCGGAAACTCCCATATCCTAGTTACTAAGTCCCCGGCCCCTCCAAGTAGGGTATGGACCTTCGGGATCTTCCTGGGTTCTTGTTAAGAGCTTATTTTAAGCTATCATAATTTTGGAGCTGCCCCCACCCTGTAATAGTGGTATAATAGGAGTATAATAGGGCCCTAATATAATCCTATATAATCCTTATGGTCACTATTACAGGGTGGGGGCAGCTTCTAAATCATAATGATCAACATCATTGACATGTGTCCGTAGTGTGGTAGCTTAAGCTCAGTTTCTGAAAAGAACCCAGTTAAGTGTGCGGAGTATTTCGGACAGTGCGGCACTTCGCACTGCGTCACTGCGCTTTGCGGCTTGGCCATGCTGCGCATCACGTGGCTCTCGGGTGAAGAACTGACAAGCATTCCCTGCAGGGAAGTGAGCGATGTGAGGGCGTTGAAGTGGCGATTGCATCAGCTTCATGGCCTACCACGACGCTTCTGGCAAAGAGTTTCTTAGGGGCACTTAGCACTATTGTTTCACAGTTTTGGTTCGTATAATGCCTAAGAAACAGCTAAGCTTACAAGTGTTGCTAGAGGTCTAAGCTCAGTCTACAGTAGAAGCCAGAAAGTTGGGATATGATTATCCTAAGCCCTTTATGGTAAACTATAAGATATCCTACCCTGAAACCATATTCCAACTTTCTGGAGTTCCCTTTAGGGGTTTAGGGTTTTAGGGATTTAGGGAGATAGACCCCCCATAGATCCTTCTAGTCTAAGGAACGGCTTTCGAATGAAGTAGAGTCCTAAACCCAACCTTCCAACTTTCTGGAGTTTCCTGTAGGTTTTTCGTGATGTTGCTAGAGGTCTAACTAAACCCTAAACCCTAAAACCTAAACCCTAAACCCTAAACCCTAAGTTCAGTCTAGGTTTTTCGTGACGGCAAGATGTTGGATGATGCCGTCGAGTTGGACTCTGCGATGGATCTCCAGGTTCTGACAATGCCGCCGCAGTTCTCAGATGCTAGCGATGTGCAGCTGGAACCTTGGGGGGACCTTATAAAGGGGTCTATAAGGGTTACTATAAGGGATCTATAAGGGTACTATAATATAGGGGCCTTAGTAATCCTATAACTTACCTCTTGGCTTACCTTTGGTTAGTAAGTAAGGTTATAAGTACCTTAAGTGGGCTTATCTGTAAGTAGTTATGAGTATAGTTAACACGGTTTAGGGCTTACTTCGCTTTGGTTAGTAGAGAATGGAGGAATGGGGTACCATTATAACTACCGTTACTACCACTCTTCCATTCCCTACTAACCAAGGGTAAGTTGGCCGCTCTTGGGACTACCACATAGTCGCCTTTTTAGTCATTTGTTGAGGGTTACCAGGTTACCAGGTATTGGAACCAAAATGTAAAAATTGGAGGGGAACGAGAATGGACACTGAGCGTAGTTGAGGTTTCAGTCAGTCTTGCGTCAGCGCGGTTCCTGACCGAAAACAAGCATGTGCCGTTTTAAGGGTCTCCCAGCCCAAAGCTCTACACACCAAAACCCGAATCTTGTACAGCTCCCTAAGGGTCCATGTACTCAAATAGTAACTATATACTTTGGCCTTAAGTAGTCCCTATATAGGTACTTTGGGGCCAAGGTATATGCTATTTGGGTACATGGACCTTGAGGGGCTTAAACCCAAGGCCCAACACCCTCAGCCCTAGGAAAGGCTGTATGATGCGGCCAAGGACGGCCTCGTGGAAGAGGCAGGGCATGTGAACCAGCTTTAAAGCCCAAACTCTAGAAGTCCTTAACCCTTTTAGTCCCAGTAGCCCTACATACAAGCCAAAACCTTAAATCCTCAGGCCCCGCACTTAAAGGACCAGGGGAGTAAGTAGGCCTCAGATTAAGAATTTGGTGTTTTAGGCGCACTTCAAGGATCCAAGCCCCGACCCCTATAAACCCTAAACCCTGGCCCCTAAACCCTAAACCGTTACGCCATCAGCCTTAAACTACACCCTGAAGCCTAAAAGGACCCGGCAGACCAAAGCCCCGAGGTTGAGGATCTGCTGCAGGAGCGACTGCACCCGGATGCAGGCTATGATAAGTGGAATTGGGAAGGCTCGTGCGGTGCTTTTTTGGGGTCATGACTGAGAATGACGGGAGGTTCATGGGACTTAGTAGTACGGTTATACTTGCTTTAATTGGACTTATATGTAGTTGTAAGTATGGGTACTTTAAGTATAACCTTAGTTACGAAGTCCCATGGTCCTTTCAGCACACCCTAAACCCCTAATTAAACCCCAATAGTTCCCTTATAGAAGTCGTAGAACCCGGATAGATTCCTTAAAGGAGCCATTTAAGTGTAACCTTACTTATAACGAAGTCCCATGGGCCTTAAGTCCCATGGTCCTTGAAGAAGTATATTACCCTAAAATATCGTATTTAATATAGAACCTTTGTAGAATCCGTTAAAGGAGCCCTTTAAGGAACCTTAGTACCTTAAGTAATTATAACACTTTTTCCTAAGTCCCATGGTCCTAGATATCTTTAAGCACCCCTTTAAGGGGCCCTATAGTACCCAAATGGGTGGTTGTCAAAATCATGGTCCCTTTTTGGGCCCCTAATATAGTACGACACCTAATATTTAGGGTTCCCAAAAAGGGACCCTACTTTTGACAGCCACCCAAATAGACATCCCTTTCAGGAGCCCGTTCAGGAGCCTTAGTTCCTGAGTCCCATGGTCCCTAAACCCTAAACCCTACTTAAAGGATCATGGGACTTAGTAACTAGGGTTATAATTAGGGTAACAATACTTATAACTACTTATAACCCCAATTAAGGTACTTATAACCTGACTTACTAAGTCCCATGATCCTTTAAGTAGACCCTAAACCCCTCAACTCAAGGCATAGGCCGCCCACCTACTGCGGGTGGGCCGCGCTTATGAGCCCCTCGCAACCGATGCCGAAAAGCCGACCAGCCCGCCTCTCCGCAGCCATGGGGACCGTAGCACCCATGTCGTACCCGTTACCGTAACACGTTCTCGTCTGGGCCCTGAACAAAGTGATTCCCCTGACCTGCACTGCCCTTTGCCCCGTGCCCTGCCCCTGCCCCTGCCCCTGCCCTGGCCTGCTTTCTGTTTTGCGGCAAACAGAAGAGAGACATAGTTCATGAGTCTTGGCCTAAACCCTAAAGGGAATAGGTTTCGGCGGTTTGCCGGCTTATATGGCGTGGGGTGGGAGGGAAAGAAAGAAAAGCCTTGTACAGACAGGCTTTCACTGCTTACGGCCAGAGTACGATGCACTCGACCCAACCTAGGCTTGTCGCAAGAATTTATCGCTTATGCGCCGTTCCACGGCAAACCTTGAACCTCAGACCCCTAAACCCCTGAACCCTAAGTCCCATGGCCCTTTCTTGAAGGTCCGTGCACGCCACTGATGCTCGCCTCGTCGCTGGGACGACTGCAAGTTGTACAGCTCCGGGGCTCTTCTTAAAGAACTGCCTGGACTCCACGAAACCTACCTTTTAAGCTCCTTCATATGGGTGGTTCTCAAAATCAGGGTCCCTTTTTGGGTCCCTATCATAATTCGGCGCCTAGTATTTAAGGTACCCCAAAAAGGGAACATATTTTTGACAACCACCCATATGATTTCTATATGTAAGGCCCAAAAAAGGGTAGGTTGTCTGGGCTTAGTTCAAAACAATATTAGTGAAAAATAGGTGTCCTTATGATGGTAAAGAGCTACGTACGTTCAAGGCACCAGACTTTGGGTTTTAGGGTTTAGGGCTAGATAGTAGGATCTATCGCAAATACTACCCTAAGGCTCCTCAGAGGGTGTTGGGCCTTCTGGGGGAGGGTTTCGGCTTTGGGGGCTAGGGTTAGGGACCTCGCTGCAAGGGTCCAGGAGCTTTAGGGTATGGTTGTAGATTCCTGTGCCAAGAACCTAGGTTACTCCTGGAGGCCGGTGCTCAGGTGGAGTTGGATGACAGCTCTCGCTTCACAGCGCTCATGCATGCGGCATACAACGGCCATGCTCAAGTGGTTCAACTGCTCCTGGAATCTGGCTCTCACTTGGAGGACTGCGATTATGAGGACAGCACTGCCCTGATGTTTGCAGCCGGCTTCTTAGTAGCTGAGTGGATACACTTTACGCTTCTTGGGATAATATTACCCACTATAAGACTGAAAGTGTAATCTTTTGGGGGGATCATGAACTCAGCAACTCAGGCTTCGGACATGCTGAAGTCGTGAAGGTGCTCCTCGATGCCGGCGCTCGAAAGGACGCGTGCGACATCGTTTCTGGCCATACAGCCTTGATGAGAGCTTCAATCAACGGGCATGCTGAAGTCACTGAATTGCTTCTGGAGGCCAAAGCTCAGGTGAACTTGTGCGACAAGGAGCTCGGAACGCCGCTTTCTTTTGCAGCCAATGAGGGTCATGCTCAAGTCGTTCAGTTGCTCCTGGCAGCCGGCGCGAACCCGAACTTGAGCGACAGCTACAACTTTACATCCTTGATGCAGGCGGCAAGCCACGATCATGCTCCAATCGTGCGCTTGCTGCTGGAAGCTGGAGCCGACGTGGACGCACGTGATTATTTGGGCAGTACAGCCTTGATGGGTGCAGCGAGTTCCGGTCATGCTCAAGTCGTGCAGTTGCTCCTGGATGCCGGAGCTCAGAAGGACTTGCATGACGGTGACGGCCGTACGGCTTTGATGCTGGCAACAGATGCAGGACCGCGTACCCCGCTCCAACCCCAAACCTACGCCTAATCTGCAGCACATCTGTATTAAACCCTAAATCCTACTTCAACCCTTAATCTCATAGTCTCAAACCACAGTAAATCCGAAACTTTAAGCCGAACGGGAGAGCTGCAACGCAGAGAACTTGTGATCCCTAGCCCCAGACTGTCAGGACACGATGCAGTCCGCCGATTGCTGGGGCCCAGCGCTGATAGTGCAAGTTGATGCGTTGTCTGAAACTCATGGGTCCAAGTGCCTGATAAGGGTTTAGGGTTTAGGGTTTAGGGTTTAGGGTATCTACTCTCCCAAATAGTAACCTCCATAAAACTGCTCTTCGAAACCCTGAGTACCTCATTATTGGGTCCTTTTGTCCCTTAGGGGAAGACTTTCAGACCTACAATGATTGATGACCCTCTGAAAGTTCTGCGCCCCAGATGAGTACTATAAGTAGGGATTTAGGGTTTAGGGGTTTAGGGGTTTCGGGTTCAGGGGTTTAGGGTTTATTATAGGGGCTTCAATAATTACCTACCCTATGTTGGCGCCAAAATCCTATTCTAATTATTAAGGCCCCTACATTACTTTGAGGCCCAGGGGACTGAGTAAGTAGGTCGTATATAGGGTTCTAAGTATTCTAAGTGGAGGTACCCCAACTATATCCCATCCCTACTTGTAACCCGCTTGGTAAATCCCCTGGGCCTCCAAGTACGAATGGCAGAGTGTCAAGTTTGGAGCTTCGAGCTCATAGGGCCCAGAGGGTGTAGGGTCCTCAATCCTAAACCCTCGAACCCTCGAAGCCCCAAGCCGTTAGCCCTCTAAACCCAAAACCCTCTAAGCCAAGCCCGAAACCGTCTACCTTACACCCTACCTTACATTACCTAAACTATACTTACAGTATCTATACATATATATATATATATGTATGTATAACCCCAGTTAAATGTACTTATAACCTTTCTCACCAAGTCCCATGCTCCTCCACAGTAAGTTGCGGTAATGCAGCACAGACAGACTCGCAGGCACTTCCGTTCAGGAAGACTCCTTACCCTAAGGCCCTAAGGCTCCTCAGAGGGTGTTGGGCCTTCTGAGGGAGGGTTTCGGCTTTGGGGGCTAGGGTTAGGGACCTCGCTGCAAGGGTCCAGGAGCCCTAGGGTACATTTATTAAACGGATGCTTTTAAGATGACTCACCCTCAACTTCTGTTCCTTGCTTGACGGCTTTGGAATCTCTGGAAATTTTCTTCATCGTGGTACCCTACTAGTGGCTAAGCTCTACATTCAGGCTTTTGGATTTGGGGCTTTTGCGGTTAACTTTTGGAACACTAAACCCTAAACCCTTACTTAAAGGTTCATGGGAGTTCGTAACCAGGGTGATAAATGAGATAATTGTACTATTTAATTCCTTATAACTTCCAATCTCAGCCCTGGTTATTAGAACCGTACTTGCTACGTCCCATGATCCCCCACATATTGCTACACAGTTTCAGTTGCAGAGGACTTCCGGGGACAAGATGGTAGAAGTTGATCTGGGCTTCGCGCCCGGAGTCAAAGCCGTACCCGGACCCTATAAAATCTACAAGCTTTCATATCAAAGGGATCTATGAGGGGTTCCTTTAAAGGGGTCTACAGTGGTTTTGGGTTTAAACTTACTTGAACCCTCCAGCTGTCTGTTAATGTGGCATCTCCTTCGCCCCCCCTGAACCTGCGGAAAGAAAGCAAGGCGATGCTCAAGGACTATAGTCCCCTCGCGCGAATTCTGCTCGAAGCGACAGGCTTAGGGCTTTAGGGTGTACAGGGTTTCACGGTTTCAGTGTTTTGGCACTTCGGGGCCTCCTTGAGGGCCTAAGGCACGGCCAACATGCTACACATCGCCTTAGGTGGGGTTGGGTTTTGTGCACCTTGCGGTTTAGGGTTTAGGGCCGGGGTTTAGGGTTTAGGGCTTAGGGTTTACTTTGCCGCTTGGCCTTCATGCTGCACATTACGCTGCTCTCGGGTGAGGATTTGACAAGTATTCCTTGCGCGGAGCTGAGCGATGTCAAGACATTGAAGCAGCGATTGCATCACCAGCATGGCCTCCCACCACGCTTCAGGCAAAGGCTATTACGCGAGGGCAGCATCTTAGATGATGCCTTCGAGTTGCTGGGTTGTCCTTTGGGATCTGTTTCAATTTCCCCTACTGTTTTGTAGGGAACCATAATAGTAAACAATTTTCAAACGCTGAGGGTCCATGTACCCAAATAGTATATACTTTGGCCTTAAAGTACTCCCTCTATAGGTACATTGGGCTCAAAGTATATACTATTTGGGTACATGGACCCTTAGGGAAAGGGCTTAAAGGACAACTCAGGTTGGACGCCCCGATGGATCTGCAAGTTTTGACTTTGCCTTTCTCTGAGGCATCTGAAACACAGGATCGGCTATACGAAGCGTCCCGTTGTGGTCCTGCAGCCGAGGCAGGTTTATATAGGGGTTTCCGAAAATTAGGGGTACCTTATTTGGGGGTCATTATAACAAGGATCCTACTATTTAAGGTACTGTATTAGGGTCCCCTATTTTCGGAAACTTCCATATGGGGTTTAGGGTTTAGGGTCGACACCTGCAATTGAAACTACCAGAACCCACTTGTCTAGGTTCTGAGCCCGAGTATGGAATACGTATAGAACCCCTGCAGGAACTCACATGTTGGTAGGTTCAGGTAGTTGTATTCTAAAACCCCGCCTTTTGGAAAAACACGCGCGCCATATCGAACCCTGAGGTGGAAAATCTGCTGCAGGTGCCAGCGGATCCGGATACGGTGGTTGTCGACTTCGATATGCTTCCGGGTGCCTGGACCCAGAAAACTGCATGTTCCGCGTTCTTCAGTTATGATTTCCTTGTATAACCCAAAGGCTCCATGCACCCATATAGTAGGTACTTAAGCCCTAAAGTACCGATAATAGAGGGACCCCTTTAAGGCCGAAGTACCTACTATATTGGCACATGGAGTCTTAGGGTAAGTTCTTAGAGAGGTGGACTTCCTGGAGTAATGAAGTACCCTAACCCTGGAGCCTATGAAGGAAACGTAGACGCCCAAACCTTAGAAGGGGCCCCCACCCTGTAATAGTGGTATAATTGGAATATAATAGGGCCCTAATATAATCCTTATAGTCACTATTACAGGGTAGGGGCAGCTTCTAACCCAAACCCTACCCCCAAAGCCCCTAAACCCCCCAACACACCTTAAGCCTAAACACTAACAAAACCCTAAACCCTGAACCCAAACCCAAAACCCTAAACCTAACCTGGACCCTAAAGAACCTACCTTTTTAGGGTTCCTTAATATGGTTTCCTTATATAAGTCCTTAAAAAGGTAGGTTATTTGGGGTTAAGGAAGACCCTAGAATAAAACCCTCAAAGGCTCACCACTGATGAGCGCATCTTCGGCAGGAAGACTTGATGTGGTACAGCTGCTCGTGGAGGCCAAAGCTCAGGTAGACTTGGCCGGCCCAAGCCCTACTCTTTTTTTGGTAGGGCCCCTGTAAAGTCTTTATGTTGTTTAAAAGCCAATATTTGAGGTTTATAGTAATAACCTACTTCTTTGTAGGGTCGCGTAAATTCTATAACCAGGTTTTTTGACTACAACAAGTTTGTTATGATAGCTTGAGGTAGACTTGACGGACAGTTCTGGCGGGACAGCGCTGATCTATGCTTCCATCAACGGTCATGCTGGAGTCCTGCAGTTTCTGATGGAATCCGGTGCGCAGGTGGGCTTGAGCGACCGCCATGGCTGGACATCATTGATGCATGCGGCGGTCAACGGCCATGCTGAAGTCGTAGAGTTCCTCCTGGAGGCCGGTGCTGAGCTGGATCTATGCGACCAGGAAGCTAGGCTTTGAAGTACCATACTTTAAGACTTTTGTTGGGACCTGTTCCTTAAAGGGAACCATTATGAAATAAAAGTCTGTACACTTTTTTCCCCTGGTTACTTCAAAGTCCAGGAAAGCAGCGGTGCCGTGATGACAGCAGCCAATCGCGGACATGCTCGAGTCCTGCAGTTGCTCTCGGAGGCATGTTCTCAGAAGGATGACTATAGCGGCCGTACCGCCTTGGTGTTGGCGACATCTCGGCGATTACTGGAGGAGCGCACTTCCCAGAAGAAGTCATCTAAAAAGTGAGGAGAAAACTACGCCCTAGGCTTGCGATATGAGAGTTTCAGAGAAGAGGGGTACCTCATTTTGGGGGTGCTTATGATAAGGATCCTACGATTTAGGACACTACATTCGGGTCCCCTGTTTTCGGAAAATCCCAGTTATCAAATCAGCGCAAACTCCTCTGTAGTAAGGTTTTTGTTGCGACGTTCTCGGCCTGTCTTCAGGCTTGTAAACTGGATCCGATAGCTCTGGATGTTAATCGCCATACCTGGGCCCCAAAAGTATGCAGAATAATAGCATTTTATAGGTTTTGGGGCCATTATTTTGCCTACTTCGCGGGGTCTAGGTATTCTGAATGGTTATTGAAACCTAAGCCTAAAACCCTAATTTTTGTGCAACACTCTACGAGCATCTCGTAGATCATACAGATAGGGCCTGCATGTCTCCGTCAAACCTGACAAATGACTTAAGGAGGTTTTGAAGAGCCACATCCGCAGCCCGAAGCGCATCCAGACGAAAATTTGGATTTCTAGGTTTGGGGCCTCCGGTTTTGGATAGGGCTGTTTGGTTTTCGGTTTTTGGCTTACGGGCGTTCGAGTGTAGAAGTTGGGGTTTTAGTACCTGGACCCCAACTCTCTTATCTTCTTAAGGATTACATCACGAAACCACTAAATCCCTAAACCCCAAACCCTAACCCCTACAGATCCCTTGGAAGGAGCCTCTCAACGAACTCCTATAGATCCCTTTAAAAGGAGACTAGGAACGTGGGCTTTGAGTTTGTAGGGGGGTCGCCTTGACCCCGAAACCGCCGTGTTCGCCAGGCGGTCGCTCTGGTCTTGGCCATGTCGGCGGTGGGCTCGGCGTAGGCTTAGGGGTCTAGGGGTTTAGGGTTTTAGGGTTTTAGGGATTAGGGTTTAGGGTTTAGGGTTTTAGGGCATAGGGTATAGGATTTAGGGTATAGGGTTTCAGGGGTTTAGGGTTATAGGGATTTAGGGATAGACCCCCTATAGATCCTTCTAAGGAACCGCCTTCGAATGAAGTAGAGTCCTAAACCCTAAAACCCTATACCCTATACCCTAAAACCCTAAAGCCCTAATCCCTAAACCCTATACCTATACCCTGAAACCCTATACCCTAAAACCCTAATCCCTAAACCTTATACCCTATACCCTAGAACCCTATACCCTAAAACCCTAATCCCTAATCCCTAAACCCTAACCTACTAGGCCCCCATGCTCTTCCATGGCTACCCTGAGGCTGCTAAGAGGGTCTTGGGCTGTCTGGGAAAGGGTTTTGGCTTTGGGGGCTAGGGTTTGGGATCTCACTACGAGGGTCCAGGAGTTTTAGGATAGTGTGTAGGAGTTTTGTTTGGATGCAAACACTGATTATAGCCCAGAGGGTCCATAGACACTACCATTATGGAAGTAGATCCCCCAAACCATAATAGGGATCGTCTTTTTGGGACCTAATTCCATAATGGCAGTGTTTATGGACCCTCTGGGCAGTAAGATCTTAACCGTAAAACTGGCTATCCACAAATGGTACTAAAGTCCTGAGTCGGTTACTTGGAGGGTTTAGGGTTTAGGGGTTTAGGGTTTAGTGTTCAGGGGTAGTTATAGGTGGAGTTATAAGTAACTATACTTATCACCCATATTAGGGGGCTTATAACTCCACTTATTATAACTACCCATCAACCTCCATGTACCTAGGATCTCAAAGATTCGCAATAATAGTAGTCTGCACAGCCGGCCATAGGAATTTCCCTGTAAAGTAAAGTACGCTTTTCCTCAACAACATATGCGTGGTTGTCAAAATTATGGTCCTTTTTTGGGTCCTTGATATAATACGGCACCTAATATTTAGGGTACCCAAAAAGGGAACCTAGTTTAGAGAACTACCCATATGTTACTTATTCGGGCCCCTACTGTCTCGGCTGTAGGATTTGGCGGATTGGGGTGCAGGGTGGCGGAAGGCATGACTTGCTTCACGCGGATTGATGCAGGGAAAACATACAAACTCTGACCGGCCACAGTATGCATCCGGTTGCGCCTGATTTTACGTTGAAAGCGTACTGACCAATTCCTCCAACCCTCCACCGAGACGTGGCGAAACCCACTTCAGGATTCCTTAAATTAGGGGTACTAAGAAATATTTTGTATTTTTTGGTTATTATAATCCCTAAGAAACAGCTAAAATTATAGTTCTAAATTCAGTATAGATTCCCCTAATTACACCCTAAAGCCTTCTCTGATGCTCTTGTGACGACAGGGGAGCATTAAAATTTGGTGGATCCCGAACCTTATATTTATCTAAGTGGCAATTTGGGAAACTTTTTAATTCCCTTTATGGTTCCTATAGAGGCACCTATTCATAAATGCTTTCCAGAGCCCCAGAACTACAACCCAGTTATCTGAAAACGAATTTGACTACCTTTTGGGGGTTCCTTATTGTGATTTCAACTGAACCCTAAACCCTAAACCCTAAACCCCTTAAGCAGGTACGCCTCTAAGGGTCCAGGGTCCAGCTAGTTTAGCGGGCACAGACATGCTTGACAAATAGAATTTTGGCATATAGTATGGAAAACTTAGTCTGGCACAAAAACACAAGTTTTCATGTTTTGCGGCTCTTACAAAAGTAGTCTTACTCTTATTCCAAAAGTTTGAACTTTGTTTTAACCCAGGGGTATTCGGGAAGTAAGTATAGTTAGAAAACGGAGCCCCGACACAGTATATAGTTGGTGCATTAGGCCCCATATACAGCCATTGAAGTACTCTGGGCTTCCCACCAACCTACCAATTATTACCAACTTCATTCCTCAGGGATCCTCGTTGAACACCAGAAGCCCCACACCCCCGAATCACAAGCCACAAACCCTTTTGTTGTGAGCTTTGAAACTCTGAGATGCGCTGTCCTGCCGATATCTTAGAGCCCGTCTTGGTCATCGGTGGCTTCATTGGTGGGGCTCTAGGCAGGGGGACAGAAGGGAGCCGTGGAGCGGATTATAAAGTCATAGGACTTAGCAACTAGCGTCATAAATACGGTAGCTATACCTACAATATTGCTTCCCCAAAGGCTCCATGTACTATTTTAGTAGATACTTAAGCCTTAAAGGGGTCCCTATATAGGTACTTTAAGGCCTAAGTATATACTATATGGGCACATGGAGCCTTAGGGTTCTATATCCCAACTAACGTACTCATAACTTTACTTTCGAAGTCCCACAGTCCTCCAGTTAGAGTCAGCGAAACCTACATAGGGGTGTCCAAAAAGTATGGCAGAGCAAGCCTTAGTCTGTACAAAACCTAATGGCCAAGTCTTGTCCTGTCATCCTTGAAGTCGAATACAGGAGTTTACTAAGAGAAGGCCTGAGGGTCCAACGATATAAATCCTGCATTACCCATAATAAGGAATATACCAGAGTTCCCATAGTTTAGGGTCCTTAAGGTAATGCTGGGTTTGTATCATCAACCGAAACACTCCCATTGTAGGACTTTAGGTCCCTTACGCATCCAAGTACCTAGTACTCCCACAATTCTAACCTACACAACTACTATCCAATTCGCCCCGTAGCCCTAAAGCTTGCAGTCCTAGCCCCTGAAACTCAGCAGAAAGCTTCCATAATTGGCTTCAAGCCAAAACACCGCCCCTCAAAGAAGCCTACAACGCGCCCAAAAAAACGGAAAACCCTCTAAGCCGCGCGCGCCCCAATACATCCTTCCTTTGGGGACATCTTATACCACAGTTATAAAACTAACAAGGCATCCTCAAAAACTTTATTCTAATCATTAAGGCCCTACACTTGCAGGGCCCTACATGACGGAACCAGAAAGAACCCTACTATAGATCCCTTCCAGAGCCCTTGAAGGAAGCCTTTCAAGGCAAGCGCTATTCCAATCATCGAGGCCCCCACACTCAAAGGGGAAAAGGAGGGACCCTTAATAAGGACCCCTAGGTATATACCCTTAGTTATATACCCATTATATAGCCCGTTATAGGGTAGGGGTCCCCATTAAGGGTCCCTCCTTTTCCCCTTTGACACACTGAACCCCCATAATTCGCAGTGGCCCTTATAGACCCCTTCAAAGGGAACCTTAAGGCCCCTACATTGCAAACCCTAAGCCCGAAACCCCTAAACCCCCTAAACCCTAAACCCCGATAGTACCCTTATAGAGCCCTTTGAAGGAACCTGTATAACCCCCTTTAAAGCCCCTCAGACTTTGGAAGGCTGTCTTCTTCCAAAGGAGTCCTTGCGCGGATCTTAGCATCCTCCTGGTCTTCGCCGACATTGGGACTGAGGGCTTTCGGGGGATCTAGGTTCCAAGGGTAAAAGGAGGGACCCTTAGTGGGGACCCCTAGGCCTTTACCCTTAATATAGCTATGATATAGCCAGTATATAGCCCCATTATCGGGTATATAGGGGTCCCCATTAAGGGTCCCTCCTTTCCCCCTTTGATAGGTTTAAAGTTTGTTCTCTAGGGTTTTGGGTGTAAGGTCTAGGGTTTCGGGGTTTAGGGTTTAGGGCAGTCCCAAAGGGTCCTAGGTAGTGTCAGGGTGCCTTTAAAGGGATCTTTAAGGGTTCTATAAGAGATCTATAGAGCTTTACTATAGGGCTTGGGTCCTAGGTATTCTCATGGAACCTATAGGGTTTCTTTAACGGGATCGTTAAGGGTTCTATAAGGGATCTATAGGGCTTAGGGCTTTGGGGGTTTAGGGGTTTAGGGTCCGAGGTATTGTTATGGTATAATAGTAATCCCTATAAATATAGAGACCCTACATCCTACTATATAGGTACTTAGGACCCTTTGGGATTAGCGCCCTCGGGGATTTAGGTATGTTCTTGGTGTGCACTAGTCACTAGGGTGTTTCAAGTTGTTGTCGGGCAGATCTTTGAAGTTTGATCCGTGGTTTACGGTTTAGGCTTCTGTGTATGTTTCAATGATGTGGTGTCGTGGACAAGTTTAGATTTCTGAAGACTATTGATTAGCTTAGCTGATGCCCGTATGCCTAGAGAGACAACTATCCCATCGATTGCTCAAAAGTCTCTACGTAGCTAAGTTCGGAAGTCTTATGATTTTCTTTGTCTTATGCAACCTCCCCTGCAATTGAAAGTCGGTAAACGTGCCCGGGCTTATGAACTGGGAGACAAAGATGGGCCCAACGTGAGGTTGCTTTTCGAGGCTAAAGTTACCCTAATAAGGGTCCAAGTAACTAATAATCACAGACTCTCCCAAATAGTAGCCTACATGGGTAGTTGTCAAAATTAGGGTCCCTTGTGGGGTGCCCTAGATATTAATATTGGGTGCCGTGTTTTATTAGGGACCCAAAAAGGGACCATAATTTTGACAGCCACCCACATAACTACTATCCGAAACCTAAGTACCTTCTTGGGTCCTTTGGACCCTTAGGGTTATTTTTTCAGGCCACTATTTGGAAGATCAGGGCTTTGAGTTTGAGAGCAGAGGGAAGCCCTCGTGGGCAGGAAGATGGGAGGTTCCGAAAATGAGGGGTACCTTATTTTCGGGTCCTGATAATAAGGATCCTACTATTTAGGGTACTATATTGGGGTCCCCTATTTTCGGAAACTCCCAGATGGGGAAGGACGCAAGGCCATTTGTGGGCGATCCGTGTCTCAGCATGCAGATGCAGACCACTGATGGCGGATGGGGCTGGAGGGTGGACGCCCACCCTAAACCCTGAACCCTAAACCCTAACCTGGGCGAAACCAGAAGCGGCGCGACCGGTGGTGGAACCGGGACAAGAAGCCGAGCTGGGAGTCCCAAAGTAAAAGCCAGAAAGTTGGAATATGATTATCCTAAGCCCTTTATGGTAAATTATAAGGTATCCTACCCTGAAGCCATATTCCAACTTTCTGGAGTTCCCTTACAGCGAAGGCCCTGGAAATAGGGTCCACCAGGACGACGACGAGCTCATGTCTGCTGCGTCGTGGAGAAGACTCCGAAACGGAGCCTGTCCTGCTCAGAGAGGCCCCACCCAGAGGCTCCATGTACCCATATAGTAGATACTTAAGCCTTAAAGGGTCCCTCTATAGGTACTTTAAGGCCTAAGTATCTACAATATGGGTACATGGAGCCTTAGGGCCACGAGGGCGACACCGGCGGTCGCGAGGATCGCCTTCCTCTTCTCCAGCCTCCAGCCAGAACAGCCTCCAGGATGCTACTGTAGACCCCATAAAGTTGGAAACCAGCTTAAGGCCAAATAGTGCTGGGATTCCCTATATATTACTCTTCAGCATTGAGGCTATGGGGTTTCCAACTTTTTGGGCTTCTCCTGTACATCAGTTCTGGACGATATCAACCGATTGGATCAGTACGGCGCCCGTAACCCCTTTACCTAGACCACCAACGACCCTCTAACGTACCCTAAATACCCACTATTTAGGACCATAAGGGCTCTATTTTAAGGCAGCTGGGGTCCCGGAACCCTTCATAGATACCTTCTAGGACCTAGAGTAGGCCCTTGTTCCCTTTTTTACGGTTTAGGTTCCCTTATAACCCCCTTTAAACCAAAAAGGGCACCCTTTTTATTCCTAGCTTACTCTTGGGTCTAGCCTTTGAAGGAACCCTTGTAGATCGCTTGATAAGGACCTTACAAGGATCCCTAATCTAGAAAGCTACCCAACCTATAGGCCTAGATAATTTCAACCTATACTATGTTGGCGGGTTCCTTATTGTAGTTATTGTATAATGGACCCCAAAAGCTCAAAGATAGCTGAGAGTTCAACGGATGCACAATTCATCTATAACTTCTTTCGCTCCAGACTCATGTCCGCATCACCCCAAAACCCTATTCTAGTTATTAAGGCCCCTATGTTGCATCCTTATGGTCATAGCCGTTATAGTACTCCCTATAGACCCCTTGAAAAGGAGCCCTTTAAAGGGAACCCCTATTCTAATTATAAGGGCCCCTACCTGGACCCCCCAACTAGCCTTTAATATACCCTAAATACCCACTATTAAGGACCAGCCATAAGGGCTCCATTAAAGGGCCATTGGGGGGTCCTGGCCTTTATAGATCCATTTTAGAATCCTTTATAGATCCCTTTAAAGGAACCCTAAAACCCTATTAAGGCCCCGATATTACCCAAGGGTTTCCCGTGCGCTGAGGCTCGGTGGCGAGAGCCCTGTGATGCCCTGCGTCATCTTCGGGATGGTCTGGGGCTTTGGCTTCGGATCGGATTCAGGGCTCCTTTGATAAAGGGGTCTATCTATCTATCTATCTATCTATCTATCTAAGAATCCATCTATCTATATCTATCTATCTATCTATCTAAGAATCCATCTATCTATATCTATCTATCTATCTATCCTATCCATCTATCTAAGAATCCATCTATCTACATCTTTCTATCTATCTAAGAATCCATCTATCTATATCTTTCTATCTATCTATCTATCTATCTAAGAACCCATCTACCTATATCTATCTATCTATCTATCTATCTATCTAAGAATCCATCTGTCTATATCTTTCTATCTATCTATCTATCTATCTAAGAATCCATCTACCTATATCTTTCTATCTATCTATCTATCTATCTATCTAAGAATCCATCTATCTATATCTTTCTATCTATCTATCTATTTATCTATCTAAGAATCCATCTATCTATATCTTTCTATCTATCTATCTATCTATCTATCTAAGAATCCATCTATCTATATCTTTCTATCTATCTATCTATCTATATATATATAAGGGTTCTATAAGGGTTTAGGGTTTAGGATGGTTTGGGCCTTTGGTTTCTCTTCAGGGCTCCTTGAATAAGGGATCCCTCAGGCTCCGAGTCGCCGAAGAATCGGCTTGGAGACACCAGAAAGCTTAGGGTTTAGGGTTTAGGGTTTCAAGATTCAAACGTATATAACATCTTCATCTAGGCTGCCAAGTAGTACCCTTATTCCCTTTTTGTAGTCCTAGGTTCCTTATAAAGTTACCCAATACCAAAAAGAGAGGCCTTTTTATTCTGAGGTTACGGGGTATCCTAGTAGTATTGAGGGGACCTAATACTTGGACCTGTAGGGTTTAAGCTTTTGGTTTACGGGTCCTTAGAAGGCTTCTACAAGGATTCTAGAGTGACTTCTTCAAGCAGTTTAGGCTTTGGGGTTAATTTTCTGTTTGGGGCCCTTTGGCTTTTAGGCTTTAGGGCCGTTAGGGGTTTTAGGGGTTGTTGGGCGTCTTTGTCAGGTTTAAAACGGTCTGTTCTGCATGGTTCCATAGTTTGGAGCTCCGATTTCAAGTTGTAGTTCAGGGACCTGCATGCTTGGAATGCGGTGTCGGGCAGGTCTCAGTGTGTGTATGTATATATACAAGAGATATGCATACATAAATATGTATGTGTATATATATATATATATATATATATATATATATACATTATATGTGTGTGTGTTGTAGATATACAGGTATACTTGTCCATTCATGTATTTGTTGTTTACTGTTTAGCTTAGCAAATATACTGTAAGAGGACCTGCAAACACAATTTTTTGGGAGGGAACCCAGAGCCTCCAAAACCACTTAATTAAGGGATATACCTTAAATTTTATTAGGGTTCCTATTATAGTTTAAGGTATATTCCTTAATTAAGTGGTTTTGGAGGCTCTGGGAAGGCTTCAGCACTCAGGGTTTACCCTAAAATTCCAGGTATCTCCTTAGGAGGGTCCGGAATCTCCTAGAGAGAGTCCTTGGGTCTCTTTGGGGTCTCAGAAACCCTCAATTTTGAGGTTCCCCAGTTTGTTAGGACCCTCAGGGTTTAGGAATTTGGAGGGGCTGGGGAGCTTGCGGTGTTAGGGTCTGTAAAGGGTGCCTCTGGGGCTCTGGGGCTCGGAGCTGAAGCATTTTAAGTGCCGGCTTGGGGCTAAAGGGTTTGAGGAACTTTAGATTTAGGGGCGTTGTACGATGATGCTGATGATGATTATGCTTATGACGAGGATGAACATGACTGCCATGGTTTCTGAGACAGTGATAGTGAAGCCGTTCTCGTTGTTCCGTTGTTGTGGATGATAATCTTTCCAGATTAGTTAACCTGCTGTGAACGTGTTGGTTGCTGGATGTATGGTATATTCCTTGTTCTGGAAACACAACTCTGAAAATGTTGTTGAGTTTTAACCTTGCACTTCCATTTGGGATTTGGGTTTCTGGCCCCAAGAATGCCCCAATACATCGCAATCCCACGCCCTACATTCCCAGGAAAAGTATTTAGATCGAGCTTCTAGCTGCAATAGTCCCTGCAGCGGGGGATCCGGATTCCCGAAGCCGCCAAAACGTGGTAGCCGCTTGTCTTAAGGTTGGGCTTTTTGCGAGCTGCTTTCGCTTTTCGCTGACTCCCATTGCGCTTTGCCAGCATCCACAGGGTTGTCCGGTAATAGTGTAACCTTGGTTTTAATATGTTGTACTCAGGTTTTTTGGTCTGTACAAGCATACTATACTGTAACATGCCCTGACATCCTACAATCATTAAGGTCCCTGAGCCACTTCCCAAAGCCCTAAATCCCGTGTGAACCCTTACACCTTACGGAGGCCCTTGAAGGAACCCCTTCAAGGAACCCTAGTCTATGTAATGGTTGAGGCCCGTATGTTACATCCTTGGGCTACTTGAAGGCTCATGGGACTTAGTAAGTAAGGTTGTAAGTAGGGTATAACTAGGATAACCCCACTTAGGGGACTTATAACCCCAATTATAACCTATTTACTAAGTCCCATGATCCTCTAAGTATGGTAATGTGGGCTCACATCGACTCCGTGCGTTGCTCTTCTTGAACCATCCTGCTCTGCATTGCATGGGCAAGGCATGGTCTAGGGTGTAGGGATTTAGGGTTTAGGGTTTAGACTTTTTGGGATAATATTACCCGCTATAAAACTAAAAGTGTACACTTTTGGGGGGCTTAAGAACGCAGCCACTAAGTGGTGTAGGGTGTAGCGATTTAGGGTTAAGGGTCTCGGGGGTATTGGGATTTAGGGTTCAGGGCTTCGGGGGCTTAGTGTATAGTCTAATAGGGATGTCGGGAGGTTTGGATTTAGGGGGTTTAGTGTATCGGCGCGCCCGGGCAGTTTCAGGCTTAGGGATTTTAAGGTTCAGGGTTTATAGTATAGGGCGCTGCAAGCCTATGAGACCGAGGTCATTGTGCTGGAGATTGTCGGCACCGAAAGCTATTCGCCCTGCGCTCAGCTCTGATACTCTTAAACCAAGCCTTACATCCCACACTGTCATCCTCATTCCCTCAACCCATAAATCCTAAACTCCTAAACCCCTAAACCCTAAACCTATGCAAATCTGAAGTCCGTGATGCCTTTGGCAGTCGCCTGGTGGCAGGCCCTCGTTAAAAGACCTTGCAGCCCGTACCCAGGCTCTTTCTGACGCTAAGCATACTTGGAGGGGCAAGGGACTCAGCAAAGTAGGGTATACGTAGAGTTATAAGTACCCCAAATGCAGTTACCCCAATTACAAATGGAATCCTTTACAGAAACCCCTATAGTACTCCTTGTAGTCTTCGAGGCTCATTCTCCCAGCCGTTCTTTGTGGTTTCACTGCCGCCACCTGCGACTCGGCCGCAATATCGCTGATTTGTGATGCCGTCAACGGTTGCTTTTGAGGGCGAAGAGGGGGGTTTGGAGAAGGGTGGGGCTTGGGTTCTACATGTTTGTGTGTGGTTTCCAGGGTCACGGTTAAACGCCGCGATGCATCGCATACTGGGTTCTAGGGTTCAGGTATCCGGTTCTGGTTTCAAACCCCTGAGCCAAAACCCTAACCCCTAAACTAAAAACCGGGTTCGCTATTGCTAGATGAAGCTTGAAACCTAAAGACTTGCAACGTGGGGAGGGAGGGGAGGGGGAGGGGGGCGGAAAGCGTGCGAGTTCTGAGGGTTCCTTAATCTAGTTATGCATAAGCAAGATCCCCAAGGGTTTTGGGTTTTAGGGTTTAGGCTTTAGGGTTTAGGGTTTAGGGTTTAGGGAAACCATCGTGTCATTAATCCGGTCTTTGTACTGACAAAGCCCTTGCCCGCCAAACAGGCGTCGAGTGTGGTACCATGCCCTAAATTTTGATGTCCCCAAGATCCTAAACCCCAGGCCCTACCCCAAGGCCCCAAAGTAGTTCCTTTTTGGGGTTCATAGTTAGAATTTTATACGGTAATCCCAAAAAGGAACTACTTTGGGGCCTCTGGGTAAGCCCTAGTATAAAGCTACAGTGTAAAAGTCCGCAAGACACAGGTCTACACATTCAGCTTACTCATTCCCTGATGTAGGTGTAGTAGGTCGCATAAAACCTACCAAAGCCCTACTTTAATTTGTAGGCCCGATTAATTACTACCACCAGGAATCCCAAAGAAGCTTGCCGACCTTTACTACTGGGGTAAGAATAGGTATTGCTGCACTTTGGGGCGTTCCCCAGTTCGCTTGTGATAAAGCCAATCACCCAAATCCCTAGTCTATCAATTCCAAATTTCTTTTTTCGAACCCTCGTATAATCCTAGAGCCTTGAAACCCCTAAACCCTAAACCTTCTTAAGCACGAGTCGAACATCCCGCGTGAGATGCCTCAACACATCCGCGCGGAGCCCTGCAAAACCCCATGAGAAACCACAACTGCCTGAAACCAATGTTAGAGGCCTAGCCACTCGGAGCCATTCCATCGAGACTCGGAATACCTCCATGTGTCCCTATGAAGCCCTATGTAAACCTCAGTAATTAAAGAATAGAACTCTAAACGACTCCACACCCTCTGGCTGCAGGCTCTGATTACCTTTTCCCGTCCGGGCCTTACCAGGGTCTTTCCGAAGATTTGGCGGGGCTTCCTTAGGCTGATTCATCAGGGTTTATGGTTCAGGGTCTAGGGTTTGGGTTTAAAGGTTGGGGTTCAAGGTCTGGGGTGTAGTGTTCAGTTCAGGCTCAAGATCCTCTTACTAGTAAAGTAAGTCACCTCGAGCCTTTTCGGGGGTGCGGTAATCCCCACATATTCCAGAGGTTAAGGTTCCTCGGGCACTGGACAAGTAGGTCCGTCTGCCAATCACTGAGGGCACTCTTGGAAGACATCTTGGTGCAGGATGGGATCGATCTCGAGGACTCTTCCGAGACTGCCGTAGCTACGGACCCAATAATTAGATACTTGGGTTTCGAGAAAGTATATGATTAATTATCAGGTACTTGGACCCTCAGGGTATAGGTGTTGGAATACTTCATCCATAAGAGTGTTCCCTTAGAATCCAGGTGTAAGCGGCTCACCACAGCAGACCCCAAACTTCTACTCGACTGCTCAAAGCCCTGATAATAGTGTTCAAGGCTTTAGGGTCCTGGGCTTTGCTTAAGGAATTACATATACGGTAGGAACCATAACTTAGGGAAGTTGTAGGTTGAAGAGTTGGGGGTTTGAGGGTCTAGTTTACAAAGGTCTGCAGTGGGATGCGACACCAAAGCCCCCCAAGCCCTAAACCCTGAAGCCTAAAATCCCTAAACCCCTAAAACCCCAAGGCTTAAACCCTACACCCCTACACCCTAAACCCTAGCTTTGGGTTGAAGGTTGCGGGTCCGGAGTGAAAGGTTTGTCCTGAAGTACGAATCCTCTTGGAGGTTCAGGGGTAGTTAGAAGTGGGGCTACAAGTAAGGTAATCGCACTTAGAACCCATATTAGGGGACTTATAAGTGCACTTATGACTACCCATGAAACTCCAAGTTGGGTTAAGGCAGGACTATGGGGTCCATGGAGTAAGTGTTGAGGGTTTAGGCTTTCAGGGCTTTGGGCATACTGTGTTGATGTTGGGACTACTAGGCTTATACGGTGCTGATGTTGGGACTACTAGGGTCAACATTCGGTCAGTGTTTGCGACCCGCCTATATTAATGGTCGTTTTGTTCTTTGGTCACTGAACACCAACCCAAAACTCTCATGGAACTTGAGGCCCAGGTGCTTGGCTATAAGACTCCCAACCACCGAAAGGATCATGGGACTTAGTCGCAAAGGTTTCAGATAAGGGAAATATACTCAGAATTACTTACAGGGACAGTACAAGTCTGGTTCTTGCACTTCTGGCGTTGCTTACAAAGTCCCATGGTCTTAACCGTAAACCCTAAACTCTAAACCCTGCACCTCACACACGCCGCGACAATTTGCATCCCGCATATGTCGGCATGTTTGTACCCATCGCCTTTTTGCCCCAAAGAGGGCCCCTTCTTGGGGATTGGGGTTTATCCAAGGGTAAAAGGAGGGACCCTTAATAAGGACCCCTAGGTATATACCCTTAATTAATATGCTATTGTATACCCATTATATAGCCCATTCTAGGGTAGGGGTCCCCATTAAGGGTGATTGGGGTTTAGTATTGAAGCCTTCAGGGTCTGCGCCTTTATGGCTTTCAGTGGTTCGGGTTTAGTAGGGTTTAGGGTTTTGAGGGTGTAAGGGCTGCATGGTTTCATGGGCTTACCCTAAGGCCCTAAGGGTCCAGGTATCTTCTTAGGAGGGTCCGGAATCTCCTAGGGAGAGTCCTTGGGTCTCTTTGGGGTCTCAGAAACCCTCAATTTGAGGTTCCCCAATTTGTTAGGACCCTTAGGGCATTTAAGGTGCGAGAGCTTTCAGTAGGGGTTTAGAGATTTACAGCGGTTGAGGGCTTAGCAATTTTTGGGGCTTGGCGTTATGAAGACTCCCATAATAAAAACTGTTAATAGTCACAGGATGAATAATACTCAATCCACTGAAAAGAACAACAAATACTAGCTTGTGAAAAGCTGGGAGTTCGTGCTGAGATTGAGGAGCTGGCTGCCAAAGCAGAGGAAGGCTTTGAGGCCGATATTCCGGCAAGTTGCGCAGCGTCCAGTCCAAGCACTTAAGGGCCCAAAGCATCCAAAGTACTTGTTTAGGAACATCTAGAGCATTATGATTTGGGCAAGTATCTCGCATGACAGCACCTAGGAACCTTTTGGGCGCTTTAGGGTTTGCGGGTTCGCAGGTTTATGGTGTATGAGGTTCTGGGCTTAGGGTTCCTAGAGGAGGGCTTTTGGGTTTTGGGGCCTTGGAGTCAGGGGCTTCTGGCCTTAGTGTTCCCAGAGATCCCAATACCCCTTAATTAAGGAATCTACCTTAAATTATAGAGGCCTTAATATTCTGATTTAAGGTATATATCCCTTAATTAAGGGGTATTGGGCTCTCTGGGTTTATGAGAATCTGCAAACACGCCGTGCCCGGAGTTTCCAGTGATGCCATGTAGGCCATCGCAGCAACCTCATAGGAGGCCAAAAGGGGTTTTAGCCTATGGGGTTTAGGAGGGATTAGGGTTCGCATAATAGGGTTCATATGGGTGGTTGTCAACAATTATGGCGCCTTTTGGGGTACCCTAAATATTAGGTGCCGTATTATATTAAGGACCCAAAAAGGGACCATAATTTTGACAACCACCCATACCAAGAGGCTCATACCCTACCCCTTTTTTGAGGTACCTATATATATATATATATATATATATATATAACAGATCCCAACCATAAAACCAGGTATCCTAAAAAAGGTGTAGGGTATGACCCTCTCGGTATTAAGGAATCCCTACCCCAAGAATCTTAAACCCCCCCTTTTGGCCTCCCATCACAACAGCCACGAGCTCGGGCTCACACTGGGGTTTAGGGTTTAGGGTTTTCGGGGTTTGGGGGTTTAGGGGTTTAGGGTTTAGGGGTTTGGGGTTTTAAGGGTTTTGGGGGTTTGGGGAGCTCGAAACATGCTTACTTGGAGGTTCATGGGCAGTTATACGGGTTCCTTTAAAGGGTCCCTTTGAAGGGATGTATAGGGATTCTATAAGGGTATGGGGTTTAGTTGGAGGTACATGGGTAGTTATACGGGTTCCCTCAAAGGTCTCTTTAAAGGGATCTATAGGGGTTCTATTTAAGCCTAAGAGTCCGTACATGCCCAAATAGGGTTCCTTTAAAAGACTCCTTGTAAGGACTCCTTGTAAGGGTACCACAAGGGCTTAGGGCCAAACGCATGTGCTCTTTGGGTGCATGGACCCTTAAGGTGAAGCTCGAACGTTTGTATGTGTTGAGCTTTATGAACCTTTTTTGTTTAGGGTTCTTAAAGGGCTCCTTAAAGGGATCTATGGGGTTTAGGCTTTAGTGTCTACTTGGAGGGGCAGGGGACTTAGTAAGTAGGGTATAAGTAGAGTTATAAGTACCCTAAATGGAGTTACCCCAATTGTAACCCTTCTTATAAACGACTTCGCTCCAAGTAGCCCAAACATCCTCCATCTCGGGAGAGACACGATTGGTTTTCTGTGCCCAGTCTAGAGGGTCCATCTGGGCGTTTCCGAAAATTAGAGGTGCCTTATTTTGGGGAGCGGTGTTCGGCTTGAGCTCCCACCACGAGCAACTAGCACTGGTCCCGGCCGCCGTGTGCCTGGGATTCTTCTGTAATTTTGGTACCCCAACCCTTTTAAACTCTAGATTGCGTGTCAACACTTTTGGTTTGGTTCGTGACAGGTGAACCAGGAGGATTACAAGTCGCAGCGGATCTTCTCCGACTTTGTGGATCCCTGGCATATGTAATGTCGTGCACGGATTGGACAGCAGTCGTTGTGAAAATGCGATGATGTGTTAAGGACTCCCACTACAAGCAATGGTTGGAGGGGCTGGGTCCGGATGAAGGCTCCGAATTTCTCACAAAGAATGTCCTGGATTCTATGAGCCGAAATGACGTCTTCGCCGTGCGGACCAGTTCAAGTGTGTCTCGGGCTTGTCACCCAGGTGCACCAAAAGGTTCCTGTCACCTAAGAACCGGCGCCGGAATCTCTTCTCGTACTTTGTCTGGACGACGCTGAGGGCATTCTTTTCCCGACTGTTCAGCAAGTGCAACCAGTTTTTGGCGGGCCTTATAATAAGGATCCTCCTACTTAGGCTATTAAGTTAGGGTCCCCTAAACCCTAAACCAAAACCCCTCACCGGGTCCCCTAGTCTCCGGAAACTCCCATCTAGTGTTCGGATTCGAGACAGATCTGAAGTCCTAAGCTTTCCGTACAGGGCCTTGGGGAAGTAGCAGCACCTGGACCCCAAAAGTATGCCTTAGAACCGTAGCTCTGGAGCTTCGGGTTGAAGATCAAAGCTGGGTTGAGGGCGTAGGGTTTAGGGGTTTACGGGGTTGTGGGGTTTGTAGGGGTTTGGGGGTTTAGGGGGTTTTGGGGTTTAGGGCTTACCTGGATCCCCAAAAGTATGCAGAATAATTGCCTTTTACAGGTTTTGGGCCATTATTTTACCTAGTTTGGGGGGCCTAGGTAGTCTTTCGGGGTGCCTTACGAACCATAGTATAGCACCGAAGATTGCCTAGTCTTTTTTATTTAAAACAGCCAATAATTTCGCACAGACTACAGCTCAAGCAGCCAAGACAAGACCGGGTAGACTTAAACTTGCCTGTAGAGCCCGCTGTTGAAAGGGTCACGCCTTAAGTGTGGGATCATTGCTACTTTTTTTGAACTTGGGCTGCGGAAGAAGAACCACGAACCCGATACCCAAAACCCGTAACCCCTAAACCCTGAACCCTAATGGAACCCGTACAGAACATTATAGAACCCTCACAGAGCCCAAAAGCCGTACACTCCAAACCTGAGAGGCCGAGGAGGCAGCAAGGGAGCAGGGCCTTGTCGAGGAGTCAGAAGAAGAAGAGGTCCGCAAACTGTTGGCTTAGGGCTCCTGATTGGATGTCGGGTTTAGGGGTTTAGGGTCTTAGGGTGTGCGATTTAAAATTAGGGTCCTATAAGGGCACTTTCAGGGTTCCTTACCTAGACACTAGAACCCCGTATCTTTTCCGGATGTCAGGATCCGACATTCAGAAGAGGAGGAGGAGGTTAGTTTACCGTTCCTATAGGGGGATCTATTAGGCTTTGTTTGAACGGCAGTTTTTTCCAGCCCCAGAAGAGGAGGAGCTGCGCAAAGAGACGAGGAGGGTTTCGTTTTTTTGCCATTCGGGAGAGCCCAGGCTTTAGGGTTTAGGGTTAGAGCCCTTTTCCACGACGCAGAGCACTCACTTTAGCATTTCGGCGGCTGCGGCAGCCCGGGAATAACGAGATCATGTCGCACCCCAACATCCTATTCAATAAGGCCCGAAATAAGTTTCGAGATGGTGGTAATTATCATCAATACCATTTGTCAAGTTTCCTTTTGTGCTTCTGGCTACCGTTCCCCCAGAAGCAGTTCGAGTCATGTTCAGGCCTCTCCATGAATCAGACTCAAAGGGCTCCTCAACCCTAAATTTAGGGGTTTAGGGTTTAAGGGTTTAGGGGTTTAGGGTTTACGGTTTAGGGTTTAGGGGTTTAGGGTTTTGGGGTTTAGAGTTTAGGGGTTTAGGGTTTGGAAGGTGCCTGCAAACCACCGACACTCGCGCAGCTCCGGTCGTCACGGCTCGAGCCCGAGCGGTGTGTTTCATAAGTGCTTGCGACGTTATATCCCGAAGCCCCACCCTACGCATATGGCTTCTATAAAGGTTCTAGCATATTCTAGAACAAGAAGGAGCCGTTTGTCAAAGCATTTGAGCCCAAAGACGTTTGGCCTGGGAGAAAGGATGTCACCATTGTCTGCTAATATAGAGGCATAGACCATCAACAGTGCAAGTTATTCCCTGATAATACTTGCACATGTGACAAAAAGCTAAACCCAAAGCTTGTTGCGATTAGCCATCAAAGTTTGATATAAATTTGGAACCTGGAACCTGAGTCTAGGGTTTAGGTATTAGGGTATACGGTTAATTTTTAAAACCCGGTCTCACGCCCCTAACCTTTTAACCGCCCTCTGCTGGACCCTAAATGTCGTGGTTAAGGCCTCTGAGGCTTCTAGAAGAGGTGTTCTGCGGGGTCCTGGTAGTTAAGGGTTTAATCGCATACAACAACAATACTAACAACGGCAATAACAAGGGCAATTATAGCAATAATCACTGACCACGATCGCATAATTATGGACCAACCAACAACCAAATAACAATACCAATAATCATAATAGTAATAATCATGCAAGTAATGTTAAACTTTAGTCATACTTGTAGCAATACTTCAATCGGCCTTCAATTGTTTAGGTCCTGCTAACTCGTAGCCGTCCATTAATGAGAAGCGCGGCAACAAGTCTGCGAGTAATGACGATATTCCTGAGAGGTTTTAGCCCTAAGGCTCCATGTACCCATATAGTAGATACTCAGGCCTTAAAGTACCCATATAGGGACCCCTTTAAGGCCTAAGTATCTACTATATGGGTACATGGAGCCTTTGGGTAGGTTAAAAGGTTCCGGGGCGTTTAGGGACTTCAGGGCACGCACCTACGGAAGAAGACTGCCTCCATCTTTCCGACCAAGATTCATGATCAACACCAAACCGCCAGCCACTGTCAGTAACATCAGCATTTTCGATATCACCATCACCACCACCACGATCGTCGTGCGTAGTCATTCCCACCCTTTCTCATGACGGCCATTTCTGACATCGTCAAGTCAAAGTCACCATCCACAGCACGGAAGCTTTAATCCCTGAGACACCCATCCTAAGTCACCCATCATCCACAAAACTCGAAACCCCCAGTCCCTAAACTTTCAACCACAAACCCTAAACCCTAATCCCTCAACCTCCATAGATCCCTTTAAAGGAACCCTTCTGGATCCCTTTGACAGAACCCCTGCCCTAAGGGTCCAAGTGTCCAGGCCCTAAACCCTAAACCCTAAACCCTGAGGCACTGTAAAGTCGGTGAAGTCCGCAAAGTCGGCGAAGTCCCGGCACAGCGTCGACAGCAAGGCGTTACTTAAAGGATCACGGGGCTTAGTAAGGGTTCTTAAAGGGCTCTTTAAAGGGATCCATAGGGTTCTTAAAGGGATCTATGGGGTTTAGGGTTTATATGGGCACATGGAGTCTCAGAGGGTTGGGGAGGCTTCGTCGATTTTGGGCCGTTTTGGCACATCTGGTGGCAAGGGTTGCCGGGCTTGGGGTTTAGGGCTTAGGGGTTTAGGGGTTTAGGGGTTTAGGGGTTTAGGGTTTAGGGGTTTAGGGTTTAGGGGTTTAGGGTTTAGGGCTTAGGGGTTTAGGGGCTTAGGGGTTTAGGGGTTAAGGGTTTTAGGGTTTAGGGGTTTAGGGGTTTAGGGTTTAGGGTTTAGGGTTTAGGGGTTTAGGGGTTTAGGGGTTTAGGGTTTAGGGGTTTAGGGTTTAGGGGTTTAGGGTTTAGGGGTTTAGGGGTTTAGGGCCTAGGGGTTTAGGGGTTTAGGGGTTTACGGGTTTAGGGGTTTAGGGTTTAGGGTTTAGGGTTTAGGGGTTTAGGGCCTAGGGGTTTAGGGTTTAGGGGTTTAGGGGTTTAGGGTTTAGAGCCTAGGAGTTTAGGGTTTATCCTAAGAGGGTTTTGGGCTTTCTGAAATTGAGTTTCGGCTTCGGGGCCTCACTCCAAGGGTCCAGGAGCCTTAGGCCAGGGCTTGAAGTTCAGATTTTGCTCTGGCAGTTTGGGCCTAAGGAGGAATCACCCACACCAAGACCCGCAGTTGCAGCAGTTGTGTTTTTGGGCCACTCTGTTTCAAAAGCCTCAATACAGGGTATTCCAAAAATACACCTTCAAAACCGTAAAACAGCCCGCAACCCGCTTCCTTCGAATTGCATGCCCTACGATGCTCTCTCTGTCGGTGCGGTGCGATTCGGAGGTGGGAAGGTGGAGGGTGGGAGGTCGGAGGTGATGGCAGGAGGACAGGAGGGAAGGCAAGTTCGGTTTGGTGAGGTCCCAGATGTTGTGTCGGTTCGGTACGGGAGCAGGCGGTTCGATACGATACTCGGTGTGTTGAAACGGCCATGATCGAGGTTCATGGGTAGTTACATACTATGCAAAGTAAGTCCCCGAATATGGGATATAATTCATTTTTATAGAGCTACCCTACTCCCATGAACCTCCAAGTAATGAAGCCGTAGAACACAAACCTTCCAATCCCCAGGGAGGGGATAACGACAACAACACAATGGCTTACAGACATGTACACATACACTCGCGTGCATACGAGCACATAACATAGTAGGTAGGGGCACATCTCCTGACATCTTCGTATGGGCATCGATGGTTAAAGACAAACAGTATACTAAACCAGCACATGACAATCGCACGAATTCTAAGGAAATGAATTAATAAACCAAGAACACCAATTTCCAGATAGAAATATATATTGATATGAATGCAGTTATACATTCAAACCTGAATACAAATTTAGATATAGATGTGTGTGTGTATATATATACACACACACACCGACATGGGCTCAGGGCTCGGGCAGCGACGAGGATGCTCAAGACGCGAAGGAGGGGCCCAGTTGTTTGTTTCTGGTATTGCCACTCATTCTTGTCTGCCCTATTTTTGGTATTTCCGGCTCCAAGGTAGGTTTAGGGTTCAGGGTTGGTTTTTGGTACCCCCAAAGGCCTTGCAGTCCTTTTTTAATGAAGAATGGAATCCTAAGGGTTTGGAATTATATCAGGGCTTCTACGTGGGTTTTCTGGTTTGGAGTTTTTTGTTTAGAGCAATAAACTCCGGCATATAACAGTACTGAAGATCCCCGTAATAGAGATTGAATAAGGGTTTGCTTTGGGTGGTACATTATAAGGGGTTGTATAAGGTTTGCTATTACGGCTTCTGTTTGAGGGTTCGGGGCTTCACGAGTTCTGCTTCGACTGTAATCTTAAGGATGTTAGTTAGGCTTTCCATGAGAGTTATTGGAGTTAGGGTTTGGTATGCGGATCCCCATAAAACATCACAAGGAGTTTCTGCAAGCTGTGGAGCATGTCAAGATTTGTTATACGGTTCTTGGGAGAATCAATGATTTTGAGCGTAGGAAATGAGGTCCAACAAGGAACTTCGGACTTAGGGTTTAGGGGGTTTAGGGTTTAGGGGATTTAGGGTGTAGGGTGTAGGGTTTAGGGTTTTCAGTTCAGGGAGAGTGCTCGTGAGGATTTATGCATTATGGGACGATAGGGATGCTGAAAAAAACATCAACGCATGTACCGGCGTTGAGCAAACGTAAAGGGCAGTGAAGGGAAAGCCTGCTTGGCGATGCAGATGATGCGACCACTGCGGAGCATGAAGCTGACATGCGAAGACGATGCCACTCCCCTTACGTGGTGAGCCGTGCACTGACCTTGCTGGTCAAGGGCCTCAAGGGGAAGCGAAAAGGAGCACCCGGGCCCAGCATATTGATGGAAGCCGGGGCTCGTAGATTCTGGCGGTCCTTTGTCAGCATTAGGCGGTTGAATGGGTGACTCGGCCACCCGCCTCAGTTGCAGGAAGGTTTGCGCTTGAGAGTTCCCTTACCATCCAATCAGAAGATACTGAATCCCCAGGGTGGCAAAAAAAGCGCTGATGAGCAGGACGAGATGGCTAGAGTTTGCATGGGGTAACTTTAAACACTTCGCGTGGTCCACATCGGCCCGATTGTACTCGAAGCAGGTGCACTGTTTCGGAAAGCAACAGGTAGGTCACGCAGATGAGGTCTTGGGTGAATGTGAGGGTATTTGCAGCAGAATGTTTTTGACGTCAGTATTAATTAGTTCGTTTTCTTGCTGAGGCTCGGAGATATAATCCGACGCGAAAAGTGGCACATTCCCTGCATTATCATAGACGTTGCTATACACAGCGCATTACACGAGGTTGCCTCAAAATGGCAGGAAGTGTTACGCACACGTGTAGATATGTTGGGCAGTTGAAACCAAAAACTTAGACTGCATTGACCCGACAGCTCGCTCCCGGGAAATTCTTACTCACAAATCCTCATAGATTCCCATCTAAAGCAGCTTTCGGAATGTGTCTTACTTGTAGCATGTCTTGGCCTGTCTGCAAGCCAAAGTTCAGAAATACCAGTGCCCTCCAATTTAGCGCCTGTTTGGATCCGCCAGCCCCATAGTTAGAGCCTATGATCACAGAAAGCAACATGTAAACTACGCCGCAGACAAGACTCGACTGTAAACAACTTGCAGTTCAGGATCCCATGACTATAAAGTATCGCCTACAACACGATTTTCCGCGAGTTGGCTCCCCATGTAGCCCACAGGCTCCATGTACTATTATAGTAGGTACTTAAGCCTTAAAGGGGTCCCCATATAGGTACTTTAAGGCCTGAGTATATACTATATGGGCACATGGAGCCTTCGGGTAGGTATCCCTGAAAGAGGGGCTCTGGCGAAGGAGCCCCGAGATGTGAGAGGTGCAGACAGGCACTGGTCTCGCCCGGAAGCCCAGCACTTTCGATGCCCAGTGCTACTTGATGGATCATGGGACTTAGTAACTAGGGTTATAATTGGGGTAACTATACTTACCAGATGCCCCGCTTTGCTTATAAGTTAGTTAAGGAACTCAGGGAACTTATAAGTGAACTTATCTTGAAGTTATGTAAATGAGTTATAAGTAAGTTAATCAGAACTTAGAGCTAACTTATAAGTTGAGTGTAAGTTCATTTGTGTTTTGCTCCAGGGGCTTTTTTTCCACTGCAGACTGTTGTCATCGTCAATGCAGACACGAGATTGTGTTGCCTACGCATCTCATGTAAAGTGGCAGATTGATGTCTGCAGAAGGTGTCAGGGGCAGCAAGGTCTGTCTGTCAGTAGTTTGCCAGACGGACCCCCAAGCATGCTTCCGTAGAAGCTGCAGGCGCACTGTGAGCACACAGAAGCCGGATCTTCCGCGGAAGCATTCCAGCACTTGAGCAGCTTTATCATCCCACATGATGACGTCTTGAGGCCGGATTAGCAGCTTGCCGAAGCGCAGTGCTTTGCCGGACTGGAGATCGGGGTCGCTGGCGAAAGCTCGCAGTTCGCAGGATGCTGGTCGGAAGGGCTTCAGCAACTCCGGAGGCAAGAGTAAGCCATGTTCCTCAGACTCTCTCAGCGTCACATTGAGCAGGCGAGAGAGCAGCGCGATCTGGAATTTTGAACTGACATTGACGTGAGCTCTTTGGTGCGCAGCGATGTAGGATTTGTAGACCCTGTGCTTGGATTCCTGGGTTTCGCAGTTGGGGAGAAAGGACAGAGTGACACAGCCCGCAGGCAGGTGCAATCTATGATGATGCTTAGGCCGCATGGTTTCGCGACCCCACGCCTGCGGCCAGGCTTCTTGATGCTGCTGCTGTAAGCGATGGAGCATCTGCACATCAGCTGAAGCCAGGGGTCGCTTACTTGCCTTGAGGCGTCGCAGCTCCGCAGAGATGCTTTTCAAGAGGAAAAAACTCCTGCAGACTGCGGGCTTCAGCTCTGCCTTGTGTAGGAGCTTGTGAACAAGATAATAGAGCAAGAAAACAAAGTTCCAGCACAGGGCACCGTTGCCTTTGAAACCATCATTGGAGTCGTAGAGGGTAGACCGGAAGCAAGACTTCAGTTCTCCAGCAGTTTCTGCGCGCGGTTGCCAACCTTCGTCTTGCACCAGTTGCCACAAGGCATCCAGATCGCGGATGCTTTGGAGCTCGCGCATGGCGAGTCCTACCTCCCAGGAGGCCACCCCGTTAACAAAGTAGGCATGCAACACGTCATTGCACGCGCAGGAGGGAGGCAAGCGTTCTCGAGTGTCTGCGTCTTGAAGCAGTGACCCTGGCACGAAGTTGAAACCATATGCTTTCTGCATCCTGGCGCGTTCGCCTGCAGTGGCAATGGCAGCCAAGTGATCCGCCGCGGCGAAGATCTCAGAGTCAGATGCGATGTGAAAGCTGTGAAATCTGCTTTCGCAGATATCAACAAACCTTCCAGAGCCCGTTGCGGCCTGTGGAGCATCGCGCTTGAGCAAGTTCGCGCACCAGAGGCAGGGCTTGTACCCGCTGGAACCTTTATTGCAGTAAGTGGCACGTTGGGCATCGTGATCTGCAATGAAGAGAGCAGTGGGAGCGAGCTGAACTCGAGCCCGTGCACCATGGGCACCCATGTTCAGGTCGAAGCCTTGCCTGTTGGCAGGCTGCAGGATATGCTGCAGCACCTTGACCGTGGCAGCTGAGACACCGCCCAGCACGGTATCGGCTACGTGATGCTGCAGCAGCGCCACGGGCAGCCATGCATTTTCCTTGGCCGTAACATGGCCGAACTCTTGGAAAGTCAGGTACCAGATGGTGGCCTTGAGCTTCTTCTGGGGACTTAAGATGTTTCCCGCTGTGCACTCGTCGTGATACAACAGGACGCGAAGAGTTGCAGTCCTCGCGAGCGCGGCTTGCAGCATGGAGCACCATTGCGAGCTCTTAGCCGCGACTTCCTGCAGCATCGCTTGGGCGTCTGCCACCCAGAAGTCTAGCTCTGAGCCCCGGGTTCCTTGCAGCGTCAAGCGGCAGTAGCACTTCTGGAGAGGGGCGTAGTACTCACTAACGCGGCGCCAGAAAGTACCCTTGGACCATTTCTCATTTTCCTGCGCGCGTCGATTCTGGATAGCCAAAACTGTGGTCTCACTTGCACCACGCAGGTGCAGGCAAGAGGCGACAGCTTCTGCGTCCAGAATTTTTCGTTTCTTGTTGTTGACCATGGCACGCAGCGTTGCTTCTCATGTACTTACTAACCGAGGCTTGCAGGGATTTGCGGCTATACCAGAGGGTTTCTTTTCAGAGGGCTTCGTTTCAGGCCGCCATGTCTTTATTGGGTATAGTCATGTTTCCGTGACCACACTAAGCCCATAATTTCTAAACCTAAACGGCCCGAACTTTGACTATAAAGCCTCTATAGAAGCCTATTGGATACCAGGGCTTCCCGACATCCTAAAACCTCTGTAACTTCTTCCCCTATGAAAAAATGTGTGTCTGTATTCATCTTTTAAGCATTTTTTATAAGAGCGGTTTTTTAGGGTTTGTATATATGTGGGGTGTAGGGTTGGGGGTCTACTGTTTAAGATTAGAAGTCTGCACAAAAGCTGCGAAGAAGAGCTGGTCCCAAGAACTTAGTAATTGCAGAAGTCCAGGCAGCAGCTGTAACAGAAGGGTTTTGAAACCATGGCTGAGCATGTGAAAGAGACCTTCTTTTTTGTAGCACCTGCAGCACTCCTCAGTCGAGACTGTGTAGGTCCAGGTCTTTTGGAGTCGTCTCGAAAGAGAGGTCTCCTTTGAGATCAGAAGCGGAGGTCGCCCCGAAGACATTCCCGGGCATTGGTGCTTGAGACGAAGACCCAGTGCCAGCAGCTGAACTGCTTGGAGCAGTACGCTCAAGAGCCGCAGCTCGTTTGTTGCATCCGCGCGTATGTCCTCTGTCGGGGGTGCGATCGCAGGTGCGACAACAGTAGAGGCGCATGGACGAGACCCTGCGCGGGCAGTTCAAGCAAAATTGCCCAGCCCTCTCAGCTAGCCGGCCAGAAGCACTAGCTGCGGCCAGCCTCTCAGCACGTCGCGCACAGTCTTCTGTATGCAGGCCTTGCTCTCGGCAGAGACTGCAGCAGTGTCTGTGCCTAGCGTCGTAAACCCTGACAGGGCAGCCTGGACTTCGGCAAGGCCACGACTCCGCGTGAAGGACCGGCACGGAGTTGGGGACTGAGCTCTGGACAGCCATCGACGCTAACACCTTGAGCCAACCCAGGTGGTACATGGAAAGAGGTATCACAGCTATATTGATCGCAGACAGCAGAAGCACAGGACTGCTGCCAAAGGGATAATGCACATCTGAAGTAAAGTCAATTCAGAAAATCAAATGCTCTGGGCATGGGGCTCCTTTTATTCTTTTCTGCGAACCCAAGACTTATGCTGGTATAGATTTGCTGCCGAGCAGACAGGCAGATGCAGATACACCGCGCATCCTCTGGGAAGATAACACGGTCAAACGCAAAACCACAAAACGGCTCTTAGCCGGAAGAACTCTCTCAAGCCGCTGCTTTGGCTTTCCCATTGACGCGGCGCTTAGGCTTAGCCTTGGCTTTGCCTGCGGCCTCAGCAGCTGCAACAGCCTCGTCTTTCTTGGCGCGGACAGTACTGCGCAGCTCCTTCACAGTAGCTTTGCTCGCCTTCTCGTAGTCCGAAAACGTCTCCGCAGTGAAGGGCAGAGCAGGGAGAGACTGCACCGGAGCCGCCGGGTCCTTGCGGGCAGCGTTTTCGTAGTTCTCCTGGAACTGCAGAGCCGAGGTGGCAGCGGTCTTCCAGGCGAGAGCCGTAGCTAAGGCCTCGGCGAAGCTTGTGCGAAGGTCAGGCGCGAGGTCGTCCCAGAACTTCGTGGCGAAACCCTTAGCCGAGTTGAGCGAGGACACCAGCGTGGAGAGGGGGCCAACAACCTTGGCTGCCAGAGCCGCCGTTGTCTTGTTGCTTTTCAAAACCAAGCGTTCCGCTTTGGCTTCCTCCTGCGCCTCCTTCTTCTCAGCTTTGTTGCTTTCGGAAGCTTTGCTTCCTGCAGCAGCGGAAGGAAGGTCCAGGTCTGGCTCCTGCTGCTCTCCCTCTTGCAGCTTCCTTTTCTTGCCCTGCCGGCTCTTGGTCACCTCCTGCTCTTTCGTAGTGAGCTCCTCGTCGATTTCTTCGTCGATCTGGCGAACCGTCTTCTCCATGACGGGAACACGCCACACCGTGCCCAGCTGGGCATCCTCCATGAAGTCCTCCTTGGCCCGGACCTGGCTCTCGGTCCAGCCAGCAGCCAAGTGAACGTTCATGGGAAGGTACTTCCCTCCCACACTGACTTCACTTTGCTTGATTCTCCGCAGAATCATGTGCTCCTTGACGAGGGCCCGCACGGTCTTCCACTCCAAGCGGCCAGAGCCTGTGCTCTTGATCTTCTGGTAGAAGGTGACCTTGTCCTCCAACGTGGTAGCGACCTTGCCGCCCAGCTTGTGCTGCAGCATGGACGAAACGTTCACGCAACTCGAGCAGACAAGCTGGGCCCCACGTTTGCTCACCTTCTCACAGAGCAGGAGGCAAAGGGCGCACTTTTGACGCTCTGGCTGCGCAGGGGCTTCGGCCGCAGCCGAGGCTTCACGCAGTGTCGAATCCGCCATGCTGTGGCGGGCAAAGAAACGGCGAGGCGCAGAGGAAGCTAAAGCGACTGGAGGAGCTGGAACTGCGGACAACCCCGAAGCTTGGATTCGGCCGGTGCGTCTTTAGTATACAAGAAAATACAAGAATTATACAAGAATTATACCTGCGGAAGCATACAAGATATACAAGAATGCGGTTATAAACCAGAAAGGCGGTTGACCAGGCTTCTGTATTTGTATGAGTGTATACAAGATTTATACAAGAATTGATGCTATCCTAGAAAAGCAGGTTTTGTATAGTTATACAAGAATAATACAAGAACCCTACACGATAACAAGTTTTTCCATACAAGATTATACAAGAATGACAAGGCCATGGTTTTGTTACGGGCATGGCTAAACAACATCTCACAGGGATACGCGGGCATTGACTTCTCTAAAAAGCGACACGTCCACATCTGCAGACCAAAGGCGAGAGTAACATCTACGAGAGCCTCGGACCTCGGTCTTCAATTCGCTACGTGGGATTATGATGGGCAGAAGGGTTTAGGGCTCAAGAGAAGTGAAAGTATAGCGGAAGCTTAAAGCTCGGGTGCGGTTCGGGAGTTATTTGGGGTTTAGGTTCGGGTTGCTAAGAGGTTTAGGCGGGTTACATTATTTATCCCCCAAAACGAAGGCTATAGGAAGCTACATACATACATACATATATATATATATATATAGAGGATTGTGTATTACATGTGCTTGTTCTCGAACTCTATATAGGGTTTAGGCTCGGGCTTGCAGGGTTTCCGGGGTAGAAGCCTTCAGGAGAATGGAGCGCTTTTTGTCTCGAAGCGAACCTTGTCTGCGCTGCGTCTCACCAGTTGCGCAGCTCTTGCGCCGCCACTTGGAAAAGAGCCGTTAAGACCTTGCCCCGGTCCCCTGGACCCCACCCCCCCGGGCCGTCAGGGGGGTCTTTGGGTCCAGCCGGCAAAGCCTTTGCCCGCGGGCTGGGCGAGCGCTTTGCGGCAGGTGTTTTGGTCGTGCTGGACCACAAAGCCTCAGCTTTCTTTTTGCCGCGGCTCTGGCAGAGGTGCCAGGGCCGCAGCCCTGATCGGTACAAAAGCATGGCCTGGTGTGGGCCAGACCGACAGTGCTGGTCCATGCCAGAAGGCCCTCCACGCACCTCCCGATTGCAGAGTCTGCAGTGTCCGACAACATCCTTAGACTCTGTCGGTGCTTGAGACGCAGCACGGCCGCTCCTGTCCCTGGGCTCCTTCTTCGCCTTCTTGCTGGGGGCAGCTTGGCCACGCTCAGACCTTCGGCGGCGGCGGCGGTCGTGGCCGCCGTCCCGGCGGCTGCGCCTGGACCTTGACCGCCCTCTTTTTTCCTCCTTTTTTCCTTTGTCTTTGTTGCGCTGCTCGGCACGGGCTTTGGGGCTTCTTGTGCGCTCCCCTTCACGGGGGCGGTGTCTGGACTCCTCCGCGGCGGCTCGCGCGGCTCTGTTGGACAGGAGTCTCGCGCGTATGCGCGCTGCCTCGCTTGGCGGGTCAGCAGGTTCTGGAGGCGCCGTGCTCTTGGTCGGTGCCTCAGGAACCGGCGCCGGCACAGGCAGACTCGCAGCCGCCGGGGCAGCCTCTGAAGAGTCCTCGGACTCGGAGCCGCTCTGGTCGTCCACCTCCTCGATCTCCACCATGCGGCCTGCAGCATGGACACGTATATCTATATATATATATATATATATACACACATATTTATTTATTTGTTTATTTATGTATGGTCTTCGATACAGTACATATATATATATATATAACTATATTATATATATATATATATATTTATTTATATATATATATATATATATATTTATTTATATATATATATATGTATATTTACAGTGTGTATATATATATATATATGTACCTCCTGATTGTTGAGACAGGGCCAGCGGCCAGAATTTGTCCTCAGACCGGCCCGGCAATGCAACCAGTCCGCAGACTGGAGCTAAGAGATTGCATGCGGCCGCAGCCGCAGAGGCAGATTTCTGGGTATCAGTCCGCAGACAGATCCCGTGCAGGAACAGTCCGCAGACCGAACCTGCCATACTGCATCCACACCATGGTGCCGCCGCAGGCAAGACAGACACATGCGTGCAGCCGCAGCCGCAGAGGCAAGTGCCGCTGCCCTGGAAACAGTCCGCAGACTGAGCCATTGGCAGTCCGCAGACTGAAGCATCCTCCACACCGCCGCAGCGGTGGAGGACATCAACGTCATCTCCGCAGAGATCCGCGACACTGAGCAGTGTTTGGTTTGTGTCGCCGCAGCACGACAGCTGTGCACACACACATATATATATATATATATATGTATATGTGTATATATATATATATATGTGGCAGGAACCTTTATGTATAATGTGACTTCCTCTTTGGCCTTGCTTTAAGCCTACTAATAAACTAAGTGTGTACTACATCTTGAAGCGTGTATATAATATACTATAATATAATATAATATAATATAATATAATATAATATAATATAATATAATATAACATAGTATAGTATAATATAATATAATATATTATAATATATTATTATTTAAATGTAAATATATAGTTATATATATATATATATATATATTATGTGTGTTTTCTAAATGTTGTATAACCTTTCATTTCTTCATTTACTATATGACTTGACGACACCCAGCGTGCCTTGTGGCTGCCGGGGCCACCGTGACCCGGAGCCGGCTTCGCAGACCCTTCTTGAGCCAGAAGAGCTGCGTATTCGCTTTATGCGCATGTGCATGTGTGCGTGTGTGTGGGTGTGGGTGTGGGTGTGGGTGTGCGTGTGGGTGTGCGTGTGTCTCTGTGTGTGTGTGTGTGTGTTTCTAACCCTAGACATATACGGCCTATAAAACTTGGCAAGACTATAACAGCCGACTTTTCTTCAAAGCAGAACTCCACGTGTTTCTCAGCCAAGAAGGCACAAAACCTTGGCCTCAAGATAGATAGAGGTAAATCTCAAGATCAAAAGATCAGGCCGCAAACTCAGCCTTAGCTTTGCGGTAGGCACGGCGGCCAGCTTCAGCAGCGGACTCTTTGCTCTGGCCCGCAGCCAAAGCGCGGTTTCGGGCGCCGTGGTAGGCTCGAGAAACCACACAAGCAAAAGTCTGGGAAAGAGCCTGCTTTCCTGCCGCAGCAGGCTTCTTGCAAGCAGCTGGCTTCTTGTGTTGTGACTGACGCACAACTTTGGGCTTCGTGGCAGCTGCCGGGCGAGCAAAAACCTTGGTCTGAGCAGCCGGGCGGGCAAACCTCTTGCCCTTCTGTGGCTTCTGGTTGTCCTGGGACTGCTTGAAGGCCGAGGCCAGTTCCAGAGCGTTGTCGCGCAACGTGCAAGCCTTGGGCGGGGGGCTCTGCAAGTCTAGGCAAGCCGACGAAGGTGGCTGCTCCTCGCCCGCAGGCGGTGTCACAAGCGACACCTGCTGTGGCTGCTGCGTGGCGGCAGGCGGAGGCGGCAGCGCCAACTGCTGTGCTTGCACTGTGGAAGCCGAGGCTGCTTCGCGAGGCGGCGTTTGAAGTTCCAGACTTCTCTTACCTCTGAAGCGACGTCCCGGGCTGAGGATCTGCAGACCTGGCAGACCTATGCCAGTGTCTGCTGCTGCAGTTTGGCGACCACCCTGCATCATCATGGAGACGAGCGGTGTCACCGCAGCTTGCACAACGGCTGCAAGTTGGTGCCCCGAAGGCTGCGCCCCGGAAGCAAGAGCCTGGCTGGACTGGGCCGTCTGCTCTGCCACAACGCGGTTGGTCTTGCGCAACGGCACACGAGCCGCAAGCTCGTCTAAGCGTCGCTGGGGAACAGGCCACTCAGCTTCCGGCAACGGTGGCTCGGCTGGGACATAAGGCTTCGGCAACTCATCCATGTTTCCAGGGAGCTCCTGCAGCCAAGGCTCCAGACCCTCTGAAGGCAACTTCGAGAGCCTGGAGTACAGCTGCTTCCACAAACGTTTCACCGTCAGAAAGTTCTGGTGCAACTGAAACGAGCTGCTGTCGCCGTTGCGAAAGGTCACAGCAGCAGTCAAGTAGGCCACTGTCAGCTCGCTGGGAAGACGAAGCCCCAGCCCAAAAAGAAACGTTCCCAGCTTCTCTACAGAGTCAACCAAGAACTGTGCCTCCTGCAGGTACCGCCACAGCGATGCCGGCATGTAACGGATGAAGCGGCGATAATCCTGAGGATTTCGCCGCTTAGCAACAGTCTCCTGCTGCTGCTGCTGTGAGGCCATTGCAAAAGCCAAGCTGTCTAAAACGAGCCTACACGAAAAGCACACTGTACAAACTCTATATCAATTACATTTGAGCCAACCAAAACAACCACAGAGGAACAGAGAAAGAGAGAATGACCACCAAATAACTTTTGCAGGGGAGTCTCGTCCTGCCTTCAGCTTTTCTTCTTGCAAGCAGGAAATCCAGAGTGCAGAGATGTCTACAGCTCCGAGTCGGTGCAGCTTAATTAAAGAAGCTTCAGCTGTGGAGTTTTCGGTGCCAAAGGCCCAGCAGACCTCAATCTGCTATCTCAGTCTTCGTCTTGCTGCTCCGCATGCTTCTGGAACCAAGCCTGGTCGAAAGCATGTCTCCTCAAAAGCTCCCAGCGAAGCTTCAGGCCCAGGTTCCTCGCAGGAGCCTGACGGCTGCTCATCAAGTACCGATAAGTAGCTATCAGTTTGCGGTCGCTGCTCTTCTTCAGAAGATGATTCTGCACTTCGTGCGGATTCACGACCTCCGCCATGCTCAGGCTCAACCTTTTTACACAGCGCAACCACTAAAACTCCCGCGAGCCCAAGCTGCGGAGATGACAGCAATCATGCTAAAAAACTATTTTGTAAGTCCATCCTAAGTCAAAGCTAAGTTCATTCTATGTATTTTGGACGCCATAACTATAAGTCACTTATAACCTCCGGCGAAGTAGCCTTAGTAACATATATGTCCAAGCGAACTTATCGAACTTATAAGTAGCCTAACATACCTTATGTGTAGGTTACCAAATTTATAACTTGCCTTGCATCCTAACTTACAAGTCCGCTAAGCAAAGCGGGGCATCTGGTATAACTACTTATAAGCCCAATTAAGGTACTTATAGCCTTACTTACTAAGTCCCATGATCCTCCAAGTACCCTTATTCCCTTTTTGTAGTTTTAGGTTCCTTACTAAGTTACCCAATACCAAAAAGGGAGCCCTTTCTTATTCCTAGGCTACTGGGCATCCTAGTTTTGGGGGCTTTAGACTAGCCATTGATATTGGGAGGGCAAAGGAGCCAAGGATGAGGATAATCCCTATTACATCAGAGCCCAGGGAACACCCAAAGACCACTGGTTAGTACAGCACTTCCTGTTTAGGCTTTAGGAAGCTATCGAAGATTGTGGTGTTTTTGGAGGCTTGTTGGGGTGATTCTGTTGGGCGTTATGGTGTTCTTTGGACCTGTGGTTGGCAGAGGGGTAACGCGATCGGCAGTTTCTGAGGGGGTCAAAATTATGGTCACTCTTGGGGTCTGTAATATAGTGCGGCCCCTAATTTTTCGCTTGACCAAAAAGGGACCATAATTTTGACAACCACCCATGTAAGGCTTTTGGGCTATTTTGCCTCCCAAGGTACAAAACCCAATGCCTAATGTTTGACCCAACAAAATACAGTAAGGTCTGACAGCCAACGATACAACCACCTATCATATGAGTCCTTAGATCCCTAGGGTAAAAGAACCCTTAAGGACCCCTTTAAAGGAGCCCTTAAGTCCTTGGAGCCTCCTGGCGAGCTTGCCGGTCTGTGAATCAGCTGTTGGGGGCCATATTTGGAGGATCATGGGACTTAGTAAGTACCCTTATTGGGGTTATAAGTAGTTATAAGTATAGTTACCCTAATTAAAACCCTAGTTACCCTAGTTACTAAGTCCCATGATCCTTTAAGTAGGGTAGCCACACCTCAGCTGAACAGAAGGTCTCACCTTCAGGTCCAGGTTTAGGGGTTTAGGGTTTAGGGTTAAGGGGTTTAGGGGTTAGGGGTTAGGGGTTTAGGGGTTTAAAGGTTTAGGGGTTTAGGGGTTTAGGGTTTTAGGATTTAGGGGTTAGGGGTTCAGGGGTTTAGGGTTTAGGGGTGTAGGGTTTAGGGATAGTGGGTATCTAGGAGCGCCCCATAGCCATTTACTTCCCCCGATACTGACCTACAGCACTACTGCGGATATCATAATAACCTACATTTTTGAAGGATTTAGACAAGGAAATCATCATAGGAAGCCCTACAAGGAAGGCTTCATAAACTCTGAACCCTCAACCCCAAACCCGAAGGCTTTATAAACCCTACCGTTGACCCCGAACCCTACCAACATAGTGGTTATGACCGTCGAACTAGAGGGTAGAGCCCTTAAAGCGGTAGGTTTACGATCCCCAGGTAAACCCTAAAAGGAAGGCTTCATCGGGCCCAAGTAGGGCTCGGAGGTCCCCTTAAGCTGCGCGCGAGCCTTCAGCCAAGTTGGTTTAGGGTTTAGGGTTTAGGTTTTTTGGGGTTTGGGGTTCAGGGTTTTGGGGGTTTTGGGTTTGGCGTTTAGGGTTTAGGGTTTGGGGTTTAGGGTTTGTTGGGTTTGGGATTTAGGGTTTGTTGGGTTTGGGATTTAGGATTTAGGGTTTAGGGTTTAGGCGCCAGGTAGCGGGTCTATGGCATCGCAGAGTGCGCTGCACATTCTTCGGCACGGGCTGGAGGACCTGTCAGGGGTTTGGTATTCAGGGGTTTCGGGGTTTTGTGGTTCAGGGTCGGGGGTTCAGGATTTATGAGGTTTAGGGTTTAGTGTTTAGGGTTTATTGGTTCAGGAGTTTAGGATTTAGGGGTTTAGGGTTTGATACCCATTTGGCTTTAGGTTTTTGTGTCAACAATTGACAGTCGAATTTAAGACCAAAGTCCAAATCCCGAAAGATATGCACTAAAACCCTGCTGTAGTCCAAGCCCCTGTCCGTAGCAGAAAGCCTGGAATGTTTCTCGGCCACAGATAGGATTTAGTGTTTAGGACGGCTGTAGCATCGGGGACTTTAAGTATTGGAGTTGGGGCTTGGCAGGGCCTTCGTAAAGGATCACGGGACTTAGTAAGTAAGGTGATAAGTAGCTTGATTGGGATTATAAGTAGTTCTAAGTATAGCTACAGCTACCCTAATTATAACCCTATAGTTACTAAGTCCCATGATCCTTTAAGTTTCACTTCACCGAATAGCCGAACCGCTCAACCCTGCAACCGCCCTGTCACTAGATCCTACATCGGAGTTTCCGAAATGTTGGAGGTACCCCACTTTAGAGTCCTTGCAAGAAGGATCCTACTACTTAGGGTACTGTATTACGGTCCCCTATTTTCGGAAACTCCCACATGTCCGTGCATTGTAACAGGAGCCACCAGGCCTCGCATCGCATTCAGGAGCATGTCTGCCATTTCTGGAAAATGAAAAGCCCTTTAGCCTATAGCCTTACCCCAAAGCCTTACTTTAACCATCCTAGATCATAGCCCTAAGACCCTCAAATCTTAGCTTCCATGTACCAGGACTCACTCATGCGACAGTGGAGCCCTCAAAGAGTGTCAGAGCTATATAGCCCGTCAGGACCGCATTACCAGAATCATAAGCTCTCTGCATAAGAGCTCGTTGAGGGTTTCAACAACAAAGGCTTCAAGGTGTCGAGTGGGGGGTTAAACGTTTACGCTTTGTGGGATTGGGCTTCTTGGGAGTTGGAATTGAAACCCTCGTTTAGCGACAGTTGGGGCTTGCAGGGTAATTCGAGTTCTTCCAGAGGTTGTTTTCAATGTGCTGGATTTTGTAGTGTCTCCGAATTCAACCATTTATCGAGCGCTGGGGCCGCAGTTCTTGGGAAGTGCCATGGTCTTGTTTCACTGCCGTCGATTTTCCTCCGGGTCAAAACCTGAACCCCAGTACCCAGACGTTAGGATTTAATGAGGTACTGGCAATGGCGAGTGCAGTTTTGAATCGGTTTTATGAAGCTGTTGCAGAGGCCGCACAGATGGTGACTCCTCTCGACAGCAAATGGCTCTACAGTGGAGCAAGTCCGATCGAGGTCCGGAAAGGTGTGCTTTCACAAAGAGCTTCAGATTCACCACTTGTATTTTTCCCTCGCCACAGGATGGTACGGGACTCATGCTGTGAAAGCTGGCGAGATCAAGGCAAGCAAACAATCGAAGTTCTCAACAGAAGTCCAGGCGGTCATCACCAACGCAGCAAAGTCTTTCAAAACACTCTTGGAAGGACTGAAGGGAGTCAGTGTCACAATGGCAGCGCTTATGAACAGTGCGGTGGAAATCGGGGTGTTTGCCCTGCAGTCTGCGGCACCTTGTCTGGCGCGCCCTCGTAGAGCTGCTTCCGGCACAGCCGCCAGAGGAAGCTGCTACAGATGGCGGTGCGCCAATGGAGGATACAGTTGTTGTGGATTCTCCAGCTTTGCAGGGATCGAAACAACAGTTGGATTCTTGGGCCTAGGCGATATGAACCAGCCCAGGATCCCACCCATGCAGTGTGGGCCGTGCTTTCCATGAGCGCGTCTGGAAGCCCGCGCACCCACAGGCTTGTGCATCTCCACATTGCGATTGCCCGGATCCAGATGTCCCCTAAAGCCTCAGCCCGAAATCTTTGCGAGAGTGCTCCGAAGCCCGAACATTTGAAACCGAAATGCAAATCCCGTGCAAAGCCTGTGGTGTTTAGAGTTTAGAAGCCCCAAAACCCCTTAACCCAAATCCGTGGAGTCGAAATCCTAAAGCCGAAATCTCAAGCCCTACAGTAACATGTTCTGCATTCAGGCACTCGGAAGCTTTCCAGCCAAAGCGAAGTTAGGGCCAACCTATAACCTCACCGTTGTTGTTTAGTGTTTCACTGTTATGGGTTCTGCTTTCTGTCGTAAACACCTCCAAATCTGTCGTTCCTTTTTACCTTCTAGGTGGAGTAGAGATAACCTACAGCTAAGTCCCATGATGCGACCCCTAAGCCTGCCCAGATCCCTGCAAAGATCAGAGCAACGGATCCTGTATACTAACCAGCCCCACCTAAGTGCGCAGTCCCGGCGGTGGCAATATTCCTCATTAATCAGAACAAGAAGTCCACCGTTTCGGGCTTGGGGTGCTTCCTCATCTGATGAAGCCGGGTATTCTGGTAGTTCAGTTTGGCTCTCTCTGCGAAAACCCTAAACCCCTCGAAATTCTGTAACCCGAACCCTTTAAACCCCAATCCATAATCTCGAAAGCCCTAATATAGAGGCCGGACAAAGTAGCAACATTGCTCCGTGAGGTTCCTTGTTGTATACCCCGGATCCCTTCTAATTATTACAGGCTCTGTGTTGCATCTGGAATCTTAAACCTTACATTAGCGCAGCTCAAAATCGCTTTCAACAGCTTGAGAGAATCCCGTGTAAGAGCACCAACTTCGATAGCCAATGGGAAAGCTTTATTTTTTTGTGGCGTTGTATATGTGGTTTAATGTCGGGTCCTGATTGAGAAACCCTGGGCCTACAACTTAGCAGGACTCAACCCGAATAAAGTCCCAGTGTTTCTTAGTCCGGTTCCTACATAATAAACCCCAAAAACCCTAAACCCTAAATATTTAGACTGCACTTGCAGTCGGAGAAGGGCACGCAAAAACCACAAATATATATATATATATATATATATATATATACATATATGTATATATATATATATATATATATATATATATATTTGGTTTAGGTTTCGTTAGTCTGAGATTTTTCGGGTGCCTGGCTATTGAAGAAGAGCAGCAAAGAGGTCGCGTGCGCCGACCCTGAGGCTTGATCTGCCCTTAGGGTTTAGGGTTATAGGGTTCCTTAAAGGGATCTATGGGGTTTAGAGCTTTAGGGGTTTAGGGGTTTAGGGTTTAGGGGGTTTAGGGGTTAGGGGTTTAGGGTTATAGGGGTTTAGGGGTTTAATTAGGGTTTAGGAGTTTAGGGTTTAGAGGTTTAGAACTTTAAACTTGTTGGCCTTAGATGTTAGCTCTATCTTCGAAAGCTTGAACTTTTTGGGACCCGGTTGTTGAAGAAGAGAGCTGCTAAGGGGGAGTGGGGACGTCAGGGGCTCAAATTTTGGGAGTTTCCGAAAACAGGTGACCTAAGATAGTACCCTAAACAATAGCATCCTTATTCTCCAGACCCCAGAATAATAAGGTACCCCTAATTTTCGGCAACTCACAAATTTTGGTCGGGGTGTAGGTTTAGGGTTTGGGGGAGTAGATTGTGAGGTTAAGGGGTTTGGAGGTTGGTTTAGAGCTTACGATATCGTGTTTTTCAGTTGGGGACCCCTTGCTCAGGGTTTTGGGGCTTGGCTTCGTGTCTATTTGCTTTGGGTCTTCCGGTTTAGGGTTAAGCATGACCTGTGACTATGCAACCTGTAAAGCCGTAGCAAACCGTTATACGACCTTTTTACAAGCCCTAGAAAGTTTGAAGCCCTTGTAGAGCCCGACCCCTAAAACCTTGATGAAATCTTGTAAACTTCTCTAAAACGTTTATAGAACCCTACAGATACCTTACTTTTCTAGTTCGAACCCCTCCTTCGGGAAAGGGTGGACATGGGACCTGTGGTGCACAGCAGCCGGGGGCCCTAGTTTCGTGGAGGGGGGGGAGGGAGTGTAACAAAAGGGCAGCTTCGACAATATAGTTATACGATAATATAATAAGACCACCTGTGTTAGGGTTTCTGGTTTAGGATTTAGGATATGGGGTTACGGGTTTAGAGCCTGAAGGACATGTGGTTAGGAGCAGGTTGGGGCGTTAAGGGGGCCTTGAAGGTTTGGGTGTACGTAGGCTGAAAAGAAACAGACAACGCTGGACACACCCAACCACCTGAAATTCTCCACCCTAAACCTTATAAAGCCTGTGCAAGAAGAATGCAAAGTTAACCTTAAAACCTTAAAACCCTAAACCCTAAACCCTAAACCCTTAAACCCTATAGCCTAACCTTCGCCTCACAGAAGCAACAAGAAGCACAAGGTCCCATTTAGGCCTTGCAGAATTAGAACCCTTATCAAAGGATATAATGGGTATATGATAGCTATATTAAGGGTATATACCTAGGGGTCCTTACTAAGGGTCCCTCCTTTTACCCTTGGACCTTAGAGGGCCCTGCAACAGAATGGCCAAAGACTCTCGACCCCGTAAACGTTGCCCTTCAAGGGAGCCCTAAATTCCAAAACTGTTAATTTTCGCCAACACAAGGAGCCATTAGAGGCTACCTGGACCCCAAAAGTATGTAGAATAATAGCCTTGTTATAGGTTTTGGGCCATTATTTTACCTACTTTGTGGTGTCTAGGTAGGACCTAGAGGAACCCTCATAAAGGGAACTCCAGAAAGTTGGAATATGGTTTCAGGGTAGCATATAATTTACCATAAAGGGGTTAGGATAATCATATTCCAACTTTCTGGCTTTTTCTATAGATCCCAAGAAAAGCCTAGCGGTTCCCAAAGGCTCCGGCGTGAACTTCCGCCGGGGATCCACGCGAGGTTCCCTGGCCTCAGCCTCCGAGGAGTCGGAAGGGGCGGTTTTGGGTGTCGGATCATGGAACTTAGTAACTAGGGCTCCTGAAAAGGGCTCCTTAAAAGGGATCTATAGGGGTTCCTTAAAGGGGTCTACGGGGTTTAGGGTTTAGGGTCTACTTAAAGGATCATGGGACTTAGTAACTAGGGATATAATTACTGTAACTATACTTATAACTACTTATAACCCCAATTAAGGTACTTATAACCTTACTTACTAAGTCCCATGATCCTCCAAGTAGGGTACTCTACTCTAAGACTCCATGTGCCAATATAGTAGGTACTTCGGCCTTAAAGGAGTCCCTATATAGGTACTCTAGGGCTTAAGTATACCGACTATATGGGTGCATGGAGCCTCTGGGCTAATGTACCCTAAACACCTAATGTACCCTCCCAAAGGGTCCAAAGTACCTATATGGTAGAATATGTAGGGGTTCTACATTAGGAATTACTATTATGATTTGGGAGAGTATTCCCCATAACAGAACCTAGGACCCTTTGGGCCTAAACACCCACCATTAAGGACCAAAAGGGCTCCATTAAAGGGCCGTTGGGGGGGTCCTGGTTAGTCCGTTTTTGGGATGGGGCCTTTTGAAACCCTAAACCCTAAACCCTAAACCCTAAAACCCTAAAACCCTAAACCCTAAACCCTAAACCCTAAAACCCTAAAACCCTAAACCCTTTTGGTTTTGAGGCCATCAGATTCAGGATTCATTCTCGGCAGCTTCGGTTAATGTCGGCGCCTCAATGATTAGCAATACTCTTGTGGCGGGTCCTTGCTGTAAGCACAGAATGAGAGCTTCCTACAATAAGGGGTGATTACCGTCTTTTGGGGTCCTTATAATGAGGGTCTGACTTTTTTTACGTACTTCGTTAGGACTTGTTAAGTATGTTATAAGTAGGGTCATATTTGGGGTACCTCCATTTTAGCGTGCTTAAACCTCTACTTATACCCTATTTACTAAGTTCCCTGGGCCTCTAAGTACATTTTCCTTGGAAGTCCTCAGTGGATGGCCGTGCTTGCGTTGAGCTTCATAGAAGGCTCGCAAGGATGTAATATAGGGGCCTAATTAATTACCCATACTATTTTGGTGGTTTCTTAATTTTAATTATAGTATAATGGGTCCTAAAACCCTCTTCTGATTATGAAGGCCCTTACATTAGTAAACTAGGTAGTTCTCTACACTAAGGTACTCTCTGGATCTTTTTTTAAGTAAGGGTGCCGTATTGCTTTGGGAACCAAAAAAAGAACCTGATGCAGAGAACTATACATGTAGGTTTGCGGATTCGGGCTCATAGGGTTCAGGGATTAGGGTTGAATGGGTTCAGGGTGTAGAGAAACGTGTTAGAAATATGTGTGCAAGTGCCATCGTCGGGGCTCTAAGTGGCTGGATAAGTTGGTATTACTTTGCAGACTATGTCCCTGACATAAACCTGCTCGCATCTTTCCAGAACCCATACAACTGCACACCCCTAAACCACAACAACAATCTGATCACCTTGCACGCCTGACCCTAAACCGTAAAACTCTAAGGCCCTAAACCATAATGCCCCAATTCAAAGTATGTCCGAAAGCCTACAACTCAAACCTAAACCACAATGCCCTAGTTCAAACTATAGCGACGCTGACGGTGCCCTTAAGCGGGCATTTACAGCACCCTTAAAAGGGCCCTTACAGCACCTGAACCCTAAACCCTTGTTTTACTTGCATGATCATGGGACGTAGTACCTAGGGTTAGTAAGGTAGTTTAACCATAGTTACTCATAACCCGAGTTAAGGTACTGATAACCGTACTTACTACGTCCCATGATCCTCCAATCCAAGCAGACCCTAAACCCCTAAACCCTCCACCCTAAACCCCTAAACCGCCAAACGCCTAAACCCTACGGTAGACCCCTAAACCCTAAACCCCTCAACCCTAAACCCTAAAGCCCAAGCCTGAAACCCCTAAACCCTGAACCCTTGCTTACTAAGTCCCATGATCCTCCAAGTAGGACCAGAACCCTAAACCCTATCAGGAAAACCCCACCTTTAAGGAAGCCATATAGATCCCTTTAAGGAACCCTTATAGATCCCGTTATAAGGAACCCTGAAAGATTCCTTTAAGGAACCCTTTCAAGGAACCTTACTAAGTCTCATGATCCTCCAAGCAGAGGGAGGCCTCATGTGCTCTCTCGGGAGGAGCGGGAGAGAAGGGGTTCTGGAGCGTCGAAAGGCAGCGTCAGAGTTCATAGGGTTTTTTGTGTTTTAAACGCATCGGGGCCTTAAGAATAACTTAATGACAGCATTCCTTAAGGTTCCCGTCTAAGGGCGTTACCATGCTTTTCGTAGGGCTTAGATCGAGTTTAGGATTTTGTTTCTAGTGTGATTCCTTAGGTTTACGGTTTCTCTTTTCAAGGGGTCTCAAAGGGCAGGAAGTCGTAGGGATTAGCAGGCTCATAGGCTCTGGAGCTTACTAATTAAGTCATAGGGACCCTTAAAGGGGTAGGGGGAGGGCGTAGGGCAATACCTTCTTCAAAAAAATCTTAGGTCCTGATTATGGATTTTTAGGGGCTTTTGGTTTAGGGTGCAAGATTTGGTTCAGGTTCCCTTATAAGCCCCCTCTAATCCAAAAAGAGCACCCTTTTTGTGCCTAGGCTAGTCTTGGGTCTAGTTCGTTAAGGTAAACGGTAAGATTTGGGATTTGCTTCTGCAGAGGTCCCAAATGGTGTTGTATGCTACGCCAGCCTCTGCTGCGCCGGTCCTGGCTGCACGGCCAAGGTCAGAACACCCTGAGTCTGACCAAGACGCTGAGCGTTCTGACCGCGAAGCAACTCCCGATATTGCTGACTACCTGCTGGTGGAATTGGCATCCCTGTTGATGTTGGAAGCCCTGTCAGACCCGGTGAGCCACTACCTGGTGTTGAGGTAGAGCCAGCGGAAGGACTGGGTGATGCGGATTTGGGGCGCCAACCGGCTGTCCCTAGAGCCCCTGGAATGCGCATCGTGCGGCCCGAGTCCATACCAAGCTGGTCTCGTCTACGTACTCCGCTTATTTTCCGGTCATGCAGAGTGACAATCGTGTTCTCTTGGATTTTGCACGGTTTGAGACAGCTTAGTCAGGGATCCGGGCACGTCGCGAGCATGTGGAAAGTTTGCCTTTCCAAGTCCCACATCCTCTCAGTTGGGCTGTACAGGTTCGGGGCTTGCCGCTTAGAGGGAGTCATACATTTAAGGCTTTAAGGGATCATAGGGTTCAGGGTTTTCGCGGCTTCAGGGCTTGTAGTAAAGGGGCCTTACTAGTTAGAATAGGGTTTGGGGGTATATTATACTATATTTACAATAAGGAACATTATGGAACCCCCAAAACCCTATTCCAATTATTAATGCCCCTACATGAGGAGTCGGAGGCAGGCTTCCTTTTCTCTGGGGGGCTGTCAAAGCGATCCAGACCCCTCCCTGTTCAAATTTGCAGCTCCTCCGTGTGGGAGTTGGCGAACTGCACACTGTTTGGGGTCCACAGTAACCCTAAGGGTCCATGTAACCAAACAGTATATACTTTGGCTTAAAGTAGTCCCTATATAGGTACATTTGGGCCAAAGCCATAAACTCCTGATACACTTTGAAGCCTGTCGTGTCACGCGGCAAGCCACTATCAACTCGCAGCTGCAACCAGCTGGCTAGATACTCGGCATAGTTCACACACGCAGCACCCATAAAATCCCCACCCGAAATCCCCCAAACCCTGAGTCCTCAGCCCTAAATCCTAAACCCTTAAAACCTAAACCCTATATATGCCTTCAAAACACTAAATAAACCCTCCAGACCCAGAAGAAGAAGCCCTAAAGCTTGTAAATGAAAACACAACCCCGGGTCCCACCAGTACGATGAGGCGCCCTGGCCCCCGGCCGGCGCGCGTCGCACCGGAAAGAAGTGTCGCCACTTGGACGCCAAAGCTCGACCAAAACGAACCCCGAACGAGTTTGCAGGTCAGTTCCCCAGGGTTTTTATAAGCGTAGTACATACGTCCCCACACTGTAGGTGCTTGTTGAGTGCTGAGCCGTAAGGGTCCATGCACTCCAATAGTTTCTACATTGGTGTTAAAGTAGCCCTATATGTACTTCGGGGCCAAAGCATATACTGTTTGGGTACATGGCCCTTGGCGGGGACAGTTTGCGAATCGCCGAAACTGAAATCGAGTTGGACAGCCAAGGTTTCAGCGCGACCTCGGCATGGAGCTCGGGCAGAATTGCATAATACCGGGGCCCAAAGAAATGAGTACTTAAACTATGTTAATTGTTGGGTGTTCCTTTTTGCATGTATACATATATATATATATATATATATATAGTAAAATACTCCCCGAAACCCATTTCTAATTATTAAGGTTCATTATTATGGCTGCTGGTGCAGGGCCAAGGTGGCTAGATGCTGCTGAAGTGTAGCCGATATCGGGCTCTAAACCCTGATCCCAAACCAACTATAAACCCTAAACCCTACTTTTCACCTCGAAACAACTCTACGGGTTGGGGTTTAGGCTTCGGGGAACCCTAAGCCTCAGCTAAACTCAGGTCCTGAAGCCACACATGGCACAGAAGTTAGAAGAGTGCGAGAATGAGTCATGGTGCATTCTAGGGTTGAATAGGGCTTAGTGCCTACACTGGAGTTCCATACTTGCATATTTGGAGGGTGAATATGAAGGAACCACTATGAAATACATAAACGTCAGCTTATGGTGTGTCTCCTTCGTATTTCAAAGTGCAGCAAAACCCCACATCAGAGCCTGACATTTCTCTATGCATTCTGCTATCTAAACCTGGGTTTGGAGTACCATACTTGAACACTTTTATTGGTCCCTTTTCCCTAAAGGAGCCATTACGAAAGAAAAGTCTATATTTTTTTCTCCCTGGTTACTTCAAAGTCCAGTAAAACTTTGTTTGTGGGAGCTTCAGAGGAGCCTCAGGCAATAGGGGCCCCCCTGTTATAAGTTCAACTAAACGATTCGAGATATTGGGATCCCGAATGTGGAGAACCCCCCCAAAAGAATGGACCCCAACTGATTTAGGTATCCCCATGCAAGCCTCGTGACACCCGAAGCCCAAACCCGAGACCCTTAACCCTCATCTGCTGCTGTTACTACTAATCTACGGTTGATGATATAAATCCTGCATTACCCTAAGGCCCCTAAACTATGGGAATTATGGTATATTTCTTATTATGGGTCATGCAGGATTTATACCATCAGCCGTACCACCTCCACCACCACCACTACTACAACAAATACTACTACTACTACTACTACTACTACTACTACTACTACTACTACTACTACTACTACTACTACTACTACTACTACTACTACTACTACTACTACTACTACTACTACTACTACGACTACTACTACTACTACTACTACTACTACTACTACTACTACTACTACTACGACTACTACTACGACTACTACTACCACTACGGCGACGACGACCACTACTATTACTAAAACCTAAAACCCCACATGCCACCAAAAGAAGCCGACCACGCCGTCAAGATCCTCGCACCTGCTGAGCACACGTTCTCCCTTCTTCAAGAAAAGCTGGCCAAGACGGCGGAGGAGAATGCAAACCTCCTCCTTTGCCGGAGGAGCACTGTTACAGTACGACGATCGGGAGCAACACCCAGCAACACAAAATCGAAGTCTAGTGTCCGAGAAATGAAAACCGTTATAAACCCTGAAATCCTAAACCCCTAAACCCTAAACCCCAAGGCCCAAATTCAAATCCTCATAAACCCTGAAACCCCAAACCCAAATTCTTATGAACCCTGAAATCCTAGACCCCTAAACCCCAAATTCTTACAAACCCTGAAATCCTACCTATACTCTCCATTGCAGTTCCTTTTTTGGTTAACCAAAAACTATATTATAGGATCCTAACCATAAAATTGCTCTAAGGGTCCAAGTGGTTCCTATTTATGGTTTTTGGTACCTAAAAAGGCTCTAAAGTCCTATAATAGGGAGTACTTGGGTGGATGATAGAAATCCTGCAGGACCCATAATGAGGAATATACCATAGATCCCATAGTTTAGGGTCCTTACAGTCATGCAGGATTTATATCATCAACCGTTGGACCCTCTGGGTTGGTTAACCAAAAAAAGGAGCTGCAATGGAGACTATTTGTAGACCCATAGTAAGCTGCCGAGGTCAGCTCGGATTTGAGGTGCCTTTGGAGGACCTGCACATGGGAATCATGGGGCTACTCTAGGGCTTAGGGGTTTTGGGGATTATGGTTTATGGTTTGGGTTATAAGGAATTAGGGGCAAGTTTGGGGCTCAGGATATTCTGAAGTTTGCAGATTTTGATGTCGGGTTTCCGGATGTGGGGTTTAGGTCTTCGGGTTTGACGCTTCAGGCTATCCGCTGGATCAGAAGCCATTATGAGCGCCAGGGCAGGGTGAACGACGTTGCCTTTTGCCTTGCCATTCTTGTTTGGAGCAGCAAGGCAAGGACGACCGGATGCTTACTGTCAAGGCAAAGCGCTCTCAAAACCCTAAACCCTTAAGCCCTAAACCCCAAACCATAAACCCTAGAACCTAAAACCCTGAACCCCGATAGTACCCTTATAGAGCCCGTTAAAGGAACTCCTATAACCCCCTTTAAAGGACCCTAAAACCCTGAACTTGAAACCTCAAAAACTATACACACTTGGAGGTTCAGGGGTAGTTATAAGTGGGGTTAAGGTAAGGTAACTATAGTTATGACCCATATTGGGGGTCTTATAACTCTGCTTATAACTACCCATGAACCTGCAAGCCAGGAACTCCAAGGCTGTGTTGACCTTCGCGTGGCCGTGCGAGAGGTGCTGCTCTTGAACTGAGGATTGGGTTTAGGGTTTTGGGGTTTTCGGGTTTTGGGTTTTTCGGGTTTTTCGGGTTTGGGGTTTAGGGGGTTTAGGTTTTACAGGGATTAGGTTGCTGGATGACGAGACTTTGCAAGTACTGTTGACATTGGTTGTCAGCCTTTACATCGGTTTATTCAGCCGACAGGTCTAATTTTCCCAGTTGTGGTCTCTGAGACCTTCTTCCATGCTAGTTGTGACCTGGACCCTCTGGATAGTGGAGGGGGGAGTCATGGTTTAATGCTTTCGGGGCTTGCGTCTATCGTCGCGAGCCCGACTGCACGGGGCCGAAGCAAAGAGCGCTGCTTATGAAGGCGAAAGAAGCTTCATGGACGCCGACACGAAGCGTCCTTTCGTCTGTGCAGACAGAAAGCTTCCTTGCAGCTTTCTTTCCACCTGCTCTTCGTGAGCATGTGCATGATTCGGAAATTCAGAAGTCTGGATGATAAAGCGGCAACGAGAACTCCGAGGCTAAGAAGGCTGGACGGTTGTCTCATTGAATTGGCAGAGCTGCATTACACAAATCATCATTAGCACGGCAGTTCCAAAAGAGGACAGCGGCGGAGATGCAGCGAATGGCGGCCAAGTGAAGCTGTTTGTCTCGCGCTTCCCGCGAGATTTCAATTTGATGATGCTTCAGCGGGCCCCATGCCACGCAACACGAGGATAGACTGTTGTGCAGACTTGTGTTGATGGCATTCATGCTGGAGTCGCAAGTGCGGTGACGCTTCCGATCAGTGCGCTTTTTGGATGAACGTCCCGTTTACGCATTCGGGTTTCGGGTTTAGGGTGCAGCTCCAGAGGAGACTTCACGGATTCAAACTGCCCGGGCAATTGAGGTGTGACGGCTTGAGGGCTTAGGGATTAGGGTTTAGGGTTTAGGGCATAGGGAGGGCACCTGTAAGGTTTGGGCCGGACGTAATTATACAAGCCTTCATAATGCGATTCTGCTTTCGGGGACTATGATAATATAAGCAGCCTTCAGGAGAAGTATGGGCCGTATTGAGGCTCCTATATTTGCCTGGTATTATCAGGCCTAATCTCCACCCTCTACCGCCTCCTACCCCGAAAGACTGACCACTTATTTCTTGATGCGCTAAATTTCAGCTCCTAAAACCTTAAACCTCACGGCCTGGGCCCTCTTTCTTTTCTATCTCAAGCCGTAAACAACGGAGACCTAAACCTCAAAGCCCGTCTGTATGCCAGGTGACCGACGATCACACGCACAAGAAGACCCTCCTTCTCCAGGCGAGAGTTTGAATTTCCTAGCTCCCGTAAGGGACCCTTAAAGGGACCCTTAAAGGGACCTTGAAAGGAACCCTTAAAGGAGCCCCTAAGGGAGCCCTTAAACGAACCCTTAAAGGACGCCGTAAACGGACCCTTAAAGGAACCCTTAAAGAAACCTGTAAGGGGATCCCGGGGATCCCTAAAGGCCCGAGATCAAGGCCCTTCAGGTATGGGCTTAGGGTTGAGAGATTGATCGCTCTTAGGCATCAATGCAGAGACCAGTGGTTTAGGGTTTAGGGTTAAGCTTGAGTTAAAAAACTTGGTTGTTCTTGTAGATCATGGTTTTCTTGAGCTGCTCTATTAGAACCCTGAAACCCCAGAAGCCCAACAGACTTCTCATGGATCCCGATTACAGGAACCCAAAAACCCTATAGAAGCCCACACCCTAAACCTTAAACCCCCTAAACCCCCTAAGCTCAAAACCCCTAAACCCTGCACCCTTAAACCCTCAACTCCCAAACACGAAACCCTAAACTCTGAACCCTTAAAAAGCCCTGACAGATCCCCCTAATGGAGCTAAAAACTCTAAACGCCTGAAGATCCCCTTAAAGAAACCCTAAACTCTGAACCCAAACCCCAGTTTCAATGACGTTTGGCAGGTCGCTCCGGCATCCGAGTTCTAGCCTTGGTCACGGGAGCGACGGTTTAGGGTTTAGGGTTAAGGGTTTTGGGTGTAGGGTTTTAGGGTTTAGGTTCTAGGGTGTTGAGGGTTTACTTGGAGGGTCGGGGGAACTTAGTAACTGGTTATTTTAGGGGCTTATAAGTACCGTAACCCCAAATAGGCTCCCTTTTTAGGATACTTATAAGTCGACTTACTACCTACTTACTAAGTCCCCCGACCCTCCAAGTAGGGTTTACAGTAGGAGCCAGAAAGTTGGAACATCAATATCCTCATGGCCTTAAACCTGGGTTTGGAGCACCATACATACTTGAATACCTTTTTTGGTACCTGCTCCTTAAAGGAGCCATTATGAAATAAAAGTCTATACTTTTTTCTCCCTGGTTTCTTCAAAGTCCAGTAGAGGTACAGTATAGGTACAGTATAGGAGATCCTAGCACTAATCCTCCTAAACCCATGTTCCAACTTTCTGGCTTCTACCGTATGGGGTTTAGGCCAGGATACTCAGCCCCAAACCCTATAATGTTGGGGCCCAAAAAGTTACCACGACTATTTCTGGGGGATCCTTATTCCAAGTATAGTATCATGGGCACCAAAACCCTATTCTAATTAGTAAGGCCCCTGTAGTACGCCCTAGGCTTTCGGATTCTCTGGGTGGGCTCAGGGTTTGGGAGGTGGGGGTTGTGGGGGTTTGGGGCTTTAGGGTTCACTAGGGTGCGACGGTCCCATTTGTGTGTTCCCGCAAGGGTTCCTGTAAGGGATTCCTGTTTAGTTTGTAGTAGAGGTTGTGGTTTAGGTGATCTTGGGTTTAAGGGGTTAGGGGTATTGTCTAGCTCTTTTCTCGGAGGTTTGGAATTTATGTAGACCCGTGATGATCAAACCGCTTTCCCTCAATAATGCTTACAATAAGGATCTGCAGCATCCTAACACCACGCCCCCATTGAGCTCCTTCAAAAGGGATCTATGATGAGTCTGTAAGGGCTTTAAAGGGCTGTTGAGTTCAAGGGATAAAGGTCCTAAACCCTAACCCTTGTGGAGGTTTGATAGGGGTTCGGTGTAGGTGGGGCTTACAGTAGATCGAAGTTTCTCATAGGGTTTTGGGGTTTGGAGGATAGGGGTTTAGGGGTTTAGGGTTTTGGATTCTTTGGGTGGTTCAGGGAATCGGTGTTTACTTGGAGGGGCAGGGGACTTAGTAAGTAGGATATAAGTATCGTTATAAGTACACTAAATGGAGTTACCCCAATGGTAACCCTAATTATAAACGACTTACTAAGTCCCCTCCCCCTCCAAGTAGGGTTTGTGATTTTAGTGTCTTGGGTTTTAGGGTTTGGCGTTTCGGAGATGGAAGTTCAGGAATTAAGAGCTTTGAGGCTTTGGGATTTAGGTTGTTGGGGATCGGGGTTTAGGGTTTGGGCGGTTTGCGGTTCAAGGGTTCTGGTTTGTTAGGGATAAGGGGCTTGCATTTTCGTGTTTTGAGGGGGGCGAATGTTAAAAAACACGGAGCAGCAAGCGGAGGAGGAGAGGGATGCTCATGTGAGCCCTCCCAGTGTCTCAACCACTATCCACACTCGAAGCTTCTACTTCATAAACGGTCCACTCCTGGAGGATCTGTGGGACTTAGTCATTACGGTTATAAGTTTATAAGTTATAAGTAGTTATACGTATAGTTACCCAAAAATATATCCAGTACCATGATCCTTTAAATACTCATAAACCCTATAAAGCTTATCGATTCCATTATAGTTCCCTTTAAAGGAACCCTATAGATCCCTTTAAAGGAGCCCAAAAGCACCTGAAAGCGTTGCTCCTCGGAGACTTCGGCAGAGGTCGCCGCATGGCAGAGCTCCGCACGACGAGCCAAGCGGGAGCCGGCTCTGGGGGCTCCTTTCTTAGGGCTCCTTTAAGGGGATCAATAGGGTTCCAGGGTTCCTTTAAGGGGATCTATAGCGTTCCTTTAAAAAGGGATCTACAGGGTTTACGGCTCCAGGGGCTCTTTTCGTAGGGTTCCTTTGAGGGGATCTATAGGGTTCCCTAAAAGGGGATGAAAAGGGCTCCTTAAAAGGGATTTATAGGCTATAAGGGTTCAATGCGGGGGTTTGGGAGCTCCTTTCCTAGGGTCGTAGGGTTTAGGGCTTTGGGGTCTAGGGGTATAGCGGTTGGGGTTTAGGGTTTGGGGTCTAGGGTTTGGGTTTTAGGGTTTAGGGCTCCTTTCTTAGGGTTCCCTTAAGGGGATCTATAGGGCTCCTTAAAAGGGATCTATAGAGCTCCTTAAACGGGGATCTATAGGGTTCCTCAAAAAGGGTCTTTAGGGCTATAAGGGTTCAATAAGGGGGTTTGGGGGCTCTTTTCCTAGGGTCGTAGGGTTTAGGGGTTTGGGGTCTAGGGGTCTAGGGGTCTAGGGGTTAGGGTTTAGGGTTTTGGGGTCTGGTTTTGGAGGGTTTGGGGTTTCGGGTATGTGTTTAGGGTCTAGGGTTTAGGGTAGGGCTTACCTAGGATCCAGAAACCTACCGTTTGAGTTCAGGGGGGCAGATATGGTGTTTGGGTATGTCTTTGCCTTTTGACGGAATCCGAAAGCCCTAAACCCTAAACCCTAAACCCTAAACCCGAAAGCCCGTAAACCCTAGGCCTCAACCCTACGCCCTTCAGCCCGATACCCCGGCAAACATCCAACAGCCCCAAGCACTAAACCCTAAACCTTAGAAGCTGCCCCCACCCTGTAATAGTCACTATAAGGATTATATTGGGGCCCTATTATATTCCGATTATACCACTATTACATGGTGGGGGCAGCTTCTAACCTAAACCCCGAACCCTGGGAAAGAACGCTTCAAAATTGGAGGAGGCCGAAGGCGCACACTGTCCACGATCCCGGATCGCATGCGCACCGCTCCCGGTCTTTTTCCTTGTGGGGCTTGAAGAGCGTTTGGGAGGTTCTCAGAAGGGTTTGTAGCGGTCCTTGCTAATTGGCTTTGCAGTTCAGGGTTTGCGTTAAAGGATTTAGGGTAAGGGTAGTGGGTGGGGTTGTGTTTTCAACGTGTAGGATTCATGGTTTGGAAATTCATTGAGGTGGGTTTTTTTTGGCTTTATGATCATAGGGGTTTTAGCCGATGGGGGTTTAGTAGGAAGTGGGGTTTCCATAATAGGGTTCATATTAAGGAATCCCTACCCCAAGAATCTTAAACCCCCCTTTTGGCCTCCCATCATGGAAGTTCGAGGGTTGCCGAGTTTGGGGTTTAGGGCTTTGGTTTGGGCCTTCGGGTTCAGTGCTTCGGTTTAGGGTTTAGGGTTTGGGGTTTAGGGTTTAGGGTTTGGGGCTTCGACTTTTGTATGGTTCAGGCACTTTTGCTAATTTGGTTATAACGGATGTAGTTCCTTTGCTCTGTAAGCTCAGTTACTACCTCCCATGTCCTTTAACTTAAGTGCCCTTAAAACCCGTATCGAACCCTTCTAGAAACCTTCAGGTAGGATCCAGAGATCCCTTTAAAGGAACCCTAGAGATCCTCTTTCGATGCCCAGGCCGCCCACAGGACCCATCATCTCGGCCCGGGGACCCAGAGCCGATACGGGGCCTCACGGACTTTGTCCTTTAAGGGATCTTTTAAGAGGTCGGGCTCCTTTAAGGGGTCCTTTAAGAGATCCTTTAAGGGATCCTGTAAGGGGTGCGATTACCTTCACTTCTTTGGAGCTTAGAATTTGGGGTTTAGGGGTTGATGGCTCGGGGCAGGTTTGTTTTGTTTGTGTACTCGTTGATATGCTCTGCATGCTTTCAAAAGTCTGTAGGATGTTATGGGTTGTTTTGTTCTTGGTAGTGCGCTGAAGGTGTGCACAGTATTTGTGGTTTATATGGTTTACTAACGCACACAGTGCGTATCTGTATTTCTGCGTTTTCCACAGTAAGGCATAGATTTTCCGTCATATCCTAATCCCTTCAAGAGCCCTGTAAACCCATAGCCACCCTAAAGGTTTCCCCAACAGGAACCCTGAACGGAATCCCTTAATTCAAGGAACCCTCAAAGGAACAATTGAAGGAGCCTAAAAGGTTCCTTACTGATAAACTAGAATATCCCGCCAAAGCCCTCTTCTAATTGTGAAGGCTCGAAGCGCAAACCAAACCTCATAGGAGGCCAAAAAGGGGTTTTGGCCTATGGGGTTCAGTAGGGATTAGGGTTCCCATAATAGGGTTCAAACGGAGGAATCCCTACCCCAAGAATCTGAAACCCCGCTTGGCCTTCCATCAGGAACCCTTCTTCGAAGCTTAAAGGAACCTGTTAAGCGGAGCCCTATCCCAATCTTTCGGGCTGCTCCATTACAGCCTGAAACCCAAGGCCCTAAACCACCGACAGCCTAAAGCACATGGGAGTTTCGAAAATAGGGGACCCTAATATAGTAATTAGCCTAAATAGTAGGATCCTTATTATAAGGACCCAAAATAAGATACCCCTATTTTCCGAAACTCCCAATGAAAGCTGAAAGTCGGGAGCAGGTCTCGTCGTCGGATGCGTTACGCCAAAGAGGCAACATGGACGTTTAGGGCTTAAGTGACCCCAAACCCTAAATTCTAAACCCTAAACCGGGCTTAAGTGTAGGACTTGCGGCCGAGGGGTTGCCTTAGGATACTTACCGTAACCCCAAATAACGTACCTTTTTAGGGACCTATATACAGAAGTCATATTAGGGGGCCCTAAAATTGTAGGTTCCTTAGGGTCCAGGCAGGGTTTAAGATTTATGGTTTCAGGGTTGGATACTTAGGGTTTAGGATTTTTATGGTTTCAGGGTGTTTTAGGTGTAGGAATTCGATGTTTGCGATTCTAATGTGTGGGGGTTTAATTTCAGGGTTTAGACTTTAGAATTGAGAATTTGGATGTAAGGGCTTAGGATGAACACGGTTAAGGGCTTGATCAACGTCTGAGGTGTAGGACGTAAGACTTGTGGTTTACGGTCGGTCGAGGATTTATCTTCCGAGTTTTGAGCATAATTCAGGTTATTTAGGGGTCTTGGAGTTCAGGGTTTAAGGGTTTAGTTTAGAAGCTGCCCCCACCCTGTAATAGTGGTATACTAGGAATATAACAGGGCCCTAATACAATTTTTATAGTAGCCTTATAGTAGCCTTATAGTCACTATTACAGGGTGGGGGCAGCTTCTAAGGTTTAGTGGTTTATGAGATTCAGGATTCCGGGCTTGAGGAGTCTGGGGTTTTGGAGTTAAATGCTGTGGCTTGTGGTCGATGGGATGCGGGTTATTTGTTTTAGGAGCCTAAATAGTTACCAATACCATTGCTGGGGGGGTTTTCCTGATGAAAGGTATAGTATACTACTGAGCCCCAAAACCCTATTCTAATTACTCAGGCTCCTATACGTTAACCTCTTCCTATCATTTGGCCAAAAAATCATCTTCATCGAACTCATCAGTGTTAACCAACTCAGGTGCCAGGCTGTACGCCTTACATCCACGTATCTCAATGTGAAAACTGGCATCACCAGGACACGCATTAACATCTAGCATTGCCAATGAGGGTCATGGGGAGTCTTTTTTCACTTGATTCATGCGGCGTGCATCTACTGCCGCTGGGAGCCTGTCAGCGACCAAAGTGCGGCTTGGGTAGTGTTCCCGGATTTGCCTCCAAGTCCTTGTAATTACCCTTCGAGAATGCCTTTTGGGCGCTAACCTTGAACCTTAAAACTATCTTAATGCGAAGCCATCAATTTCCTTGCTTGCCAGAAGCCTCCGCGAGCGACGCACGAACTGTGGGCACTCGCAGCCTCATATCCATGGAGGCTTCTTGACAGCATAAAAGAGGGGCCTTAGTAATTACCTACACTATTTTTGGATTCTTTCTTAGAAGTATAGTATAGTAGGCCCCAAAACCCTATTCCAATTATTAAGGCCCCTATATTAGGTTTTAGGGTTTATGACTTTGAGGGTCAAGTTGTGCTGTTCAGGCGTCGAGGGGACTTAGGATCTCCGACATAAAGAGTTATATAGGGTTATTTTTTTGAGTTTTCAGTTGTAGCCTCTGCAGTGTGGCCCTCATGTGGGGTCTGAGGATCTGTTTGACTCCGTTTTGCGGGCCCTGCAATATGCTCAGCATAATCCTAGGTAGCATCAAGGAGACCCCTTGAATTAAAGGTGTATATACACACTTTACCTGGACCCCAAAAGTATGTAGAATAATAGCCTTTTATAGGTATTGGGCCATTATTTTACCTACTTTGGGGGTTTAGGTAATGCAAACAAAACAAAAACGCCCCTGACTTACTACTGCTACTGCTACTGCTACTGCTCCTGCTCCTGCTCCTGCTCCTGCTCCTGCTCCTGCTCCTGCTGCTGCTGCTGCTGCTGCTGCTGCTGCTCCTGCTACTGCTACTGCTACTGCTACTGCTACTGCTACTGCTACTGCTACTGCTACTGCTACTGCTGCTGCTACTACTACTACTACTAATAATAATATAGATATGTACATACAAAGTAGGTTGTTTTATTCCGGAGGGACAAGAGCTTAAAAGAGAACCCTGGAGGCACCACCTGTGCCTGGGTCTTTCACTGAGGATGCTGAGATGGAGGAGCTTTTGGAGTGACTCTTAATCTCCGGGAACAGTAAAGGACATGTGTACGCCTACGGGTCTAAAGGACCCAAGAATTACAAGTTACTTGATTTCAGAGTTTAGTGTACTAAGTATGAATCAGTTATGAAGGTGAGCAGCGGTTCGATATTTAATATTGTATTTGACCTCTAGGGTAGTGTCATCTTTGAGTGAGTTCAACTGCTCCGTCGTTTTTGGCTGCAAGGGTTCCAAACCCTAAGGGTCCATGTATCCAAATACTATATACTTTGGGCCCAATGTACCTGTATAGGGACTACATTAAGGCCAATGTATATACTATTTGGGTACATGGACCCTTAAACATTAAGCCCTATAGAACCCTAAACCCTATAGAACCCTAAACTCTAAACCCTAAACCCCTAAGCTAAACCCTGCGGTTTTGGGTACATGGACCCTTAGGGAAATACGTCTATTGCACAGACTCGGCCCGACATGCTCTCAATACACAAATTTCAGGGTTTAGGATTTAGGGGTTAAGGGTTTAGGGTTCTCGTTTACACTCTTCTACACAATGCAGATTTGTTTGCTAGACGGTATCATAATCTGAAAGTTTCAGTTGTTTGGGGCTGCTTTGCTGGCTTTGACGGAAATAATGGGTTCGTACTGACTGGCACATACTGATAGGAGTTTGGTCCGGGAGTGTCTCCAGGTACGGTTGTAGGTGCCCAAAAGCTCTTGATGTTCGGTATGTGAGACCCAAAACCCTCGGTCTTTTTCATACTCTCGGACCCGTTGGGATAGTCGCAACCTTAAACCCTAAACCCTAAACCCTCCCTTTGGCATGCTAACACGATTAACCCGACTTGTGTTAGAACATTGCCCACCAGCCCACCAACTGCCCAATCGATCCCGAAACTCCCATCTCTCTCTCTCTCTCTCTCTGTCTCTCTCTGTCTCTCTCTCTCTCTCTCTGTCTCTCTCTCTCTCTCTCTCTCTCTCTGTCTCTCTCTGTCTCTCTCTCTCTCTCTCTGTCTCTCTCTCTCTCTCTCTCTCTCTCTCTCTCTCTCTCTCTCTCTCCGTCTAATCTCCCTGCAAGTATCCGCATGATGGGGGTGTCAAGTAGCTGATCTGGGTTGTAGGCCGCAGGGATACCGGATTGTAAGAAGCTGTTAGGCCGTAGCTTAAACCCTAAACCCTGGACCCTAAACCCTACCTATAGTCTCCATTGTATTTTTTTATGCGGTTACACAATTTACTGGTTAGGATCCTATAATATAGGTTTTTGGTTAACCAAAAAATGGAACTTTGTTCTTGGTCTCAAACAAGACGTGGAAGTGCCTGCAAGCCTTGTAGAAGATAGAAAGACTAAGAGCTAGACCCTTTCAACCTACGCTCCTCAACCCTAGCCCGAATCCGTAATGCCGAAGCCCTAAACCCATCTCCCATCTAAACCCTAAGCCCTATGTACACCCGAATCCGTAATCCCCAAACCCTACCTTAACCCTGAACAACCTACCTTTCTAGGGTTCCTCATTATAAAAAGGTCGGGTATTCCGGGTTAACCCTAAGGGTCCAGGTATCTCCTTAGGAGGTTCCGGAATCTCCTAGGGAGAGTCCTTGGGTCTCTTTGGGGTCTCAGAAACCCTCACTTTTGAGGTTCCCCAGTTTGATAGGGCCCTTAGGGAAGGCAAACCCTCAGCCCTAAACCCTAAACCCAAACCCTAGACCCATCTCCCGTCTAAAACCCTATAAACCCTAAACTCGAATCCGTAATCCCCAAATCCCAAACCCTCAGCCTTCAGCCCTCCTCCTTGCAGGAAGGCGCGCTGCCAGGCCGGGGCCCGGATTAGAAGCGCCTGAGGAAGCCCTCTCCAAAACCCAAAGGCTCCATGTACCTTTATACTAGATAAAGGGCTCCTATAGGGGATCCTATGGTTCCAAGGGTACCATAAGGGTTAGGATCGAGGGTTTAAGGCTTCATGTACCCCTATTATAGTAGATACTTAAGCCTTGAAGGGGTCCCTACATAGGTACTTTAAGGCCTAAGTATATACTATATGGGCACATGGAGCCTTAGGGAAAGTTGGCACCAAAGGAAATGGTCGAGCCTTTGTGGAATGTATTAGGTGTTCTTGTCTTGCGGTCTCTGGTTATGTTGCTATTGGGTTCCTATGTAGGGTGTTGGGAGATTTATGTCGTGTCTTCTGCTGGGGGTTATATGATTTTCAACTAACACACCCGATATGGGAGCTTCCGAAAATAGGGGACCCTAAAAAAGTGCCCTACACAGTAGGATCCTTATTATAAGGACCCCAACATAAGGTACAGAAACTCCCATGTGGTCATATGGTTTCAACATCCAAAGTCAGGCCTCTGTAAGTCAAAGTTGTTCGATGCTTCGGGGGAGATACACTCGGGGATTTTTCAGAAGGATCCAGCTACCCATAGGCTCCATAGTAGTTCCTTTTTGGGGCACTATATTTGGGTTCCTCATTTTCGAGAACTCCCATTTAGGGATGGGTACCTATAGCAAGGATACGGTTCGGATACGAGTATCCAGAGTTCGGGTGCTTATAAGCAGGAACCTGACAATGTTGGGGGGGCGGGCCCGAGTAGGGTCCAGGATTTGGGGGGTTTAGGGTTTAGGGTTTAGGGTTTAGGATTTGGGGGTTTACCGTTCTTTGGAACTCCACACGGCTTGACCTGTTGTGCCGAATTCGACCTGTTGTTTTTCGTTTCCATCCCAGCATCATCGCTTCGAGACGGGTGCCAACGACACCTGGCCGTTCATAAGGGTTCACCTAGTAGTAGAGTAGGTAGCCTTTAAACTTTAACCATTTTTGGGTAGTATAGTCCCATAATCCCTATGTAACCCGACAAGTAGGTTCAAGGCTCGACCTTCCCACGCTCAAGTATGGGACGGCTTAAACCTGCGCAGCTGTATAATAGTATAACCTACTTGGAGGATCAGGAGACTTAGTAAGTATGGTTATAAGCCCCTTCATTGAGGCTCTAAGTAATTGTTATTAGTACAGTTACCGTATATAACACCCCTAGATACTAAGTCCCATGGTCTTTTGAGTACCTAAACCCCCTTTATAGATACTCTATAGATCCCTTTAACGAACACTAGTTACTAGGTCTCATGATCCTTTAAGTAGACCCTAAACCCTAAACCCCCTAAGATCCCTTTAAGGAACCCTATAGATCCCTTTTAAGGAGCCCGTTAAGAGCTCTTACTAGGTCTCATGATCCCAAAGTACCTGTCTACCTCATCGGAGGCCTCGTGGTTCGGAAACAGTCACGTTTGCAAGCAAGCGAACATGGATTATCCTAGTCAGGACCCTAAACTCCAGACGCCCTTACAGTAAACCCCAGAAAGTTGGAAACCGGATTAAGGCCAAACAGTGCTGGGATTCCCTATACATTGCTCTTCAGGATTGAGGCTATTGGGTTTCCAACTTTTTGGCTTCTACTGTATACTTTTCTGGGGGGGTTCCTGATTATAAGCATCATATAATCGGCCCTAGAACCCTATTCTAATTATTAAGGCCCCGATTTTGTTCTGAGATATACCTTAAGTCATCTTCGGGCTCCTGTTTTGATTTAAGGAATACTCCTTCTTGAAGGGGTGTCGGAGGGTTTAGGGTTTAGGGTCCCCTAACCTGCTTGAAAAAGGCGCGGCTGGGTTCGGCTCTGAACCGGATCGCGTGAAGAGAATGCGCTACGGCTGATGATATAAATCCTGCATTACCCTAAGGACCCTAAACTCTGGGAACTATGGTATATTCCTTGTTATGGGTAATGCAGGACTTATATCATCCACCGTAGTATGGATCCATGAGGAATCTCGCCGCTAAGGTCGGTTTCATGTGGCATGTTTACGGCACAGCTTTCGGATTGAACGAATGTATGCGTTGAAACTATCATTCATATCGTCTGCGCACGTCAGGAAGCTTTCTTGATCAAAGGGTCTTGGGCTATCTGAGCTCAGGAGAGAAACATGTTGGGTTCAATTTTGCTAGGGAGGAATGCTTAACTTTTCGTTGGTTCGAGTATTATGTTTTGGCGCAGCACCTAACGGACCTAGCGTCTGCCTCCGACGGCCGCAACAGCGTCTCGTTTCATGGCCTGGTGCTGGCCAGTTTAAAGCCATTTCTCAAGTGGCCTACCAAAGGCTTCGGATGCGACAGCTTTGCTGTGCTCCGTTCTCCGTCCTTTGGCTGCGGTCGTTCCATAGCTTCCAAACCCCGAAAACCTATAGACCCTAAATCTCTAAACCCTAAACGCCTAAAACCCTAAACCCCTAAACCCTAAAGCCTAAATCCCTAAACCCCCAAACCCAAAAGCCCAAGCCCCTATAAACCCTAAACTGCAGATCCACCTGGTTGCCGACTTCTGGGAACTCTGTCTAACTCGTCTCTAAGCTTTCGGTTTATCACTAAGAAGCGAAACGAGGAAGTCATCACCATCTCAGTGGTCAGAATACGGCTACTATAAGACTATAAGGGATCTATAAGGGTACTATGAGGTAGGGGCATCACCGTGGTCATGATCTAGGACCCAGAGTAAGCCCTTGTTCCCTTTTCTGGGGTTCAGGCACCCTTTTTCTGGGTTACTCTTGGGTCTAGTGATGTATAAGCTCTGCATAGGTTTGGTTTCGAGTTGATCGTCAAGCTTTCCGGCTTGAGGCCAAAATCCGGACACTGTGCACTGATCTTAACCCCGGACCACCATTAAGTCTAAGAGCCTGAAACCTGAAACCCTGATTCCTCAAAGGCAAAACGAGTAAGCCCTACACCGAATTCCCAATGCTTAAACCTCAGACCCGAAACCTTAAAGAAGAAACTGAACCTATGCTGTGAGAGCTGCATCTAGCCCCACAGCTCGAAGTCCGAAACCCTAAACCCTACCTTAAGCTACCATGTCCTGCTCTTTTGTAGGTTTTTGCAACAAGTGCTCATTTACAACCTGTAGGGACCCTACAACAAAATAGGTTTTGTCGGTCAAGGTAAGTGAGCCTTAAACCCTACACACTCCAAGGCCCGGGTGAAGGATGTGTTTAAGCATGTGGCCTTGGAGGACGAAGCTTCCGGGTTAGGGGTATCTGGACGGCAAGTAACGTTTAGATTTTTGGTGAACTATACACCTAATGAGATCCCGAAGACTGAGCTATAGTTCCCTTAGGATACTAGACAATTAGGCAAAGTGTCATGAATCATGAGACCTAGTCTAGGATGCCCAGTAGTACCCTTATTCCCTTTTTGTAGTCCTAGGTTCCTTATAAAGTTACCCAATACCAAAAAGAGAGGCCTTTTTATTCTTAGGTTACTGGGTATCCTAGAATAGGACCCATTTTGAGGAACCCTAAACCCCCATAGATTCCTTTAAGGACCCCAAAATAAGGTACCCCTAATTTAGGTTACTGGGTATCCTAGAATAGTTGGTGATGTTTCAGGTTTGGCAGGTAAGCTTTAGGGTAGGGTCTCGAGGCTCGTAGGGCTTGGGAAGTTGAGAGGGCCGTGAAGAAAACTAGTGGTAGTAGTAGTAGTAGTAGTAGTCGTCGTAGTGGTAGTAGTAGTAGTAGTAGTAGTAGTAGTAGTTGTAGTAGTTGTTGTAGTAGTAGTAGTAGTACATAATCCCTCCGCCTCCCCATCCGACAGGCCCCAGCACAAAGTCCGACAGAGACCTTTCAAGCCCGTGCAAAACTGTATAAAAGATTATTCTAGTTGTTGCGGAGGTTGTGGGTTCAGGTCTGGCTCCTCGGGACGGAGAGGATGTGCGCTTTTTCCTGCTTGCACCATTGCTCTTGTGAGAGCAGTTGCCCCGACGGCCATTCCCGAGTTTAGATTTCAATGTTTTTGGGATTAGGGTTTAGGGTGAGTTCTACAATCTACGTGGGAATATGCTGCAAGTCTGATGTCTCCGTAAGGGCTTCGCTAGCTGATAACTCATCCCGAGAACAACCCATACAGGAAATCAGAATCATATTGAGGAGCTCTTCAAACATAGGTTTCTTAATTCTGAGAGTCATGCAAGCCAGGTATACAACTAGCACCAGGCCCCCAGAGCGGAATCCCTGGAGGCATTGAAGCATTCAAACCCCACGACCTTGATAATGTAGAAGCCAGTGATACTCTCGTGGGTTCCTTGTTACTTTTTGAGTACGACCCGGGGCATTTGCGGCTTAAGGGCCCAATAAGCTTCTGCAAGTTCCTGGTATTCAAGCTCCTAGACACGAAACCCTCAACACTTTGCACACCCGGGCTCAAGACCAGGCTGATTAACACCGTATAGGACCCTTACAGAACCCCCTTAAAGGAACCCTAGAGATCCCTTCAGACTAGAGGAACCCTGAAGCCTCCCATAGAGCCCTTATAGAACCCTAAACCCGGAGCCCTCAAGCCTCAATATTTTAAAGCTCACTCAATCCCGCGGAACCCTGAAACCCCAGGTGTTGCCATCCCTAGAAGCCCTTACAGCAGTTAGCGCGAAAGCACCAAGCCCTACAACATTCCCAGACCTTCCACAATCCCTTAATTAAGGAATATACCTTAAATTATAATAGGATCCCAAATATGAATTAAGGTATATTCCTTAGTTAAGGGATTTTGGAAGGTCTGGGTTGTCCCGGTATCCTTCAACCCTCAGATCTGACGCTCAAGCACTGAAATCCCTAAGCCACCAACTCCCGAAGATTCAGCCCTAAGCACTTACAAACCCGTAGCTCTAAACCCTAAACCAAGATTGGGACAATCTGACAATCTCGGCCGGGGGTGAAAGCTTGGGTCAGGCAGGCGCCTTCACCCGCTTCAGAGTTGCGATTTAGGCGACTCTACCTGTAGAAGCTTGAAGCCCTAAACCCTAAGTGAACCCCATGCAACCTACCTCTTCAAACAAGTGCGAGCTGAATCCCAAGACCTAAACCCATCCCCAGTTTCGCCCCTGCAGACCCCTTGATTGTTTGGATGTTTTCAATCACAAATCGCCTTGACTTTTTGAAGGATGTCCGATCGTCTCGGCTTTCATCCGGGCGCGGTCTCATGCGCGGCAAGCCTGCAGATAGGTAGATTGTAATACAGCTGTCCACAAAAGGGTTGAACAGATGTGGTGTAAGGGATGCGGAGCAGGTTCAATGTAGACTTAATGAATATACATCAAATAACCCCCCTGTGATAACTACCAGCGATCCGAAACTTAGGGCGCTTGGATTGCTGAACACACGAGGCCGAGATTGGTAAGCCGAGCATTTTAGGTCAACGTGCGTAGCGTAAAAAATGCTGGTTTCGGGGGCTGTTACCAAGGAGCTGAGGGTGTTAGGGCCAGGGCTTATCTCACTAGCCGAGCAGACCACTTGTTAAGCCTTTTTGGGCATGTGTATGCACGTATGTATGTATGTATGTGCATAGACACACGCACACACATCATCATTAGCATCATCATCACCATCGTCATCATCATCATCCTACCAAGAGAGGAGAAGCACCTATACATTAGATCGCAGTACTGCATGGCTCTACAATCGACGTACGTTTGCGGGGTTCAAGGTTCAAAGACAAATGGCCCACTTCATATGCCACTGGCTTTGAGGGACTATGCTTCTATGTGCCTTCCGGTTCCAGAACTAAACATGGCAGTTCGGCTCTATGAACTGTTCAGGATTCAGGTTGTTTTCATGGTTTTGAGTAGATTAAGAGCGGCCGCCAAAAAAGCAGAGTAATACACACGTGGTATTATGCGAGCAGCTTGGCTTGTTGGCATCTTGACATTCTTGCACGGGTAATAGCCCAGCACAGCTGCTTGACTTCTGCTGTGCAGCTGGGGTATAATGGGCCTCAAAACCCTACTCTAATTTTTAAGGCTCCTATGTTACTGAGGTTTGTCCTTCGCCTTGGCCTTGACAGAATCCTTACAGTGACTCTTGACGGAACCCTCGTCGCACCGCTTTAAAGGGGCCCTCTAAAAGTAACAGGCTCTTAAAGCCCACACACCTCAAACCCTAACCTTCAACCCTGAGCCATTTGAGATCCCTCTAAAGGGACCTTTGTGGATCCCTCTAAAGGAACCCGAAACAACTCCTGAGCATACCACTTCTAGTGTCCCCTTCTGGCAGCAGAAGCTGCAGCCTGGCTTCTGGCTACTGCATCCCACCTGGAAGCCCAAAAAGCAACTCTAGCCCCATAGTAGGGTTTAGGGTGTCGGGGTCATTTGGGCCATTGGGTAGTATCACGTAAGGGATATCAAGACTAAGTGTGGAATATAAACCTCAACCTCCCGAGTGACTAGTGCGTGGTGGGGTTGCTGAATCAGTAAATTTCTCCTAAGGCGTCCGTGTGTGGGTGTCTTCCGTACAGCTACTTAGGGTGCTTTGAGTCTTCTGCCTCGAAGAGGCCCTATAAACCCTGAACCTAAACCGTGAGGGGTCTAGAACCCAGACCCCTGGGAGCATCCAAAAAGTAGATCCCTTAATGGGGGTTCTTATAAAGTACCCTTAGTCGTATAGGGCCCCGAATCAGGGGATCTACTTTCTAGATCCTCCCGGGGGTTTGGGAAACGGGTTCCACAGGGGCTTAGAGACGTTTAGTTCAGGACTTGTGGTGCGCGCAGGGGGCGCATGAGATCCTTGGAGGTTCATGGGTAGTTTTAATTGAAGTGTCACCTCATACAGTAATACAGTTATAATCCTAATTATCTTACTTGTGATATATAGCCCGACTTATAACTCCCCATGCACCTCTAGTTGCGTAGATCATGGCGGCAACTAGTTCTCGTTGCTTGGCCTGAGTTTCTTCGTCACACACACACACACCTGCAAAACAAACCTCCCCAATGGTGTACAGTAGAAGCCCAAAAGTTGGAAACCAAAGAGCCCCTCAGGGAATCCCAGCACTATTTGGCCTTAGTCCGGTTTCCAACTTTATGGGGTTTACTGTAGGGCTTGAGGATTTGGCTTTCAGGCGGAGGATCTGTGCCTATAGGCCTAGGCCCTAGGCAGCTTTGCTGCCACTCCGGCTTCTGCCAAGCAGAAACGTGGGAAGTGACTGCGTGACATCAAAACAGAAGGGTTCCTTCAAAGTTTTAACTTTAGGGTTCTATAGTGGGGCCCCCGTCAAGGCTACTATCGGATTCTATAATAGGGCCGCGTTCAAGGCTACTAGGTTCGTTAATAGGGTCCCCTTTAAGGTTCCTCTAAAGTGTAAGCTTTCCTAAAGGCTCGATGTGCCCCATAAGGCTTCCTTTGTAGGCTCCTTTAGCGGAGCCCTTAAAGGGGACCCTATTATGGAAGCCTCTAGTACCCTTTAAGGGTACTGTAGGGTTATCTATAGAATCGGGTTCCCCTTAAAGGAACCCTGACAGTATACTGTCAGTATACTTCGGCCTTAACGGGCTTCCTATTTAGGTACTTCAAGGCCTCCCGTCGTTTCTAGACCGGTGCATGGAGCCTTAGGGCCCAATCCTACATCCTGAAGTCGGAGGGACTTTGGTAAAACCTCAGGTATGCTTTGGAATTTAGGGTTCACGAAACATGCAGCCCACTGAACAGTGAGCTCCGCGAACACTGTGGATGTTGTAGTGGCTCTTTGGCAATGATTGTTGATGAGGGAGCACTCCTGCACAAACTTCACGTTGGCATTCAGCAGCATGATGGCTGGGCTTTGGGAGTGGCGGTTGGAGGCTTCTCGAGTCCCGCCGTTTGCTTCGACTCTGGCACCATCGTGCAGGTGTGCCCCTTCTGCGGCTCAGCCGTTGTTCCTTCGCTCCAGCATGTGAGCTGGGCATGCTCGCGCTTCAGCGACCTGAGGGTCCATAGCGCGCCTGCTTCCCCTCTGGCTGCCAGGTTGGGGTGGGATGCGTCGGGCATACACCATTCGGTGTTGGCTCAGCTGGGCAACATTCGGAGGCGAGTGCTCGCGCTTACAAAGGACAAGTGGAAGATGGCCGCCAGCCGTCGACTTCAGCAGCCCCGTCAGGGGCAAGGCTGATCTCAGCCCCAGCTAAGGACCTGCACAGGTCCTCCTCCTCTTTGGCTTCGCCACGTGGTAGGGTGCAAGCCGTTGACTACTACCACTCCTGCACAAACTTTTCGCGATTTGGGCTCCGGCTTGGCTTTCTCAGCAGAGTAGACATCATGCTTGTGTAGTCTAGCATGCTCATGCAGGTCTGTCGATCAATACACACGACATTGGACGTGCACTGTTTGTGGCTGCTAATACTTGAACACTGATGTGCCTGATCCTGCAGTTTTGCGCTACACATCCTTCAACCTTTAAGCCGAAGCAGAAACAGAAAGCCTGAACCCACTTGAAGGCCTGATCATAAAAGTCTACAGCACCCGCTCTTCCATCCGAACTGAGACCCAAAGCATCCAAAATTGCACACCCACCTGTTCAGTACTGTTGAAACCCTGCATTACCCGTAAGGGCTATGCCATAATTCCCATAGGTCAGGGTCCTTAAGGTCATGCAGGATTTGTACCATCAACCGTAATATCCGATGTTCGAGTGTCAGTCTTGTGTTCCTTGCAGCGATGAGCAGAGCCTTAGTCCCTAAACCCCAAGCCCAAGCCCCTGAACCCTAAACCTTAGGCTCCCAACCCCAAGCCTCATGCTTTTTAAACCCCAAAACCACACGCCGTGTCAGTGTCTTGCTCTTTCAGTCCCCTGTAGAACCCCTAAAACCCTAAAACCCTAAACCCCAAACCCTAAACCCAACATCCAAACCCCAAAGCCTGAACCCTCACGCCATCCCCAACGAGAAAGGATAGGACAGCTAAGCCTACAGAGTTTAGGGTTTAGAGTTAGAGTATGGCAGGGTCAGCCATGTATCGAGTTTGGTCGGCTTCTTTATGCCGTTTTTGGAATTGGGTTCCAGCTTGACCATCTGTGTCCAAGGGTTCTCTGCAGCTTCTGCAGCTGCATGGTTCGTTCTTCGCAGTTCTAGTGTCCTATGCAGCAAAACCTTTTCAAAGTACTTGGTAGCAGTAGACAAACCTACCAAGAAAGAGCTGTGTACGTATATATATATATATATACACACACACACATATTTGTATGTCTGAGTTATATACTGTACATACGAACTATCTGTCTATCTAAGTCTATCTATCAATCTTCTACCTATCTTATCTATCTATCTACCTATACTTATATACATACATATATATATATATATTATATATTATATATATATATATGTATGTATACACCCTAAGGGTCCAGGTATCTCCCTAGGAGGGTCCGGAATCTCCCAGGGAGAGTCCTTGGGTCTCTTTGGGGTCTCAGAAACCTTCAATTTTGAGGTTCCCCAACGTGTTCGGTCCCTTAGGGTATATACGCACACATACACGCTCCCAGAGAGCCCAAGACCCCTTAATTAAGGAATATGGCTTAACTCATAATATGAAGCCCCTATTTTTTTTAAGGTATATTCCTTAATTAAGGGGCCCCTTGGGCTCTCCCTAAACCCTAAACCCTAAACCCTAAACCCTATAAACCCTAAACCCTAATCTCTGGTACGTGCATCCAAGCGGGTCCTGCGGCAGGCTTTGGGGCACAGCCTCAGCGCCGAGCCCGGAGATGGCCCTTCGGCGAAACACGAAGCAAAGCAACAAGAAATACACGCATTACTTGAGGGATCATGGGACTTAGTAACTTTAGGGCTCCTTTAAAGGGGTCTATAGGGGTTCCTTAAAGGGATCTATGGGGTTTAGGGTTTAGGGATTACTTAAAGGATCATGGGACTTAGTAACTAGGCTTATAATTAAGGTAGAAGTACTTATATCTTCTTATAATCCCAAGTATGGGGCTTATAACCTCACTTACTAAGTCCCATGATCCTCCAAGTAGGGACTTAGGTTTAGGGTTCCTTTTAAAGGGATCCACAAGGCTTCAGGGAACTTAGGGTGTAGGGTCTTAGGTCTTAGGGTTTAGGGGGTCCGTTAGAGTGATCCATAAGGGTTCCTTGAAAAGGGCTCCTGTTCCTTTACAGGGATCATTAAGGGTTTACAGGGCTTAGGGAGTTTAGGGTCTTAGGGGTTTAGGACGATCTAGGGATTTAGGGTCTAAGGGTTCCTTCAAAGTGCTCCATAAGGGTTCCTTCAAGAGGAGCTCTCGGGGTTTAGGGTTTGGGGTAAGGTTCCTTGCAAGGGTGCCTTTAAGGAATCTATAAGGGTTCTCTAGGTTTGGGGTTTCGGAAATAGGGTCTTAGGGTTTAGGGTCTTGGGGTGTACGGTCTCGGGGTTTAGGGTCGTAGGGTCTTTGGTTTGGGTTTAGGCCTTGGTATTCATCATGATCACATTGGCCCTGATCTTCATCATCATCGTTTCATCTTCATGTTCATAGCCTTAAACACTAAACTAGCCTAGACCCTCAAACCCCCCTAAACCCTGAACCACTAAACCCGAAACCCCCACCCTACTAGTTCCCACCCTACCCCTAAACGCCCGGGGCCCTATGACCCTCGGCCCTAAACCACAATCTCAGCCATGGTTGCCATCAGGATTCCGATTATATGATTTGGGAGTATCCGAAAATCAGGGGTGCCTTATTTTGGGGTCCTTATAATAAGGATCCTACTTTTGTAAGGTACTATATTCGGGTCCGCTATTTTCGGAATCTACCATGTTATTTGGCATGATAGACCCCCAAAGCCCTACTCTCATAGCGGCCCTTAAAGGACCGCCTTGGGAGAACCCTTACAGGAAACCTAAACCGCCTCTATTCATTCAGCCCCCTCCTTGGAGGTTCATGGGCAGTGATGAGCAGAGTTATAGGCCACCTACTTGGAGGGGCAGGGGACTTAGTAGGGTCACAATTGGGTAACTCCATTTAGGGTACTTATAGTTATTTCCTACTGTCCCCTGCCCCTCCAAGTAATGTGGACTATAAGGCCAGTTGATCCTCCCTATAAATCCACTTACAACCACCCATGTCCCATGGACCTCCAAGCAAGCCTTAAATCCTAAAGGAACCCTTAGAGGAACCCTTCAAGGAACCCCATGGAGCCTCCAAGTATACGAAGACACAAACCGAAGTCTCAGGCATCTTCATCCCACCAGTTCCGACTGAGCTGATGCAGGCCATGCCGGAGACTGCTTAAGTGTTTAGGGGTTTAGGGTCTAGAGAGTATGCCAAGCCCATGTAGTTGGTAGAAGAATGGCATGCTTTTGGGGTCCAGGCGGGGTGTTCGGAAGTTTGGGTTTACGGTTTAGCGTTCTGCAGGGTTTTGGGGGTTCGGGTGGGAAGTTGCGGGGTTTGAACGGTTGATGATATAAATCCTGAAATTAACCATAATAAGGAATATACCCAAATTCCCACAGTGTAGGATCCTTAAGGTTATGCACGAAGTGTATCCTAAACCCTAAACCCGAAAACCCTATAGATCCCTTAAAGGAGACCCTTAAAGGTAGCCTTATAGATCCCGTAGGGTGGGGAGTGAAGAACGAGGCTCAACCTCACATCCGAGCCTTGACCCTCGAACCTCGCATAGAACCGCCGAGCCCCAAAATCTCGACCCCTAAACCCTAAACCCCTAAAGGAAGCTTTAGGGATCCCTTTAAAGGAACCCTCAGAGATCCCCTTAAAGGAACCCTCCAAAAACCACAAACCCTAAACCCTAAACCCCTTTAAACCCCTAAACCCCGAAACCCCTAAACCCCGAAACACCAATCCTCAACTCCAAAGCCACAAAGCACCAAGCCAACCCTAAACCAGAAGCTGTAAACCCTGAATCGCTGAACCGTTCCGCTGTGAAACCGGATGTGTGTGTACTATGGGGGAAACACTTCCTTCAACCGCAGTATTACTATACCAAACAAGTCCAAAACCCTCTTCTACTGCCATTAGACAGGGCCTCCCCGACTGCTACAGCTACTGGGCTCTCTGTGCGTCACCCAGAAAGCCAGAAAGTCGCGGTTTAGGATATATGGGGGCTTGGGTTCTGGTGATTTGTTGGATTCACCCTCAGGGTCCGTGTGCCCCAGAACAAGGAGTCCTAAAGCCTAATTCATCCCGAATTACTGGGGCACTGGGTACCGTGGACACTCTGGACCACCCTCAACCCAACAACCTAATCCCTGAGCCCTGGGCCATCTAAATATCCAAGTAGCTGATTGGCATGCACACCCCGAGATACTACTTAACATTCCTACCATCCCAAATCCCAATTCCGAAAGGAGGCACCTGCTGGGCGCCCGCAACCCCCAAAACCCCAAGCAACATAATCTAGCCGCCCTTAACCCTGAAACCCTAACCCTACTTGGGGGTTCATGGGTAGTGATAAGTGGAATTATAGGTCCCCGAATATATGATACGGCTGATGATATAAATCCTGCATTACCTTAAGGACCCTAAACTATGGGAATTATGGTAGATTCCTTATGTTGGGTGATGCAGGATTCATATCATCAACCGTAGGGGGTAGGCTCCGTTAGGTTTCTAGTGGTTCCTGTGATCTTCTCCGTTGGAGCTTTCGTTCATTAGTGCTGGTTTTTCCCGAAAGCATCGCGAAGGGTTCTTCCGTGTGGAACGCCGCAGCTGAGTACATAGATGACAGACATAGAATCAACTTACTTGACTCCATACTTTACTCTACACTCTACACTTGATACTTGACTCTACACTTGATACTTACTTACTTACTTGACCCCTATGACTGACGCTCTACACTTGACACTTGACTCTATGATACTTGACTCTACACTTGATACTTGACTCTGTGTTATGCTATCTCTATACTTGCTTACGACTTACTTACTTACTTACTTACTTCACTCTACTTACTTACTTACTTGATTACTTACTTACTTACTTCACTCTACTTACTTACTTACTTGACACTTGACACTGGACTCTATGGTATGCTATCTCTATTATGCTATCTCTATACTTACTTACTTACTTTTACTTACTTGCTTGACTCTCTGCCTCTATGACTTTGACTTACTCTCTACATCTCGGTATCTAATTCTCTCTTCTAAAGCCAGGGGTGGCACCGTTGTCGTCCATCGGGAATGCAACCCTTCCCAGGGATTCGCCTCCTCGGGCGTTCAAACGCGAGGTAAAGTTACACATTTTAGGGTTCCCGCGCAACCCTTCCCAGGGATTCGCCTCCTCGGGCGTTCAAACGCTAGGTAAAGTGACACATTTTAGGCGCACCGCGCAACCCTTCCCAGGGATTCGCTGCCTCGGGCGTTCAAACGCTAGGTAAAGTGACACATTTTAGGCGCACCGCGCAACCCTTCCCAGGGATTCGCTGCCTCGGGCGTTCAAACGCCAGGTAAAGTGACACATTTTAGGCGCACCGCGCAACCCTTCCCAGGGATTCGCTGCCTCGGGCGTTCAAACGCTAGGTAAAGTGACACATTTTAGGCGCACCGCGCAACCCTTCCCAGGGATTGGAACTCTCGGGCGTTCAAACGCGAGGTAAAGTTACACATTTTGCGGTGCCCGCGCAACCCTTCACAGGGATTCGCCTCCTCGGGCGTTCAAACGCGAGGTAAAGTTACACTTCTTGCGGGCGCCGCGCAACCCTTCACAGGGATTCGCCTCCTCGGGCGTTCAAACGCGAGGTAAAGTTACACTTCTTGCGGGCGCCGCGCAACCCTTCACAGGGTTTGGGTGCAGTTCAATTTTTTTTTGCAACCCTTCACAGGGATTTGCATTTTGCAACCCTTCACAGGGATTGGCGTGGTCGGGTGTTCGAACGCGAGGTAAAGTTGCATTTTTTGATGTGCATTGAGCTGAATTTTGCAACCCTTCACACAGATTGGCGTGGTGGAGTGTTCGAACGCGAGGTAAAGTTGCAATTTTTGATGAGCATTGAGATGAATTTTGCAACCCTTCACAAGGATTGGCGTGGTGGAGTGTTCGAACGCGAGGTAAAGTTGCAATTTTTGATGAGCATTGAGTTGAGTTTTGCAACCCTTCACAGGGATTGGTGTGGTGGAGTGTTCGAACGCGAGGTAAAGTTGCAATTATTGATGAGCATTGAGATGAATTTTGCAACCCCTCACAGGGATTGCAAAATCGAGTGTTCGAACGCGAGGTAAAGTTGCAATTTTTGGATGAGCATTGAGATGAATTTTGCAACCCTTCACACAGATTGGCGTTGTCGAGTGTTCGAACGCGAGGTGAAGTTACACATTTTGCGGTGCCCGCGGAACCCTTCACAGGGTTTGGCTTGGTCGAATCTTGACTCTGTGACTTTACGATCCTATACAGTGACTCTATCTCACTACGACTCTATGACGCTATCTCACTGCAACTCTATGACTTTATGACTCATGACTCATGGACTCTATGACTCTTGACTCTGTGACTTTACGATCCTATACACTGGATCTATCACATAGCCCCACAATCTTCGCTGATGATGCTTTCGGGCCAATTGTCTTCTAGTTTCCTATCCGAAATTACCCTAAACCCTCAACCTTAAACTGAATATATGCTACCGAAATCAGGGTCCGTTTCTTAATTCCCAAAATCGTGCGGCACCTTTATCAAAAGGACCCTAAAAGGGACGCTAATTTAGATGAATGACGAAGGCTTCTTTGTTTGCTCAATCAGCCTTCGAGCCTTCGACATGCTTCTGCAGTTCCTCATCGTGCTTTGCAAATGGGAGTTTCCGAAGACAGGGCTCCTTTAAGGGATCTAGAAGGGTTCTACTAAGGGTTCAGGGGATTGAGCTTAGGGACTTAGGGCTTTAATTAATTAAATCTCATTAAAGGCTTGAGCTTAGGGACTTAAGGTTTTAGTTAAGTCGTCAGTCCCTAGACCCCTATAGAACCCTTATAGTAACCCTTAAGGGAACCCTTAAAGGAACCCTTAAAGGGAACCCTTATTTCGGCAACTCGATTTGTGCGGATAGGGTTCCAAGCTGTCGCGCTTCAGCGGTCATTATGCAGATGCTTCAGCTCCTGGCCTGCATGTGGGGGGTCGGGGGAGTTAGTAAGGGCTCCTTTAAAGGGGATTCTGAGGGTTCCCTTAAAGGGCTCTAAAAGGGTAGTATAGGGTTTAGGGTTTAGGGTTCAGGGACTTAGAAAGTAGGTAGTAAGTAGACTTATAAGTACCCTAAAAGGGACCCTTATTGGGGTTATGGTACTTATAAGTCCCGAAAATAACCAGTTACTAAGTCCCCCGACCCTCCAAGTGTGGGGGCTTGTCAATGTTAGGCTCCTTTTTTGAGTCCTTATCATAATACAGCACCTAATATTTAGGGTACCCAAAAAGGAACCATAATTTTGACAAACACCCATGTGGGGGGTTGATCCTTTTCCCACAGGCTCCATGTACATTTATAGTAGATACTTAAGCCTTCAAGGGGTCCCGATGTATACCCAGAGAGCCCAATACCCCTTAATTAAGGAATAGGGCTTAAATCATAATATGAAGCCCCTAATGAAATAAGGTATATTCCTTAATTAAGGGGTTTTGGGCTCTCTGGGTACTATATGGGTACATGGAGCCTTAGGGCTTGGGGTCTGTATGATAGTTTATTCCATAGGAGCTGAAGGGGCCAAAAGGGGCTTCTACTTTTAAGCAAAAATTCATATATGCAGTTTAGGGTTTAGGGTTCTCCGAAGTGTCCAAACACCCAAACGGTAGCCATTCGGCGATATAGTTTGTGGCTGGGTACATGGAACCTGTCTGGTTCATGCGGCCTCCTGTACTCTACCGATGCTTTGGGTTGGCCATGGCTTGTTCCATCTGGGTGGTGGTCAAAATTATGGTTCCTTTTTGGGTCCTTAGCATAGCACGGCACCTAATATTCAGGGTACCCAAAAAGGGACCATAACTTTGACAACCACCCATCTGTGTCAGTACATGGAACCTGCAGGTTAGAGTGAGAAGTGCTCGGGCCAAAGTCTGCAGTAGGTGTCTGCTAAGTCTGCTTGTAGGACCTTTCCCTAAGGCTCCATGTGCCTATCTGGATTGTCCTTTGGGATCCTTTTAGTTTCCCCTACTATTTTGTAGAGAACCATAATCGTTAATAATTTTCAAAGGGCTTGAAGGACAACTCAGCTATGTAAACTATGCTTGGACCTTAAAGGGGTTCCTGAGTCTATGATTACTATATAGGTACATGGTGGCCTCAGGGTTCCATCTCCGCTAGGCTACACGGTCTTCCGTCGTCAACTTGGAGGTTCAGGGCTAGTTATAAGTGGAGTTATAAGTCCCCTAATATGGGTTATAAGTATAGCTACCCTACTTATAGCCACCTGTAACTACGCCTGAACCTCCAAGAAGGCGGCATGGAGTTTTAAAAGCGCAAGGAATCTGGTTTTGCTGTGACCCTACTCTAAGGTTCCAGGTATCTCCTTAGGAGGGTCCGGAATCTCCTAGAGAGAGTCCTCGGGTCTCTTCGGGGTCGCAGAAACCCTCAATTTTGAGGTTCCCCAATTTGTTAGGACCCTTAGGGTAGTTGGTCTCTGGGGGCTCATGTTGCGTTTTTGGATCCCCAAAACAGTGCGGCGCCCTGTTTTTTTGTTTAGGGTTCAGGGTTTGATCATGAAGCCTAAACACACAATCCCTGAAAGGCCAAACTTCAGTCCTAAACCTTATATTATTGCACATGACTGCCACAACCCGGACCTGGAACCCTGAACCGAGCCCTCGCGAAATCCTTGCAGAAAGATCTAGCCTATACCCCGAAACCCCAACACCTAAAACCTAAACCCTGCGAACTTAGAGCCGCCAACTACCCTGTAATATACCTTAAGTACCCACTACTAAGGACCATAAGGGCTCCATTAAAGGGCCTTTTGGGGCGTCCTGGCAAAGATCGCACTTTCGAATTTCGAACCCAAGACTCAGGAAGATGGCGCCAAAAGGCTTCGCTCCTGCCAGAAAGAAGGCCACAACCCATGAAGGGTTTACAGTACTAGGTTGGATTTTGGGACATTTTTTATTTTCCTTATTTGGGTTTATAAGGGACCCTATATATAAATATTTTCAGGGTAATTAAAGGCCAACCCAGCGTAGAACTCCAAACCCAGACCCCCCGGGAGGATCTAGAAAGTAGATCCCCTAATTTGGGGCCCTATACTACTCAGGGTACTGTATAGGAATCCCCATTAGGGGATCTACTTTTTGGATCCTCCTGGGGGTTTGGGAAAGTTGGAAACCCAACAGCCTCAATCCTTAAGAGTAATTTGTAGGGAATCCCGGCACTAGTTGGCCTCAATGAGGTTTCCGACTCTATGGTGTAGGGTTTTGAGCTTAGGGCATGGACTTGGGGCTTGTCGGGTATGGACTTCGGCCTTAATTTTCTGCAGAAGGGCTCAGGGTTTTTAGGGTTAAGTGACAAAGTTTAGTGTTTAGGTTTTGGGGTTTGGAGATTTTCTGGCTTTGTGGCGCAGCTCAATTCGTTGGAGTTTCGAATTTCAGAAGCAGAAGCCTTGTTCTTGCATCGGCGAGTTGTGAGGCGTTGGGTTTGTGCCAAGCATCTTACCCTAAACCCTGAGCTCACTCGTGTTCCTATCGAGTTTTACTTGGCTAAGTGCGGCTCCGAACGATAACCTACGGAGGATCCATTGGCAGGCTTTCCTCGGCTTATGTTCTTGCATGCTGTCTTCTGTTGTGCTAGCATCTGTTTCTAGAGTTTAAAACCGAAGCATGCTGGGTCGGTGTAGACACACGTCAGTGGAAACCCATCGTCTGCAAATACGCAATCCACCAGGGTATATGTACTTACATATAGGCAGACATCGGCTGATTCACATGTAGCACCGTATAAGGACATGGCTATGTCGTCTATGTGCGTTGATATATGTAAAGCAAGGTGTATTTGAAGGGCCGACAGATGCAATTATCTATGTATCTGCCTGTGTTGTTGCTTGCATATATTTTTTCTTTATATGTATCTATGTATCTGCCCGTGTGGGGTCGAAACCGGGCAACTCCGCTACGCTTGCATTGGCGACAGCCTCTGACCTGTGCCCAGCACCATGGCGGGCAAAAAACGGTGATTCGGATCCACGGGAGGCAACCAGTCCTGTGCGACAGGAAAAGGGCATCTCCTCGTCAACTGTGGGCACATGGGTGGTTGTCAAAATTACGGTCCCTTTTTGGGTCCTGAAGATAATACGGCACCTATTATTTAGGGTACCCAAGAAGGAACCCCAATTTTGACAACCACCCACATGCAGGTTCATGGGTAGCTATAAGTCCCCTACTCTGGGTTCTAATTCTAGTTATCCTCCTTATAGCCCCACTTTGTTTTAACCACCCATGAACCGCCAAGTATTCCTGACTCTTCTGAGATCGAGGCATGTGGGTGGTTGTCAAAATGGTGGTCCCTTTTTGGGTCCTTATAATACGGCACCTAAGATTTAGGGTACCCGAAAAAGGGCCATAATTTTGACAACCACTCAAATCCTAAACCCTAAACCCTACGGGCTCCAGTTACTTAACTAGCAGGTTACTAACCATATATTCCGTAGCCAAGTAACTTAAAAAAACCTGAACGAAGGCGGAGGCCGGCGGGCGCATGGCTGCAGCGCATCACGAACGCCGCCTGCTGCAAGGATGGCTTTAGGGATCTTTAGGGTTTGGGTGTTTAGGGATTTTTAGGGAGATCTTTAGTAGGGCTTTGGAGTTTAGGGATCTTTAGGGCTTGGGAGTTTGGGGATCTTTAGGGCTTGGGAGTTTGGGGATCTTTAGGGTTTGGGTGTTTAGGGATCTTTAGGGCTTTGGAGTTTTGGGATCTTTAGGTTTGGGTGTTTAGGGATCTGTAGTAGGGCTTTGGAGTTTGGGGATCTTGAGGGTTTAGGTGTTTGGGGATCTTTAGGGTTTCGCTGTTTGGGGATCTCTCGGGTTTCGGTGTTTAGGGATTCAAGGATCGTGGATGACCATGGGACCACACGGATTAGGGATGTCTGGGGTCTAGCCTCAATGATCACGTGACCATACGGTTTAGGGGTGTGTAGGGTTTAAGCGTTTTGGGACGTATAGTTTTTTTAATGTTTTTTACGGCTTAGGGTTTCATACGGTTTGAAGATGTTCAGGGTTTAGCTGCTTAGGGATTTAGGGATCATGGGTGATCACGGGACCATACCGTTTGGGGTTTAGGGACGGTTTAGGGCTTTTATGGATTTTCGGAAGTAGGGACTCAGGTTCAATGTTTGGGGTTTAGGTGTTTAGGGATCTGACCATACGGTTTGGGGTTTAGGATGGTTCAGGGCTTTTACGGATTATGGTTTCAGGTACTTGGGGCTTAGGATCATGGTTTATCATGGGACCATACGGATTACGGATGTTTGGGGGGTTTAGGGCTTCACGTGTTTCGGGATTTAGGGTTTTGGGTTTTTAGGACTGAGGTGTAGGGGTTACAGGGGTTACATCAGCAGGATGAAAGTTTCGTCGCACTAAGATATCTTGTCTTGGCGGAGGACTCGTAGTATCCGCAAGTGCATTCTTCGTGGCCTGGCCAGCGGAGGAATTTCTCAGCTGGAATAAACATATGCCTATAGCCTCCATCGCAGTTCCATTTTTGGTTAACCAGTTTTATGGTTAGGATCCTATCGTCGAGATTTTGGTTAACCAGAAAAGGGACTACAATGGAAACTGCAGGTTTTACTTTTTTGCTCAAAAGGAGGAATTGCTGACGTCCGGGCCTCAACTCGAGACTTCGTGAAGGAGTCTAGGGGGAAAGGGGCTTACAAGTATCTGCTAGCAGACCTGCCCGATGCGACGAACATTCGTCCTGGCGCAGGAGTGACTGAGGTCATACCGTTTAAGGCTTTTAGGGCTCTAGATTCAAAGGGTAAAAGGAGGGACCACTAATAAGGACCCCTAGGTATATACCCATAATATAGCCATTATATACCCAGTATATAGCCCATTCTAGGGTAGGGGTCCCCACTAAGGGTCCTTCCTTTTCCCTTTTGATAGATGTATGTGGCTTAGGGTACAGGTAGGGTTTTGAAGTCCACGGTCTAAGGGTGAGGTCTCTAGGGTAAGGCGTTACGTGGCTTAAGGCAATGTTCCCCGAACGGAGGCTTGAGAGGCCTCAATTTTAGGAAGTCTGTTGCTCAGTGTCTCTAAAAGGGGTTTATATGCATTCCCTTAAAGGGATTTATAAGGATTCCTTTAAAGGGATCTACTTAAAGGGCCATGGGACGAAGTAACTAAGGCTATGATTAAGGTAGCCATACATATGGGTGGTTGTCAAAATTATGGTCCCTTTTGGGGTCCCTATCAAAATACGGCACCTAATATTTAGGGTACCCAAAAAGGGGCCATATTTTTGACAACTACCCATATACTTACATAAAAACCCAACCAGGGGACTTCTAGCCTTAGTTACTAAGTCCCATGATCCTCCAAGTATAAGGATTCCAGTTTAAAGGGATCCAGAAGTAAGGGTTCTACACAGGATCTATAGGGTTTAGGGATCTAGGGGTTCTTGGGTTTAGGGTTCTTGGGTTTAGCATAGGGTCTAGTCTAGGGCTTTGGGAGTTCAGGGCTTTTGGGGTTTAGGGGCTTAGGGCTTAGGGCGGCTCTGCTCAGCTTTTCTCCGTTTCTTTTAGGACTAGGCCAACATTGGATGCGAGGAGTTTCTTTTGTTCGTCCCGAGGCTTAGCGGTGTACTAGTGCTGCATCTCGCTTCTTTGGGTTTCTGGTTTGCATGTTAAAAATCTCTAGATCCTATAAAGCCTGCACCCTGACCTATCTCCCATCTAGACTCTAAACCATCAGCCCCACTTAGAGGATCAGGGGACTGAAAAAGTGAGGTTATAACCGCCTCAGCGTCAGCTCTGTTCGTTCTGGCAGAATCATAGTGTATTGACCTGTTCGCGGCCTCTACACAAGAAACCAGAAATGTGCAACACGATTCCCCTGATGCCTTTTTTAAAGTACAGAGAACCCCAGCAAGAATCAGCCTCAGCCTCAATTCATGTTCCAACTTTCTGGGGCTCAGTCTAAACTTCGTCAGCATACCACACTATCCCTTGTTCAGACATTATGCACCCTGATCTCGCAGGGTCCACCGCATCTGCATAGTAGGAGGAAGGCTTGTCTATGAGGAAGTGCCGACATACGGACATACGGTTGATGATATATATCCTGCATTACCTTAATGACCCTAAACTACGGGAGTTGTGGTATATTCCTTATTATGGGTAGTGCAGGATTCCTATCATCAACCGTATTATAAACATTGGCAATGCTCTTATGGTTTGGAAAAACACGCCTCAGATAGGTACTTGGCATCTCCTGTAACCCTCAGTTAAGGAGCATCCCGGACAGATCTCCCCAAATCCCTTAGACACCGAAACTTAAAATCCTGACTCCCTTAAATTTCAAGGTATGGAGAGCTTCACGCTTCCGGAAGGCTCCTGTAAACCGGCTGTGCCTTCACTGCAGCAGCCAGCTTCGCCTTGGGTGTGTAGGACTTTCGGGTCCAGGGTTCGGTTTAGGGTTTAGGGTTTAGGGTCTAGGGTTTTGGGTTTTGGGTTTAGGGTTTAGGGTTTAGGGTTTAGGGTTTAGGGTTCGGGAGGTTCTGAGGTTTGTGGTTAGGGTTTCGAGTCTAGCCTTAGCGAGCGCGATGGCTTGGGTTTATCTATAGGGCTTGTGGCTTAAAGGGCGTATTATAGGGTGCAGTTTCTTGCAGGGCCTTACTAGTGGCCTGGGAATTTGAGGTCAGGGAAGATTGTTAATCAAGGGTTTGCGTTAACATCGTTCCTCTTCCACTTCTTCATGCTTCTGTTTGGTAGACCCCAAACTCTAAACCCTTATAAATACCCTAAACCCTAAACAAACATAAAGCCACTTGGTTTATATATCTGGGTTCTGGAGTACCATGCTTTAATGACCATCGTTTTCGGGGACCGGTTCCTTAAAGGAACCGTTATGGTTTAGGGTTCTTAGGAGGGTTTAGGGTTTAGGGATACAAGTGTACTCCCCCTGTTTACTTGAAAGCCAAGTTACAAATAAGGTAGCTATACTTTTATCGGTACTTACAGCGTCAACCCCAAGTAAGGATCCCTGGTTTTTGGGAACTGTATTGGTCCCTCTGCCTGAAACTACCAACTTGCTGGCAACCCTTTCCCCCTAAATGCCTCAAGCCCTAATCCCTTATGTGGGTGGTTGTCAAAATTATGATCCCTTTTTGGGTCCCTATAATAGTACGGCACCTAAAATTTAGGGTACCCCAAAAGGGACCATAATATTGACAACTACCCATGTGATCTTATGTCTATAGGTGTGCATACACCGCAAGGCAGGTTCTGCTCCTTGTACCTCTTACTCAACATCTACTTGCTAAGACCCCACTTCCAGGATCATTGGGCCTAAGTATCTAGGGTTATACATACACTATAATACTCAGAACTACTTATAACATCAACTAACTAAGGTCTACTAATAGCCTTATCTGAAACTGTAATACTTAGAACTACTGTTAACACCAATGACGGCATACTGCATACTTATACTTCCATACTGCAACCAGAATACTTAGAACTACTTATAACACCAATGAAGGTATACCTGTAACCTTATACTTACTAAGTCCCATGGTCCTCCAAGCAAATTTTTAGCGACCCAGAGTCCCCGAAATCAAGGAGGGGGACGGTGCTCATTGCAAAGACTGCTTCGAGACTTGGTACCGATTAGGGATCCTTTTTTTTGGGGGGGGGGGGGGGGGGTGGGGGGTGGTCAGGGCTTGAGGGTTAGGGTTTAGGGTTTAGGGCCAGTTGAGGGGGTTAAGGCCATAGGGTTTAGGGTTTTAAACACAGAGCCCCACCTAAACGCACTTTTGGATGCTGTTGAAATCGACACCGAGGAGATGGCCATGTGCCCATGTACTTTATACTTGGGCCTTCAAGTACCTATATAGGTACCCCTTCAAGGCCTAAGTATATGCTATTTTGCTAATTACTTAGAACCCTTAAATCAAACCCTAGAGATCCCTTATGTGAACCCTTCAAGCAACCCGTTTGGGAACTATATAGCTACATGGAGCCTTATATTCTCTACATGTCCCGAAGCCCTTATGGTACCCTTAAAAGAACCCTTAATAGGAACCCTTACATAAAGGAACCCCTTAAAGGAACCTATTTGGGTACTATGAAGCCTTGGGGAATGGACCGCCGAGGAGATGGCTATGTGCCAACATCCCTACTGCGGCACCTGCGGGTCTTCTGGACGTTCAAGATTTCAATGCTTCGGCCTGACAGTAGCTGAACAGGGTTTTGGGTTTAGGGTTTAGGGTTTTGTGTTTAGGGTTTTGGGGTTTAGGCTTTGGGTTTAGGGTTTAGGGACTACACTAAGGCCAAAGTATATCTGTACCGTATGGATACATGGACCCTTGCTTTAATGTTCGGCTCGACACTTAACTCCACTGTTTCCCCTTTGCAGAGGTTTTTGCCAGCCTTAGCCGGCTAGGGGCGAGGGTTTTGGGAATAGGGTTTGGCGTTGAGGGCTTACCGCTCCCGTTCAACATCATGCCTGTCATGGTTGCTTTCGTTATCAGACCTTGCTTGGTGCACAAGAACAAAGACAGCAGACCTACTAAAGACACTGAGCCCCTAAACCGAACGAGGCGGGCCCCACCGCACCCCTCAGGGTACCCTTAATAGAGGCCTTACAGCCCTTCAAACTGTAGTGAGTGAGGGTTTGGGGTTCGAGGTTTAGGGTTGACCGCCGTTTGAGGTTTTGCCTTGCAGTTTAGGGTTAAGTCCCGTGGTTACTTCGCAGCATTTCATCGAAGAACTCCGCATCCCATCCGTGCCAACCCCTAAACCTTAGGGTGTAGGGTTTCAGGGTACCTATATAGGGACTACATTAAGGCCAACGTATAAAGTACTTCATCCATTTCCAACATGTTCGATCTCCAGAATTTGATGGCAGATTTCGATAGAACATGTCTTGGACCCTTAGGGAAACAACCAAAAGCTCAACGTTCCAAAACGTTAACCTCGAGCTCAATCCTTACGTAGCAGCACCCGATGACTACAGGACTGCAGGGAGTTTGGGGTTCAGAGTTCCGGGTTTAGGGTCTCGGTGCTGAAATCCTTCGAAGAAGTCACGCTAATTAGAGGCTTCAATGAAGGAGCATCCTTCAGCAGCTGACAATCACTTAGGCCTTTTCAAGACCAGACTCTGCAAAGCCCATGAACAATGGCACATCCCCTTAGCGCAAAAATCGTTATACCAGCCTCCAAGAGCAATATAGCACCCAGCCGGGCTACTGATCTCAGGTTGCGAAAGCCATGCTGCGAAAACCCAGAGCCCTGAACTAGAAAGGAGCTCTTTCGCCAAGCATGGCATCTCACCCCAAAGCTCATAGACCTTTGAGCGCGGAGCGTGTTTTCAGCGAGTAGGCCATTACATCTATGAAAAAACATTCATTGATCCCTTGAACTCCTGTTTACAGAAGCCCTTCACCATGAGTTCCCCCAAGATTTATTTTGCATGTGTTCTAGGACCTAGAGTAGGCCCTTATTCCCTTTTTTAAGGGTTCGGGTTCCCTTATAAGCCCCTTTAAACCAAAAAGGGCACCCTTTTTATTCCTAGGATACTCTTGGGTCTAGTGTCTGACACCGGGTTCTAACTCGTAGAGGCATGGTCGCTAATGTGCTGCCTTGGTTCTGCATGCCTGTTGCATGTATCCGCTTAAGCAAAGGCAGGGGTTGCGTGGTTCTTCTGTTATGTGTTGTGGATTCTCCATGCAACTATATAGTATGTACTCAGGCGTTGCCGTACTTATCTAGGAACCCGTTCCAAGGCCTAAGTATTTTCAGGTACTTAGGACCTAGCTGCTAGGTTCTTGTGGGTCCGGGTAAATCCCCAAAAAACATACCTTGACCTACCCTACTCTACTTTTTTGTGTAGTTCACAGTTTCTAAATTGTTGAACACCGGAACCTTGAATGTTTTAGGGACCCTACTACAAGTAGGTTTTGGCAGTTCAGGGCAAACAATAGGCCTAAAGCCTAAGCCTTACTAAAGTCCAAGCCCTAAACTTAACCTCGAGCCCCAAATCCTACAAAGCCCAGGTTCTGTGTTTCGGCGGGTTTCAGCCGTGACCGCGAGTTGCTGGACTACCAATGCATGCGCCCTGTCCTACTTGAGGGATCATGAGTTGAATTTACAGTCACGTGTTGGGGCTTAGGTTTAGGGTTTAGGTATATGGGTAGTTGTCAAAATTAGGGTCGCTTTTCGGGTCCTTATTATAATATTTAGGGTACCCAGAAAGGGATCATAATTTTAACGCTACGCCGCCCGCCTCGGCTGTGTAGCGGCAGGGCAGCGGGGGGGAGGGGGGGGAGGGGGCGACAAATCAGGTAAAATGAGGGAAGGGAGGCCTGGGAGGGGGGGGGGAGGCCGACAAATCAGGTAAAATGAGGGGAAGCCGGGCAAGGGGGTGGCAAACGAACGCAAAAACAGGGTGTCTTTCGGCTGAGGATAGGTGGAGGGTACCTGAGGTAACCACCAAAACGCCTGGGCCTCTGGCCTCGGCGGATTTTGACAACCACCCATATAGTAGAGGCAGAAAGTTGGAACATGGCTTTAGGAGGATTCGTGCTGGGATCCCCTACGATGTACTTCAAGGGCATGAGGAGAATGATGTTCCAACTTTCTGGCTTCTACTATGTAACCTTACGAAGTCCCATGATCCTTAAACCCTAAACCCTAAATCCTAAACCCTAAACCCCTAAACCCCTAAGGTTGTCCTCCACTGGAGTTGAGGGGTGAAGGGCTCCAGGGTTCAGGGCCTTCGAATGTAAGGATTTACAGGTTCAAGGTTCAAGGTTTAGGGCCCATCATGCGGGAGCTTCATCCTTACAACTAGATGCGCCTTTCTGGTGAGTAAAATCATACTTGTTCCAAGGATTCTAGCGTTGAGGATATAGTCTGTTTTGTTGGATGCATGTGCCCCTCTTTGCAGGCTTCCTCTCCCAGGGTTACCATGACTTTTCTCTAGGACCTAGACTAGGCCCTTCTTCCCTTTTTCTAGGGTTCAGGTTCCCTTATAAGCCCCTTAAAACCAAAACGTTTTCATTCCTAGGTCACTCTTGGGTTTAGTTTTCTGTAGCGCTACTGTAGGAATACTAAACGTGCCGTAGGTTTCACCGCAAATGGGTCTGCAAGGGTTCAGAAACGGCTTTTCTCAGGGCCCCCCTTAGATGTGGACCCTCGCGGGGCTTTGACGTTCAGCGGACCGGTTGATATTGCATGAAGTCATGAAAATCTCATGAGACCTGGTCAGCAGATTCTGTGCAACAGGTCCAAACGATGTTCCCTAAACCCTAAACCTACTTGCTGAGTGGCGGACGCCTCCAAGTACCAGGTGCGAGAACTGTGCGAAGGCCATGAACCGCTGCTGCGCCTGCGGCAAGGCCTTCGGTTTGAGGGTAGTGTGCTTAATTCGGATTAGGATTACCCGAGAAACGCTATACCAAAAGACCCTAAATCCCACACCCTATGCCGTCCTGAGCCCCAAGCCTTGGCAACCGCCACCGGCTAAGAGACTGGGGAACCACTGAACCCTGTGCTGGGCTCTTGTTGAGGAATGTAAGTAATTTATATAATAAGTTACTATAATCGGGATTTATAGTAAGCAACATGGTTTCTTTATTATGGTAATTTGAATTTTATTCCTTTGTAGGAAATAGGAAATAACACATGGTTTCTTCATTATGGTAGTTTAAGTTATATGTTCCTTAACAAGAGCCCAGTCTGGTCAGGCCTTACCCCAGTCGCATGGAAGCTTGGAGAGTTTACGAAGTTTAACCTGATGGAGCCGTAAGGATCCATGTACCGATATACTTACGATTGGCTGTAAAGTCAACTTTTCAACTCTTGGGGCTCTTTTGTAAGGTAGTCGGTTCTGAAACTTTCAACTTTTATTTCCTTAGGGTTTGGGCCAGTGAATATAGTACATACTATGGTCTTACACCACCTATATCGGAACACCCCCCTGATGTCAAAGAACCTACAAGACAGGCACATAGATCCGTAGGGGAGTTTATGAGGAACCCAGCGTCTGAACCGGCTCATAAACCCTGGGTTCAGGGGCTTTGGGGGGTTTAACATAGGGGCCCAAGGAAGTACCAATACGATTTTGGAGTTTCCTTATCAGAAGTATAGTACAAGTGCACCCAAAACCTGGAGCCTTTGAATACGGGGTTTTGGTTTAGGGGTTTTTTAGCGGTTTAGAACTTCCCTGACCCTTCGCTTCGGCGGCCTCCACCGGATTCGTCTACAACCCTTAAACCCTCTGCCTTAACCCTGAAGATTTACAGCCTCAAAGCCCTACCTGGACCCCAAAAGTATGTAGAATAATAGCATTTTATAGGTAGTGGGCCATTATTTTACCTACTTTTGGGGGGTCGAGTCTAGGTAAAGCCAAATAAGTAAAGCCCTAAACCCTAAAACCCCCAAAATCCTGAAAACCCTGAACCCCAAACCTAGGGCTTGAGGGAAGGGATGGAGAATGGCCTAGTTGTGCAGGGGCTTGAACAGGTTGCTGCAGGGACGTCGAAAACACCAGAGAATCCAACTTAGGGGTACTTAGAAATATTTTTCAATTTTTGGTTATTACAATCCTTAAGAAACAGCTAAAATTGTAATTGTTGCTAGGGTTCTGAGTTCAGTCTAGTCAACCAAGCAGGGAGCAGACCCAGACTGAAGGCTCTGCAGCATGCGTGTTTCGGGCACTTCGATGCGGGCTTCCAGGAATAAGCGCTTCCTAGACCCCCCAAACTAGGCAAAATAATGGCCCAAAACCTTAAAAAGGCTATTGTTCTACATACTTTTGGGGTCCAGGTTTTCACAAGACAAGCTGAAGCAAGCCCGCCCGAAGGAGCACCATCTATCAAAGCAGAAGAGCAGTTGAAGCAGGATTGCCAACAGCAGCGTTGGTAAAGCCACAAGACCGTAATACATTGACACACCTGAAAACAGCCTAAAATTCCATCAGTATCCCTTAAAAGGCAATTGTGGGGACCCGTACGGGAACCCCTCATTTCGGAGGCCTTCAACGGCAAGCCCAACAACGTCAGCCTGCCATTGAACCATGGTGGGGGCGATGATGGCGGCGAGCCTTTCGTGCCTTCGAGTCCAAAGCGTTTTGGGGCTTCGGGCATATAGGGCTTTTGGGGTTTGGGGTGAGGTTCAGGGTGTAGGGTAGTGCAGGATTTGGGGTTTAGGGTTTAGATGTTTAGGGAGTCGTGGTTTCGGGTGTAACGGGCTTTAAGGGTTGACATGCTGAGTGGCATAGAGTATGGAGTTCCATGGGGTAGCGGAGAAAGAGCAACAGCTGTTGTATGGCATCTACACCCCCCGAAGACTCCATGTGCCCACATTAGAGGAAGGTACTTAGGCCTTCACCCTGTATAGGTACTCACAGGCATAAGTACCTGCGATATGGGTATATGCAGCCTTTGGGACCAAGGTAGCAAAGAAGGAGCGCAGACCGGAGAAGCCGAGTCGGAGCTGTTCTCTCGGCAACCCGCCAGACAGCGCCAAAAGAAAGCGAGCTTGTGGAAGTGGAGGCGGGGAGGCACAACCTGCTGTGGCGAATCTGGAGCAGATCAGAAGAGCCTCCCTCCGGTCAGCGGACTGCGGCGTAGCCGTGCCTGGCCGCCGGATCCTGGTTCCATCGGCGCCTCCTGCAACTGCAGGGATCATGCCGCGAAGCCTGCGGGTCGGCAGGTGGGGGGTACCCCCGGCCGCCCCTGATCCGCCTTTGATCCTGAATCCTCTTGAATTCCAATGATCAAAACTTCCTTTTAATCTGCTACCTTGAACGCTTATTTGGGATCTTCCGAAAATAGGGGACCCTGACATAGTACCGTAAGTAGTTGGATCCTTGTTATAAAAACCCCCATAATACGTACTCCTAATTTTCGGAAACTCCCATTTAGAAGCCGCGGATCCGATAAGCGCCAATCCTATAAGATTAATTTAGACTCTAGGGACCTCTACTTGGAGGGTCGGGGGGCTTAGTAAGTAGATGGTAAGTAGACTTATAAGCACCTGAAAAGGGACCCTAATTGGGGTTATGGTATTTATAAGTCCATAAAATAACCAGTTACTACGTCCCCCAAACCCTAAACCCTAAACCCTTATAGAATCCCTATAGATCCCTTTAAAGGACCCCTTTAAAGGAACCCCTTATCTGTACTAAGTCCCCCGACCCTCCAAGTACACCCTAAACCCTGGGCTGAAGCCGAATCCTCAAATACTGCAGATCCCATTTATCACCCTGACCCTAACCCTAACCCAGAGATTCCAAGTACCCAAATAGTAGGGTTTTAAGTCCGAAAACCCATGCTCTGAATGGTTTTTGGACCTTGAAACCTGCTATTTGGGTACTTGGACCCTCAGGGTAAGGGTCCATGTACTCATGTAGCATATACTTGGGCCCCAATGTACCTAAACAGGGACTACATTAAGGCCAATGTATATACTATATGAGTACATGGACCCTTAGGGTGATGGATCCTGGCGCTGCAAAGCCTGCAAAGCGTTCGAACCCCTTCTACAAAAGCTTTTGAATCCGAACATACAGGCCTAGGGTTTAGGGTTTTAGGGTTTAGGGTTTAGTAGGGTATTATAGTCATTCCTCAGGGTTCCTCAGTATAAGTCTACAGCACCGTTCCCAAGACCCTAGTCTCGTCATTCAAGCCCCTGTACCAAACCCTTCTGAAATGCGACCTTAAACCCCCAAACCCTAAAGCCTAAAACCGAAACCCTGAACCCCTAAACCGTAAACCCCAAACCCTAACACCGAAAGCCATAACCCCTGAACCCTAAACTCCTAAACCCTGAACCCCTAAGCCCTAAATCCCAACCCTAAACTCCCAAAATCCTTAAACCCTAAATCCCAAATCCCTACTTAAAGGATCATGGGACTTAGTAACCAGGGTTATAAGTAGGGTAACTAGACTTATAGCTACTTATAACCCCAATTAAGGTCCTTATAACCTTACTCACTAAGTCCCATGATCCCCATAGAACCCCTATAGATCCCTTTAAGGAACCCTATTATAGAACCCTATAGTACCAAAAGGAACCCTAAGCCTTACTTACTAAGTCCAATGACCCTCTAAGTAAGCCCTAAATCCTAAATCCCTAAACCCTAAACCTTATAGATCCCTTTACAGGAACCCTATATAGGGACCCTTTAAAGGAACCTTACACCCCAAATCCCTAAGCTGCGACTTCAGGACTTCGAGGCTGACGAGAGAAACTGGGAGGAGCCCGGCTTCTAGGGCCTTGAGTGGGCCTTTGGGGTTCCTTTAAAGGGATCCTTCAGGGGTTCCTTTAAAGGGATCCTTTAGGGGTTCCTTTAAAGGGATCCTTTAGGGGTTCCTTTAAAGGGATCCTTTAGGGGTTCCTTTAAAGGGATCCTTCAGGGGTTCCTTTAAAAGGATCCTTTAGGGGTCCCTTTAAAGGGATCCTTTAGGGGTTCCTTTAAAGGGATCCTTTAGGGGTCCCTTTAAAGGGATCCTTTAGGGGTTCCTTTGAAGGGATCTTTAGAGTTCCTTGAAAGGGGTAGGATTCAAGGTTTAGCGTTAGGGGTAGGATCTGTAGGGCTCCTTTAAAAGGGTCCTTTAGGATTCCTTAAAGGGATCCATAAGGGTTCTATAGGGGATCTTTTGGGTTCCTTTAAACCCTACGCATCGAAGGACTCATACGGGTGGTTGTCAAAATTATGGCCCCTTTCGGGGTACCCCAAATATTAGGTGCCGTATTACATTAAGGACCCGAAAAGGGACCATAATTTTGACAACCAGCCACATATTAAGGCTTTTGGGCCCAAAGACCATACTATACAAGACTTTTGGGCTATCTTGATGCCCAGGGTAAAGGGCTTTATAAGGAGGTTTGAACTTAAAGCCCTGACCGACTCAAAACCTAAACCGAACCCAAGGGTTTAGTTTAGGGGATTAGGGCGCAGTTCCCATGCTTCGTGGCATCTCGCTGTAGCACCGTGCCCTATTCACTTTGCGGTCTCCGGACTAGGACTGAGTATACTCAGAGCAGGGGCCCGGTACCCTCCAAAGACAAGTGATACCAGGAAATCGAGCGTCATGAATCGCACCGTCCAAACAACCCTAAACCCTAAACCCACCCTAAATCCTTCAGTCACGTCAGTACTGCAACTCAGGTTGCATCCATCCTGCACCAAGACGCCGACGGAACCCAAGCATGAGAATCACCACCGATAGAAAGCCCGAATACACCCGTAGAGACGCTGTGTCCTAAACCTATTCAAACCCCTTCCCAAAACAGCCCAAAAGCCTCGTATGGTATGGTCCTTAGGCCCAAACCCTAAACCCTAAACCCAAAAGCCTCAAAACTTTAGGGCTCCTTAAAAGGGCTCCTTTAAAGGGGTTCCTTACAGGGATCTATGGGGTTTAGGGTTTAGGGTCTACTTGAAGGATCATGGGACTTAGTAACTAGGGGTACAACTAGGGTAACTATACTTGTAACTACTTATAGCCCCAATTAAGGTACTTAGAACCTTACTTACTAAGTCCCATGATCCTCCAAGTATCCCGCTCGAGGATCCTACTTGGAGGATCATGAGACTTAGTAAGTAAGGTTATTTGAGCTGCCTGCATGGGGGTCTAGTTACCGTTACCTTACTTCTAGCCTAAGGTACTGACTTCGTAAGTAAGGTTAAAACTGCCTTGATTGGGGTCTAGTTACCTTACTTCTCCTAGTTACTGAGTCCCATGACCCATTGAGTGCAGCCCCCCCGGCACACACCCCTTCAAAGCTTAAGCGGCACCAAGCTACGAAGCAGTACTACGACGTGGAGACCAGAACAACCGTTAACGTCAAATTTAATGGACAAATACTTTCCAAGATCCCAATGGCTATTCCTACTACAGAAACCCGAATTCCTACTATGTAGGTACTTTGGATCCTGTGGGAAAAGTCAACACCAGCTATTTTATACTTCGAGTCCTTAGAGCTTTTCGGTTACAGGCAACCTTATAGACCCTTGTAGGAACCCTTATAGTAGGCTCTTTATAGGGACCCTTAGCGTAAAGCAATTAACACCCTAAAAGCCTTATAGATCCCTGTAAAGGAACCCAAAACATCAGAAGAGGAGCGGATGGCTGCAGCGCTGGAGGTCGCTCGAAAGGACCCTCGAAATATGTCCAAGGGCTTCGAGTTTAGCGGTTTTGGGGTTAGGGGTTTTGGGGTAAGTTTAGGGCTCTTAGGCCGAGTTACCCGCCTATTCGGGTTCCGTTGCTGTAGGGGTTTCTCAAAGGGTTCCGCAGTGGGTGCCTAGCGTGAAGGGCTTCAGGGTTTCGCGAGGGGTTTAACAGAGATTGTTGTTGACTTTGTCTTGAACTGTATGGTGCTACCAAGTTGTTACGTACATAGAGCTCAAGAGCCTATGCTGAGTTTGTCTCTGGGGGCCTACTACTAGTAGGGCCTTCGGAGTAATCCCACCACAGACGCCCGATGCTCAATTGCCACCGTTGCAATTGGCCGCATCCGCACAGCCGCGGTGACAGGGAGGCCCTTTCCGGACGGAGCCGTCCGAATTAACCAATTGCTCCGCTGTACAGTCTTTGGGCCGTCTCCTTGTCCTTCTTGGAGGAGCGTGCAAACAAGGCGACGACCCAGTGGAGCTCATGGTCGGGAAACGAATTACGGCGGCCACCCTTGGAGCGCCAGCTCCGGTAGTGGCCCAGTGCATGCGTCCTCTCCCGGATGCTGGCCCGAAGGTTTTCCTTCATCTGGGCCGATGGATTCAGCCCCTTGGGGTTAGGGGCATTGGTCCGCTCAAGCTCCTCCGCCTCGGCGATGAAGGCCGGCGCCTGTGACGAAAAAGACAGCACTTTGCATGGTTTCCAATCTGATGACGAACCTTTAAGGAAACACATTCGTTTTTAAAAAACAACAGTTGCAGTAGGCACCCTTCTTGTCCGGATGGTACGGTCTACTAAATCTTCATCACGAACGACTAAGAACTAACACTAACTGTCTTAAACCCCTAAAACCAAAAAGTTTACTACCGCGAAGGCTTCAAACCTGCCCAATTGTTTACTAACCCAAAAATCTCAAAGCCTTAAACCCTTAAAACCAAAAGGTTTACTACCGCGAAGGCTTCAAATCTGCACAATCCAAGGAACCTGCACAATCCAAGGGTAAGACCTGTGCAAAAAGCTTGGAACATTCGTTCCAGGAGCCGTGAATCCTAAACCCTAAACCCCTAAAACCCCTAAAACCCCTAAAACCCTAGACCCTAAACCCCCAAAGCCCGAAGCCGCTAAACCCCTAAACCCCTAAACCCTAAACCCCCAAAGCCCTAAACCCCTAAACGCCTAAAACCCTCATTCCGGGAGCCCTGCAGTACAGCGGCTACTCGAAGTTCGCTGACAGCCTCTCGTCTTTAGGGTCTACTTGGAGGTTCATGGGACTTAGTAAGTAAAGTTACAAGTACCCTAATTTGGATTACAAGTAGTGTTAAGTATAGCTAAGCTACCCTAATTATCACCCTAGCTTCTACGCCCAATGATCCTTTAAAATAGTTTAGATTCAGGATGGTTAGGGCTTGGGCTGTAGGGTTTAGAAACCCTGAACCCAAAGCTCTAGGGGTTGGTTGTTGGGGCTTTACCCTAAGACTCCATGTGCCCATATAGTAGGTACTTAGGCCGTAAAGGGGTCCCTGTATAGGTGCTTTAAGGCCTTAGTACCTGCTATATGGGTACATGGAGCCTTTGGGTTTAGGGTTATATAGGGTTTGAATGTTTTTGGGGTATATAAACCCTATAAGGTTTGGTTGGAAATTCTAAACGCCAGGGATAGCTCATTAGGGTGTGTAGGGTTTGCTTAGAAATTCTAAACCCTACCCTAAGGCTCCTGGACCCTTGCAGCGAGGTCCCTAACCCTAGCCCCCAAAGCCGAAACCCTCCCCCAGAAGGCCCAACACCTGGTTTGGTGGTGCAGGGTTTGAGCAGCCCTCAGGCGAGGTGCGGGCGTGAACCAATTGTTACTAGGACCTAGAGTAGGCCCTTATTCCCTTTTTCTAGGGTTCAGGTTCCCTTATATAAGCCCCTTAAAACCAAAAGGGCACCCTTTTCATTCCTAGGTCACTCTTGGGTTTAGGAGATAGGGGGCCTCACTTAAACAACGCAAAAACGAATGAATGTAAACTCCTGCTGACTTGGATTTCTTCTCTGTCTCTCTATAAGGGCCGGCCAAAAACGTATTTGTTGGACCCTGAATATTTGGAAGCCCCACGCACGTTTTGGGTGTTTAGGGTTAGCTTAGGTGTTAGGTCCTTTTAGGTTTGAGCAAAAGAGTGGTTGTAGGGCTAGCTATGCTACTTGGAGGTTCAGGCCACTTATAACTACCCCTGAACCTCCAAGTACAAGGGTGTCTGTGGGCTTCACATCTCAAGGAAGATCAATCGGACAAGGCGCTGAAAATTATTATTGGCTTGTGGAACCCTCCGATGTTTCAAGGAATTCCCTAAGGGTCCAAGTAGTTCCTATTTATGGTTTTTGGTACCTATAATGGCCCTATTGTCTTATTCTAGGGAGTACTTGGACCCTCTGGGATTGAGTTCATATCATTAGTGCCGGCCCTTGTACTTCTGTAGCATGACATCAGTATGCCGATCCGGACTTGAACAAGACAGCATCGAGGCTACCCGCCCTTGTTCGCCGAACTCTGGGACAAGTATGACCCGGACCACTTGGGCGAGATCAGCATCATCCTCAGCTTGTTGGCACAGTCTCTGGGCTTTGGAGTACCATACTCTAATACCTTTTTCTTAAAGGGAACCATATGAAATAAAGGTTTATACTTTTTTCTCCCTGGTTACTTAAAAGCCCAGGTCTTGTTCCAAAACATCAGGAACCTAGACTGCTTTACAGCTAATTCCGTTGAGGTTCCTCATTCTATGTAATTCTACCCCCAAATCTATCGTTGCTGAGGTTTTTTATGCCCTTTCTCACAGAACTCCGCCAGTCGCCCTTAGACCCCTGGAATTCGAAGATCCCTCAAAGGACCCCTCAGCAAGCCCCGTTTGTCGAGTCTGTCTTGAAGGGGAGAGCCAGGTGTACGGATGTCAGATGTGAAGCCGCAGGCGGTTTGGGGTTCCGGTTTTTGCGTTTGATTTAGGGTTTAGGGCTTTGGGGGTTTAGGGTTTAGGGTTTAAGGTTCAAGGTTTTAGGGTTCTGGGGCTTTGGGGTTTAGGGCTTCGGGCTGTAGAGCTGCACGGCTCACCGTACTGTGATAGCTCAGACAGCTCCGAGACCCGAGACGACGCCACAACAGCCTCCCCAAAAACTCGGTGCAGTCGGTGAACCCGCCGTAGCTTTCCTTTACAAAAGAGGAGAGGACTTTCCAGCACTTCGAAAGTTCATGCAGGACCTCCTTGAACACGGCAACTTGCATTCGCCAGTTCTGCTGCCCTGTGGCGAGGTGATCGCTCGACAGGATTGCCACCTGCTTGTCACGGATGTAATCCGACTACTACGTTGTTTTGAACTGTTTCGCCTTACGGATTTACAGCGACCGGTTGTCCTCAGAATGGCTTTTGCCATTGCTGAGTTCTCCAACACCTATTGTTCGCAGCATTCTGCTAAAAGGTTGCACTTTTTTTCTTGCGGGTATGGCCCTAAAAACCCAAACCACCTTTTGGGTTTGGGGCTTTGGGGTTTAGGGCCGTACTTGGAGGTTCATAGGTAGTTATAAGGGTTCCCTAAAGGGTCGCTTTAAAGGGATCTATAGGGATTCCATAGGGGTATAGGGTTTACTTGGAGGGTCATGGGTAGCTATAGCTGGAGCTACAAGTCCCCTAATATGGGTTATAGCTATAGTCACTCCCTAAACCTAAACCCTAAACCTTAAACCCTACTCTACTTATACTTCCATTTATAACTACCAACTACCCATGGACCTCCAAGTAATTAGGCGGCCCCGACCTGTGTTCTTATTGGCCGCTGTATAGAAACTAGGCTTGGTAGCTGAAGGTACACACCCATTCTACAATAGAACCGCAAAGAGGCACCCGCATCCATAATTTAAGCTGCTCTTGAGACAAACTTCGACCTTACACTGGCAAGGAAGCGAAGAATTCGAAGTTTTAGGGTAACCCTAAACCTTAAACCCTAAACCCTAAACCTTAAACCCTAAATCCTAAACCTTAAACCCTAAACCCTAAACCTTAAACCCTAAACCCTAAACCGATTTGGGGGGGTTAGGGACCCAGGGCTTCTTTGCAGGGCTCTGAAAAAGCCGCCATAACTCCCATGGTAATCCCTGTACCTGACCAAGATTCGTACAAATCACCTTGACGGTTTTAGGGCTTAGGGTTTTGAGTTTAGGGTTTAGGGCTTAGGCTTTAGGGTTAGGGGATCCAGAATCCAATTTCGAGTCCTGCTCGCAGGCGCCCAGCAAGCGAAGTGCTTCGCGGAGGACATGGTGGCTGCCGGCTGGAAGGATCCCTTCAACAGTTCTTTGACAGGTTTCCGGAAGGGCGTTGCCATGTATGCTTGTCAAAAGGTTTTCGCAATACGTGTTGAGGTGGTTTATCGGGGGCGGGGAGGGAGAGGGTTGCAAGAGCCTTGCAAGCTTCGCGGCTTCAGATGTGGCAATTTCCGTAGCCAAGAGATTCAAACATCTTTGCTGACCCCATGTCGTAGGTGGCCTTAGAAGGACTTGATTTTGGAATCCCAAAAGGACATAAGCATAATCATGTTATCGGGATATCCCTACCTTATTGGCTTCATCAGAATCGGGGGATTTATATGGGATTTCCCTATCCTTATTTTCGCTCATGTGGTTTTTGGGGGCCCTATTAACGATAAAAGAATGCACTTGCTTGTCGGCGCACCCCACCGAGCTATCAATGTCATATGGGCAGTGCTCCAAAACAGGGTCCCTTTTTAGGTTCCCAGTATAGTACGGCACCCTTATAAACAGGACCCGAAAAGGTTCCCATATCGCAGAGATTTAGGGCCTCGGGGTGTCGGTGCATCATTTTGCGATCTTCAAACACATAATAGTCTCCCGGTCGGACCAGTGCGCAGCCTGTAGCAATTATCAGCACAGATAGTCTTTGAGTTATGTTTCCTAACTCAAAAGAAACAGAGAAATGACCACACCCCGACCTTCAAACCCTTCAATATCCTGTTGAGAGCCTATCAACGTCTTCATTGGAGCTTTCATACAACAGTCCTCAGAGACTCCAATACTCTCACGTAGGGATTACAGCTGAAGTTGTAAAGGGATCTTGATTATAATTTCAGATCTACCTGCACCCTACAGAACCTGTCATTTCTGGGCTCCTTGTTGTGATCTCCGTATGTAAGTCCCAAAACCAGTGCGGTTTCAAGGGTCAAGGTACTACTAGTTAAAGGGTTTTGGAGTCTCCGGGCTTTCACAAATCTGTTTCAGACTGATCGGGTTCTTGTGTAAGATCTTAACATAGGTTACGATAAGGAGGAGACCCTACAGTAGTGTTTGCTTAGTATTTATTCTAGATCCCTGTCATGGTAACTTAACCCTAAACCCTAAACCGATGAACAGGACTGGGAACCGACGGCCCGGGATGAGCGCCTCTGGCAGCAGATCACGGACGAGCTTCTCGTCCTAAAGGTTATCATATAAGTCTAATATAAGTATAGTTCCTTTATGCCACGAACTGCGTCTTAAGTAGGGCAGCAGTAAGGTTTTCCGGCTTTTGGGGTTTCGGGGTTCGTGTAGTATAGTTTAGTGTATGTAGTAGAGTAGAATACAGAATAGTACAGGGTATTATGCCACAGTAGAGTACAGTATAGCATAGTAAAGTATATGGTGCAGTACAGTTTACTTTAGCTCAGTGAGGTACAGTACGGTGAAAAAGTATGGAAAAGTATAGTAGCTCTGGGTTTAGGGTCTTAGCACGCCCAAACATTAGGGAGCAGCCCGCAACTAATCCAAGAGGGTCGGCAGCCACAACTTCCTGCTGCATCCCTGATGAAGGATGTGGCGGCTTACAGAAAAGCCAATGACGATATTGCTGCGCACAACAAAAAGGCGATGGCCTATAATGCAGAGCTGGAGGCAATAGACACTCAATCCGACGGAGACCAAGTCGCTGGCGGCGTACCGCGGCGAGTCGCCCGGGCTGGTGTATTCGTTGGGCCAGAATGGTGCGACCAGTTTCGGCATAACGCGCACGGAGAACCATCTACAGACCATGATACGTTATGCCGGCTTGACGTGGTGCGACGGGCCGTGGGCCTCCGGGGCAGGACTCGACTGGTTTGCGATTTGGGACTGGGTTGTGCTTGGGCAGCGTTGAGCGTTACATCAGATAGGATTGTGAGCAAGTTGCCAATTTGCTGCATATGTGCCACAGCCTGTTTTAAGGCCAGGCCGTATACACGACCCACGCTCAGCGAGTTAGTTGGGGTTTTGGCTAAATACTAGCTGTTGTGCCACATGATGTGCCAAGTAGGTCAGTTAGGCCACGGTCCACGGCTGTGATGTTACTGTGATGTTGAGACTGATGAGAGGCCGAGAAACCCGAAACACCCACAACCCACATCCCACACTCAACCCTAAACCCTCAACCCTAAACCCTAAACCCTAAACCCTAAACCCTAGACCCTAAACCCTAAACCCTAAACCCTAAACCCTAGCCCGGCCCAACCCCCCTAACCGCCCAACCTGAAGGAACGCGTAAAGGAGCCCATTGCCCTCCTGAACATCCCTAAACCCTTAAACCCTTGAAGCATCTTGAGCCCTCAACCCTATAGGAAACTCCAGAAAGTTGGAATATGGTTTCGTGGTAGGATACCCTATAATTTACCATAAAGGGTTTAGGATAATCATATTCCAACTTTCTGGCTTTTACCCTAAACGCTGAACCCTCCACCCCAAACCCCGTAAAGGCCTCATCGAATGACCCTTAAAGGACACCCGAAAGCCTCTAAAGAACCCTGAAAGGAATACGTACCCTAAATCCTAAGCCATGAGAGGCAACTTATAGAACCTCTATAGATCCCATTAAGGAAACCTCTAGCTAAACTCTAAAGCCTTGAAGGAATCCTGAACCCTAACCCCCTAAACCCTGAACCCTAATCGCTCATCCCCAACCCTTAATCCCGTAGACCCCTTTGAAGGAACCCTTATACATCCTGTCAAAGGGAACCCTTATAGATCCCTTTAAAGGAACCCTTACAGATTATTGATCCCTTCAAACGAACCCTAAACCAAATCCCAATCCCTAAACCCTAAACCCCCAACCCTCAGCCCTATAGATCCCGTCACAGGAGCCAACTATCATAGATATTAAAGGAATCCTTATAAGATCCCTTTGAAGGAACCCTAAACCGCACGCCCTCAACCCTATAGATCCCTTTGAAGGAACCAACCGTCATAGATCTCTTTGAAGGCACCTTAAACCCCATGCCCCCAATCCGAAACCCTGATAATTAATAACTAACTCCAAACCCTAGACCCTCAACCCTATGGATCCCTTGAATGGAACCATCATAGATCCCTTCAAAGGAACCCTTATAGATCCCTTTAAAGGAACCATTATAGATCCCTTTAAAGGAACCTTAAACCCCATGCCCCAAATCCTAAACCCTAATCCCTAAAGCCTAAGCCCCCGACCCTCAACCCTCCATCATAGATCCCTTTAAAGGAACCCCCTATAGATCCCTTTAAAGGAACGGGTTTAGGCTTCCGAAGCCTAAACCCCACGCCGAAGGTTCGGAGGCATCTCATTGGAGCAGTTCGCCGAGGCCTCTGAGAACGAGGGCTTCGCTGTTTGAGCCCAGCCCGGCCCAGCTGCCCGAAAGCTTTAAAGGGATCTATAAGGGTTCCTTTAAAGGGATCTATAGGGGTTCCTTTAAAGGGATCTATAGGGGTTCCTTTAAATGGGTCTATAAGGGTTCCTTTAAAGGGATCTGTAAGGGTTCCTTTAAAGTGCTTATGTCCAGGTCTTTATGGCATGACATGCATGTATGCATGTATCCATGTATGCATGTATGCATGTATGCATGTATGCATGTATGCATGTATGCATGTATGTATGTATGCATGCATGCATGCATGCATGCATGTATGTATGTATGTATGTATGTGTGTATGTGTGTATGTACATGTATATGTATATGTATCTGTATATGTATGCGTGAATGTATGTATGCATGTATGTATGTATGTATGTATGTAATTCCTAATATGCTTGGTGTCGTTGACAAGGACTTTATAGGGGGTTCATTTGGGCGTAACCGTGTTCTATTGAGGCTTTGAACGGCATGTCGATTGTGTTCAATCTTGTTGTAGGAAAAGCCGTCCATGCAAAACCAAGCTGTGAACTATATGTGCCGTGCACGATTGAGGGTTGAGGGTGTCAAGCCCAAACAGCCCATTACACCGCAATAAGCGAATATTCCTAGCATACGTGGGGCTTGCTGCCGATGGACAAAATCCTGCATGACTGCGAGTACCTTAGACCATGCGGAGTATGGTCTAGTCAGGGTTTTGTCTTCAAAGCAGCTTGTCGTATTGTAGTCGAGGGCTTCGTAGATTTGTCGATCCAACCCGTGACTTGGCAGCGTCGGTAGGACCATAAACCTGAGTCAATCTTGAATAGCTGTGCTTGGGGTTAAGGGAAATTGGTCTAGTTCCAGGCAATGGGAAACATCACATCCTCTACCTGCCTCAAATCGAACCAACAGTAAAGCGCAGCAATCGAAACTACTCGAAAGATGTAAACTGATTGGAGAGAGTTGATATGCCCAGCACAAGTAGTAGCAGCTGTTTTAGAACGCGAACAAACAAGAGTGGAATGTTTAGGTCAAGGTTTAGCGAAGTTGGAGTCTGGCTGCGATTTGACAGATGGTACGGTCCATGGGGGCATGGAGCACGGCAAAGCCTTCCGGCTGTCCCCTTGGTGTCCATTTCCCAGAGGGTCCTTATACACTCCTTATACACTACCGTCACGGAAATAGGGCCGCAAAAGCATAATAGGGAAGGTCTTTTAGGACCCAATTCCATAATGGTAGTGTTTATGGACGCCCAAACCCTAAACCCTAAACTCTAAGCCCTTAAACCCAAGCCCTGATGGTGGTTACGGACCCTTTGGGTTTCAAGCATGTTATTAATATCTCTTCCTGGAGTTTTCAAAGCAGGCCTCGGCACTCATCAACTCGGTCGCCTTTGAGCTTTCAACCCAAACCTTAAGGGTCCATGTGCCCAAATACTACATACTTTGGCCTTAACGTAGTACCTATATAGGTACTTTAGGGCCAAAGTAGATGCTATTTGTGTACATGGACTTTTAGGGTAATGTGAGAACCTGATTCAGAAACCTCGGGCCTTCATTAGGGCTCCTCATATGAATCCTACTATTCTGAGGGGTTATACTGCTGATGATAATTATGGTATATTCCTTGTTATGGGTAATGCAGGATTTATATCATCGACCGTATTTTGCGGGTTTATAGGGCCAGGGTTTCTTAATCAGGTTCCTACATTATGCAAAACCCTCAGGGCTTCTGAAAGGCCGCCTTGGGTTCTATAATCAAAGGGGAAAAGGAGGGACCCTTAATGGGGACCCCTACCCTGTAATGGGCTATATAATGGGTATACAGTAGCTGTATTAAGGGTATATACCTGGGGGTCCTTCTTAGGGGTCCCTCCTATTACCCGTGGATCCTAACCAAACCTGATGGGACCCTCGGAAAACCCTCTTCTTGAAAGCCATAAAGACAGAGCCTAAATACCCTAAGCCCCGAAGCCAGGGCTTCTAGGACCTAGAGTAGGCCCTTCTTCCCTTTTTCTAGGGTTCAGGTTCCCTTGTAAGCCCCTTAAAACCAAAAAGGGCACCCCCTTTTCATTCCTAGGTCACTCTTGGGTTATACCCTAAACCCTAAACCCCTAAACCCGTTGCCTTGGGTTCTTTAAGGTTCCTTCAAGAAGCCGCGTTGGGTTCTAGAAGGGGTGGGGTATGGGTTTAGAGCTTACCTAGGGCTCCTTAAAAGGGATCTATAGGGGTTCCTTAAAGGGATGTATGGGGTTTAGGGTTTATGGTTTACTTAAAGGATCATGGGACTTAGTAACTCGGGCTATAATTAGAGTAAGTATACTTATAACTACTTATAGCCCTCATTAAGGTACTTATAACCTTACTTACTAAGCCCCATGATCCACCAAGTAGGGCCCTAAGCCTGTCAATGACCTAGTGACATGAGAGCCTGAATAACAACTACATCGTACTATTCCCGTGAGCTCCCTGTTTTAGTAGGAATAATTAATGCTATTCCTTTGGCTTCCTTTTTATCCCCAAAGCCCTGTACCAATTATTAAGGCCCCTACACTAGGCCTCAACGACCGGTAAGTTTCAGAAGCAGGACCAAACTCAAGTGCTTTGGGTTTAGGATTTACGGATTTGTCGGGTTTGGAGTTCTGGCGCTCAAGCCCCAAGGTGTGTGGGGATTTGCAGGATGCAGGCTTAGGGGTTTAGGGTTTAGGGGTTTATACAGGGGTTTAGGGTCTAGGGGTTTAGGGGTTTATGGTTTAGGGTTTCCTAAACCGGTGTAGTTTCAAGGACGGGTACCTGTAAAATGAACCTTGTATATGAGCAACACCAAACATGTACCCCTCATTCCAAGGGTCCCTGCCGACGGGGACTGGCCCTAAACATTAACCCTAAACCCCTAAACCCCTAAACCCCTAAACCCCTAAGCCCCTAAACCCTAAACACCTAAACCCTAAGCCCCTAAACCCTACACCCTAAACCCCAAACCCCTAATCCCCTACACCCTAATCCCCTAAACCCTAAGCCGCTAAAGTCTAAACCCCCAATCCCCTACACCCTAAACCCCTACACCCTAATCCCCTAAACCCTAAACCCCTAAACCCTAAACCCCCAATCCCCTACACCCTAAAACCCTAAGCCCCTAAAACCCTAAGCTCCTACACCCTAAACCCCTAAACCTTAAACCCTAAACTCCTAATCCTCTATACACCCTAATCCCCTACAACCCTGAAACCCCTTAATCCCAGGGCTGGCTCGTTTAGAGACCGCAGACTCAGTCTCCAGGACCGCTAAGCGGCCGAACAAGTCAGGAGTTGTTCTCCGAAGGGCTCATGTTTCTAGTAGTCCTCTAAAATTCCCAAGTCCTAATCCCTAAACCCCTAGGGCTTCAGTTACTTAACTAGTAGGTTACTAACCAAATATTCCGTAACCAAGTAACTTGGTACTTAGGTAACTGGAGCCCTAGGGTACATTACTGATATCCCAAGCCTATGCAATTATCCAGGTAATCAGTTGTTTGACTTAGGGTAAACGGCTTACAGTAGCTGGCAGAAGTTGCGAACTCATTGAGCTTGCCCGCATGCTGCTGAATAAATCTGCGGGAATACCAGCACTTCTGTCTCTGTGCGACTTTCTGCAGGGTGTTCGGGCTTACCGTTTTCTAGGCCGCTCGGGGACACTGTCATTTGTTTTTTTCGGTATCGTCTATTCCCAGCGTGACTTGAACAATTCAGCTTTCGGGGCTTTGGTGGACGCTTCAGGATCGGGTATCTCGAAAACCCTAAGCCGCTAAACCCTAAACACCCTAAACACCCTAAACCCCTAAACCCTAAACCTTAAACCCCTAATCCGGTACTCCCGAAAACCCTAATTCCCAAACGGCAGCCCTCCTTATCGTAAAAGTCGTATTCTTGTAGTTATCTGACGCGGGACCCCACATTCGGAACAACCCTGGCATCTTTCCGTGGGCGATCACGGTCCTTTCTCTATTCTATCCCAGAGACTCTGCAACTTGTTGATCTGCGATTTCGGGGATTCCGGGATCCATTTTACTAACTTACGATCGAAAGTACGGTCTTGTTTACAAAAGTGTGGCATTCTTCTGAGGACTGCAACGGACCATTTTGTAGCACCCCTTTGCACACATACCCTTCACCCTCAACCGTAAACCCAAATATTCGAGCACCCCAAATCCTAAACCCCTAAGCCCCAATCTCATATTACTAGCTGCGTTCGTGCAGCTGGGTAAAACAATATATTTCAATTTCGGATCTGTCTTAAACAGCCAAAGGGTCCAAAGTACTGTTATGGGGGATACTTCCCCAAATCATAGTAGTAATTCTCAATATAGGAACCCTACATTCTACCATAAATGGTACTGTGGACCCTTTGGGCATGGAATCTCTAGGGGATCTCTAGCACAGCTTGGGTTGAGGGCGTTGCAGTCCCTGGGTCTTCGCGACATTCGGTGCCAGCTCGCGAAACCCGGAGCTTTCGGTTGATGATAGAAATCCTGCATTACCCTTCATGAGGAATATACCATAATTCCCATAGTTTAGGGCCCTTAAGGTAATGCAGGATTTATATCATCAACCGTTTTCACTTTCAGGCTTCCCCAAAGGCTCCAAGTAGGGCTCCTTTAAGGGATCTATAGGGTTTTAGGGTTTAGGGTTTAGGGTTGATGATATAAATCCTGCATTACCTGAATGGCGCTAGACTAGGGGAAGTATGATATATTCCTTATTATGGGTAATGCTCTCAGGCTTCGCCAAAGGGTCCAAGTAGTAGTCTAGGATATACTTTGGGCCCCCAAATACCTACTAAGTACCTGCTACAATGGTACTTGGACCCTTTGGGTTCTATAAGGGTTACACTATCATCAAGGTTCAGGTTTAGGTGTTAGACTGTGCAACTTTTGGCGCGGGGGGTCAGCACCTGGAGCCTCAGGCCCGGAAGGAGGTTTCATGTTTGCATGTGTGTGCCTCTCTCCCTGTCTCTCTCTCTCCCCTGTGTTCAATGTCTAAACCCCTATTTGCCAAATCAACTGATCTTTCGAAGATACACTTCCCCGAGCCTTCCAGCTGAGCCCTCGCCTCCCTCTTGCAGCTTTTTCAGGTTGTACTACCTAAACGGTATATAGAGCTGGCAAAGACGTACGTTAGAGTCTTTACCCAGGTGCCGGCCACGTTGATTGGACGACCTTTGTGGACTTCACCAACGTAGCCGCTGCAGGCATCACGGTGGATTTAGAGGGAGGGTCCTGTGAGGCAAAAGTTGCGGCTGTGTATGGCGTTGTGGCGCTTCCCAGACCTCATAGGAGGCCAGAAAGGGTTTTAGCGTATGGGGGTTTAGCAGGGATTAGGATTCCCATAATAGGGTTCATATTAAGGAATCCCTACCCCAAGAGTCTTAAACCACCCTTTTGGCCTGAAATTAGGGGCTTCTCATGTGGAGCCCAAAGCACTAGGACACCAAGGCTAAGAACACTTCAAGAAGGGAACATATATATATATATATACATATACATATATATATATATATATATACATATATACATATATACATATATAATCATATATACATATATATATATATATATACATATACATATATATATATATATACATATATATATATATATACATATATATATATACATATATATATATATAATATTGGCATTTGGTTTTCCCTAAACCCCCAAGCCCCCAACTCTAATCCCGTTATGGGTTTGCAGTACGGGCTAGAGCCTTGCGCTTAAGAGGTTTTGGTGGGGTCAGGGTTCCACGGCGCGGGTCCTGCGGCGCAGGGTTCAGGATTAAGGGTGTCGGCTTATGGTTTCTCAGCAATTTGATATTAAAGCTTGATTGATGACTTCTACTGGAGCAGTACGAGCATGACCACCATTCGTGTTGCGTTGTTTTCAGCTTGAACTTGTTCGTGTATTGTCGATCTTAGGTCTTAGGAATATTGATCCGGTGGCAACTAAGGTGAGATAAATACGGCTCAAGGTGTAGGGTTCGTTGACATCGGACTCCGTGCTGGTGGCTCGAGAGGGTTAGGGGCTACATAGGGTGCAGGGTGTAGGGTTTAAGATGTAGTGTTTGGGGGTTCCTTATAAGGCCGCCACATTATGCCGTTTGGTTTGAGGGTTCCAGTGTCAAAATTTCGGATGAAGGTCTCTATGAACCTGTAGGACACTGTTGTCTTGTCTGAGTACTGGTTCCTGGGACCCTAACCCTAAACCGCTAGGGTGTAATTGTCTGTCAAAAAGGCTCATCAAGAATCGGTCACCCGAAACCCTACACTCCAAGCCCAAGCTATGGCCTTGCAATTAACAGTAATCCCCTTAAGCCCTAAACCCCAAACCGTACAGCTGTTACTTAGGAGTACTTAGAAATAGTTTTTAATTTTTGGTTATTATAATTAAGATTGCTGCTAGGGTTCTAAGTGCAGTATAGGTTACTAACAGCGAAAGCCATGAGGTTCCCAGCTTGGTTGGCGAACGTCCGGGGGCCCAGACTTGGCCTTTCAATAAACTTTCCTCCTGGTGATCCAACTAGCCACCATTTTCTGGGTTCTTGTTAGGGACTTTAAATTCAGTTACCATGTAATGGGGATCTATGTGAAATAATAGGGTTCCTTGATTATGGACATAAACAGGAACGCAGTTTTAAGGGTTATTCTCGACGGAAGATGATATACCTAGACCCTCCATCTACCCTCTATTGAACCCAAAATGCCCAATTATTTGGGGGGGCCATATACCCCTCTTCGAGGGCACAAGGAGGGTCCTGGTAGGGTCTTACATCAGGGGTCCAAGGATTCCACACTTCCCGGAGGCTCCAGGACCCCTTACAGTAAAGCCCATAAAGTTGGAAACCGGATTAAGGCCAAATAGTGCTGGGATTCCCTATGCATATCTCTTAAGGATTGAGGCTATTGGGTTTCCAACTTTCAGGCTTCTACTGTAGTTCAGGAATATGCTTTAGATAAGGATCCCCCTACAGTCTAACATGAAAGGTATACTCTCAAGTTGCGAAGGCTACACGCGAAGCCTACAATTTTCAACTTAAAAGGTATATACTCCTCAGTTGCGAATAGTTGCGAATGCTAAACTCTAAACCCTAATCCTTAAACCCTAAACCACAAAGCCGAAACCTTCAATCCCTAATCTCTAACCCTGAGGGTCCATGTACCTATATAGCATATACTTTGGGCCCAATGTATCTATATAGGGAGTACTTTCCCTAAACATCTAAGGACTCATATATTAAGGCTTTTGGGCCCAAAGACCATACTATATGAGGCCTTTGGGCTATTTTGATGCCCAGGGTTTAAGGCCTATGTAGAGGCTACATGAGTAGGGTAAGATCCGCCTCCAGCGGCTGCCTCTGGGTTCTATACTTTCCCAAAGGGTCCAAGTACCATTGTACCAGGTGCTGAGTAGGTATTTGGGGCCCCAAAGTATATCCTGCACTACTACTTGGACCCTTTGGGTTAGGCAGGTATCGACTATATGAGACTACGGACACGTAGGGTGTGAATGCTTAGGGCCTGGTGCTTTGAGGGCTTAGGGCGGGGATCAGGAGTAGGGTCCACGCTTCATACATGTTTCGAAGAACTGGCCCAGGATACATGACTGAGCGCATGAGCTTTGTCATAGATTCGTTGATCCAACGCTCGTTAGCCAAGAGCCTCAGATGAGAGATAAACGCAGGCACTCCAAAACACCTACATCTGGGCTCGCCCAGTCCACAACCGTCACAAACCTTTGAGACCCTTGACCCCAAACCCCAATCCTGAATCCCAACAAACCCTAAGCCCTGAACCCTGGGACCGTACGTCGGGACTTCATAGCTGACATCTTCTTCCTTGGGTTGAAAGTTCAGGGATTCATGGGGGTTGAGAGCGTTTCTGCGCGGAAGCCGCCTGTTTGATTCAGTTTCAGAGCTTGCGTGCTCAGGCCAAGCCCGCAACCACTCAACCCCTACTTGAAGGTCCAGGGTAGTTATAATTACAAGTGGGCTTCTAAGTATGGCAACTATATTTATGTCCCATATACTAGGGGACTTATAACTCCACTTATAACTACCCGTGAGCCTCCAAGTAGACCCTATACCCTTATAGAATCCCTATTGATCCCTTCAAAGAGACCCTTTAGCGAACCCTTATAACTACCCCCGAACCTCCAAGTAGACCCTAAACCCTATACCCTTATGGAACCCCTAAAGATCCCTTTAAAGAGACCCATTTAGGGAACCCTTATAACTACCCCTGAACCTCCAAGTAGGCCCTAAATCCTATACCCTATAAGCACCGATGAACCTCCAAGTAGACCCTAACAGCCTGCCGCCTGACTTGCTGAACTCTCAATTAGGGACCCAAAAAGCACATAAGCATAAGCATTTTATGGGGATATCCCTACCTTATTGCGGGCTTCATTATAAGGGGATTTATATGGGATATCCCTACCCTAATTTTTGCTTATGTGTTTTGTTGGGGCCATACTCAACACTCTGGGATTCACAGGGGTCCAGAAGATCAAGATGCCTCATCTAGGTGAAAAATTTCGAACCCTAGGGTTTACGGTTCTGGGTTTAGGGTTTTGGGTTTTGGGTTACCCCATAAAGCTGGAAATCGGAAAAAATGGCCAAATAGTGATGGGATTCCCTATATGGGTGGTTGTCAAAATCAGGGCCCCTTTTTGGGTCCTTAATATAGGGGACCCTATTTTGACAACCACCCATATTACTCTCAAGTTAAGGGTTGAGGCTATTGGGTTTCCAACTGTTGGGCTTCTACCATAGGTGGAAAGCTTTCACAACAGCCGTAGAAGGATCATCGGAAGCCAAAAGGGGTTTTAGCCTATGGGGGTTTAGTAGGGATTAGGGTTCCCATAATAGGGTTCATATTAAAAAAACCCTACCCCAAGAATCTTAAACCCCCTTTCGGCCTCCCATCAAAGGATTCTACACTTCAGAGCCCTCAGCAGCATTGCGCTCTCAGAGTGCTAAGGCTCTTCTACGGGCCGCAATCCCTTCTCGAGGTCTTCCCGACCCTTGCAACCGCTCTGGATTCAGGGCTTAGGTTTTTTTTGGATTTATATAGTCCCTAAGGCTCCATGCACCCCTATAGTTTGTACTTAGACCTTAAAGGGATCCCTATATAGGTCCTTTAAGGCCTAAGTATCTACTATATGGGTACATGGACCCTCAGGGTAAGTTTAGGGTTGGAGACAAATCCTGGGATCCCAACAGCCTACGCTTTTAGGCTTGCACCCTACGGTGAAGGGGCCAGAACCTACTCTTTTATAGGGTTTGGCAAGCCGCCTAGATAGAAGCGCTTTCGCAGCAGCATAGGCATGGCATTTGGTCTTCGAGGCTTTCGATTTTTGGCCTTGGCTCATTTTCTACTTACAGTCTTGAATGGGTTTCGTTCGGGGTGTGGGCTTAGAAGTTCCTGTGTTGGGAGTTGGCTTCACCGTAGAATTCGGGTTTGCAGTTTCAGGCAGATGGTTTAGCAATTGGTGCTGTCGTAGTTGCAACAGCCACGAGCGGCTTGAGATTTCAAGTGTTCACGGCCGCGTTATCGGTTCAAAACAGCGCTTGCCCTGGAGTGCAAGTACGTAGGAGGTATTAACCCTGAGCCCTAAACCGTAGGGTTTGAAGATGTCCATTCGGCCCGTACACAAGACCGTTAACTCCAATCCTCTGAGCTCAAAAACCCTACTGCCTGAGGCCATGAACCCTGAACCCCTACTGTACGGGCCGAATAATTACCCATACCATTTTTGGGGGTGTTCCTTATCATCATTATAGTAACCCCAAAACCATTTTCCGGTTTGTTAAGGCCCCTGTAGTGCTAGAAATGGGGCATGGGGTGTAGGATTTTGATGTCTGGATTCATAAATACCTATACGGTTTAGGAGTCTCATGTACCCTTGACCCAGAATTACACTGAGATCGCAGCAAGCATGTGCCACGGAGCATGGAAGCCTCGACTGTCGCCATGACCTGCACCTGCCGGGTCCTCTGTGTGCGCCTTAGAGCTTAGGGCTTAGGGTTCCTAAGAGGATCTATAGGTTAGAAGCTGCCCCCACCCTGTAATAGTGGTATAATAGGACTGTAATAGGAATATAATAGGGCCCTAGTATAATCCTTATAGTCACTATTACAGGGTGGGGGCAGCTTCTAAACTATAGGGATTAAAACACTGACTAGGAGAAACGTGTTGTAGGTTGGGTTGTAACTCGTGACAACAGGGTCCAGGTATCTCCTTAGGAGGGTCCGGAATCTCCTAGGGAGAGTCCTTGGGTCTCTTTGGGGTCTCAGAAACCCTCAATTTTGAGGTTCCCCAATTTGTCAGGAAACCCTAAACCCGTAGGGTATGTCGCTTTTCCCAAAACCATGTCGAAGCTCGGGCTGGGCCAGTTTATCTTGTTTACAGCTTCATTAGGCAGGTATCGAACCCACGATGAGTCCTGTGCCCTCAAAACTGTATTCCTCAACCCAGAAAGGTCAAGGTAGATTATATAAGCCCTAAACCCTAAAGTCCTGCAAGCCGTACAACTCACGGGTACAGTTCGGGACCTAACACCCTACCATGTGGCTACCTGGACACTTAGGGTTACGGTTTTAGGGTGAAGAGTTTGGGGTTTGTTGGGCGCGGCCAGCATGGTTGCACCCAGGTCCTCAATGTTGAGCACAAGTGCCACTCCAGGAGGCACACACAGTTGTTCGAATTAGGGTTTAGGGTTGTAGCTGGCTGCCCGGATCCTTTCGGAAAGGGCGGACTAATCAAACGTTAAGGAGTTTGTAATAGTTTCAGCATTAAGGAGTTTGTGATAGTTTCAGCATTCAGGGTTTAGCATCTTTATTGAGTTTCGGTTTGAGGGCATCTGGGGTTCCGAGGTGTTACATCAAAGGATTTTGTTAATTAAGGAGCTTAAACTAGGTTAGCATATTAAGCCCTACCCTACTCTTTGCTATAGATCCCCATTATGGTACCTGAGCTAGGTTCCTAAACCCTGCAACCCCAATAGAGCCCGTAAAGAAACACCAAATTCTGGTAGCTAACACTACAGTAGAAGCCAAAAAAGTTGGAAACCCAATAGCCTCGATCCTTAAGAGCAACTTATAGGGAATCCCAGCACTATTTGGCCTTAATCCGCTTTCCAACTTTATTTGGTTTACTGTAAGTTCCTTACCCTAAGGGTTCAGATATCTCCTTAGGAGGGTACGGAATCTCCTAGGGAGAATCCTTGGGTCTCTTTGGGGTCTTAGAAACCCTCAATTTTGAGGTTCCCCAATTTGTTAGGACCCTTAAGGTTAACAACCAAGAGCCCAGGCTCTCACCGCTCTCGCCTGATGGGTTTCGACTCGCCTGAGAATAAACTGGGGGCCTTAATAATTAGAATCTAAATTAGAATAGGGTTTTAGGACCGACTAAATTATGCTTACAATAAGGAACCCCCCAGAATAGTGGAGGTGATTATTGAGGCCCCTACCATAAGTCAGGAAACTTCAAACTGCCACAGCAAATGACCCGTAGCACAAGACTGGGAGCATGTGCTACAGTACCATAGCAATACTACTGTTGATGATATAAATCCTGCATTACCTTAAGGGCCCTAAACTATGGGAATTATGGTATGTTCCTTATTAATATGGGTAATGCAGGATTTCTATCATCAGCCGTAGGAGCTAGAGTAGGCACTTCGTCCCTTTTTTGGGGTTCAGAGTCAGGTTTCTTTATAACTCCCATGAAACCAAGAAAGGCACCCGTTTTATTCCTAGGCTACGCTGAGGTCAAGGCAATATGTTGCTGTACAGTACACTATCTTGTAGTGTAGCATATCATAATATATATATATATATATATATATATATATATATATATATACATGTTTTATACCTAGGGTTTGTATTCTGTAACATACATTGCTACATTCTGCAATCAGTTGCTCTGTGTCCTGCATAGTTGAAGCCTTAAACCTTAAACCCTAGGAGAACCATTTCTATATGGCTTATAGAAATTCTAGAGGAGCCCTTACAAGAAGCTCTTAAAGGAATACCTTAAACCCTAAACCATGACAGGTCCCTTTTCGAACTCTTATAGATCCCATTAAGGAAACGCTACAACCCTCGACAGCCTTAGGCTATACAAACCCTGTAGAACCTTTGTAGAACCCTTCAAGGAGCCTTATCTATATGGGAGCTACCGAAAATAGGGGACCCTAATATAGCACCCTAAATAGTAGGATCCTTATCACAAGGACACCAAAATAAGGTTATATACCCGGAATTTTCGGAAACTCCCCTTTGAGTCTTTTGCCGTGGGAGGCGTGGGATCCGAGGCGCCGCCCTACGCTGACCCGAAGCTGGGTGTGGTGGCCTCAGCTCTTGAACCTTGACTTAGGGGTACTTAGACATAAGTTTAATTTTTGGTTATTATAATCCTTAAGAAACAGCTAAAATTATAATTATTTTGTTGCTAGGGTTCTAAGTTCAGTTTAGTTGAGGGTCCAAACCCAGACCCCCGGTAGGATCCAACAAGTAGATCCCTTAATGGGGGTTCCTAACAAGGACCCTTAGTAGTATAGGGCCCCAAATTGGGGGATCTACTTTCTACATCCTCCCGGGGGTCGGGGAAGGTGTAGGGCTCCCCTTTAAGGAAATCTATAAGGCTTCCTTTAAAGGGATAGCCTCGGAACTCTGACCCTAGAACGTCCATATACACTACCATCAGGGTTTCGAGTTTTAAGGTTAGGGCTTAGGGCTTAGGGCTTTTGGTTTGGGGCTTAGGGTTTAAGGGTTTAGGGCCTAGGGCTTTAGGGTTTAGGGGTTTTATCCTTGAGCGTCCAAAAGTTTAGGGCTGCCTTTGAAGGGATCTACAACAGTTCCTTTAAAGGGATGTGCAAGGGTTCCTTTGAACGGATCTATTGGGGTTCTGTTAGAGGGATCTGGAAGTTTATAAGGGTTTACTGTAGGGCTTTGTGGTTCAGGGTTTAGGGTTTAGGGTTTAGGGTTTAGGGTTTAGGGTTGTTTTGGGATCTACAAGGGTTTAGGGGTCTGGGCCCCAAAAGTATGTAGAACAACTATAGGCTTTTATAGGTGCCCGACCATTACTTACCTGCTTTTAAAGGACTTTAGCTACAACCCTAATCCGATTATAAATTGGTACGAACCTTAAACCTTCCACTCCTCAACCCCAAAACCTCGGACTCTGCAAGCCCGCTAGACGAGTTTTTGTTAGGGGTTTAGGGTTTAGGGTCTAGCATGTGGGCTGGCATAGGGTTCGAGGGGGTGTTAGAGGGTTTCGGTTCCCCAAAACCCTGCACAATGTAGTAGCCGATGCTCAGATAATGAACACCACAGCCCGAGAATAGCGGGATATTGGATCGCCAGGTAGGGAGTCGATTGTTTGGCGTTTCGGGTCGAGTCAAGGCGTCAGAGTTTGGGGTTTAGGGCCTAGGGGTCTGTCAGGGTCAGTTCAGGGTCCAAGACACCCAGAGACTCCAAGATCCCTTAATTAAGGAATATATCTTAAATCATATTAGGGGTCCTACTATCATTTAAGGTAGATTCCTTAATTAAGGGATATTGGAGTCTCTGGGCACTCCAAAGCTATCTATGATATTTCTCCGCAAGGCTCTCAGTATGTTGACTTAAGAGAGTAAACGAACATACATGTCGCGGGGATTGGCAAAGGATGTCGAACCCAGGGTTGTTGTATATAATCCTAAGAATCCTAGAACTTGAAGTAATAGGGGTTGGGGTGTAGGATCTTTGTAGAGTAGGTGAGCATTTGAATCCGAGGGCTGTATGTACTTTGACTGATACTTAGATCTGCACTTGGAGGATCATTGGACTTAGTAAGTAAGGTTATAAGTACCATAGTCGGGGTTCTTAGTAGTCATAGGTATACTTACCCTGATTGAACCCCTACTTACTAAGTCCCATGATCCTTTAAGTAGACCCTAAACCCTTATAGATCCCATTCTAGGAACCCTTATAGATCCCTTTTAAAGGAACCCCAAACCCTAAGGCTCACTTTCTAAGTAGAGGCTGCTGAAAGTTGGATGGCAGGGAGCGGCGGCCTGGCCCGGAAAAGGTTGCCCAGAGATCCCAATACTCCTTAATTAAGGAATCTACCTTAAATTATAGAGGCCTTAATATTATGATTTAAGGTATATTCCTTAATTAAGGAATCTACCTTAAATTATAGAGGCCTTAATATTATGATTTAAGGTATATTCCTTAATTAAGGGGTATTGGGTTCTCTGGGCGGATGCACAAGTGCCCAAGACATCAACGGTTAAGGGCACAGCGGTGTGTCTTTGGAATACAACGGACATTGTTCTACTTTTTAGGGTTTAGGGTTTAGGTGTTTGGGCATTGCATGTATCTTTCATGGAAGAATGTATGGAAGTAGCCACGAAGCATCGAGTAAAGCCATCGAAGCAAACCGAAGATCCGTCAGCCTTTCCGAGGCCGTGTACTGGGATGCACGCCATGCGCGTGCTGGCGAGACGCCCGGCAAGGGGGGGTTGTGGAGGTGTCGGATGTGTGGGTTTGGGTTTCGGGCTTAGGATTTAGGGCTTGAGTTTGCAGTGTGAGTCGTGGGTTGATTCATGCGCTGATGCAGGGCACACCGTGACTCAATGGCTCTCTCCCTCACAAGGTTTTTAAACACAAGCATATCCAGGTGAGAATTGAATCCTGAGTCGCATTTTTCTGTAGTGGCGGGTAAGTTAGAGTTCTTTTCGTGCTGTCTACCCACCTGCAGAGTTAAATGTTCAAGGACTGCAAGGCTCAAGCAGTATGTCATGCGAAGGGTCCATGTACTCAACTAAGAAGCATATACTGTATACTTCGGCCCTAAAGTACCTTTGCATGAGCTTCTTTTAAGGTCAAATTAATTTTACTACATGAGTACCTTGGTTCTTGCAACAAACCCTATTGAAGCGCTTGAAGGAATCCCCTTAAAGGGAACTCCAGAAAGTTGGAATATGGATTAATGGTAGGATCCCCTATAATTTACCTTAAAGGGGTTACGATAATGATATTCCAACTTTCTGGCTTCTACTGTAAAGGAACCCTCAAGAGTACATGGGACCCCTTATAACTAAATGTCTCAGCCTTGGCCAGAACTGCTGTCGGCCATAGTGCTAGCCCACGAAGCCCAATACTTGGAGGTTCAGGGGTAGTTATAAGGGTTCCTTTAAGGGTCTCTTTGAAGGGATCTATTTTGCTCCATATTTTGATGAAGCCTGTCTTCCTTAATTAAGGGGCATTGGGCTCTCTGGGAAAGGAGTGGTTCCCTGATGTAGGCACCTGATGAAGAAACCCTGGGCCCCCAAAATAGTAGGATTCATGTAAGGAACCCTCACAAAGACCCAAGGTTTGATAGCCAGGTTCCTACATATTAGTCCTCTGTCAAATGAAGCACCTTTCTGGTCTAGGGTGTCAGGGTTTATGGTTTACCTTCACCCGGAATAACCTAGCTTTTTAAGGACTTATACAAGGAAATCACAACAAGGATCCCGAAAAGGGTAGGTTATTCAGGCTCAAGGTAGAGCATCGACTAGAACCTCGGACTTCTATAGGGAAAGATAAGTGGAACCTAACGGTTGAGAGACCCGAAGCCCGAAACCCTAAACCCTATTCTTTCTCAAGGATCACCTAGAGGCTCCACATATAGTACCATTGTGGAACTAAGTCCCCAAAGCCATGATATGCATGGTCTTTTGGGACCTAATTCCCTCATGGCACTATATGTGGAGCCTCCGGGTCAGCATCTCGATGTGTTTACACGGGATTTCGAGACTTCGAGAGTTGTTAGGTCCTTCTGCAGCCCGAGACCAGAAATCCGAAGTTGTTTAGGGCTTAGGGTTTTAGGGCTTAGGGCTTAGGGGATATAGGGGCTTAGGGCTTAAGGGCTATAAGGGCTTCGGGCTTAGGGTTTAGGGGCTGTAAGGGCTTAGGGTGTAGGGTTTAGGGGCTATAAGAGCGTGCTATTTAAAGAGCAACAGCAACAACAATGACAATAACAGCAATCAGAACAACAATAACAACAAGAAGCAGACTTCCATGGTACCCCGGAAACCCTCAGGTGCTGCTTTCTTCGATTGGTACGTGCCCTATGCCAGGTACGACTGTCTGCTCTAGCGTACGTTTTATGGTCTTTATGACGCTGGCCCTTGACCCTACCCTAAGGGTCCTAACAAATTGGGGAACCTCAACATTGAGGGTTTCTGAGGCCTCCAAGAGACCCAAGGACGCTCCCTAGGAGATGCCGGACCCTTAAGGAGATACCTGGACCCTTAGGGTATACCGTACCTATAGTCTCAGCTGTAGATCTGTGACCCGGGTTCTGTCTCGGGTTTAGGATAGGGTACTAGAGGTTCGTTTTGTGACGGGGGGCACCTGGTTCTAGTGCCGATAGGGCCTATATCAAGATTTAGGGCTTGGGGTTCCAATTACTATGGTACCGAAGATAGCTTAGGACCTTGACTACGGCGTACGATCTCTTCACATTTCTGCACAAAATGACTGAGCTTCTTGAAGGTTGAATGGGTGGTTGTCAAAATTAGGGTCCCTGTTTGGGTACCCTAAATAATAGGTGCCGTATTATATGTAATAGGGAACCAAAATTGGACCATAATTTTGTCAACCACCCAAATGTACCTTACCTACATAGCAGATATTTGGGCCCTCAAGCCCCAGATAACTGTGCAATTCTGAAGCCCTACAAGCAATGTAGGTCCTGGTATATGAAAAAACCTGAATCTTGGCGTGTGTTGCAGGAGCTTGGTCTTCAAGTTGACTGGACCAGGAAACCCTAGAAACCCCGCACCCTGCACCCGAAAACGCTTCAAGCGTCAAACCCTAACAGACGCTGCCTTTCGGGCTCGGATTTTTTAATCCTAGAAGCTCAGATGTTTACGAGTTTAGGACATTTTGTCAGTTTTTTGGGGTATATCATACATTCAATGTATTGCCCTGAGGTTTCACATACCCCTACAGTATACACCCAGGCCTTAAAGTAGAACCCCTTTAGGTCCAAATACAAACTACATGAGTACATGCACCCTTCAACCCACCACCCCATACAACTCCTACAGAACGCTTACGGGACCTGAAGCACGAATCGCTTAGAGAAGTGTTAGAGTAGAAGACAGAAACTTGGAGCATCTTTATCCTCATGCCCTTCTGGTCAAGTATAAGGAATCGCAGCACTAATCATCCTAAACCCCTGTTCCAACTTTCTGGGGTTCACTATATCCCGAAACCCTAAACGCTCAGCAACCCTTATAGAATGCTTGTGGCATCTGAAACAGGAGTTTGCGGGGCTCACTATAACCCTAAGCCCTTAAATCCTAAACCCTCAAGCCCTAAAGCCCCAAACCCTAAACCTTCGGGTTAAGGGCCCCCGTGGAAGAATATTGGTAGATTCTCCGAGCCTTTAGCCCCTGCTTCCCTGCTTTGGCCGGGACGGAACTCCGCGAAGCTTTTCCACGGTTTTGGGTCTGGGGTTCAGGGCCGTGGGGTTCAGGGTTTCGTAGTTTAGGGTTTAGGGTTAAGTAGTTTGAGGGTTTGGGTTTGGGGTTTCGGAAGTTTAGTTGTTGTGGTTTGAATTTGCGTGTGGGTTTCGGAGTTTTAGTTGTTGTAGTTAGACTTTTCCTGTGGCTGCCTACTGTTCAGTCAATTTACCCTAATTCTCAAATTCGCGAACCCCTGACCCTTTCAGCCTAACCCAGGGTTTACCTGGACCCCAAGCAACCCACATTTCCAGGGTTCCTTATCATGATTTCTCTGTATATATATATATATACATATGTACATATATATATATAAAATATGGTATGTATGTATGCATGTATGTATGTACGTATGTATATATGTATGTGTATACATATATATATATATATATATATATATATATATTATATATATATACAAGCCCCTAAAACGGAACCATGAACCCTAAACCCTGAAGCCACGGGACCTTCAACCCGGAAGCGCGTGGAGGCTTCATCCCGTCTTCGCCTTGATGCGCGGCACTCGAAGATGGGAAGAGCTCGTTCGGAGTCTACTTGGAGGGTCGGGGACTTCGTAAGTAGGTAGTAAGTAGACTTATAAGTACCCTAAAAGGGACCCTAATTGGGGTTATGGTACTTGTAAGTCCATAATATAGGCCCCTTTGAACGATTTACTGTTGGGTCTACCCTAAGGGTCCAGGTATCTCCTTAGCAGGGTCCGGAATCTCCTAGGGAGAGTCGTTGGGTCTCTTTGGGGTCTCAGAAACCCTCAATTTTGAGGTTCCCCAATTTGTTAGGACCCTTAGGGTTGACAGGACCACCCAAAACAGAGGCTTCGGTATGCTTAAAATTTGATGTTCAGGGTGGTTTTGGATTTTGGGGCTTAGGGTGTAAGCTGGAAATGCTTGTGCAAGCAAGCCACAGCAGGGCCGAAGCAGCTAGCATCCTTCGCTGACCCAGCACTGCAGGGCCTCTGTTGTTTGAAGTGTTGGGCTTAGGTGTCTAATGTAGGAACCTGATTAAGAAGCCCTGGGCCCATAACCCAAAATAGTAGGATCCCTAATAAAGGCCCAAGCTTTCTTAATCAGGCTCCTACAATAAACCCTCAAAACCCTTATAGTACCCTTATGGTCCCTTTAAAGGAACCCTAATAAAGGCCCAAGCTTTCTTAATCAGGCCTCTACATTAGAGTTTGAGAGCTTAGGGCTTCAATCGCGGCACGGTCCATAACCCTGGACCCGAGACCCCACGGACCCCACAAGCTGCGCTTGCTCGTAAGCCTATCCATGCCTAGATTACCCATGACCCTGCAATTGCCGAGCTTGATATTCCCAGACCTTCGAAAATCCCGAAATCAAGAACTATACCTTAAATCATAGTAGGGGTCCCACCATAATCTTAACCCCAATTAACCTACCTTTTTAGGGACTTATGTAAAGAAATCATATTGGGGGCCCTAAAAAGGTAGGTTCCTTAGAGTCCAGGCAAGGTATAGTGGAAGGTCTCAGCCGGGAGGGTCGGTACATCCCAAAACGTGTGTCTACCCAGATCCGCCCTAGTTGGAGGATCATGGGACTTACTTAGTAAGGTTTGGGGATCCTCAAGAGGGATCCATAGTGTTTAGGGTTCAGGGTCTACTGGGAGGATCAGGGGACTTAGTAAGTAAGGTTAGAAGTACCTTATTGGGGTTATAAGCAGTCATAAGTATAGTTACCCGAAGCACAACCCTAGTTACTAAGTCCCATGATCCTTTAAGCAGAGGTGTCGGGTATACGGTGCATGGTTTGCGGTTGAGCGGTTCAGGGTGTTGGGGTAACGCTATTCCCAAATCTAACGTCCCCTTCAACCTCGAGCCCGAAATTCTGGAAGCCCTAGTAGAGTAGGCTCCCTTATTGGCCCCTTTCATTGCGCGATTTACTGTTGGGTCTAATTACAGTAGAACAGCAAAAGTTGGAAACCCCTTAGCCTCAATCCTTAAGAGTCATGTAAAGGGAATCCCAGCACTATTTGGCCTTGATCCGGTTTCCAACTTTATGGGGTTTACTATAGTAACCTTCAGCCCTAACCCTTGAACCCCTTAGCCCGACTAGCGGGCGATGTCTCCTCTGTGGCTAAGGCTGCCTGGCCCGGACATGAGTCCCGAGATCTTGGACGTGGGCTTCGGGACATCCGAGGCTGATGTTGTTCTTGAGCTTTACACAGCTTCGGAAGGGCTTGGAGAGTTTGTAGAAAGATGTCTAAGGGTTTCTGTAAGGGATACTTGCCTTTGTCGCCGGTCTACCGGTATACAAGGCCTTTGTACCGACCTGTCCATCTAACCCTAAACCCTAAACCCCGGAGCTCTAAACAGATATTGGATCCTAATCTATTGGCAGTTTTCCAAGTTAGGGTCCCTTTAGAGGTCCTTTTGAGAAGGGTGCCCTATTATCTTGGGAATGCCAAAAGGGAACCTCAGTTTAGAGAGCTACCCGTATGCCTTGGATCTGCCCCTCACTCCGTAGCAGCTGAACAGTATGTTTAATATAGATGCATTAGGCCCTTGGCAGTACCCCTACTAGGGGCTGTTGCTGGATGGGGGCAGCAGATTCGCACGTAGCCTGAATATAGGGGTCTGAACAAGTGCATCATAGGCCCCAAAACCCTAATCCAAGTTTAAGGCTTACATTCATTACCTGGCAGGTACCAGAAAAAGGCGCTTGCTCCCAAACAATTTTCTGGGTCCTTAAGGGAGGGTGGTTCAAGGGGGGAGTGTTACAAGGGATCCTTAGGGAACCTTGAGGGGGCCTTAGGGAGCATCGGAAAGAACTAGGGATTAGTAGCTTGTCTATCCCCATTGGAGCCCCCTCCCATAAGGATATGGACCCCAACCATGAACCCATAACCCAAATCCTTTTTTAGGGTTTAGGGTTTAGGGTTTAGGGTTGAGGGAGCTTCAAGCAAGAAGCCATGTGTTGGCATGTTGCCTCGCTGCAGACGGCAGTGCAGTCCACATAATAGAAGATACGAGTGAACAGCAATGTACGTCTTCTTCCTTTTTGTGCGTATTACCATTTTTTAATATGAACCAGTTACCATTATAGTAATAGCACTATAATCTGCATGGCAAGTTCCAGTGGCATTGCTTCGCATTATTTCGACGTTTGGGCTTCCACCGGCTTCTCCGTCTGACAAAGATGCTGCAAATCAAGATGCTCTCTGGGGAAGATGTGGCGAGCATACCTGTGGAGGGGACTAACGATGTGAAGGGCCTGAAGCAGAAATTGAACGAGCTGCATGGCTTGCCCCCGCGATTTAGGCAGAGGGTTTTTCTCCATGGCGAGAGCTTGGAGGATACTGTGAAGCTGGACTGCCCGATGGACCTGGATCTCGTCTTGTTGCTTGGGAGCTGACTTAACAGTCTTTTTGGCTTGTTGTGCCCTATAATTAAACCCCTACACCCCCTAACGCTAAGCTGTAAAATGCACCAATCCCTAAACCCTAAAACCACTACAGTAGAAGCCCAAAAGTTGGAACCCCCATAGCCTTAAGACGTGTGTAGAGGCCTGAGAAGAGGTGGTTCGAAATACTTATTTTTAGGGGGCAAATAGGAAAAAATATGAATTTGGAAAATCTGAGTTTAGGGAAAAAATAGGGAGTCCGGGGGACTGTGGGCGTGCGCTTTTTTGAAGTTGTTTGATTCTGTATTTGTGGCTGGCTTGCTTTATGCTAGAATTGTGATGGTACAAGCGCATATATTGCTTTATAGAATCCATCAGAGACCCACTTGTGCCCGCATTCATGTTATGGCTAGTTGGTTTGCTGGTCATATGTCCAGTCTAAAGGTCAAGCGACCAGAGACACGGCCCTAGTTGCTGATCTTTTCGACTCGAGCTAACGGAAATATCTCGTACCAATACTGTTATTTGTGTTTTGCATTATAACAAGTTTGGACCTCAGTACATACTGTTTGCATCATATGATTTGCTTCGTTAGTTTTATCGGGCTGAGGACACATAAGCATGGATACTAGTATTCTGTTCTATTGTATTACTTCCAAATATGTCATAGGTTGCAATCACATATATGTGTATTTGCATATGAACATAAGTTACATATATATATATATATATATATGAAGGGTATATGTGTACGGATAAATAAATAAATAACTAAATAAATAAATGTATATATATATATATATATTTATGCATATGTCTATATATATATGTATATATATATATATACCTACATACAGAGACGGATATATATATATATATCCACACACACATGTATGTGTGAAATTGTGCATGGTAGAGAGCTCGGCATATGTATATATATATATATATATATATATATGCATATATATATATATGTATTTATATTTATATGTAAATATATTTGCATACATGTATACTTTGTATATACAGTGCCTTACATTGGTTGACAATTCTGACCTTTCAATGCACATACATAGATGTATACACATATGTGTGCGCGGAGCATGCTTGTGGATGTAGTACAGACTTCTTGATCTGTAAATACTAATTTGTTTGCTCATCTTCGTGTTATTAATACTAACCATGCCCTTTGCATTGCTCTTGTCGGTACGTGTTTAAGATGATAACCGAACATTCAACCCAAAAACAGACAGTAATAGCACTAGATACACGATACTTTTCAATCCACACTAAGCCGATGTTCTATAGGTTACCAGCAACAAGTCTATTGTAAGGTGGCACATACATGTACTTGTCATACTTTAGCTATGATCATGTTCAGAAGAATAATCGAAATATAGAAGGCATGTTACATGTGGACAGGCTGAACGTGTAAATCAATGTACAAATCCTATAGCAGAAAATGTAAATGTGAATGATCCTACAAACATAATGCGCTTTTTAAGCTTAGGTTTGTTGGCCAGTGTGTTGCATAGATGTGCACCGGTGTTCCAAGTGATCGACTTCATGTAGACACTTAGACACAACAAGATAAGACATGTTCAAGACTCTTAAGACCGACAATACCTAACCAGTGTTGTAACAACGAGTATGAAATTAAAGATGAAACTTCTAGTGGTATCCAATTGCAGTACTTGAAACTGGTAAATAGGTCGCCTATACAGTAACGTGGTGATAAACAAATCAGTAACTGTGCAAACAAATGAAGTAAGCCTGATTAGCTGATTATGCCTTCAACTTTACTTACGAAGTAAAAGAACGTTTAGCACACGACAGTACTTGTATTCTATGTATACATCCGCACAGTTTACACATATATACATTTCAAAAATGGGTACTCATACACACTGACGTATGTGTACCTATATACATATATATATATATATATGCATACATACATATTTCACACGCACATGTATCTATGCACATCCAAGTTTTCTAGTATGCTGTGAACAGCCTATGTGAGATTGAAATAAGATTAAGTAACTGTAGTAATTTACGACAATATGATAACCAGTACTATACACTTCATCTGGGGTTTTTCCTGCAAAAAACACAAAAATATCGGCGAAACAATATCGACCTGCATATTTCAGAGACATTTAATGGTCACCGTATTAACAGTAAAAATGGTAGTTACTGTAAAACAAATGGAGCTCAACAAATAATTGGTCGCTGTATCCCGCAGACGCCGATAAGCCTATTTACAAGAGTGACAATGTAACAGCTTTAAACTAGACCAACTGCAGTACTCACACGTACACATGTGCATTGTCTACGAGCCTTGCCGTGAGAGTGCATTGCCCCCCCAATGTGTGCCACTGACCCTCGCGCGTATTTTGATGTTTTTTTGGGTTGGCAGCCACCTCCAAAAGAACCCCAAAAAACCCAAAGAACCAAAAAAATTAAAAAAAAACAAAAGAACCAAAAAAAACAAAAGAACCCAAAAAACCAAAAGAACCAAACAACACAAAAGAACAAAAAAAAACAAAAGAACCAAACAAAAACAAAAGAACCAAAAATCCGACACTCTCCGGCCATGGAAATTTCAGTCCAGGAGTCTCTGGCAATTGTTTTTTTGGTTATTTTGTTTTTTTTGGTTCTTTTGTTTTTTTTGGTTCTTTTGGTTTTTTTGGTTCTTTTGTTTTTTTTGGTTCTTGTGTTTGTTTGTTTGGTGTTTAGGTCTTTTGTGGTTCTTTTGAGGTGTCATCTGCAGCAAAACTCCGTTATTGCAGGGAGCGTACCTCTCTCATTAAGTATTGCGTAAATGATGCTGAAGCTAGCGCTAAAACTCCTTGAAAAGTGCACGCCCAGGGTCCCCCGTAATAATAGGGTTGTGTCCAAAACGGTCGATTGTCTATGATTTTGTCGGTTTTTGCATCGCAATCCAGGAAATCCTATCGAAATCCCATTAAAATCACATCTTCTCCGATTTGTATCCTATCATAGGACAAAAATAGGGGAAAAATACGTGAAAAATAAGAAATAAATAGGAAGATAATAGGATTGTATCCCAAACTGACAATTTTCTATGATGGAAACCCTATCGAAATCCTATTAAAATCGCATTGTTCTTCTATTTTTATCCGATTAACGGACAAAAATAGGGCAAAATATGTGAAAACTAGGAAACAAATAGTAAAATAATAGGATTGTGTCCAAAACTGTCAATTTTCCATGATTGTGTCGATTTTTGCATCGCAACCCAGGAAATCCTATCGAAATCCTGTTAAAATCGTATTCCTGAAGAACCAGAATTCCTAAATATATCCTATTTTTCATTTAAAAATAGTTATTCATGGATTTGTGACTCTAGCTGGACACTGCACGTCATAACCATAGCCTCAATCCTTAAGAGTAATGTATAGGGAATCCCAGCACTGCCCATTTCATCGGGTTTACTGTAAAGCCCTAAACCATTCTAAGGCTGACATTCGCGGACGTTTCCGAACAACAGGTAGAGGACTTGGCGGATGCTGCCAGGACGGGCTCTGTGGCCAAGGCGGGCGGCGGGCAGTTTAGGGTTTAGGGTTCGGGGTCAAGGGTTTTAGGTTTGGGTTCGGAGTTTGGGGTTTGCGGTTTAAGGTGTTTGGTTTCGAGTTTAGGCGCTTATCTATTGCATGTGTTTAGTCTATGCATGTATATAATTACTCATACCTGGGTTAATTACAGTGTAGATGACCCTTCAAAAATGAGGTAGAACTTCGACTATGTTATGAGACTGGCGCTCAACTGAAGTGTCGCCGCTAAAGTCGGAAAGCTGAACTTCAGGTGCAGTCAATGCTGCAGCTGCCGCAAGACCCAGACTTGTTTGACTCGCACTGCTGCCCAGCTCTGCATTGGGCATCTGCTCGAGGTCATGTAGAAGTAGCTTAGGGGTACTTAGAAATAAGTTTAATTTTTGGTTATTGTAATCCCTAAGAAACAGCTAAAATTACAATTTTTGCTAGGGTTCTAAGTTCAGTATAGGTGGTGCTACTGCTGCTGGAAGCGGAAGCCGACATGACTTTGGTAGACGGCAGCGGTGCCACAGCTTTGACGGCGGCAATTCATGAATGTCAGGTCGAAGTCCTGAAAGTGCTGATTCAGGCGGGTGCCGACGTGAATTTCCCAGACAGCGACGGCGACAGAGCTTTGACGATGGCATCCTGGAGAGGTCTTCACGAAATCGTGCATAAGCTGCTGCAGGCCGGCGCTGACGCGAATTTTCAAGG